>CM046300.1:1260000-1915000 GCA_025267735.1 Mactra quadrangularis | reverse complement strand
TATAAAATGTATACAATTAATAATGATTCGGCTGGTCATATTGTTCAGCTACTAATGCGATAGTTTGAGTGTTTGTATAAATATACATACACTAACATTACAAAATGCTGACTCTTTTGTTTTACTTTTACTTTTGTTTATTCCTTATTTAATTACATATAAAATATAATAAATACGTTACTTATACCCCAACCGGTTTCAACTTTATTATCCTATATAATATTGCTTTCGGATTTTACATCAACAGATAAAACTTCATCTAGTAATACAAAATTATCAGTATAATTTAAGTAGGCATAAATACTGAATGACATACTCAACATTATTGTTAAAATGCCTCTAGTTTGTTTACAGGTATAAATTAGATCTGATTCTTATTTAAAAGTCATACGGATCGGGATCGGAGTTGATTAACAGATAAAATAATCTTCTGCATTGTCACATTTGAAATATATCTAACTTACACTTAACAATAATGAGCATTTGTAATAACCAATACACTTACCAACATCACATTTACCATTTTCTCCTGTCCATCTATCTTCACAACCAGATGTACAAAAACCAGATATTTTATCTTCTAAAGATTTCATTGATTTACAATGACATGTTTTTGAACAATCGTATCCACATTGATTAAGCGGACAATCTGAAAACAAATACATGTAGATGTTATCTTAACGATTATTTGTCATAACTGTTGGACTGCGTCATTAAGCCGCCCGGCTATCTCAGTTGTTAGCACGCAAGTCAACTGATCGAGTGGTCGTGGATCAATTCCTGGGCGGGGCATACTTTCGTGGAGCTTTGTCATGAAATTATTTCCATTATCACTCTCCCTGCTACCAACGATTCTAAATTATTTGGGGCAGTTGTCAGTAACGCACGCGCTTAGTAGTTTGTAAAAGTTAAATCCATTTAGCCTTCCCAGGAACAGTAGTAAAGTTGACTAACCGCCGTTATATGACCTATACAATGCGTTGCTATGGCGTTTAACCCATCAAAATCAAAACATGTTAATTTAAATGTATTCAATTGGTCTCAATTGCATGAAGAGATTTTAGTTTCTGTTTACGTAATTTAATAAAAACATGTAACTGTGGCTTAAGATAAAACAAAAGTCAACCATACTGTGTGCAATATGATATAAAATGTGTCAAATGTTTATTAAGTAAAGCAATATAGCTCGTTTAGGATAACTTGAGACAAACGACTCAGTCTGTTTACATATTTGGGACTCAGGTATTACTTAAAATAGGGAGGTCAGCTGATTTTGTGTAATGAAAGTATTAAACATGTCTTAATGCGTGGAACATGTGTTCTCGTACTAAATTTAATACATCAAAACACACTGATAATAGTCGATAATTACGTGTACTAAACGTGTACTAAACTTAAATCCACCTGTGTATAAAAATGGTATCGTTGTATTTTGTCTCAAATTATCATAAACGAGCTATAGTACACGGTATGTATTTATTGTTTTGGTTCATTTTGGCCGGCACAATCCCTAATCAAAAACATTATATAAAAATGTGTATATAGTGCTTTTGATTCGGTCCTTGTTGACAGCCTTCAGCGATAAAAAAATGCTGTGTTTCATATTTTGAATGTAATGTATTTTCAGCCGATCAGCGACGAAATCGCTCATGTAGTATATTATATTAATTATTCTGAGAGGCTACCTGATTTATTTTTATTTATTGGAATTAACGCCGTATCAACACAATTTTAGGTCATTTCACGGCGTCCAGCGCACCTAACCTAGCTTCCCTGGACCATTGTCTATAACCAGTACTCACCTACCCTTCCACAAGGCCGGAAACTTCTCCATTTTATCTAATCAATGGAGGAAAATCGACATTATTGTCAAATTTTCATGGAAGGGTATAACCTTCCCGGGTGGGATTCGAACCCGCACCCCCTCGGGCACGAGTATCCAAATCCCGGCGCGCTACCAACTGCGCTATCAACCCGGATTGAGAGGCTACCTGAGGTGGGACGGTACGTGTATATGAACGCTATGGATGGTAATATGAATGTTTTGCGAACCCGATTTAAATTGTAGTATTTTAAGGAATAATACACTTAGTAATTCGCTATCAAACATTACGTTTGTGACAACAATGTGGCACAATCATATCAGTACGTAATACGACGCTATATTAGCATTACAACACTGAGTACATCAAGACTTTCCTAATACGCTTATTTGTGCAAGAAATAAAACCATTAAAACATGCAAGTACAAGCACGAGATGTGGAATACGATCACACACAAATACACGTACAATGATACGATGTTGCAAATGTTCAATGACAAAAATCTTAAAAGTATAACAACGAATACAAATTTCTTTAAAATGGAGCATTATTGGTCGTTTGATCACATTTCGCCTCTCCAACATAGCTTGTTTTTTTTCACATCTCTGCGTAATTCGTGTCTGTTTCTTTTTTGAAATATTTCATCTGATGTTTTGTACGAGATACAACATTTCATTGAATTCAATCTGTATCAAATTTATATTATGACTAACCTCCATAAAGTTCAAATTCACATATAACCATGACGTCTCCTGTTGTCTTTTCTATGGTGATTTTCTGTACATTTTTATTCAGATATCCATGTGTAGCAGGTGACAAGTCACTACCAGAATCATTTAACAATACTTTCACAGATGTCGTGTCATAAATCTTATAATTTCTTATATAAGCTTCAAACAATAAACGCAAAAGGTTAATATAAAACGAATTTCGATAATTCATGCAGCAAAATGCATAAACAGAACTGATCGAATCAAATACTGAATTTGGAAATAGTTTATAAGATAAACAATTTAGTTCAAAAGCTTTTGTACCTTCATTGCTCTTAAAGGATTTGTACATCATATCAGAAACAGCAACAGAAAATAAACACTTCTAAACACAGCCAAAAATACAATGTAATCAACTAAATTACAACATACTATAGTTTCTGATTTAGTCCTATTTGTTAGTTGGATTTGCAGTATGACAAGAAAATGTTACATTACGGCGTGAACAAAAACCTTTGCCCTATTTTTAATTGGTATATGTATTTTAACTAAAACTCATCGGTAAAAATGTTTGTAAATCCTTGAATATGGTTCTTACGTATTGAAACCACCTATATAGTGAAATTAATATCGAGCTTTAAAGTGTTAAGGTTTGTAAAAATGCTAAAGCTTAAAAACTTACCGTCGCCATTAGTCAGCGTAGTTACAATAAAATATTGAACATCGATTAATTGATCAAATTCTACTTGTAGCCATTTGTTACTAAATTGTCCAGTAACAAAGCATTCTCCCCAGTTATTTTTAGAAACCAACCCGTTCACTGCAATTGATGCCTGATACAAACTATTACTGTTCAGAAAGATTGCACTTGATGTAACTGACTGTCGAAATGCGAGATTTCTACCTGAAAATGTAATAGATTGGTCCACAAACACTTTGATTTTATATAAATATATATTTATTCATTTTATGTAAATAGTAAAATTCCTTTGATGATTTAATTTGTTACTTTTTAAATAAGTATAACAATCGAATTGCTAAATGTATCCATTAATATAAATATGTTTATTTTTGTAATTACTAGCAGTTAGCAAAATTTGATAACCTATAACTACATTAAACACTAAAATTAATGTAGGTTTAATCGTGGTCTTATGACCCAGTCACATATTCACCAAATTCGACAACGGAAAAGCCACGAATTAATTCCGGCATCGACCGTAGCTACCAGATACGTCGATAGCTCTCCTGTATTATAGCTGTAAGGAATCGAAATAGTTCTTTTTATCCGTAGCGATCCTTGACAATGTTTGACCATGCACAAAATGTTTCTATAGAAAATTAAACCATAGCGTTTCCCTACTAGTCAGAATAAAACCGTACTGATACGTACTGGTTCTTACTGGTCCGTATGAAAACTGAACAAGTCCGTTCTGAATCGTAGGCCAAAATCTGTCAAGGATTTTCACGGCTTGGTGCTCTTTTTTCATCTGGTTTAACGCCGTGTCAACACAATATTAAGTCCTTTTATGACGTCCAGCGCACCTTACCAAGCTTTCCTGGACCCTTGTCTATAACCAGTACTTACCTACCCTTCCACAAGGCCGTGTTATCTAATCAATGAAAGAAAATGACATTATTGTCAACTTATCATGGAAGGGTAGACCTCCCCAGTGCGATTCGAACCCGCCCCCCCTTCGGAACACGAAATTCCAAATCCCGGTGCACTACCAACTGCGCAATCGACCTGGCTTACGGGTTGATACGGAGAACAATGTACGTATTTGTACGATTACCTTAGGTGTAAGAGACGGGTTTAACACGCATATAATTAGTGCGTATTGTCCACAGGGAATTGTCATGTTACCTCCCATCGATTTTTTAAACATACCGTTTATATACACATATACAAGGGGTGCAACTACGTTTAGTAGACCACTTCATGTCGATTTATTTTTAAGTAACACACAAAATATACAGATTCCCTGATGGCATCTTAATCACTCAATTAAATAGATTATTTATAAATCTTCAATCTACGATTGTTTTTAGTTTCAACGCGCAGACCATTAATATGAATTATTAATAAAAAGCATCCAACATGAATATTCTTATTCATAATAACCCGTGCTTATACTGTAGGAGATCGAAGTGTATCTGAAGTGTGTCCGTGCTGATTCGTGTGACTCTGTACTAAATCGTGTCGGACCGTAACAATCCGTGTCACTCTCGGGTTGTTACCAATATTTTGGAGGTAGATTCTTCAAAATCCGTACTAAAACAGTTGTGTGATCGTACTGGAACCGTAGGCAAACTACGGGATTTGACATTACCGTGGCGATCCGTGAAAGATTATTCCGTAGTTCATACGTAATTATATGTGACTTGGCCATAATGTATTTTATTCACCAATAATATTTTTATAATTTCAACATGTAAAACATTCAAATTTTAGCTAAACAATAATTAAGACACTGATTAAAAATACACGACATTGTTTCTATGAAGCCACAATTGTCAATATCAACTTTTGTTGAAAAGAGATGATTATAAATGCCAAGTATGGTCAACCAAGTATAATCAATGTTTACGAATGTAAACAAAAACTTACCTCGGTTAATTCTAAAGTCACATACAATAAGTTGAGATTGTATTTCAGGTAAAGTTATCCTCACTTGATTACCAATTAATGGTGTAGTACATGTTACATGTATATTGGTACTGTCTGGTATAGTATTATCATGTTTATAACATACTCTTGTATCTGGTGGTCTATCACGGGAATGTTTATCTGCGTAAGGTAACTTTTCTACTGTGACTTCAAATTCACGAAAATATTCTGAAATTGACATTCAATATTGTGTTATATTTTTCTAAGGACAAGGATTTACGCATAACGACAATCCAAACATATACGTATACTGTCTTTTAAAGTATGTTTTATAAAAAAGCAACCAGTTTATATACAATTGCTTCCATTGAATAAAACTGTCTTTAAAGAATCCAAGCTGCCTAAAAATAGTGTGCATCATGATGTTATCAAAAGTTGGTCAATGAAACTAATGAAAACATACGTGTCTAAATTCCCACGGCTCTCTGATAATCTTCAATACATTGATATTTTGGAATCAATTTATTATCAACATTTAATATGATTGTTAAGTTTATTGTTCTTGGATAGGCCGCTTAAAGAATATAATTTACGGTCAATTGTAACTTATATTATATTCTAAGTTGAGCCTTACACGACTAAAGTTAATTCAGTTTTAGTCGAAGGTAAATTTAACCCTAGAATGTCGATGATTTGTTTTTTACGGTGATCAAATGAGTTCATATTTTCAAAGCAGCGTTTCTTATATGTACGCGTTTGTGTTTACACCATTTCCTGTCATATGCCACATATCATCCAACTGTTTTTAACAATCGTTAATTTATTCATAGAAATACAATGTACCTTCTTCAAAGCTGCAGAACAGGTATTAGACATGCATTTTATTTTATAGTTGTAGTTCTATTATAATTTAAATACATGTTGTTCAACAAATTACTTAATCATCTTCTCTTGTAAATGTAACATAATGACAGTTGTGAATCAATGCTTAGTACAAAACATTGAGTCTATTAAGAAGTGTTGACTCGAAAACTAGTGTAAAAACACATAATTTGTTGAAATTTTTAATCGAAGCGTACTTTAGCAAATGAGATCATATATATTCATTTACATATCTCTTTATAAATATTACAAGAAAATTTGATAAACATGCTCACCTATTAGGAACCAGACAAAGATAAAAGCAGAATAAAAATAACTGTGAGAATAAAGTTTTACCTGTAAGCTAATAATTGAGCATGGTAAATTTCTGTATCAGAGAAAGGACATAATTAAGATTATTGCATTACTCATGTAGCTAAAATCTTTTACATGAAACCAATTTAATAAGGCTTAACTTTTCATTCTCGACAAAAAATGAATCCATTCAATAATAAAGTGATGTTATACCAGTTGATTCAAATATATAATTTTAGCACTAATATCTTTAAAACACTTCAAATCAAAAATAAAAGAGATACGTTTTTTATTAATGCAACTTACGTAATCCATCAGTAGAAGTCAGTATATAGATATCAGTGATTGTTACTTCATTTTCCAATACAACTCTCCACCAGGGTCTTACAGTACTGTGCCTTGCTTCTGTTGTATAACTACATGTTGATATAACCCCATCATTACCTCTATCTGCATACTGGTGAGGGCTATTGACCAAATTACTAGGCTGTCTAGAATACTCATATTCTGCTAAATCTCCTACATTTAAAAAAATATGTTTAAGTCAGAAATTACATTATTTCACAGCTTAGATTATTAAATAACATTTGAAAAAGAATTACGCACTGTCTAGTCTGTCTGAAATATTTCTCTAGACTTAAATCCTTAAAATTTGTACTTTGTAATTCATAATTGATATGGCAAAGTATTTATTATACCAACAACTTTTATAATTGTTTTAAATCCACTCTCAGAAAGTTATTATCTACATAACACGGGTACTTACACAATTAGTCGGTGAAAAAGTGAACGTAAAGATTTACTGACTTTCAGTGTTTCCTTGAGTTTAATACTAGTTTGCTGGCAAGAAATAATAGTAAATTACAATGATTTAATTTGTTGGCAATTTATTCACGGTGGCTATAGCACGTGACTTTGACACCACGAATGCTACGGTTTAAAGACAATCAAAATACTGAAAATACTGTTGGGAGATTTTTTTTAACGATTTTAAGAGTTCACAGTTATTATTTTCATATCCATCATTATGTCTTTATCATTTATAGTCAACTGTGTTTTAAATTTCCTTTTACATGCACATTACTCTTCTGACCGGAGGTCGTAGGTTCGATTAACGGGCGGGACAAACTTTAGTAGAGCTTAGTCATGAAATTATTTCTATGGTCATTCTCCCTTCTACTACTGATTCTAAATCATTTAGGGCAGTAGTTAGTCATTGACTTGCGCCTAAGAGTTGGTTAACAGCTAATTTTAGAGATTTAGTCTTTCCAGGAACAGTGAGTAGGTGGACTGATCGCCGTGATATAACCTTTACAATGTGTTGTGCACATCGAGCTTACATTAATTTACAACGGTCACCCATTCAACCACTAACCCCACAATTCGGTGCTTGACCAAGATACCTGCCCATCGCTCAGTGTTCTCACAGTAAACTCCAGCTGTGACAATTGTCTGCTAAAGATGCATATAAACAAGCGTGTGGTTGATGCTAATGCGCAGTAATACAAAATAACTATTCTCTGTACACAGAATGTTTGATTGATGTGAAAAAAACATCAAATATCATAATTTTTTACTTGAACAAAAGCCACTGGTTTGTGTAACAACACGCATCGAATGTTTGTCGTACTTTTAATATAAGGCTTCGTATCAGTGCTATTGCATAAAATACTAAAAAAACGCATGCCATTCTTTCTGCTACAAAAATCACTACTTATATAAACTTTATCCGTTGAAACACTTAACAGTGGCACAAACTACAATGAGTCGCGTAGAAATTGACAATGGCAAGGCATTTGCATTAACACATGAATGCGGGTTGTTCTATGAATGATTATTTTAATGTGAAGCAAATGTGCAACTCGATATATTATTAGTTTTTCAAATGTTTGACGGTGTACATGGGTCCTTCTATCACGAGGGTACATATACGCTGAGCCGAGGGGTTATATGAGGCTTCGAGGGATAGAAGGACCCATATACATCGTTAGAATGTTTTTACTATTTTATACTTCAAATGCTTACAAAGTCCGTCGGCAGCTCTGAAATGTACTTGAAGCTTTTAAAGCAATTTTTGTTCAATTTCCCCGCTGCGCACCCCATTGCTTTTTTCAGAATACAATGATTTCGGCTTATTTACGACTTTTAAACACTTTTTGGAACAAAATAGTTTATAATAACCGAAACAACTTCTCAATGTTCGAAATTTAAATTAAAAAAACTTATACAGTGGGGAATAAATTGTATTTGAATTATCCTGTGGGCGAATTGAACTTGTGACGTATTTATCTATACGGCCTAATTATAATGGCGGTCGTGTTTTGAAGATATGGTGGTAGGATAGAATTCTAGACTTATCAACTGTTATTACCTGCGGATTTAAAAGACACTTTTTGACGATTGGAAAGCAGGAGTACCCATTTGTGTAAACGGGTGATAGGAATATAAGGATCATATAAGGATACACACGCTGGGAGGATAGTTGCAAGATGCTGAGGATTCTCCAAAAAAAAAACAGTCATGGATATCTACGCGGATTTATAATTGAACAAGGCCTTTTGAAAGCAAGTTTCATTATTTATTAAATGAGATACTTATCTAATTTTAACTTACTTACTATATTGACATCCTGGACCAAACCAATATCGATCACAACCTGATGTACATTCTCCTGTTGTTGCATCACAACTTTCACCATATTTACAATGACACATGTATTGACATTCTGATCCAAATGTTTCAACACCGGGTGTAGTTATATTACAATCAGCATCTAAAACAACATTTTTACAATGACACATGTATTGACATTCTGATCCAAATGTATAAACACCGGGTGTAGTTATACTACAATCAGCATCTAAAATAACATTTTTACAATGACACATGTATTGACATTCTGATCCAAATGTATAAACACCGGGTGTAGTTATACTACAATCAGCATCTTAAAAAAATTATCACGGTTTAATCTAAAACATACAATAACTAAATTATTAAAAGTAAGTAATGTTCAATGTTTGGCGTCATTTTTACTGTCAGTACTGTACGTGACTGTATATTATCTTAGATAATAGCAGACTATTTCATACGTTAGCGGCGTTAACAACATAACAATACAGAGCTGTCCTCTATGGAAGAGATCTTTTGCACAACATCATCTGTTTATATTTCCATTAGGTGTAATTCTTATAGAATTCGTCCTCTGCAGAGCAACAATCTCTTAGCAGCAACATACTTTTGTCTTCCCCAGTGGTTGTTATTCCAAAGCGGTTGTACTGTATTAAATCACAACAAATTGATCAGATGATCTACGGATTATTCTGGAAAATAATGGGGCGAGCGAAGAAAAAAATCTTAATCCCGTTGCTTTATATAGTGGTTTCAACAACTTTCATAAGCAAGAGAGGAAATAAAAATATCTTTTGTAAAAAGGAATTAAGGTGCGAGCGAATCCATAGAACACATCATCAAGTTATGTATATATTGTGTCTCTGCTCTTAGAATGGTTTTAAACATTAAAGTTTTACTATTGGCTATACCTTTGTGTACACAAATGAACAACTGTAGTCCATGGGTTTTGTTCAATTATTTTCATAGTTATGTTTAAAAAAGTAAGACTTACTTTCTGATTACATTTTGCTTCTACAACATTTGGTGAATGATTGATGGTTTAATGTCATAATGATGTCAAAAAGCAATTACAGTCAGGTCTCGATATAATGACATTGTTCGTTCCCAGAAAAATTGTCGTTATAATGCATATGTCAGTGTAATGAATTCTTCCGACCATGTACATTTTGGATTCTTTTTTTTGTAGTTGGAGGCATCATGCATATGTACCTATGTACATATAGTATATACTGCAAGTGTACTTTTAACTAGCATGAGAGTATATTTTAAGGGAACTGGTGTTTATTTATTAACAACATACAAGAAATAAAAACATTCATTTCATTTCAAGAACAGTATTCTTGTACATACATATTTCATAATCATGCTATACAGATCACTGTAGCAACGTATAGGAAATTATTTCACTTTTCTGATTGATAGTTTAATTTGTTCGCCTTTGTGTAGCAAGAGGGGTGTCCAATTAAAATGTTCAGTAGGGAATGGTGTCGACGAGATTTGTAAAAATATACATTCTGTTTGAAGATAGAACCTACAGCCCCAAACTGCATCAACTCAAAAATTCTGAGTTGATCTAGTTAAGAACTTTATAAATTATAGATATCATTTCTGTGTTTAAACTTATTACCCGTCGTAAACAGATTAAATGTTTGAAATACATGTACAAGATACCAATGCACAGCCAGGAAAACAAAAACAGCCAGTCTAGCTAATTAAGCTACTTGCTAAAAACACCTCAAGGTGAGAAAATCAATACCCAGTTAATCTAATTGTCGTAGTAATGTATCAAGTTTGTGCAGTAAAATGGGTTTTGGGGGCCAGTTATGAGTGTCGGTGTCGGAAACATGAATTTCCGTTATAACGGATACAATTATTGTACAAAAGTTTTTGTTCCCTTAAAATGTGTCAGTATAACGAGATTGTCGTAATAACGAGTGTCGCTGTATCGAAATCTGACTATCTAGAAGCATGGTACTTTTAACCGAAATGTAGCTTTTAACTTTAAAAATAATATAAAGTATTTACTAGTTAAAAACGAGACTGTTTGATGAAAACTTATTGTAAACACGCCAACACATAACCTATGAGAATATTTCTATAACTTCTCTTATAACTAGGTCAGGTTAAATAAACAAGAATACAAACTTACACTGATAAACACATTCTTGTAATAGCTAAACATTGTGAAGTATATGTGAATGTATTATAATAATGTCTTAACAATATAGCACTGTATCAGAATGTTACACTAGACAGGGTTTATGCTAACAATCAGAAATGTTTAAGGTTTAGATGAACAACACAAAATATATATATTTATATCTTAGTAAATTAGTATGTATCCTACTTTCGTTTTCAAAACAACGAATGTCTATTGTCTGAATTTATTCAGTTATTTTGTCGCATTTGTTTCGATTCTATTCGCAAATTATTTATTATTTAAAGCGGCTCTTGTAACTAAACAAGTAAGTTTCATACATTCATGTAGGTTTTATGTCGGTGAAGCAATTCAAAATAACACATGTGAATAAATGAGGAACAATAGATGTAAACAACTTTATGTATACCTACATCAATATATCATTTTATATATACATAATATATATATTATATATATAATATCAACACATTGATTATACGCTGTTAACATTTTTTAGCCATTTTCTTTCCGGGATATATTGCAGTTCTAGATAATTCCAATAATTTGAAGGATTATGAAATATTAAAACAATACAACACCTGTCTGCTTTTACTTACCTTAAATAGAAAAATGTGAATTTGAAGTTAATGAAAATTAACTGAAAGTAACTGAAAATAATTTACCAGAAAAGCGAATGTATTCCACAAACACAATTTGTAAAAATAACATCCAAACATTACATCTATGTTGATAAATATCCATAGTGATATATCTTGATATAAGCTCGTTGTATCTTAGACGTCTAGTTTTCGTTAACGTCTGATTCGCTTTCACTTTTTGTTTCAGAAGATAATATACAAGTTTGATCAAATTAAGCTGTTTAAAAGCCAAACACGAGGCAAAAACTATGGCACTTACAATACATGCAGGACTCATGGACTTAAATGAATAATTATAAGAATATTTTGACTACAGCAGACGCTTGCTATTGTTTACATGTACTGAATCCGTGAGAGCAAATGATAAATACATGCTACATAACGTCTGTAACTTTTTACCTACGCAGTTTACTGCGTTGTTACAACGCATAGTGTGTTGGCATAATTTTCTTTTTCTGCAATCAGAGTTATATTGCTGTTTCATAAAGCGAAAATCTTGATGCGTCTAAAGGTTAGGCATGATCATGCGCCTTCATTTGTTTTTGCCTCTATATATATGGATCCATATCGGTATACATTTTTGTCTGATTCTAAATATATTTAGACATGTGTTGGTTGTAAGTTTGTAAAAGGTTTTAAAGCTTTAACTTAATTCATTTTCCCTTTTCAAGTAAGTTTAGCCTTATTTTGTCTTTTTTCGTTCTGTATAAGCCCTTTGCATCTTAACCTTGCTTTTATTCACTGACCAAATACGAATTATAGGGATTGTGTAATACGTTACCACTTGGTGAATTACGTTACCATTTAAAATGTGTGTTTAGCATTGATATGTGAACAATACAAAACAATTGTTACAGTTTATCTTTGTTCGCACTTGTACAATGAAACTATTTAAGAGACAAAGATGACTCATTTTCATCATAAATTCTTCGTAAAAGTATCTTACTTTTTCAAATTCCTACTTCAAAAACTTTCAAAATGTTAACACCTTAAATGTTCTTAGGTGTTAATGTAAATCTAACCTATTATAATTGATTCTGGGGACTTATTTTGGCGGCTAACTGGTATTTACGGTAACGTAATTCACAGTAACGTAATTCACGAATCGTAGTTTAGAAGGAATTTAGTAAGTGGATATAGCTAATGTTAGTGTGCATAAAAACAGCTAGTAACGTAATTCACTGAACCTTGGATTTATTCAGAGAATGCCGTTCTGATGAGATGGTGGATTATACCATGAGTCACCAGCAAAATTCATTAGTCAATTTTGTGCTACATATATTGAGTCGTTCCCGAAAGATTAATAAATATCTATAATGCAATGAACTTTATGAAAGATAGCCTGTTCAAAAAGGTAACGTAATTCACGTGAATTTGTGGGACAGCAAAATCTAGGTGCAAATATTTTTATCATGTATGTTGTGGAAGTTCAAACTATTACAGTTGTTTGGCCTATGTGTATACTTTATGACTTTTATTCCTTGAGCAGATCCGGAGAACAGTAAGTCTGATATTCAATTGACATCAACAGTTGGACAGGATTTTTTGTTGAATATGCATCATTCCTGTTGATTAAAATTAAGATCAAGTAATGGGTTTGCTTATAAATGTATTTGTTTTTTGACCACATGTGTACTAGGTAAAAGTACAAATTAGGTAAGAAACCATAGTATTCTTAGTTCAAATACTATGTGACATCATGTTTTTGCATTTGCTTAACTTAACATGAAACGACTGTTGAATGTGGAGTTTTATAAACCATAGCTGTTGTACTAATTATGTTGAGTTGTGATATTCACTAATGCACACATAGTGTGTCAACGTTTCATAGCGTTACGTCACATTTTGTCAGCATGTTTGCAATTATTGTTTGGGAAGTTTATCGTTTGACATCAGTGATCAGTGCATCAGTCTGTTTCTTTGGAATGATAAAAATGTACGCATTGTATGCCTTATTGTGATGATTTAAACGACACCAAGTTCAACTCTATCTACCGAATAATGTGAAGTCGTAACGTGTATGTATAAGAATGTTTGTAAAGTTGAATCAATGTACTCACCGTTCCTGGAAAGGCTATATCTCTAGATTTAGCTGTTTAACAGTTTCTATGCACATATATCCGTCAGTGTCTGACAACTGCTTTATATGATTGAGAAACAGCGACAGAAGGAGACATGGCCATAGAAATTATATCATAACCACACCTCATGATGTATGTCCCGTCCGGGAATTAAACCCACGACCTCTAGATCAGTAAACTTGGGTGCTACACACTTAGCTAGCCGAAGGGCTTTCTTTTAGCTATTCAACCTTCATCAAAAATAAAGTAACAAAGCTGGCATTATCGGTTATAAGACTTTATTTGAATGAATATATTGGATTATTCATAATAATAAAAAGTAGAAGATAGTAAAAAAGAGGAAGACAGAAAACCTAACAAATGAAATATCTTCAATATTTATGTTATTGTTATAATAAATCAGTGCAGTCTTTAAATTTAGCCATTGTCCTTGTTCACATTATAATCACTCCAGACGTAAGCTGAAAGAATAAAGGAAACTTTACAAATCATCAAATTTTTAAAACCAACCAACCACACCGTGATATTACTCATGGTCCTCGTTTCTTAGCTTTCAGGGAGATCTTTCTAATTTAAACAAACATTGAAGTTGTTTAGAAATAAAATCTTTATACCAATTAACCCAAAATACAGTACATGTTGGTATTTTCTCATTTTATTTAAGAGGTAGGTATTCCTACTTTAAAGTACCAATGTGATCTTACTTGTGCACCAAAGTAAAAAAGTTAACATGAACTATAAGTACGCTACTAATCATTATTGTAAAGATAAACAAAATGAATAGAGGAAAAAGTTAATGAAAATATCAACTTTTTTTAACAGTTGTGAAAGCATTGACCTGCAACCGCGGATTAGCGGTTAAGCCCTCGATTTGAAATTTGGAGCGCTGGTCAATAGAAGAAACTTTATTTTAAAGTGAATGTCTAATAATGTCATACATGCGAACATGATTGAAGGTTTCAATGACTTAACATAATATAAACGGTAAGTACATGTACATAACTGGCTGTGTAATAGTGTTTTGTTTTAAAATGATCGAGGAAGCTTGAGAGATATGTAATTAATATAATCACTATTCTATCAATACTAAAACATGTTTTGATTTAGCAGCATAATGACTTACGATTCATTTTGTCGCAAGATACAGTTTATGCAAAAAAGCTATATAAAGTTCATAAAATCAGGTAGATATATCTTACTTTGCTAGTATTTCGTAAATTGAAATACTCCAGGTTCCTCCACATTTCTGAGAAGTATCTCCCGCACATGGGGCAAAACACTTTGAGTCATCTACATTTTCTGTTGATGTAATAGTATCCCCACAGAAACATTGTCGAGCAGACTAAAATACAAGTAACATAAAATTTAACATGGTACAATAGAACCCCGGTTTTGTAAAGAGCGTTCATTTCAGTCGCAATAAATTATTTGTCGTAAATCACAAAATAGAGAGAAGGTATAATCGACTTTGTGCCACATTATCTCCAAACGTATTTCATTAAATTACCAAAAGTCTGATAAAACTAGCTTGACGTTAATGGAGACATAGACAAAGTGAATTTTAAGGAGCCGTTGCTCTACCTCAATGAAAACTAGGGTATTTCGCTCTCGGAGATCACGAGTTCTATTCTAAACTGCAGCCATGTTTACTTTTTTTCCAGGCTATATACTACAATTGCTGACACAACTAACTTGTAACTTTTCTTCGCTTTCTTAACTTTAATTCCCAAATGGTGCTCATAACTTCACTTTCGATGAAGAAATACAAAATATCAAAATTTATTGAAAGCTTGTGACCATGATTCTTGCCAGGAATCTTGATACTAGAAATCCTAAGCTTTGGCAAAGTGTCAAGTCTACTGAACAGCTTAAACACTACAGAAGAATTCTTGTTTGGTGTTACATGTAGATGAAACAATGGCATTTTAAGTGAAGTAATATTATTCAAGCAATAGACTTGCCAAATATCAATAAATCATAACATACTTCTACTCCAGCATAAGTGTTGTTTTCTTGAACACACAAGTTTACACATTTCTCTACTGTCATATCATCCGAAGCAATCACTGGACCTTGAAGTATTCTATCAGGATTATCAGTAAAACATCCATTGTAAATAAACGTGGCTAAAAAGGAAACACAAGCCGTTGTGTCATTTGCTCTAAATACTCAATAAGAAAAAAAAACATTATAAATGTATATTCAAGAACATGTATCTTTGATACAGTTAAAACAATTATTACTCAACAGTTATGTTTGATCATAGAATGATTGATAGTTTTGATTACCTACGAGCATATAGAAGAGGTACATCTCTTTTCAATAAATAATAAGTTGAAAACACACTCGTTTCACAACAACTTAATTTTAATAGACAAAAGGCTAGGACAATAAAATATATTACCTAGTTGAAACAAATTTATTTCAACTATCAATATATGCATTACACAATGTACATAATAATGCGCTTATTACAATAAATACCCAGAGTGGGTAGATAATGCGAAGAATGTTGAATCTTTTGTCTCGGAGCGTTCAATGGTTCAAATGCAATCCGGAGCGGTTTATCCTACATATTATTTGTCAACTGTGTCGACTTTTATCTATGAAAATGCATATGGAGAAAGCGTCGGCATCGTGGAAGGATATATAATATATGATAGGCTGCACGAACTAGATTTGGTAAGCTGACCCTTTAAATTGAAAATAATTCAAGAATTATGATAAATGTCAAATTGCAGAAGGGTATGTTTAAATTTGTTAAATAGTATATGCGTTTCCCCTTATTAATCCGTTAAGTGGACAAATCTATTTCTAGGAGTGTAAACATTTTCCGTGTATTTTCAAAGAGAGCAAAGCTGTTCACATCAGCCACTTGATTCCTAAAAAACATGGTAATTCAGCAACCATTGTGACTTACGATGCATTTTATCGCAAGATTTTATGCAAATAATCAGTGTCACACACAATAAAATTGATATTACTCACGCTTGGCTTGATAGATCGAAAAATGCCACATACTTCCACATTTCTGAGACGAATCACCTGCACAACTCTCTGAACAATCTGCATCGTTTACTTTGTCTTGAAGATTAGCACTAATAGCGTGATTGCCACATTCACAATATTTGGAATTCTTAAACATAAATTGTATTATTGTCTTAAGCATGACGTTCAGACTACAGTCACGATAATAAACAAGTCGTAAATCGGGACAGAGAGAAAGGAAGAGAGGGAGACAGAGAGACATTTACAACATTTCACACATTTACAATTTACATTGAACTAAATGGAGTTTCAGAAACTTGTAAAAGCAGTTTATTGTTAAATGATTTCTAATTTTGCTTTTTCCATTAGTGCAATTTTCTTATGAATATGAAATTACAAAAATATCTTGAAGATGGTTCATTGTGATATGTGGAACATAGTTTTGGAGGCTTCCAATATAAATGTTGTTGTCATTGCATGAATAAGCATATAATAAAGGAACTTCTGGAGGGCAGTGTACGTGTTTTCAAACCTTACAGAGACCTCTGTTCAAACAATTCAATATCTATTACAGTTCAAAGGTCTAGGACAATTACTTTTGGTAATCGTAGTTTCAGCCATGCGGCGACAAACCTGTGAAATTCCCCCGGACTCATTCAAGTGCGCTCAGTCTCTAAATATGTTTAAGAAAAATGAAAGACCAACTTGTTTGTCAATTACTCTGATCTCTAAATCAATAACACTGGGAACACTACAATTGAATAGACCAGTAAAAGTAACCAATCTTAGAGTGCTTGAATTTTTTTATTAACAATTCAAGTTGTGATGTAAACACTATAGTGAAAATTAATATAAACTATCTGGCGTAATTATCTTAAAATATACCCAAACTTCGAACATTTAACACCATGATTTTACAAAATTGTTGAATTCTTAACAACATTCCACAATTATGCAATAGATTTATTACAAAATTATGTGCAGCCCCACTTTGGATGTTCAGGTGGGATTCTTGGATTGGAAACCGGCTTTGCGTCTTAGAATAATGTTTTTCCAGGTCATCTAGCCAGTTTTCCCTATTTGTTTGGGTTGCCTTTCCACCGATTATATATTCATCACCTATAAGATGAATAATTTATCTAACCAACCAGGCGCTGACACTGATGCATGTTCTGGCGGGGTCGGTGGATTGGAATCCGACTTTGCACCTTGCAATCATGGATTTTGCAAAGGCATCTAGCTGGATTCCCTATTGGCTAGTGGTTGCCTGTCCATTGATAATCGAATCATTACCTATATCACACAAACATGACCTTTATCTTCTTTAAGTATTTTACAACGTCTCAATTACTAAATGGAAACAATAAAAAATCATACGTCAACGGAACGTTCTAACCGGATGCTGTTTCACGGTATTGACACTGCTGAGATACCACAAGGCATTTCTGGCTTACAATAGGATGTTACAGTGTGTTAAGTTAGAACATATTATCCAAGCGGTAGACTGGAATTTAAAGGTGGTATTTTTAAGACAAATAATAACATACTCTTAATCCTGCATAATTATAATTTCTTATATTACAATAGCGTACACATTTCTCTATTGTCATTACAGCCGACTTTATCAATGGGCCCTCAAGTAAATGTACCTTTTCTAAATCATCATAACATCCAACGTATACAAAAGCTGCAAAAAAGAAAAACAAAAATGTAATGTCAATTGTAGTGAAGACATTCGGATACATCCATACTAAGATTTAAAAACATCAGTGTTCACTTTTCTGATATATATTATACCACAGGCATCCAAAGTCAAGTATCAAGTTAAAGACATTGTATATGTGTTTACACTTGTATTATGTACAAATTGATTGCTTGTTGAATTTTTTGTTATGCCATTAAGTTGATACGTTTGCGATAAACCGAACTGAAACAATGCTCAAAATACAAAATGAGAAATATGCATAATACATGTTCATCCTAGAACATGTTTTTTACGAGTTTAAAAATATTTATCACTAGAATAGCACAAAATTACAAAAATATACAAATTTTCAAATGTACAAATAATATATTCCTTGAAAAGATTAGAACGAAAGACATGTCTTTATATAGTTCTTCTCCTTTTGTAGATGATTAAACACTTTTGCGGTTTAGACTGTTTAAATGATCTGAGAAAATGAAAAATGAATTTTGGAAACATTAAACAAGAAAAGGAAAAAGAGATGGAAGGGTGAGAAGTAGTAGTGACTAATTCTATTTGATTACTATATGGATCTCTTTTTTGTGATATGTTTAACTGGACATATTGCATAAATTTTTAGTTGTCATTGTCTGTAAGATTATGATGGCCAAATAGAAGATTGTCCGGGGTTAAATTGTATTCTTGAAGATTTGTAAAGAGTTCATGCCTGAAAATTTTGTATCTTTTGCATTCAAAGAAAACTGTTAACGCGATTCAATCTGGTCACATTCGCATATAGGAGAAGGAGTGTTGTTTCTTATAAACAGATGATAATTTGGGACTGCATTTCATTCGAAGACGTGCATAGAGGATTTAAAGCTTTCTGTCCTTAGAATAGTAATATTTTGGTGTTTTATTTTGGCTTTGAGTAAACGCCGACTTGAACGAAGAGAGTGTTAGGAGATTACAAATTTCAATGGGGAGGTTGTTCCATTCTCGTATAGTGGACGGAAGAAATGAATAATAATATAAAGAGGTTCTTGCATAGATACCACCAATATCGTCATGGTTTCTGAGATTATATCGTGTGTTTGCTGGAACCGGAATTAAATTAAATAGGAAGTATGGTGTTAAGTTGTTTTTCATTTTATAAAAAAGAATGAGTCGTTGCTTGTATCGTATTTGTTCCAATGTTTCCCGGTTAAATTCTTTATAAAGATTTTCTAATTATTCAAGTTTTGTTCCGCCGGATGCTACTCTTGCGTATTCGTTTTGGATTTTATCTAATAATTCAATTTCATTTTGAGAAGCATTTCCCCAAACGACATTAGCATATTCCAGAATTGGTCGAATGAAAGAAGTATTTATAAATGATTTCAAGGGACTTTCTATCTAGGATGTATTTTAGTTTTCTCATAATATTAACTCGTTTCCAAGTTTGTAGTAATGAATTCTATGTGCGAGTGCCAGTTACATGTTTAGGAGAGATTGATTCAAAGATATTTGTGGTCGTCAACCTCAGGTATAACTTGATTGGACATTTGCAATTGAGGATGATCTATGTTATTTGTTCTGGGAATGAGACTAGCCAGGTTTTTGCCCAATTCGAGATAGTGTGTATATCTACTTGTAGATGTTGTGCAGCAGTTGGTTGATTTTGTATGACAAGATAGAGGCTTGTATCGTCAGCAAAAAGGTTAACAGGAGATCTTAAATTCAAAACAATATCATTGATAAAGATTAAGAAAAGGAGGGACCCAATAATAGATCCTTGGGCTGAAAGCAGCTGAAAGAGTTCCCCATTCAGATTTTGTGCTCGAAATAACAATGTAACGTCTGTTCGATAGAGAGTTTGTAAACCAAGCAAGTAAACCGCAACATAAACATGCATGTTTTTGTTTTGAAAAAAGATCTTTGTGTCACACATTATCAAACGCCTAACTGATGTCAAAGAAGAAAAACTCGAGCTTGTAGTCTAATATCTAGTACTTTACAAAGAATATCATATATGTAAACAAGTTGGTTCATAGTTAAATCACCGGGTATGAAACCAGACTGTGTAGGTATAATAAAAGTATTGTCTTTGAGATGGTTGAATACATGTTTAAAGATCAAGCGCTCAAACACTTTTTCAATTGTATTGAGAATCGAAATGGGACGATACTTATTTGGCATAGATAAGTCACCTTTGTGAATATTGCTGACACGTGAACTTCTTTCCAGATATCAGGCACTTCACTGCTCGCCAGAAAGGCATTAAACAGGTCACAAAGGGATTGAGAAAGTTCATGGGCGGCTTCAAGTAGAATTGTATTACTTATACCATCAGTTCCAGAAGCTTTATCTAGATTTAATGAATTGAGAATGTTTTCAGTTTCATGTGTTGTAAGAGTGATTGCATCTAATGGATTTTCCGGCATATTAGGACCAAGATCAGAAATAGATTTGTTACAATTTTCGTTTTTGTCAGTTTATTTGACAGTTTGTTATAATTATTCAATTTAGCTACTCTAATTTGTGATACGGTTTCGTTTCTCAGTTTTAAAATTTAAGCCAATGATTCAATGATTGTGTTCTGATTACGTTTCTTTAGGCGCGTTTTCTTTTTCGGATTTGACTCCTAACTTTACTGGTCAACCATGGGACATCTATAGGTCTTACTTAAATTTCTTTGCTTGATCTGTTTGCCTTTGAAACTTGTCGGATCTGATTTGTTGTATTTTGTGCATATGCATTTATATCAACATGTTTGCAAGTTTTCCAATTTACACTTTAAAATTCTTGACAAAGTTTGTTGTAATCAGCTCCAATGTATTTCCAAATGGTAAGTTTAAAAAGTCGATGTAAATGTTTTTGAAATTTATAAACTGGTAGATGGAAACGATGTTCCCGATCAAAAGAGTTCACAAACGCCAGATATTACAAAATAATTCTTATTGGATACAAAGATGAGGTCTATTAATGCTTGGGATGTTTCAGTATAGTGTGTGGGTGTCTAAATTATTTGCTCCATTCCGAATAGCTCGGTAACTGAAGAAATTTCCTGCTAAGTGCATCGTAATAGAAGCCACCGGTAATGAAAATCTCTGAGATGTTTGTATCTACTGCAAGAGCAATCGAATCTTCTATTTGTTTGTTGTAATCTCGATCAGTTTTGGGTGGTCGATAAAGAGACCAAAGAGAATATGTTTATTATTTGCAAGAGTTATTTCGATCCATATACATTCTAAATGATTTGGTTCTAAGTCATGTCGTGTTTTGTAATGGAGATGAGCTCGAACATAAAGTATGTACATAAAGTATAACGCCGCCATAAGTATTTACTGATCGGTCCTTTCACCAAGGACTAGAGTATGACATCAGTTTAAGGTCTTTAGTTAATAGAGAGTTATTAAGCCAAGTTTCCGAGAAGGCAACAACATCAAAGTCTTTAAGCTGTGCAAAGAGAGTGTCTAGTTTGTGCCGAATACTTAGCACGTTCAGGTGGACGAATAAAATGTGATGCAATACAATAGAACTGATAGCACCTACAGAGGAAGTTGTTGAGGTCGATCTAGAATGATCGTAAGAACCTGGACCTTGGTTTGGATGGATATCACCACACCTTTGTGAGAGAATAAAAAAACATGAAATGAGTAGTGTCATAAATGCCTAAGAAATAGGATATATCGAAAATAAAAAATTGTCAAGGAATTTACATGAGATACACACTTTTCGTTTGTATGGACATAATGAAACATTAATTACAGTTAGCATTTGGGTAATTTCGTTAACTTGAACAGTAAAAGAAATCATAAAACCCGAACTGTTTTATACGAGTTCATGTATATAAAGCATGATTGATCGTGTACAGCGTTATTTAAATGACAAATCTTTTTTTTTTAAGAAATAAATATTTTCTGTTCTTCTTGTGCCATTTCTTTACGAAGGATATCCTTTTACCACGGTACCATAGTATAGCGCTAGATTTAGTATTCGGAGGTCTACGATTCAATTTGTTGTTAGTAAAATAGAACACCTTTCCATGATACATTGATTTTTAATACGGATTTTCCTACGTAAATGGGAAAAGTTTCGGTTTCTCAAAGAAGGCAAAGCAAATACTGGTAGAATGAGTCTAGGAAATAAAGTAATTTGAATGGTCACTGTACAAAACGTTTTGATAAATAGAGAAAACTACAATATTACTTTTAAAAATAGTAATATTTTTTTCTAAAAAAATGAACATAATCGTTTGAGACAATTAGAAATAAATTTACTCAGAAATTATATTTGACTTGAGATGTATGTTATCTCATGGTCAATAGTTGGCGTCAGACATTGCCAGATCAATTCAACTCACGTTTTGCCTTATAGACAGAAATGTGCCAAGTTCCACCACATTTTTGAGTCGGATCACCTGTACAAGTAGCAGAACAATCTATATCGTCTGCCGTGTCAGTAAGCTGTATTATGTTGCCACAGAAACATTCTCTGGAATACTAAAAAATAGTATTTACTAATACATAGTATTTTTCTACATGATCAATAAGTGTCGGCGCCTGAAAACAAAATGAAACATGTTTATCCTAAAACATGTTCCGTAAAGAGCTGGGACATCAATAAAATACCACATATTTGTATGGTATGACCTTCTTTTATACTACGAATTAACGTGTTCTTTCTAGCACAAGCGTTTGGATGATGGACACACATTGAGCGATATGCACTTCTAAACATTTGTTGGTTTGGTATTACACTAGCATGTAAGAATATATCATTCACAATTCATGTGTAACGATTCACAAATCGAACCACAAATCACGTGTTAATGTTAAGCATTCGGGAATTTATGTACCTCTGCTAACGGCACCTAAAACGAGCGGCAACCTCCAACGAGCGGCATGTTAGAATTTCCGTCGATTTTGCATAATGAATTTTCTCTAATGAACGACATCTCCACAGAGAGGTAAACGGTCGTTGAAATAAATTCGCTTTGTTCACCTTTTACCTCCGTACAGCAACATTAAGTCTAGCAAGGTTTATATGAGTACATATATCAGTCATTTCTCGTTTTGACTTTGTTGGCACTGTTGAAAAATAGTCGAGATAACGAATAGTCGAGATAAAATTTTGGTTATTAAGAGTATGCTTTAAAATTGAGTATAAACAAATCAATAAACTAAAGAACGAAATTGAATAAAAATAGGAATATAAAAGATGATTCATTATTTTTATTCTGGTATTTTATTTTAGTACATATTTTTTCATAAAAACCTATATGTAACAAGTAGAGAGCCCACGGTGCTCAATTAATGTAATTATGACACCTGTCAGTCAAAAAGCTGTCACCTAATTGACCCCCTATGTATATGTTTTGCACTCTAAACGCTAGTTGATTGGGATACCTCGTCTGATTGCCGATGCCACCTTTGACTAGTCGAGGTAAACATTATTGTTATAGAGTGAAACAAACGTTTTGGTCCGAAATTTATGATCGAGAAAAAATCGAGATAAACATGCATTTTCAAATAGATAAATTTCAATTATATATAACAGAAAAATTTAAACAATAAGAAATATCCCTAATCGTATAATACTACTCTAAGGTGTCGATTTTTTAAATCATTTGACTAACAGGGGTTAATAAACAAGTAAAATATGATTTCCATGACACCGAAGAACAGATAAAAGATGAAGTGTGCTTTGGTAGGCTTACGTCAAAATATATCAGTTGTACACACGCCCAGCTAAATGACGATAGTAAATGAAAACTTATTTGCTTTTGAATAGTTATTAAAATGAATCAATTGTCGGTTTTATCAATATAGATATATATCATAATACCTCTAGTCCAGCAAAATAGTAATTTTTGTGTGTACAGTAGTTAACGCAATTCTCCACTGTCATATTATCCGACTCGATCCTTGGACCATTAAGTATTCTATTTGGATAATCAATGTAGCATCCAGATGAAATTGGAAACTTGCTAGTATCAACATCGTGGATTTCCAAATATTCTAAACACAAAGTATGTAGATCATATCAGTTAAATACGTAATTAAACGTACAAAGATAATAATATTGAACGATGTAAAATGTTGGTATTTTATAGTATTGGGATATTTTCTACTGAATAAAATGAGGTCTTTCTTAGCCTTTTGGTTGCCAAAAGCTCAAGTGGGTAAATTTTATACCACTAAGTGACACTGGCTTTTTCATTGGTGCTTATTCATTCTACTACCCCGACCGCTGGTGTAAATTGACAACAAAAAACACCGATATTTTTATGTTAATGAAACTCTGTCCCTTGTTGTTACTGTCCAGAAAAAGGATTGACGGGAGTTAACAAATATATGATTAGTAGTGCATCTTGTCGATAGAACTATCAAATAATTATAAAGAATGTAACAATACGATAAAATCCATATTGCAATATATTGCACTGTAATACACAAAATCCGAATTGTTTTGTGTAAGCAAGCGAAACCAGAATTAGGCACATTCAATTTCCTTATTGGATTTAGCGGTAGATAGATATTTCTGTTTGTACATAAAATGTTACAACATGATTCTGATAATAGAGTACATGTTACAGTTAAAAAAACGTGAGTTTTTTACCGATTAGCCATATCGAACAACATGATACATAAAGGATGACTAAAATTAGTAAAATATTTTATTTCCGTTTTGGTCCTTGAGCTATAATAATGTGTGCGATAGAAAGTCGCTTCTTTGTAAAAAGTCAAAAAGACAAGGAATTTAATACAACGAATAAAAGTTGAATAATAGACAAGCTGGTTATATAAATTACTGAAAATAGACTATAGTGGAAATGAAAACAAAACGATTCATTTCAAAATGAGCTTAAAAGAAACTGTAATGATTTGACCTACAATTACTTAGAGACTTTATATCATATTTATATGAGAATTTTCACTGAATTTAAGTAATTAATACTTTTGTTGGATTTAACGCAGCATCAACCTATTGTATCGGTCATATCATGTCGGTCAATCAACCTACTGTCCATTTTTGTGAAATCTAAATAACTGGATTTAATTGTTAGATAGTTACCAGGTACATAATTAAGAACAAAATGTTCTACATATATAATAATGAGTGAAAGGAAGGAATATGCCCGTAGAAATAATCATTCCATGACCAAGTATGTCCAGCCATAAAATCGAACACTGGTTCCCTCGATTAGTAGAATTAAGCAATCTAACCAGCGACGGCGTAAATGTGTAAATGACAAAGTAATAAGTAATATTATTTTAGTTCAGCATTTACAATGACAGAATAAACATATACAAGATCACTTACCTTTGGCATAATAGACAGATAAACACGAATTTCCTCCACACGTCCCGTTTGAATTTCCTTCACAAGTGATATCACAGTTTACATCATCCATTTTGTTTTGCGATGTCAAAGAGTTATTGCCACAGAAACAGCTGGTGGAAATCTGTGAAAACATACGAAGCATTGAATTATTGGTGCATTTTTCATGAAAAAATCTAAATCCAGTTTCTTGTACTATATTATTTTGTAGATTTTTTTTCTATCGGACTTAAGCATAATAATGAAGGAAAACTTAACAAAAGGAAGGACACTTTAGCAGATTACACCAACCATTCTGGAGTCTCAGAAACTTCTTACTTTCTCTGGTTGACCTATGTATATAAGCCAATGCGATGATTCTTCACACGGAATTTGCACAATTTTTGAAAAATAAGATGGAAATAAATTGATACGGTTCTTGTACAACGCTATGATAGTGTAAAAGGTAAGTGGTGTTAATAACCGATGCCTGGTATTTAATCCGGGAACTTTGTATTAAAATCCTATGCTAAACCGTCTTGTTAGGGCTACGAAATAGCTGAAGGCAGCGCAAAGATTTCCTGATTTTCTTTTGAACGTAACAATGTCATGTTTATTAAGTACATAATGTTCAAAAGTCAAAAGTGAAAATGTTGGTCTATTGAAATTATTTTGCATTTTATATAAACAAAGCCATAACATACTATTCCAGCGACAGTATAGTTTGTTTGTAAACACAAAATAATGCATCTCTCTATTGGTTTATAGGACACACCGGTCATATCGTGAAATGACCCATTAATGATTCCTTCTGGAAAACATCCAGCGTATGTAACTGTAGGTGCCGCTGCAAAGAAGAATAATAATAGTATGCTTTATGTTCAAAAGAGTGATATAACATTTCTAATATATTATACATCAGTTAAACAATGTGAAGTTTGAAGTTTTTATAGAGGTTAAGGTGTCGGTTTCTAAAATAAGGATAAACAAATACAATTAAAAAATGTCAAGGAAATAAAATTATTTGAGTGGTCATTATTCAAACAAATATTGATAAATGGAGAAAAGTACAATATTACTTATTTAAAAACGATAACAAAGAAATATACTCAGGATTCAAACCAAATTGTTGTTTTCTTATTTTTCAAAAATGGTAATGATAGCAAGTTCAATAATCGTCCTCAAACATTAGCAGAACAGTCTAACTCAGGTATTGCTTCATAGACAGAAATGCGCCATGTTCCTCCACAATGCTGAGTCGGATCACCTGAACAAGTTTCAGAACATTCTGTGTCGTTTACCTGGTCAGTAAATGTCATAACGTTGCCACAATAACATTCTCTGGAATGCTTAAAAGCAAATTGTAAATGCTGATACATAGTATTTTCTACGCGCTACATAACCAATAAATATCGACGCGCCTTTAAACAACATGAAACATTTATTTCCTTAGACTGGTCCGTAATGAGCTGGGACATCATTCGTAAAAACATATATATATGTATGCCATATACTCTTCTTTTATACTACATATCAAAGTATTTTTTCTAGCACAAGCTTTTGGATGATGGACACACATTGAGCGATATGCACTTTTAAACATTTGCTAGTATGGTGTTACACGAGCATGTAAGAATATATTATTCTGAGTATCCTTCATTCAAATGTTTTACTACAATCAATAATAATATATTCAAGTACATTTCCCAAGTTCATACGGTACGCTTATTATGTTTAATTTCCTTTGTGTTTAACAACCTAAGACATTATTTTTAATAAACAATCATTTTATCATAAATCTAAAGAGGGAGTAACAGATATATTGTTCATGTAATAAGGAACCTTTAAAAAAACATATTAAATTTTCAAGGAATTTGATGATAGTGTAAAATTAATAACGGCATAAACATTGCGGAAGCGCATTTCACGAACAGAGTAAAAATCAAAGTATTTCGCAGCCGTTGGCCCTAGATTCGCTTCCTGATTGCAGGAGTATATACTACTAAATTCTGATTGGCGTATATCCGCAACTTTCTGGAATGTTTATATTTGCGTTTGCTCATTTTACCGTCCAAAATGAGCTGGCAAACTTTCCTTTGATAAAGGAAATCGGTGACAATTATCATAAATTTTGATGTGTCACGACTGTGAAACAGCAGCTGATGTATCGCAAGAGAAACCTAGTTGCTATCGGCTCTAACAATGTCATGTTAGTTACGGATATGATGTTTAAGATGTAGACTGAATTTTTGTCTTTCTATGAATCAATTATCAGTTATTTTAATATAAATATTATATATTATCATACCTCTAGTCCAGCATAATAGTGGGTTTTGCTTCTACAACGGTTAATACAAGTCTCCACTGTCATATTATCTGACACGAAAGTGAAATCACCAAGCACTCTATTTATATAATCAATATAACATCCAACCGAACTCGGAAACTTGCTAGCATCAACGCCGTTGTTTACATTATATCCTATACACAATGTATGTAGATCATTTAAGTTGAATACGTAATTAAACGTACATAAATGATAAAATTGAGTGATATAAAATGTTGGAATTTTATAGTATTGGAATATTTTCTATTTGAATGAAATGAGATCTTTCTTAGACTTTTTGTTGCAAAAAGCTCAAGTGGGTAACTTTTATAACATTAAGTGACACTGGCTTTTTCCGTTGATACTCATTTATTCTACTACCCCGATCGCTGGTGTAAATTGACAACAAAAACACCGATATGTTTTTGTTAATGACAGTAATCAACTCTGTCCCTTGTTTTTACTGTCCGGAACAAAGATTGACAGTATCTAAAAATACGATATAGATATTTGCTCAATAGAAATGATAGAAATGCCCAACCAAATATTACAGTCGTGTAAATTCTTAGGGAAAGTTTTGCATTTCAGAAATGTATCCCCTTAATATATGATTAGTGGTGCATCTGGTTGATATAATTTCCAATGATTTTAGGGAATGTAACAATGCGTATTGCAATAAATTGCATTGCAATACACACAATCCGAATGTTTTTTGCGTAAACAAACGAAACCAATATTAAGGCACAATCAATTTAGCAATATATAGATATTCCTTTTTAGATACAAATTTAAAACATGGTATTCATAAAAGCGTACATGTAACACCTAAAAACAGCAACATGAGTTATTTACCGGTTAGCCATATTGAACAACATAATTCACATAGGATGACTAAAACGAGTTAAACATTATATTTCCGATTTGGTCCATGAGACACAATTATGAGTGATGTCAGAATTCGCCCTTGTTGTAAAAAAATAAAACAAAGAATAAAGTTGAATTATAGACAAGCTGGTTTTATAAAGTAATGAAATATAGATTATATATGTAGTGACAATGAAAACTAAACCATTTCAAAATAAGCTACAAGAAGCTGTTGTAGTTTGACATACACATACTTGAAGATTTTATAATTCATACCTATGTGTTTTATCACTAAAGAAATAAGTTATGATAATGTTTGCTAGATTGACGCAGCATCAACACATTCTATTAGTCATATAATGGCAATCAGTAATGCTACCTTCCAGTTTTGGTAAATCTAAATTTCTGACTTTAACATTTAGCTAGTTGCTCTACATATATAATTATGAGTCAAATCAAGTGCTGCCAAGGGAGTTTAAAACTGATTTAATATACATGTGTATGTATAAATGGCTAAAAGTAAACAGTATATTTTAATTTAACATTTGCAACGACAATATATAACATAAATAAGATCACTAACCTCTGCTATGATAGACAGATATACTCGTATGTCCTCCACATGTCCCATTTGAAAAACTTTCACAAGGGATATCACAGTTTACATCATCCGTTATGTTTTGCGATGTCAAAGAGTTATTGCCACAGAAACATTCTAAGGATTTCTATAAATCATAATCATAAATTATTGGTGCCTCTATCATGAAAAAATCTTAATCCAGTTTTTGGTACCATATTATATTGTAGAATTTATTTACTGTCGGCAATAAATGTAAATTTGATGCCAAATAAGAAATGTGTTACATTATTAGAAACAGCACGGACTTAAGTTATAATAATGAAGAATAACTGAATAAAAGGAAGGACACTATAGCAACTTTAACCAACCATTCTCGAGGCTCAGACACGTCTTACTATCTCTCAGTAACCTATGTACATTAGCCAAAGCGATGATTCCTCTGAGGGGCTTACTTGGAAAATAAGAGGGAAACAAATTGACATTGTTATAGTACAACATAGAGCAACGCACTTGTAATGAAATAAAGTTACGTGGAGTATCGTCATATCACCGAACCGATCATGAAATGATTTAAATAGCTAATACCTTAACTTGGGGCACTTGTACTTTTCTGGATCACCCCTCGTATTTAAAATCCTATGCTTAACCATCTTGTTAGAGCTACGAAATAGTTGACGGTGGCGATGGAATTTCCTGATTCCCTTCTGAACGTGACAATTTCATGTTAATAAGGATGATTATGTTAAAAAGACATGAGAATATGGACTGGTCTATTGACATTGTTTTGTGTTTTATATTAACAAAGCCATAACATACTATTCCAGCGAAAACGTAACCACTGGAAGAACAAAAATTAAGGCAACTCTCTATGGGGTTAGAGGTTCCATTGGGCATAACATTAGGTGTTCCATCAAGAACACTAGTTGTTATATCATCTCCAAAACATCCATCGTATATAAAAGTAGGTGCCGCTGCAAAAGAATAATAGACATAATATGCTTTATGTTTGAAAGACCGTTGGTGACATTCAAATTCAGATACCAAACATCACATATCTGATATATTATACATCAGTTAAACAATGTGAAGCTTGAAGTTTCAAGTACAATCTGAAGTCCTCACACAGAAAGGTTGTAAAAACACGTTTTAATTTTAAGCACACATAGTTTACATAGCTTGTTGCAATCATTAACTGTGCCACTATGTCGGTGATAAACTACGCTGTAATATTCCATACATACTCCAAATACATAAAAAGAAATCAGAGTCTAGCATGTACATTCTAGAACATGTTTGATAAAGAAACCTAGTATGATTATTACAGGTTCGATGATTTTACTTGGAGTGTTATTCTAACAAAAGAACAGTGTAATTGTCGAAAAGGGGGTGAATGAATAAACATATATACACAAGTTTTCCAACATAGTTTGTATAAAACAAATGAAACATATCTACACCATAGACATAGTAAAGATGTTATTGCTCTTTACTATCATATACTGAGCCATATGTATCAAACAGTTTTGAAACTGCACCACGATACCATGGTCATATGTATACAAAATGTACTTAGCTTAACACTTGAGCATGAAAGTAAATGAGTCAAAGACCTAGACAAATACAAATATACAATTTTATAAAGCGTATTTAGATCAGTACTTACATAAAGTTCAACATCAAAAAGTAAAACATAATAACATACATCATGTGATAGTAAGACAATGGTGAACAAAGTAAAATAATAAAACTCTAGACTTACCATACGACACATAACATACTAGCACAATTGCTGAAATCACAGCAAACTTCATCATCATCCTTTCTGTTGTTGGTCTTGTCGTTACTTTGATAGGTAGGTGTTGTTTTTCAGAGAGAGAGAAAACACAACTGACTTGGATGATCCAGGGACATTCTTATATACCCTACCAGCACCTGTATGCTAAAAGCCATTCGCGTGATAATTAATTCAGTAATTATGTATATTAATTTTAGATATCTTTCGTTGACTTCCGATTATTTTAATAACACAGGTGTTACAACTCGAAACAAAGCTCATTCAAAAGTCAACCAATTATTACGTTCAAACGTTTTACAAATATATTAATGAAATACAGAAAGACTTTCGTGGACAATGAAATCTAACAAATTCATACTTAATATTATTCCTAAAACAGTAGATTCAAGTACGAATCGTAAAGTAGAACTAGATGTTTGCTTTTTATGTACCAACGTCAGTTAAAAAGTTAAAGCGCGGTATAAAGTCTTCTTCCATATACATTTTCAATTTTGTACGATAACTCCTGATCATGTAAATCACCTTCGGGCTGGCGATTACTCAAAGTACCCATTTGCACCTGGGTGGGTGAAGCATTTGTTGGTTAATTTCTTGTGCAAGGAAATTAGCAGTGCCCTAAGAGGGAATCGAACCCGGGATCTCTCGATCTCGAAGCGCGTATCCTACCACTGGACCACAGCTCCAACGTCTCTTCCATTTGAAGAGTAGCTCCCGGGATAGATTTCGTTCCAGGACTTTTTGTTTAAACGCACCTAACTCAAATCCTAGGATTGTCTTAGGACTGATGTTTTGAGTTAGCTATACCCTGAAATGTCTTCAAGATTAAAATAGCTTTATTTCATTCACACTGATATTAAACGAAGATCACCTAAATTAAGTATATGTTTCCGTAAGGAATTCAATTATTAAAGTATATTTCTATTATAGATGTATATTTGATTTTACTGGCTTATATGATTCTATAGTTATGATTTTAATGTTTGCACAGTTTCATACAAAAGGTCCTAAATAAATGTTTTTGTGAGGAAAATGAACTTGCATATTACATGAAATTTGACAATAATTTAAGCTAATTTGAGCTAATAAGCTAAACTACTGGTGTAATTAATTAGAGAAAAATTCATGTGTAGCTTATAGTAAAATTTTCTATGTTTGAATATATTATAACTAAAGGCAAATAAATATAAGCTATTTAAACATGTTGAGTATTTCAGTCAAATCCCTTTTATTCATTGATTTTCTGTATGATTTATGGGAAGCTAGTCCAATTCATGTAGTACAATTTATTGTGAACACAGGCCAGAGTGAACCATCGTTAGATTATAGTTTTATAAAGCGTTTAAATATACACCAATATGACAAGTTGTGTAAAATATCAAGGCATAACACCACACTGGTTCAATATCAGACAAGGAACAAGATAAGGTGGTAAAAATTCACGTTGTTATAAATTACGTAATATTCATTAACGGTCTAATTTAAGAGTTAGGCGTCAGTGGTCTGGGATTGTATACCATTTTTGCTTCTATTTCCGCGGTACTAACCAAACAAACATTTTTTGTGACAAAATGAAAGCTTATCTTTTCAAAACAATGTTATCTTTTTATTTTGTTTACATCTATTGCAGCGAATATAGGCTTAATAATTCATTATTAATTCGTAAATTTGATATTTTACCAATTATTACGAACTTTATTTGATCTTCACCTTTTTCTGGAGACTGATTCTATTTCAGCGGTATCTAAAATCCTATGCCTTACTGTAAGAAATTTTAGAGTATTGGTTGAATAAAACTTCTCTTAAATGATAAGGAGATTCTTTCTACTTATCTGCACTTAAAGTTTTGATAACTATTAAAACCGAAAGGATTTATTCATTGTAAAGAACATAGGGTGTTTTTTTAATTCAACAATGTGAAATCAGTATGCTACATTTATTGTTTTGCATAACACTTTGACAAAGACAATGAATCTTAATGAAAACGGTCACATATACATTCTGCGATAAAAATATGCCAATCTCTTTTTCTTTTTTTATTAATTTTATATATGAGAATAATTCATATACATACATTTTAACATACAGTACAGAAGAATAAAAGGGAAAAAACATTCATAATTACATTATGCAATCGTTAATATACATAAAATATGCACAACTCATTAATATAAAGAATATTGTATTTATATATATAATTCACTGTGTATACCTTTAAATGCTTCAAAACGTTTTGGCTAACTTATATGTTTATTGATGAATTTCATCTTATAAAATATAAAAATGTTTTAAAAGAGGAGTAAAAATGAATTTTTGAATTCATATAGGAAAAAAAGAATTTGTTTAAAAACAAGAAAGATGAGAGAGACAAAAAAACAGTTTTGTTGCCATACATAGACAATAAATTTTACTGGAGGGTAGTATGCTTTCCATACTTCAGTAGAATTTGACTTTGATTGTGTTTTCTAAAGACAGTTTATAAAATCAAGATAAAGAAAAAAAATTAACGACATTGACCATTTTGCGTTATATACTTTTTATTCAGTGAAAATTTTCTATTTATTTAAATGGAGCTCATATATTATCCTTTGATAGCGCAATTTTGGATTCTATGTTTAGTTTAGATTTTAGATAGATGAGGAAATGTTCAAAATTTGGAATTTTTGTTCGTTATTTAATGCTGAAAATGTATGTTTTTACTGAAAGGAACACATAGTTCAAGATTTGTTTAAACCTATGATTGTATATTCCCATGAATGCTTTGTCTTACTAATTTTTATTATGATTTCCTTTGAATGAAGGCATTCTTCTAATTTGCACCATAACATTTTGCTGTATTGATATTCAGGTGTTTTATTATTTCTTCGTGTCTGTTACAAAGATCACAATGTTGTTTAGTTTTTTATATACATTATTTGTAATATGATATTTGTTGGTAATATATTAAGTATTAAGTTATACCGGAAACTTCTTAAGTATGTGTCTATTGTTGCTTTAAATGGCATCTGGTATATTTCTGTCCAATTGATATTGTTGATTATTAATTGATTTCCCCCCAAAACGTTCATTGTTATAAGTTGTAGTTATATTAGAAGTTAAAATGCCACATAAATATTTGTTAAAATTGATATTTTTTATTCATTTTCCATATAGTGTTTCATTGTTATGCCTTGCTTTTATTGATTGTGGGATTGAGGTAATGATTATGAAATATTTTAAGAATTGTTCTTCCTCAATATTATATAATTGAAAAATATAATTGAATTTATAGAATCGTTTGCTTCTTAAGTCAAATATGTGTGCAATGCATTGTATACCTTTATTACACCAATCTTTACAGAAGACAGTTTTGTTTTCGATTTTTATATTACTGTTATTCCAATGCTGATATTTATGTTTTCCTTATTTTTAATGTTGTTTTTATATTTTCTTAATTTGGAACCATGATGATAAAATATCCTTTAGAAATTGGTTGGAGTTAAAGTTTATTGATAAGTCTCGTTCATCTAGATTTCCTTCAAATATAAGGTTTGAACTATATTTTTGTAATTGTTTCAATTAGAACGATTGTATAAATGGTTTATTATTTTGAATTGTGATTCGTTTAATCCATGAGGCTTTATAGCTTTAATAGATTTATTAAAATTTTGTACGCATGGTACATTGAGTCCACCCTGATCAAGTTGTTGTATAAACCTTTCTCGTTGAATTTTATCAGGTTCTTATCCCATATAAACTGGAATATTGACTTGTTTATGCCATCTAAAATATACTTTTGTGGATAAGAACAGATAGTGCGAAAATCAATTTTGATATTGCGAATGTATTAAAAACAGTATTAAACGATTTATTTCTCTCAGGTAAGAGGCGAGGTATTTTTAATACGACAAACTATGGAATTGTAGTGCTTTCGCCTTACATCTGTCGTATCTTCGTCTTTTCATTTCTTCGCCACGAAGATTTATGTTACTGTACGTGTCTTCAATGCAATTTGTGAATGTTTCTGAAGTTTTGACAAAACATTGTTGCAATTACGACCGAAAATATCACTTAAAACCACTAAACAAAGACAAACTCTTAATCATCAATCTAAAACAATTAATACTATCTAAAAGACTATAGAGTATAACCGCCTTGGAATTATAATTACCTTAGCGGGTTCCCTTGTAGGGGTCAAGTTCTTCGAAATATCAGTTTCTTATAAAAGTGAGATATTTTTATAACATGCAAATTAGACTACGGAGATACTCTCTCAGCCAATCAAATGTATTGAAAATGTTAAATAAAACTTACATGACAATTTCGTGTTGGGTATATCAAGTCGTTTCCAGTGATTTACTCGAGAAACCAGTGCGTGCAAGTTTTAAGTACGCTAATATCTAAACTGATGCTAAAAAGAAACGTCTCATAACATCTAAGTTCACAATTTCCGTGATCAAAATTACAAGAGGATACATTATTGTAAGAAGTCCTTGGTGATATGTGCAACGTGAGGTCTGTTGTTTTAATGCCGATAGACAAGACGTTTCCAGAATATAGCGATACTCTAAGGGCATACTAGCTGGTCCATCTGATTTGTCCACGAGATTACCTTGACAAACAACGAGTTGTGACTAAATCTCGTTTTAAGAACGAGAACAAAAGCCGAAACACGACTCATCACAGAACTCCCTACAACATGGCCGCGATGATAAGAGGGTAGAGATAAACTTCGTTGACGGTGGCATCAATTAGAACTATAGTCCGCGGTACGGCAAACGCCAAACAAGTATTTTTCCCATTGTTTGTCGACTCATATGGCGAACACGAGTACCCTTTCACTATACGTGACGTAGATACTGCCGTGAAAATTTATTACGCGAATGACGTTGGCGTTTAAGTGAAAGTATAGATTCTGGATAAAATCCTTGAGATTTGTGTGCCTGGGATTTTTTTTACATATATACATATTAAATATTTGCATAAGATTTAAGCAAAAGCATGATACTTGACAATTATCACTGTATTCATTTGAGTAATGGCGCTTTAAGGTGATGCGAAATTGGGCTTAAAATTGCGAATTGGCGGAAAATGAATTATTTTGTGAAAGCGTCTGTGCGCGTAATCTACCTCAAAATCATGTAGAAACACATTTTCCTAACATTTATGTCAATTTAAATGGTACTGGTACACAAATTTATGTGAATATCTTTATTTAAACAAGTTATACTTGTTTTCTGTATGGGCCGAAATAATAGCAACTACGGTGAAATTTGGTGAAATTCTATAACATTTACTTATTGTTACAAATTTCTCTTAATAAAATCCCTTGGTTGATTGAATCAATTTTAGTAATATTGTTAATACATTTCTATTCAGGGAATTCTCAATCATGATCAAGCGTCCAAATAATGCAACAAATGCGTTCGTTTTTAGCATACGTTTAAAATATTACTGATATAATCTACTGTTTTTGTTGACAATCTGCGCTTTACGTTGGTTAAATATCTCTTGGTTTGTATAACAATATCATTTCTTATCTTTCTCAGCAAGCTGTTTGTGTGATTTTATAAACATATACACATTTGTATATCAACAATCAAACTTACAAACATGAAAAGAAACCATGTAACTCAATCAGAAATAATCACAAGGTGTCTGTTGCCATTGAAATGATAATGACAGCGAACAAAAACAAGAAAGAGATTGTTCATCAGCTTGTTTTAGATATACATATAGATATATAATATATCGTGTGCATTAGTATTGTTATTATAGTCATTTGAATATTAAAGCAATTCGTAAGGGCTGGAAAGACAATGACTCACGTACTTTTGTACAACGTATGGTTATCGTTTTGTAAGTAAATGAGTATAATTGAGTAAACTTGGTTAGTTAGATTATGCAATTATAGGTAAACGGATTTCAATCTAGACATCAGCCTGCGGAAGTTCCATATGTTATCAAAACACTGAAGTGCTGGAGGATCGATTGTCTAAACATATTCGGAATTTTGTCCTTTCTGTAAGATCGCAGATGTACTTGTCTTAATCAACGTTTGAACGAAAAATATAACTGAATGTCCATTTTTCAGTAAAAATGGTCAAATCTATCCAATCAAGGGTCACTGGCCACTATATAATTGAGAAAATATTAATTTAACGTTTAGGTCCATATTTTTCTGCATAAAATTGCAAATGACCAAACAAAGCAAAGAAATTGCTGCAGAAACTGAAATTTTAACATCAATTTTAGAATTTATACCTCTATGCTTTGATGATATAGCATTGCATCAAAACCCCTTCAACTCTGAATTAGGGACCAGGATAGGGGTCATGTTTCTGGTACGGTTATAATGATGTTAAGTTGACAATAGAGAGAGAGATTAAAACTGCTTACTTTTGACACATTTGCAATGAACTCCGAGCAATGAAACAACGAAAATCAACATCCTTATTAGATTCCACAACATTTCACTTTTGCTAATTTTTGTTCATGGAGTTTCATGGACATTTTTAGGGTTAATGTATTTACCGAAAAAAACGGAAACCCGAATATTCATGAAAAAAAAACGAAAGACACTCATTGGAGTTGTATCTTGAGCTAATAAATCACGTTTAACTTTAAAAATATGTGTTTAAATGTTTTATAATACTTGTTGCCAATGACATTTGAACAATTTTGATGTGTTAGTATCAATTTTAAGTAAAATGCAATTATTAAGATGCGAAAGACAATCGTTGTAAGTACAATAGAAAGATTTCGTTTATCAATAAATGTCTTCATAAAACTGTTTCAAACAAATGTGACCTTAAATGACCACTTAATGTCAAGATATTGGCCAACGCGTGACAGGACACAAGAAAGCAGTCACCGTCAAGGGTGAATCTAGGATTTTTTCAGGGACCGGTCCGAACCTTTTCTGGGGATGCTTCCGAACTTTTTCTAGGGGGTCCAAACGTTTGAACCACAGCCACATTAAACATTGTTTGCAGAATAAAGGCAACATATCAATAAAAAAGTTGTTGTTTTTTTCATTTTAGTTTGTTAAATTGTTTGATTTGTATTGGGTAGTCTTGTTTTTTTTTTCGAACAATAGGTTTTAGCTAGTGTTATATGTAGTTGATTAGAATCGACTCTAAATAAAGATTATCTTATCAATCTCATATAAAAAGTTTATGACATGTAATTGAAAATTGAATAATGTGTAAAAATCGCACTATAAATTTGAAGAGGTATATGTCTTCAAAATGTAAAAATTACTTCTGTAGCCAAGTTCTTTTAATAAATCGTGACTAGTAAAATTCACAATACTACAATGAATGCAAGTACAACAACTTCAATTACTTAACCAGGATATTTTCACAAATATAACAAAAAATATAACAAAAAAATAATTGAGATACCCAACAGAAGATGTGACGAACTTCGCCGGCTTTATAAACAAAAAGTCCATATCCATAACATTTGACTATGAAACCCGTCTGCACACAGCGGTAAATATGGGTTTTCTACCTTAAATGTATTCCGTACCCATTTAACATACATATACTTAAACTTTAAATTTTACTTCCTACTTTAAGATCATTATAAATTCAGTACAGTAGGAACATATTATGACATTTCAAAATGGACACATATCTTCATACACGCAATTTTTGGATGTTACTTTTACAATTTGTGTTTGTGAGATTGATTCAGTTTTCTGGTAAATGACATTATATATTGTACTTATAATGAACTTCTATTTTTCCATGTCTTATAAAAATGTAAGATTGATTAAAGTTTTACATTCTTTTATATACAGCTTTAATTCATATCATTCTAACCTACAACTTATCCGTATTTTGTTTTTAATGTATTTAAGTACACAAACGACGCACTAAATTTTACATTTTAAATTATTTTTAGAAATATTTGAATATAGTTATTTTAATTGCGCACACTTTAGAATTACTCGAAGCATAAAGATACGAGTATTATATGTAGATCAAGTTACTTTAAAGTTTAAATACATTAGCAAATATTTGCTATGTTCACATAAAGGTATAGAAATCAGTTATAAACTTAACCACAATGAGATTTTTTTTAAATTAATAAATACATATGCAATGCATCTTATATAATGTAAGATGGTGTGCAGTCACGTTCTGTATTGGCCGTGAATTGTTTAGTCGCAAAATTTACTTAATTTAAGAATAATTCACTTACTGCATTATTTTGAAGTTAGCCATGATATAATTTATTTTTGTTTTTAGTTGCTGATTGTAGTATAACTACACCCGGTGTTGAAACATTTGGATCAGAATGTCAATGCATGTGTTATTGTAAAAATGTTATTTTAGATGCTGATTGTAGTATAAGTACATCTGGTGTTTATACATTTGGATCAGAATGTCAATATATGTGTCAATGTAAAACTGTTATTTTAGATGCTGATTGCAGTATAACTACGCCCAGTGTTGAAACATTTGGACCAGAATGTCAATACATGTGTCATTGTAAAAATGGTGAAAGTTGTGATACAACAACAGGAGAATGTACATCAGGTTGTGATCGATATTGGTTTGGTCCAGGATGTCAATATAGTAAGTTAAGTCGTGTCTCTACTCACCCAATTTCATATCAATTCAATCGAACACTTGTCTAATTTGATTTTCATTTGATGCAATAGAAATAAATATAATAACAAAACATAATTTGTTAGAACTGTTCATCGCGTCCGTTTTATTTTGGCGGTAAAGGAGGTCGACATTGGAACCGCTTATTATTGACCCCAGGAATGTAATACCTTGTCATATATTGACCAGGCGAGTATAAAACACCGCCATTATAAAATATTATCAAAATGAGGCTACGCTTTCTATAATCAAGTTACTTTTTTAACTTTTGTCTATGACCCTGAATGTTCGGATATTGAAAAAAACGTTTTTTTTTAATTTTCTTTCACAAATACATGCCAGTTTAATTATAGCTCAAATGCCACTTATTGTCTGTCCAAACTTTGTAAATAGGAATGTAAAGAATGCATCGTTCTTTACGGTTAATAGATAAATGGCTCGTTTTACACTAGTCGATTGATTGAAGATTATTCTGTATACAAATGGTAATTAATTTTAAACAAAGAAATGATATTGTATATGCTGAGTGTCAAATGGTTTAACTCAGTTTTTTATTTGTGTTAGTTGATACAATTTGATTTCGTAGATTATATAGTAATTTTTGGAAGTCAGAATGTATCTTCCTACCATAGGATTTCTGGACATTTTTCTATCACAAGTACTTACTAACTTACCCTACCACAAGGCCGGCAACTTATTGGTATGACCTGCTGCGACCGGGTTCGAATCCACTATCTCCGAAACCAAAGTCAGACAAGCTATCCACTACACAGAGGCCACGGCTATGGGTGGGTGGATGGATGGATGGATGGATGGATGGATGGATGGATGGATGGATGGATGGATGGATGGATGGACGGACGGACGGACGGACGGACGGACGGACGGACGGACGGACGGACGGACGGACGGACGGACGGACGGTCGGGCGGGCGGGCGGGCAGGCAGGCAGGCAGGCAGGCAGGCAGGCAGGCAGGCAGGCAGGCAGGCAGACAGACAGACAGACAGATAGACAGACAGATAAATGGATTTATTTTGCCCTAGTATACATACAATGGTACAGGACATCACAACAATAAATCAAAGTTTTCATAAGATGAAATTATTGTCCATGATACACACATCAGGGCCAAGGATAACACAAGAAAGAGAGTGTATTACATGTGTATTTCTATTGTGGTCCTTAGATTGCAACAAGACATATAGAGACAAATGATCAGTATAGTATGATGGTGCAGTTTGAAAAACTTATTTGATATAGATGTTATTTATCACAGAATAAATAAGAATTAAGTCTGTAAATAGTGTAATTAAAAATGTTATTTTTATCATTTAAAATATTTGCAGTAATAATTTCATCAGGTACATATTAGCACTCGAAAAATATGACTATTTTTAGAGGATGTTCCAATACTTTTAAGAGTTTTCCAAAGAGACTTAGAGTCATGCTTATTTTTGTCAAGAGTTTCTGTACAATATTTTCTCTTCGCAGTTTTAATGAAAATTAGCTTTATTTCTTAAAAACTCAAAATTATCAAAAAAAAAATGATTAGTTTCAGTTGCCTATATCCCTTTCCTTAATAACTGAAGGAATTTTACCATCAATCCAATGCTCAGTCTTTTCGTTATTTTTTACATTATTGATAGACGCAATATTATCAATAACAGATGTAAAAAGATTTTAAAAACAATTTCCATGCTTCAGACACATTTTCAGATACAAGAACAGCAGTCCAGTCAGTACACAATTAATTTGCTTGAAAAATATCTTTACTGTAGGTCTTTAAATATCTTAAATTAACTGTTATAATGGTACCAAATTTGATTTTTTGTTGTATTCATATGTAATATGCATGATGTCACCAGCTACGTTAAACTGATTCGAACATGCACATTGTCGGAATAATTTATAACATGTGAATTAAAAAGACACTTTTCCTTGGATCTGATTGTAAAGAACTACTAAAAATGACATTATCTGCACCTGCCAATAAAAGACGTACACACAGTATATAATTAATATGCGTATTAAAACTTTTTCCTGCTACATGTTTATACATATACAATGTATTTATGAAGCCGAAATCGTCGAATTGTACTCGATTTCCAAACAAAATTGCCGTGCGTTATTCACAATCAGAAATGCAGTGTAATAGACTGATGTATTACTGTTTAGATGTCGAATGCTGTTATAAGGGTTATACTCTTGAACTATTGTTACGACTAGAAAAAGTCTCATGTGTAGTTTGAACGAAACTTTACACTTTTTAATGTAAGGATTATTGATTATTAAGTTTATCTAACATATGTGAAACATTGTTTGTGCTATTCTTTTTTTGATCATAATTTTAAGTTACTTGGAACATTCAAGAGGGGTTCAAAACCTCTGACCCCGCCGTTGGATACGCCTATGCTGTTGATGCATCTATCATTTCCAGTTGGAGGGCTTATTTTACTGTACACTATTCACTGAATTATTCAAAATAAAAGTCGTAAAGAACGCGCAAATTTTCAGGATTCAATTACGAATGCGATAATTTTCTATACATCAAATAACTATCATTAATTTTATAGTTGTAGGTAATTTGCTCTATATTATCATATAATGTTATAATAAGAACACTGCCTAACGTGTTTTTTTTCGGTTTTTTTTTTAATAAGATTTAACTCCGTACGAGTCTATTTTTTGGTCATTTTACGGCGTCCAGCTTTACTGGACCCTTGTCTATAACCAGAACTCACATACCCTTCCACAAGGCCGGAAACTTCTCCATATACCATATCAATGGAGGAAATTGACATAATTGTCAAATTTTCATGGAAGAGTATAAAGCCCCCGAGTAGTATTCGAACCCGTGCCCCTTCGGGACACGAATTCCAAAATCACGACGCACTACAAACTGTGCTATTTAACCGGGTTTTTACGTTTTCAAAAAACTGCTAAACAACAGTAAGATTTTATGATAAGTTTTACCAGTGAACAAGCAGCCGTAATACTGCCGAGTCTCACCTTTATACATTAGTAAAAAATGGCTTTAAAACGGCAATTTTACTTATATCATAATCATAACATTAAATACATTAAAACATTCGGTAATGCTTTTTCTTAAAAAGAATAACGGTTGGTGTATTATGTTGACCTTAACTATATAATAATGTGATTTTGAAAAATGTTGCTACTTAAGGGGATTTGGCCGAGATGCAGTTTATTAGACAAGCTAGTCAGTTAGTCAATAGCCCTCACCAGTATGCATCTAGAGGTAATGATGGAGATATATCAACATGTAGTTATACAAGAGAAGCAGATAGTAGTTCTGAAATACCCTGGTGGAGAGTTATATTTGAAAATGAAGTTACAATCACTGATATCTATATACTGACTACTACTGATGTATTACGTAAGTCGAAGTTTTATATATTTTCAGTTCAGTCAAGGTTGTTTACAAGACTAGTGATTTGTTATCATATATATTATATTAAGTGGTATATCATATTCTTGTTAGTAAATCATTTCAAGTTTTTGTTTAGAATTAAAATAAGATTTAAACCTTACTAAAATACAAATATACATAAATTCACCATGTTCATGAACTGGAAAAATATACAAATTTCTCTGTGTAATTTTATCTCTTAGTTAGTAAATGGAATTAACTAACTGTTTCTTAGTTTCATATAGTTAAATAATTTATATTTATTTTTTATTAAAATGACATTTAAAGAGGCTTGTTACTAAAGATGTATGGTCATTTTTGCTCACATTTTATATAACGACAGGGTGAGTTTTTAGTACGTAGTCCATCGGTCTGACCAACCGTCCTTCCACATTTGTTTGTGAACACCCTATGTGTCATGTTGTACGCAATTATTATCAAACTCGGTCAGAATGAGTGTCTAGTCAATTGCACAATTGCGTGTAAACAAGGGGGTCACAAGTGCGTTTGACATGGGTTAACCGGCTTCAAAAACTAGGTCACAGAGCCTAAAGATTGTAAAACCTTGTGAACACTCAAATGGTCACATTTCTTTCATATTCTTTGTCTCGATCAGAATGCATGTCTAGGTAATTGTGCAATGGGTTAGAACATTGTTAGTCTTGGTACCTACAAATGTATATCACAGAAGCTAAAATAAAAAAAAAACATTGTTAACACTAGTGTGGCTTTTTTTATCGTAATATTCCAGACATTAGTTTGTTTTGTTAATTGATGGTGAAGTTCGTATATGGGGTCACAAAACCCAAATATCGACAAATCTTGTTACCACTGTGTCAAATTGGTTTATTGGTTTAAAACTTTGTTTTCAAGTCTTTCGTTTCATGTATATATAAATAGTACTAATAGATGAGCGGTAAAGTGAAATCATGACTCTTGTGATTTAAATAGGACTTAGCAGAAGATATTTGCACACATATTTTTATTTTTTATTTTTTTGGTAATACCTTATTCTAGAATATAATACACGTTTAACACTATGTACAATTTTACAATTTCAGAATATTTTCGTGAATTTGAAGTCACAGTAGAAAAATTATCTTATGCAGATAGAGAAGTATGGACTAGACCTCCAGATACAAGTGTATGTTATAAACATGATAATACTTTACCAGACAGTACCAATATACATGTAACATGTACTACACCATTAATTGGTAATCAAGTGAGGATAACTTTATCTGAAATACAATCTCAACTTATTCTGTGTGACTTTAGAATAAACCGAGGTGAGTTAGTATAAACATCGGAAACACCGTGCCATATTATTCTGGGTGTCAATGAAAACTTACCACTTACATGAAACTTTTCTTTTAATGAAAACGCAAATATGAACAAATGACATGAATTGAAATAATTATCAAAACTTAAAACAACATTTAAGTACAAAATTTAAGCATGAAAGTCAGTTTTAAGTAATATGACATATGTGCAAAAACTGATTTGGTATCATGTGTGCGTGTACCTTTTCGTATATGCCCAAATGCTGATTTACATCTCTATCAAAAAGCCTGTTTCACATCGCACACGCTTACTGTTGAAATACCAAAGTAGAATATGTTCTATCAGGAGTATGAAATCAGGTGATCATATGCCGCTTTAAACCACGATTTTATAATCAACAACGACAAAATTGTTCGGTAAACTTGGTTATAAAAAGACAAATTACGCAACTGCGATGCAATTTATGTTTTCTCTAAAAGTAAAATTTGTTGACAAAATCTTCACAAAACTTCGAAACGGACATAAATATTTACATTAAGAATTTTTGGAAAAAAATAAGTGAGTATGGTATCATATGTTATAATTTCAGGTAGAAATCTCGCCTTTCGACAGTCAGTTACATCAAGTGCGATCTATCAGAACAGTGATATTTATTATCAGGCATCAAATGCAGTGAACAGTTTAGTGTCTAATACTAACTGGACAGAATGCTTTGTTACCGGTAGTTTAAGTAACAAATGGCTACAAGTTGAATTTGATCAAATAATGGCTGTTTACTATTTTAACATAACTACACTAATGGAAAGAGACGGTAATTATTTAACAAATTAAACTGCAAACAAATCTCCAATTTATACATTATAAAACATTTGTCATCCTGCTATCAAGTTCACTAGATTAGTGTTGTATTTTATTGGCTTAGATCTGATACAATGTGTGACTGTTCTTTATTCGTGAATCTGCATAAATTGATAAAAAGTAAAAAATTGAAATGTTTGATGCTTCTCGTTCGTATCATGACATTATTATCTGTCATACATAAGTAGTCATTCGGTCGACAAACGGGGATTTATCTTTTTTTTGTTGCGCACATACTTTCACCAGTGTCTGAGAAATGGCTCTTCTGTCTATACAGCTCTGTTAGATATCATGGATTGCGTGCAATTCTCGGTATTGTAACACATTTGATTTTGACAATATACTTTGCGATGTAACTATTTTAATGAAGCATTTAGATGCTAGAAAAAAATAAAATTAAGCCAAGCTTATTTAGATTTATGATTATTTAACTGATTTTGTGGGTTTTTTACATTCTTTAACAGTGGGGTTCTTAGTTATGCATTCCGTAAATGAATTATTGTAAAATTTGTTTGTCATCATCATTCATTTATTTATTCTAGATTACATAAGTAATTATAAAGTTTTTGACACAACATTCGTGAAAGAATTGTTACATGATTCTGGTAGTGACTTGTGGCAAGCTACACATGGATATCTGAATAAAAATCTACAGAAAATCACCATTGAAAGGACAACAGGAGTCATTATGGTCATATGTGAATTAGAACTTTATGGAGGTTTGTGATAAGTTTTTTAAGTTTGTTTGTTTGGGTTTTACGGCGCACCAACACAGAAAGGTCATATCGCGCCGATAACATATAATGATACTATTAATTCAATCGATATTAATGGTTTTTAGCCCTATATTTTATCATATACATTTATTTATTTCAAAAAGTTAAGTATCGCATGTGATTGTACAGATTCAAAAAGTTCCTTAAGTGAGCCAACCTCAAAATGTTTATCACGGATGTTTGTGAGATCCTGACAATCAATGAGAACGTGTTTGACATTGAAATGCTCGTCACATGGTATGCACTTAGATGCTTCCTCTCTGTTGAGAAGGTATGAATGTGTTAATCTGGTATGACCAATTCTACATCGCGTAATCACAATTTGATCTCGGCGATTAGACAGTATTATTGATGAAGATGAATCAAGGGTTGGCTTTATGTCATGTAACTTATTAAATATAGCATTGTTCCAAATTGTTTGCCATTTCGACTTAATTAACGAATTGATCGAACACTTGAAGTCACTGCTTGGTAATTTGAAATCTACTGGTTGAAGATTTAAAGATTCTTTTCCTAGAATGTCGACTGTTTCATTCCCATGTATACCAATATGACTTGGAATCCAGCAAAGGTGTACTGTTTTAGATTTTAAAATATCATGCAATTATAACTCTCTTTTTTAATAAGAATTTTGTCTGAACTGCGATTTTTTATGGCCAGTAATACAGATAGAGAATCTGAAAATGTAATAAACTTGTTATTTATATTATTTGATATGTATATCAAAGCGAGATCTATTGATTTTATTTCGGCAGTAAATATAGATGCCTTGTCAGGCAGTCGCATTCTTGCAACGAAAGAATTTTCGTAAGCGGCGCAACCAACTTAGTTTCCATCTTTAGAACCGTCGGTAAATAAATGAGTACAATCTTTGTATTTTTCCAAGACGTTTACGAATTCTGATTTAAAGGCTTCGGGGCTAGTAAAAGATTTACGAAAAGTTGATAAGGGATATTTTCATCTAAGTTCTTTATCACGGACGAAGTGTTTATATATAGCATTTCTAAGTCGTTTTTAACGCGCAGGCCAAAAGGTTTGATTTCATTCGGTTTATTTTCAAATTTACTGGTGTAATTAGGTTTGAAAATAACATTTCGTGCCGGGGTTTTTTTGTTAGAAGATATATGAGTTGCGTATTGTAATGAAAGATTTTGGCGACGTAATTTTAGTGATGGCTCGTTAGCTTCAACATAAAGACTTTCAACCGGTGAAGTTTTAAATGCACCAAGGGCAATACGTACCTGGTTGTGTATAGTATCTAGTATTTGTAAATACGATTTACGAGCTGATCCGTATACTATTGATCCGTAATCTAGTTTTGAACGAGCAATACTTCTGTATAATTTGAGTAATGTTTGGGTATCAGATCCCCAATCAGTATATGAAAATACTTTAAGTAGATTCAAAGCTTTAATACATTTTGTTTTAAGCAACTTTAAGTGTGGTATAAAAGATAGTTTTTTACCTAATGCCTAAAAACTTAGCTTCATTTACTACAGGGATTTTAGAGCCAGAAATGTAAAGTTCGGGATCATTATGATGTTTTCTTAATCGACAAAAATGTACACAATGAGTTCTTGACTTTGAAAATTTAAAACCATTTTCTGTTGCCCACTTTTGAATTTTATACAAGTTATGTTGTAATTGACGTTCGATACTTCGAATATTTTAAGATCGATAACAAATTAAAAAATCATCAACATGTAATGAGCAATCTGTAACAGGATTTATAACCTTAACTATATTAATAAGTTTAAGCCCAAAGAGGGTAACAGATAAAATACTGCCTTGGGGCACGCCTTGTTCTTCTTCGTGGCTCTCTGATAACGTTGATCCTTTTTTAACTTGAAAATTTCTGCCTAACATGAACATTGGTAATCAACCATTTAGACTGGCATCTTTTAAATCCTTGAGAATACCATATTTCCATGTTGTATCGTAAGCTTTCTCAAGATCGAAGAAAATCGAAACTACGTGTTGTTTATTGACAAAAGCCTTTCTTATAAATGTTTCGAGACGAACTAAATGATCATTTGTACTTCGTTGTTTTCGAAAACCAGATTGAAAATGAGTAATAATACCGTTTGATTCTAAATACTAGATAAGTCGTTTATTAACCATGCGTTCGAAGGTTTTACAGATACAACTTGTTAGAGATATTGGTCGATAGTTAAGAGGACCAGTGTTGTCTTTACCCGGTTTCGGTATTGGCACGATTAAAACTTTTTTCCAGGAATCTGAAATTTTACCAGATATCCATATATCATTTAAAATATCAAGCAATAAATGTTGAGATATTAATGGGAGTTGTTTAAAAAATTGATAGTAAATTTCAGTAGGGCAAACCTGAAAATTTTTAAGTGCTGCTTTTCGTTTCTGAACTGATTTTCTGCGCTCATCGTTGAACCATGTTTTTTTTTAATTTTACTAGAATCTTTAATTAAGGTTTTTGGATTGTGATAAGTTAAAGCATTATAGTAGTCCTATTAATAAAATTAGTTTTTGTTGAAAATATCATTATAATTTTCCATTCCATTTGCGGTCGGATTTTTTTGTTAGTTAACACAAAATACCAATTTTGCCTTTGAGAGAACTACATATATACTGAAGTGAATAGGACTGGCTCTTAAAGGGCGTTTCAGTTTTGTAAGATTTTCAAAGTTTAAATAGTATCAATATTTTTCTAGTGATGTATAATCTGACAAAATAATTATACAATTAATGGTTTAATCATTTCTAATCGTCAAAATTAGAGCAAAGGCAACAGATCGTTTGCTCAATCCAACGTTTCGCAAAAGCATTTTACATAGTTAATGTAATTTTATTATTCACATAATGATAATTGTTGATCAATGTTATAACATTAGGGGGTAGTAAATAGCGTCCATTAAATCACTCAAATAATATTTCACGAAATATTCTTATGCAGTAATGAATTGAACGTGACACTAAAAAGATAAATGCATTTTGAATTCTCGTAACATGATCAACCAGTTTAGCACTTAAACACATTCAGATAACACCCATTTACGGTGTAAATCATGTGTTTTGTTTCAAGATTGCCCTGCCAATCAATGTGGTTACGATTGTTCAAAAACATGTCATTGTAAATCAATGAAATCTTTAGAAGATAAAATATCTGGTATTTGTACATCTGGTTGTGAAGATAGATGGACAGGAGAAAATGGTCAATGTGATGTTGGTAAGAATATTGATTTTACTTGTTAGTGTACAGAAGATAAATTACAAATGTGACAACGTAAACTGATATACCATGTCTTAGTCAACACTAATCAGGGGACTTTGGAGATTTTCCGATGAGTTACAAAATGGTTATACTATGTGTCAGGATAAAGACTAGAGGCATTGTTATATCAAAAATTAATAATATATTAATAATGAATTTGCAAAAGAAACGCTGTTCGCGCTAACGAGTATCTTAATGTTGTATTACCCTATGCTTTTTGAATAGTTATTTTAGTCCATTATCTCAATCTGATTTTAACCCGATCTAAAGGTTCCGCTCGCCTACTCGCTAATTTAGATCTGGCCGTTTTTAAACGAGGGTCACGTTCAGGTGACCATTTCTCATTATAATATTCATCACAAAATTGTTATGATTAGTAACTTGTTTACATTGGCAATGTCTTCCAATTTGAAATGTGCCGCCATGGTACCTACTGTGAATAAAACCGCTTTTAAATTAGCTCGCAAAACTTGGTCTAAAATAGAAATTACAACATCAAAATGTTATTAATAGTGTTTCGTCTAGATGAAAGCTACGAATTGATTGGTCGACATAAAGGTCATCTCGATGTGACCCTCCATTGAGATCCTGTTCGACAACGCTCTATATAATATATGTTTACGAAGATTGGTCTTTATCTGTAAATGTAATGTAAACACGATTCCAAATATATGTGTAATACTATCAATTACAATAATCGCAATACAAAAATACAATATAATACTAAAGTAATTATCGTGAAACATTGTTTCAAGTTTTAGCTGGATATTTTGTTTAGACGTTTTGTTACAATTACAGAATGTGAAACTGACAAATGGGGAACATCCTGTCAGAATAAATGTGGAGCCTGTAGACATGGACCATGTAATGTGGTGACTGGAAAATGTACTGGTGGTTGTCTAGATGGATATATCAATACTGATGATTGCAAAACTGGTTCGCTTTTGTTATTACTCAATTATCTTGCATCGTGTGTATAAATCCATTTTTAAATCTAAATATATCTGTGCAGATAATATATGTATCGACATTTTTATTTTGTATATATTGACATGTATCGCATATTCAGTATCCTTTTGAATTTAAAATAACAGTCATTGGCCATGAAGCGGTATCAACTATGTAATTTTGATGGATAGAGCCAGAAACTTTGCAATTTTATTCAAGTGAATTCTTTTAGGGTGTTTCATTACCTAATATCATTCTTTCATAAAAACTCGTACAAAAGTAGGCTATGTTGAATGATATAAAGAGTTACATAGCCAACTTTGATTTATTTACTGCTGACAATAATTTGAAAATAAATGACTGAACTTGTGAACAAAACAAGGCATTTGAATACAATATACATCGTATGATAATGTGTATAGTAGGTTAACGTCAAATTTTCAAAAGTTATATACAATTTTAATTTCAGAGTGTAACGAAGGGTATTATGGTTTTGAATGTAGAAATACGTGCACTGATAAATGTTTGGAGGTTTGTAACAAAGAGGATGGTGTATGTTTGTCATGTACAGCGGGATGGACTGGAAGTACTTGTGAAAGCAGTACGTTTATATAGGTGTCTCCCAAGGCTGGTAAAATGAGTCGTCCTTTATGTATAGTGCTAAGTAAATGAGTTGACCATCCGTATTCTAGTATTTTGCTTTCGGACTAGAATGTTATATGTTGGTCAAGTAATTAACTACCAATATTTATGCATCACAGCATCAATATTTATACTTTATTTATTTTATGTTAATATGTTACTTATGTTCTCATAATTGTCCCATTAATGTATATGTTGACCGCATGGGCTATGACCTTCCGGTGTTTATATAAAAAACTTGTTAAACTTGTTGTATATAATATCATGGAGGTTTTCGGCTTTGTAATCAAATCACTTAAATTTCTTAGCTCAGTCATCTTAGAAGAAATATCTTATGTCATTACTTAAATAACACTAATATGAACTTTACATACAGATATAGCAACAACAAGATCGAAGTAAAGCAATCCGATCACTTGGCATAAATGTATCAGCTTTAATTTTTGTATAAACGTTTTTTATATGATCTTGTTAGCATTCTTGAGTTTAAATGAGGTCATGACGAAAAAAACATTTTAGCGCTTCCCTAGGCTTTTTTAATGTTAATGAAATGTTAAATGTCACTTAAGGGAAAGAAGATTACAAATAAAAGAAAGTATTGTTTTTATTTTATATTGTAAAGAATAAAAATAAATAATATTAAACTTGTTACTTAAAAACGCATATATTGTCAACGGATGAGTTTTTAGCAGATGTAAACAGCACTACGATATTTTAACAGAATGTCCAGATGGTACATATGGCCCAAATTGTAATGAGCAATGCAACAATTATTGTGTAGATATATGTGATCGTGTCACTGGTAAATGTACACAATGTATAGATGGATGGAAAGGTGATTTTTGTGATCAAGGTCAGCTATAATATTTTATTGCTTTAATATAAATATAGTATACAAGAAGTTATTACTTCTCACAATGTGCCATTACTCAATGCTGTCCAAAATGCTCATTGCTGTCATTTCGGGAATTCTAACATTATATCGGTTACTACCCATTTATGATGTAAAAAATAAAATAACGAAGGTAGTAAGTTAAAAGGGACATTTTACATATATCACTATACGACGTTTATGAGGAATGATACACCGCACACATTACTTGACTAGTTAAAGTATATTTAATTGAAATACTAAGATTTTCGTAAAACGTTAATGTTCGGAAAATAATATACGAATTATTGCCAATACCAATTCTATTAATCACCATTGACGGCAAACAAACCAACATTATACCTCTCATTTTCGACCCATATGGTTGTATTATCAGCTAAGTTTCTCATATTCTTTTTGGAACTTAAGAGACATATTGCAATTTTATTTTGCATATCTCGATTGATTTTTCTATCATGACCGGTACTACCAATTATATGTTCTATGTTATAATGTAATACTGGTAAATGTCAATACCGACATAGCATGCTGAATAAACTAAATTTATTACATAAAATATTTTTTGCAATGATCACATATTACCTTGACTTTATTTAATTTCTTTTGTAGAATGTGAAGATGGAACCTATGGTAACAGATGTTTAAACAAGTGCTCTGATAAATGTTTGATTCCATGCAATAAAGTTAATGGTGTATGTACACTATGCCAAGCTGGATTGAGTGGACTTGCTTGTGAATACGGTCAGTATATGTATTGATAAACGGATGAACATAATTTGCTTGGCAAGACAGTTTGAATAGTGTGTTTAATTTTATCGAGCTTCAAACAATGTATGCTACTTACCATTAAGCTGTACTTACAATGAAACTAGTTTTTTACACGAGTGAGATTTAGCAGCTCACCGGGATTTTGAATACAGTGACTGAAAAGGTTCGGAATCCCACCTGAGGAGGTCATACCCTTAAATGCAAATTTGACAATTATGCTATTTTTCTGCCAAGTATCTGGCCTTGTGAAAGGGTATGTAAGTACTGGGTATAGACAAGCGCCCAGAAAAGCTTGATAAGGTGTGCTGGACGCCGAAAATAACCAAAATGTGTTTAAAAGGCGTTAATCGCAGTATCGATAAATAAGATTAATATAACTCAGCCTTGCAGCACACCACTGACACAGCAAACTAGTTGAAGTATATATTTTTCATTTATAGAATGCCCAGCTGGCACACATGGTCCAAACTGTAATGAAAAATGTAACAAAAAATGTTTAGATATATGTGATCGTGTCACTGGAGAATGTACAAAATGTATAGATGGATGGCAAGGTGAATTTTGTGATGAAGGTTTGTTCTACTGCTATTTTACTTTTAATTCACTTTGATATATAGTGCGTACAAATTGACTCCGACCTGACATTTATACAAGAATATTCATTACATTGAATACGAATGTTGTATTAATGCTCGCAGACAATCGGATTATATCGTCATGGCTCGAATGTAATTATAACACAAGGATTAATTTTAAAGTACATTTTAAACGTACAATAAGTGTCTATTACACATAGACCGGACCAGAGGATTATACGATGAAGCTAGCTACCAATTCAAAGATTGTGGGTTTTAGCCCCACACTCGCCATTCCTACACCCATTTTATTATAAATTGTAATAAAAAATGTAAGAACACGGGTTTCCTGTTTGAATGCATTTGAATCGCGAGTTGTTATGCAAGCGGACTGTGTATACTCTATACATGCCTAATTATATTTTAAATACGTAACGAGTCGAAGTGTAGATTAGGCGTGGTATTGATTTTCGCTGGGATATGTGTAGATGATAATTAGATGCATATGTGAAAGGTAAGGTCGGGGTCAATTTGTACGCTTTATACCGACTACTTGTTGTTTAATTGTCTTTTTGTTTTACATATATCGACATTTGACAAATTTATATAAATATAACTTTATAGCTCGGCAAAGAAAAAAAATATTAAAAAACAACATAATCTATCAATTTAAAATTACCTCGATTATCAAAAACATTACAAATGGTTTTGAATTCACACGCCCTGATATAGCAGAAATTACACAAAAGGAGACTGGGATATTACGGTATAGTAACAGTGGACCTAGTTGATAACAATTATTGTGTGTGGTTATTTTTAAATAAATAGAGATATTATTACAGCTGAAGAACAATCAAGTTTGTCAGGTTTGATTGCTGCCATAGCAGGTTCTTCATCTGCCATTGTTGTTATGAGCATAGTTATAACTATAGTATGTCTAATTTGTTTGAGGAAACGGTCAACGTAAGTATCATCGATAGTTACATATATCACAATACTTAATTTAACAATTTGAAGCTAAAACTATTTAAGTATATAACTAATAGTATATTATCATTTTGATATAGTTTCTTCAAAACAAACAAAAAACAACATTTTAAGTAAACATGTTTTTGACAAACTATACATTTCTCTATAGTCTTTGAAAACAGCACGAACGTGTACCATTACAGAGCAATTTTTGCATACCAAAGAGTATGAGTAAACATGTTTTTATAAAACGAACACTATTGGTAAGTTTTAAGCTGATGCTCTTGTTGTCAAAATCATAAGTGATGGCAGAGTATGAAAACTAAAACTGAACGTAATTATAAACACTTTTGAAATGAAACCAGAACTTAGTTGATTTGTCTGTTTCAAAATTTAAATATTTCATCAAATTATATACCTAATAAAACATAAATTACAACAACAAATATTATGTGCGGGTTTATTGTAAGTGTTGTATTTTTTCTAGTTTACAGAATCAGCCTGATACAGAATTGAGTGATAGACAAGGAAATGCATCAACTCCTGTCGCCGACGATAAAGGAGCCTATTGGACAGGTAAAAATTTTTCTATTGAATCATACAGTAAAACCGGTATATGCTCAAAATTAAATCTGTGAAATTATTAACTGGCAACCATGTATGTTTCATACAATTCAATTAAATTTCAACAATTAAATTTGCTTAATGCAAATCAAAGTTGCAAACATATTCTTATGGCGCTTTATTAACCGTTTTTATTTTGAGTTACATTATTGCAGTATGTTGTAATGTAAGCATAAGTGAAATTACGTTCAATAAATAGTTACATAAGTTCCTTTATCTTTCGTGGTTGCTGCAGTAACTAAGGCCTATACTATAAACTATTTGGTCGTCCTTACCGATCTAAACTTTTGGGTTGGGTTACCCCCAATTAGGTAGATTTAGCAAACAAAGTAATGAACGGTCGTGACCAATCAAAAATCCACCACTAATATTTTTCAAAATAACAAGCATTTTTCAGTCAGCGGGTCGGTCGATAAAGGGCAAACAAACTAAATGTTTATTTTATTGGCCTAAACCGGTTTTGCTGTTTTGCTGCTAATCTCTTGTTACGAAGTATTTGTCAATCATTTATTAAAACAGTTAAAGTTACGTTTATAATTATCATTAATCTCAACATTAACATTCATATATAAAATAAAGATGGAATCAACTGTTGATAATGGAATTAATGTTTAGAGAAAAAAAAACTTGCTCTTATATTACAGACTTGCAGAAACAAGGATCCACACAGACAACTACAAATAATGCACAAGAAAATGCCAATGAATACGAAATGGTTGAAGATAATTAGCTCCAGACGAATATACATTTGTATAAAGTTCAGACAAAGGTTCAGTTACACAAAATATGAAGCAAACACAATTGACAATGTTTATATATCTCGAGAAGGCAAATTGAATCTTTTGCATTTTGAAGAAGCAATTAGCTATACTTTCTGAATAACGTATTTTTGCATAATCTTTATTTTATTTTTATTCTTAATGTGGATGGACATCATGCAGTAGTCTGTTCTGTTAGTATTTTGTTTCACATGTTTGATACACTTTATTTATTCATTTACTTTGTACATAAACATAAGCACGTTAATTTCTTTTCACGTCTAAAAGTTAAAACGTTTTACAAATCATGTAAATAGCCCATGTTTCTTTGTCTTGGCTTTATATTGCTAGATTTTACGACCAATTGTCTGTATATGAAGTTACTAACTTTGTATAAACATGTCTGTTTTCGATCATTAGTCCTATCTTTTTGGTGTAAATGGGTTTTTGTATAATGTCATCCCCCGTGGATTTTTAATGCGTACATAATCTCTTCTGTAACCTAATTTACATAAGATAGAAAATTCGCCAATGCCCCTCTCTTTACAACTACTATTGATAAATGTCATAATTCGTATTTTTATACAGTGTAAAACAAGAAATTATCAAAAAGCGGGTTTAATGTATGCGCCTCTGCCAGTACATAAATTGTAGCAAAATATATATAAACAATAATGTTGTATTACAATATCATATTCTTATATAGAAATTTGTGTCTATCATTAATATATATTCGTATTAATATACCATGTTTATTATTGTATGTCTTAATTTTAACAATTCATTTTAATTTGTGGGATCAACTGTATTTTTTGTACTCTCGATATAATGGAATAAATCTTTTTAAACTGTCTCATATGGTGTTATGCTTTTGTCTTTAGAATGAAAGATGTGTGGAATTTTTAGCCAGACATTGCATTTATCACCATGTATGTTTGTATTTCTCTTACCAATTCTACACTTTCCATCGATAGTTTGCTAAATGTGCTTTTGGCTATTGGTTATTTAGCCTTTGTACAATTGATATACTAGTAAACAACATTTCTGGATACAATAGATTTATTAGAACAATAAAGATATAACAAGTATAGACGATATTAACAACAAAACACAATCATATAATTATTACGACGTTTTAAACAAAAAACAAAGTATCAAATGTTTTACAGATACAGTTTGTATCATTTACAACAAAGCTTAAATATAAAAGTAAAAGTTTGTATGGAGACTTAAGTCATTTTTAACATTTTCAGTCATACTACGATGGTATGTCGTATTACACGATGATCATAAATGAGCATAAAAATCTGGATTTATGTTTGTATCCGAGTACTAAGCATTTTATATTGTCTTGCTGACAATTGCAAAATTTGATACAGAGGTTGGCGGTATATGGCGGTAGAAAATATTTCATGAGCAAACATTATTAAGGTACGTTAATACGAACCGGGAATCAATCCAGCGTTTCTTATAGTTTTCGTCAGATGCACTACAAAAAAGCTAATCATAAGGTTAATTTAAAATGTGAACAGGACAACATGTCGTTCATAAAAAACGAGTATAATGTATGATTCAACAAAGTCAAATATATCCAAATTAAATCTTTAAAGCCACTAAACGAAGACAAAATCTTTATCATCTATTTTAAAACAAGTAAAACCATCAAAAAGACAATAGAATATAACTGCCTTTAGATTATAATAACTCTCTCTAGCGGGTTCCCTTTTAGGGGTCAAGTTATTCAAAATATTAATTCCTTATAAAAGTAGGGTACTTTTATAACATGCAAATTTGATTACGGAGATATCCTCTCAGCCAATCAAGTTGCTTAAAAGGTGTTTGATAAAACTTACACAAAATTGTTAAGTGTTGGATATGTCATATCGTTTTACCAGTGATTTACTCGAGAAATCAGTGCGTGCAAATTTTGAGTACATAAACATCTAAACTGATGCTAAAAAGAAACGTCTCATTTCAACTAGGTACATAATTTTCGTGAGTAAGAATAATATAAGGAAACATTAATGTTGTCACCCAGTAAGAAGTCCTTGGTGAAATGCGCAACGTGAGGTATGTTGTTACTATGCTGATAGACACAGTCATAACGTTGTCCGAATATAGAGATACTCACACAGCATAAAAGCTAGTATATTTGAAGTGTCCACAAGATTACCTTAGCCAATAACAAGTTGTGGCCTAAACTCGTTTTGAAACATTGATAAATCTGAGGACGTTACATAAGCCAAAACGCGAATCCTCACTGAGCTCTTCATTATTTCAACACCACGGCCGCGATGATACGAGCAGAGAGATAAACGTTGATGACGGTGGCATATCTTGAGAACTCTGTACACCAAACAAGAAGATGTTCGTTGATTGTCGACTTATATGACATACACGGTTATCTTTCACCACACATGACGTAGATACTGCCATGAAAATCTGTCACGCGAATGTCGTTGGCGTAAATATAAAGTATCTAGTTGTCTTGGCTTACCGACATTACACTCATTCTCCCTGAACGTGGCCTATCAGCAAACGTTTTTGTGTAACGTAAAACTTAATGGGTGCGTTTCTTTTTCCCGTCAATACATGTTCATGTATGAAACGAAATTCACTATACAAAACGTGTATTTATCAAAGCAGAAAATTTGTTGACTTAAGATTTGAAGTTGTGGTTATTTTTAGCCACGACGGGATGTTCCGATCTAGTTCGTTGAGTTCCGTGATTTTCCGTATAGTCATTACGTTGGGTTTTATCACTATTTTCATAATAATATAAGTATAAATTCTGGAGCAAATATTTGTGTTTTTTTGTATCTTCGATGTGTTTTATATATTCATTGAATGTTTGCATGAGTTTTAAGATAAAAGCATGATACTTGACAATTATCAGCGTTCTATTTAGTAAAGGGGCTTTAAACTACAGACTAAATTAAAGGAAAAAAATACAGTAATAGCTAAGTGAGTTGCGTTTGAGTTATAAAACAATCATATACACATGATTTATTTTAGCGCTGGAACAAGGAAATAATTTACAAAAGTTGGTTTTAGTAAAGAAACAACATGAAATTTTGTAGTACACTTTGATTTGAGTAATTTTTAATTAAGTATTTCTTGTAATTCGTTATTTTATTAGTGTTGACATTACAACCTAGGTGTAAACATCATCGGTGTAAATAAAATATAACGTTGTTCATTATACACATGAAATTAAAAAACTAGAACACATGCACCCATTTGAAAATGTAACGGATAAACTCCTTTTTTCCATCTAATAGTATTAACCCAATAACTATTCACATACAAGTAAGTATTTAAAATCATACGTAAGAACATAACAAGATCATTAAACTGATTGAAAAAAAAATAGAATCTGTATTCCCCCTATATGTACAGGTGTTGACAACATCTCGACGAAGTCATCAGATCATAAGTTGGCATACGTAGAATCGCTTTCAGTATAAGATAGAAGAACATCATGACAGAATTTATATTGTTCCTGAAAAACAAAAATAACACAAAAGTTACAGTGTATGCTACTAAGCTATATTTTAAGTATTCTCTAATATTATATTTTATTGCAAATACCTTTCGTTTCAGGAGACTGTACAAATGCACATTAATATGTCATTGGCGTATTATAAGAATGCCAGGTTTTATCGAATCGTTTACGTGATGTATAATGATAAAAGACTGCTGTATTGACAGTAAGCATGCTGGGTTATGTGTCTTTTAGCAAAACAAAGCTATTCATAAATTAATATATACGTTTATTTTCATTAACATTATTATATACTAAATTTGTAGGGCGCTCTTTTCAAATTGAATACATGATCAAAACCGCTTTACAATCGCACTAGGAAATAATTCAATGAAAATTGAAATTCAAAAATAGTAAAAAATGATAAAATATGAATTAATAAAATGAAGACTTATATAAAACTAATAATAGCTGATAAGTAAAATGTATGATGATGTTCATTTGTTCATCGCCGTAGTAAAAAATTAACTTGATAAAGCAAGTATCAACAGCTGGATCGTGTAAGCTTAAACTCAAAGTAATAAAACGACACTCACAAAATTTGGAACAATTTGCTGTCTTCTACTCCTTAGATATCTAACAACTTGTACGATAGAAACTTCTTCTTCTATCCGTGACCTTTCTATGATGTTCAACAAAACAACAAACAGTCCACTCCTCTCGGCGCCATTACTGTTGATAAAACATAAATAACCAAAATAGTCCTAATCACGCTACATATGAATAGCTCATGTAATAAAATACTATACACTAAATGGTGCTTGATATAATATAGATACAATAAAATTTATACACATTTTACACAATTCAATGATATTGGTACACTTAATTTAATGACTTTTAAGCATACCATGGTGCTTAGATTTAGCCTCGTTCATTTATATTACCAGATAATGACTCATTATCATTGCATAGTAATTTTACTGTAACTCGACTAAATTGTTATCATTTGATAAACCCATTAAAAGCAGGATGCCAAATGGGGAAGCAATAAGTAGTTTTCTTATCGGTTTGATCAAAACCAAGTTATCTAACTTTCACGCGTTTCTCCAGGCTTTTAGAATAAAATTAGACACTAAATAACTTGAATATACCTAAATAAATATTAGCCGTGATTACAACTTCATTCTTATAAAGAGTTTAATCAATTATCTTTTCTAACGAATTATCAGTCAGAAGACTTAAAAATTGCATTCCATGCAGCTGTATATTTAAATAAATGCTAATTTTATGCTCAATGTCATCTATTAGAAACTGATAATATTGTTTCGACAGTGCGGGACATGTTTTAGTTCGTTGGATTAATGATATCATTATACATACAGGCATTGTAACAAAACAGGCTTATTCTCATAATGTCTTTGAAGGTCAGTGATATCTTGTAATATCTGTAACACCGTTGAAGGGTCTTCTGGTACCAATTTGTTTGTTGGCCATTTCTGACTAACAACTTGTACAACTTCATGTTTCTAAAACAAGAACAAATCAAGTGGCAAATTCAAGTATCATTTCCACATGTTTCCTCTTAAATAACATACTATGATAGACTAAGTACATAGTTTATATTTTAATAACAAACAAATATTTGTATTTTTTTCACATAAAATCGTTAAATTACTTTAATTACATTTGCACCAGCTTATTTGTAATATGTAAACAAAGTGTATATATATATATATATATATATATATATATATATATATATATATATATGACTATTCAATAAACCTCGTTAGGGAATAATATTTATGTTATTGTCGTATATGTCATAATAATGTATAACCGCCTAGGGTGTGATTTGGACAAGAAACCCATCCGAGGCACTTTTTCAAATCTGCGAATACACTGCACCAAACATTCGGTAAAGTCTGAACTGCTTTAAAAAGAGAAATGGTTTACCTTAGATTTGAATGTCAATGTATGTCTCCTGATAACATATCCGTGTTTCACTTCCTCGTTATTCGATGCTACTTCAAAAGGTCCAACTTCAATTGAACCTTTGCTAGGCAGATATACACCAACCTTAGATAAATGTAATTGTTAACTGTGAACCACATATTTGAATACGTGTATATTATGCTATTCAGGTACTAATATATCATGTCAGGATATAATGTTTAATCAAGATCACAAAATATGAATGACAGCAATCTAATGATTTATAACAATAACAACAGTTGTTATATAAAAAATAAAATCATCTACATCCCATTGTCATATTTTGGCTGATACAATATACTTTGTCGGCCTATGTACGTAGTCACTCAGATAATTAGCTTTTCTCGACATGCTACTTTAATACATCTCGATTCCTTCCTCACAAATTCAAAATCAAATATTTTGTTAAATGTGTAAAATCAGTTGCTGCATTGGAATCGAAACTAATACATTTGAATTCAAAATTCTTTATTTTAACGGCTAAACAACGGTCGAAGCTTACCTACATTAAATCAATAAATAATATCTACTATTTATTATACTTGTCAAAGTAATTCAAAGTGAAAATAAGTTTAATAAATGCATACTCAGCAACGAAAAACGAATATAACTTTATTTCAGTATGAGATTAGTCAACTATGAGACTATACAAATATATCGAAATTGTGTCTCTTACTTCATTATCACCATCATCATTGAATGTAACGACGACGTGAATATCTTGATCAATAATAAGTCTACAACAATCTACGGCAGTATCTGGAAGTGGTGACTGCGTTATAATATAACTAAACACATCACTGTAACTCTGTAATAACAAACAATTTTCAATACGTACATTTACAATGTTACACTTGATTTTATCATGCTGGTTTGAGCCAAACATGAGTAGCAATCAATGGAAATTGCAGCTGAATGTTCCCATTAGTAATAAATGTCGATTAAATCCTTAATTCGGTTTGCTTTCAAACATAGTTTTATAGGGTGCAAATTAGTACATCTTAAAGTATTTCAAATGTGGTGTTCATAATAGTGTAAATATTAGTTTATCGATTATCTCCACACAGTTTCTGGTTGTTCAGTTCGTAAAACATTGTAATATGATAAAACTTACAGGCATATATATTGCATTAATATAGTTGGTAGTTCCAGGTACATGCGTACTCATAAAAGGACGAAACTCATCAGCTGTAACATAAACACATTTGTAAAAGTTCTAGCAATTATATGAAGTTAGATTTAAATATATTATATTTGAATTAAACATGCAAACGATATACTTTATGAATAACATTGGAAACTCATAACATGTTTTCGATCTATGCTACGATACTAACTCGCCTAGGGAAAACAACAAACTGGTTCCTTAAACTGCTAAATTTAATTTTTGACATAATTTGCACATGTGCGCTATCTACTGAATTAAATCTTTATTTAAATTATTATAATTTGTATGCTGTAACACATTATGTTATGTAAATATTTTATTTCAATATTTGTCATACGACATGCTACCTACCAACACGCACATTATCAACGGTTTGTCCGTATATGGGTCAGAATTATATTTTATTGGACGAAAAGAGGACAACATATCTATAAATTGTCATAAAGTTATTGCCATACTTACGTGCCAAAATGTTACTATAGCGATTTTTAACTTTGTTGACTGCAAGTTTTGCATCCTTACACGCATATTCTTGAGTCTTAGTGTCTTTAACTAACCATTCATTTTGTGAGATTGTCTAAAGTTTACAAAAAGAAGATTTTATCATTACGTTTTTAAAGAAGTACAAAATCTGTCGATTAACTTGACTTTCTTTAGTACATTTTGGTTTCAGAAAAGACCATGAAACTTGTAACATTTTGATCTAGTACAAGTGCAATAATGCAACCTCTACATTTTACACAAAGCCACGGCCGTGGCGTAGTTGTTAGCATGTCTGACTTCGAATCCGGAGATAACGGGTTTAAGCCAGGTTGCGGTAGGTTATACCCTATACATGAGTAGTTGACCTCATGGTAGGTTTAGTTAGTACTGGGGATAGAAAAAGTGTCCAAGAAACCTATAGTAGGAAGAGCTTGCCGTCGTATATCTGACCTAAATACAATGTATGTGTTGGATATGACGAATTGTAACACCAATTTCGTCACAAGTTATCCCCACACTTAATTATATGTCAATAGCATAAACAGGAAACATTTGAAACATCTAAGAAAACACAATTTGACATATATTAAAATAAAAATGTACTGTCAATATCAGAAACACTATGAAACATCAACATTATAGAAACATAATTGATATTTTGGGAATTAAAGTTTCGTGATCATAAGAAGTTAAACAAACATTTGTTTTTCATTGAACTTTTACACTGAATTTAATCAATATCAAGTTGCGTCGTAAACACAACTTTTGATAATATTAAGCAATCCTATCATTGAGATTCTTTAACAATTTAGTTGAATATAAAATTACATCTGGGTAATCCGTAATTGCACCAAACATTTACTTTGCGTATATCGCTGTGTCAAACAGATATAAGTTATAATTTTTCATTAAACTTGAAATATCATTTTAGAAGTGGGAAAATCAGCAACTCTAAAATCTCGGAAAATTGAAATACTTCTTTACATGTTATTAAATGTCTGTTGTGATTTTGCCATAAATTGTTTAAAATGCACACAATATATTAAGTATTACGGCGTGTTTTTACAGGTAATTAGCAATATATTTCAAAATCTCACCTCAAACTCAGACTTAATTTTTGGTTTTTTGGTTTTCTGGTCATCCATTAACAAGTCTGTATAGTAAGCATCAAAGTTATGTACTAATATTGGTGCGGAAGGTAAGATCAAAGCTTCAATCATGATTCTATATAAATATCTGTACTGTTCCTGTATACATAAAATTGTTATGTTATAACATATGTTAACATATACAAACATTTAGCAACATTTATACATAGGTAATGTAGCATACATGATACACAACTTAGCTTCTTAATTACTCCAGGAAATATCAATTCAAATACCTTACATAAATGTCGTCATTTGCAACAATACAGACTCTTATTAGCGATATGATAATTGGTTGGGCCAATGGTAGCGTGTCTGATCATTACGTGATCATGTTAAGGTCTGGTTACCCGAAGGAGGGAGGAATTCAGAAGAGAGTTGTACACTAGCTCCCGTAGAGAGCAGTCGTTTTTTACCAACCATGTTATTTAGTTATATATATATACATACAATACTACGTTGTTTAACTAAAAATGTGTTAGTCGTTCTATTATACGTAGTAAGTGGCCAGTTAAGTAGTGTGACACTGATAGTGTTACACATGTTCAGATTAAATGTATATTCTCTTCCTCCTATAATTCAACAGATGTACAAATTGTCCTGTAGTATGTGCATATTGCTACGATGAGAAAAATGTAATTGAAATTGCACAGATTACACATAGAAATGTGTTTTACTGTTGTAACCCTCATATTACTACTCAACACATCTTTACAAACTAACCCTAACCCCTGAACCTAAACATCAAAATACATATATGTATATAATCTCATAAAATATTACCTTTACTTGAACCATGTTAACTCTTTGATCTCTGAGTTGTCTAACACAAACATTTATATCTATAAACCCAGCATCCATACCTTGATCATATAAATAATCCAAAGCAATAAATGTACCAGTTCTACCCACACCAGCACTGTAATTATAAAATAGGATTTTGTTCATTTAACTTTACATTATACCTGTGCTCATATGTTGAATATCTTCATAAACCAGCAATATGAACTTATATGGTTGACTTTTTTATGAATTATTATTTATTTTGCAGTCACATCCAATTTCTGTTTACATTAGTTCATTAATTTGATGTTCATAATAGCGTTTACAACTTTTTCTAAGGTCTTCCGCTAGTACGGTGTAGTAAACAATTATGTTGATTTGTGTGATCAATGAATATTCACAACATATTTCATATACAGTGTTGCTTATGTTGCTAGTGGCAGTGAATGCAAATTAATAGAGAAACTAACCTTAAAATGCACTATCATGAAAGGTCAAATTAAGTCGGATGCGACAAACTTCCTTACATCATAAAAAATCTTAACAAATCCACCACATCGGAAATTTATTTTATATATAAGACAGCACAGCAGCTTTCTTTTATCTAGTTTTAATTCCATTCTTAATGAATTTTACTAATATCACAATGTTTATGTGAACAACACAATAAACTAAAGAAATATGACACAAAACCAGAGTTTTATAGTACTAGAGCCCCACCGGAGCATAGTTAATATGTACATTCTATGTATTTCAATGGTAATACAATTATGAAATAAAGCATCATTGGAGCAAAGTTATCTGAAAGCTGCACCGGAACACAATCGATGTACATGGTGAATTCACGACAACGTAAATATGTTTACCTGCAATGAACTAGCCAAGGTTTTGTATTATCTGCATCATGTTTTCTAACTTTGTGCCAAAATTGTAGTAAACTGCATGTACTGTGGGGAATGTTTTTGTCTGGCCAAGCCGTGTAGATATAGTGCGTCACGATTCTCTCTTCCTTTTTACCCTGAATAAAATAAAACATAAACAAGACATGTAATGTCGAAATAACATTCAAGCCGGTTTTTTTAAACTTTAACGCCAAAATTACAAAGGGAAATAATCCATACTAAAGCCATATAGAGTTGTGATTACTGTCTAATTCTGTTCTACACATGGTATGTGATTATTGTATGAAGTTTCATCTGACAATAAATGTCAGAGATATATGCTTAATTGGAAACTTTAACGCAATTGTTAACGACACAGGACGTTGAAAAATCCGGGAAAAAATTATTTTGCATTCAATGTGTGTACAATATTGGAATAGAGAATATTAAATAACTAACTATGAGAAAATATGTTATTTGAATTTTAAACTCTTGAATAGTTTCATTAAGATTGCAATATTTTATCCATGAACAAAAATGAAAATAATAATGTTCTTGTAAACAATGTGAAAACGATGTTAATGATATTTACATTGCTGACAAAAGTTTGATACGAAAAAGATAATTTAACGTTAAATTTTAGGTAAACTTACATCATATGTTATTTTCAGACGTCTCACAGTAAACTCGGCAAACTCTTCCTCACTCTCTGTGAACACTGTAACATCACCAAATGTTTTACTGTTGCCTTTTCCAGCCCAGTATTGAACACATTTCGTCTGTTGAACAGTAGAAACAAAATAAACCTTAACAGATAATCTGCGCAAAGGCATTACATACAGATTTTAAACACAACAAACATGTACAAATTAAAATTCCGATGCCAAGAATAGAAGTTATGTTGTTTTACTTTAAATTTGCATTAGCTTTAATGTTAAGAAAACGTTATAATTATAAAGTATCTACAATATGTAGGAGACATATTACCACTCAATTATATATCAAATATATGGTGTCTAGCGAGGACAGTGCCCAATTATACCTTAGTTTCCTCAATGAGTTTTGTCAACATAACAATCAAGTTCACATTATTTTCCCAGATCATTCTCCAAAACTCGTTCTTATTGTTCTCTGTTGGACCTGTAAATGACATTTTTAAACGACAAATGGATATTAACGATGATTCAAACACTTAAATGAATTCTGTCAAAGGTTAACCTCAATTTTTACAGTCGGTTCATCTAACACATTATCGATGCTGATTGTATCTTTATTTAAAGTAATAATACGTGTTTTGCTATGAGGTTAATTTTTAATAGTTGGTATTTTTTTCTTGACATTTGAAAAACAATGGAATTCCGAGGACCCTGAACCTCTTATCTAATAATAAATCATAAGGATGTCTAAAAATTAAAATACAGTGTTAATTTGACCTGTATTGTATTATCAAAGTTTGTAGCGAACCTCAGCTGATGCTAAAACTAAATGTTCTAAAAGTATAGATCTTAAGTAGTTATCAATAAGAAATAATTGAAGACGGAAGAACGCACGTTCAGACAACGGACCACTGTGTGCTTAAGTCATCTAAAACAAAAATTTATATACCTTGTGCTGCAATGTATGCACGATCTTTTTTGTATCCCTGCAAAAAATATTAAAACTCATTTTTCCAATCGGATTGTTTAAATAAAATGTATCATTGCCATGAAAACATAAATTATGTAACTTTTTGTTAGTTCGGAGCCACTAATTGGGTAGCGCATCTGGTTGTCAGGCTAGATCACACTACGAGTACCATAAACACGAATATATTTTATGTTCATCGACCTCTTTACCGCAGTATTATATATGACTTGGCGAAGATAAGAGCGTAGTTCGTTCTAGAAGCTAATGACTAAATGTCTTTAACACCAAAGAGAGTCAACATACCCCATATCATGACAGAAATATTGTCGTCAGAGCCACTTCAAAAACATTAAAAGTCAAAGAACATTGTAACACATTTTAGCTTCAGTTTAAGTACGGTTACACCTCATTTTCCTTTCACCATCATTTAATAATTTATGTCAATATTTTTACTACATTCCCATGGCATGTTCTATCAAATTGTCTTTTTAATTTCGTTTTGGAGACGGGGTTATCATTGAAGCAACACATTGTAAAGGTAAAAAAAACAGGGTCTAGCGCACTTAACCTAGCTTTCCTGGACCCTTGTTTATAACCAGTACTCACCTATACTTTCACAAGGTCGAAAACTTCTCCATATACCTATATGGAACGGTATTACCTCCCCGGGTAGAATTCGAACCAGTCACTACCTCGGGTCACTAGATTTGAAATCCCGTTGCGCTACTAACTGGGATACCGACGCGGGTTCCTAATTTAATTAAATATAATAACTTCAAAGTAGTTATGAAAACACAACCAGTAATGAAAACATCTCTATCATCTTTGAGAAAATATAAACAATCCAAACTATGTTTAATTTATATTATTTTTACCTTTATGTAGGAAGCATTTATGTAATCTGAATTTGGATCCGAAGGAAGTGTTTTAAGTACAACACGTGAATGGTCATCTGTTTAACGAAAACAAATCATGGTTTAAGGATTTTAATAAAAAAGTAACATATTTTGAGTATAACGTCTTTTGTTCTAACAATATCTAGATAAACACTTACAATTCGTTTTAACATGGCAGTAATGCTACACATACAAATGTCATAATACTTTACCTTGTAAGCATTAAATTAAGAAAGTATTACGTCTGAAAAGGACATGCTCATCAGCATGATTAACATCCAAAGAGCTTATTGGTTTGTCAGAAGGCATTTTATGTTGATATTAAACATACACAATTGAATTCCATATATCATGGATAGAAATACTAAATGTGTATTTGTGTAAAAAAAATAACACATTTTTATAAAAAAGAACTGGAAAATGAATGTGGTGACACGATAAGAAAGGTTTTTTTGTTCTAAATTACTACTTAGCTGAGTATAATAATATTGGATATAAAGAAATGGCACGTACATTGATTAAAAAAGTGTTATAACTTACATGCAAAGAGTTCCTTATATCTGTTTTTCCCTATATTGCCAGGCTTCGTAGCATTAAGGGTAGGGTGTTGTAAACCATATGGAATATCCTATTAAGAATGTACAGAGAACAAAAATATACTAAACCATTATTTATTTCTCGTCAACACACATCATGCATATGCATCATTGAAATAAGATTACAAACTGTGATAAGTCTGCATATGATTATTTTCTTTCATTGTTTAAGGGAAAAATTAAACTTGTATTGTAGAATACTTCTAACGAGTTAACAAGGTTTAATTTCTTTTTAGATTTAAAGGTAAATGTACGTTTCAACAGAAATAGACTTTACGGTTAATGATGATAACAAACTAATAAGAAATTAAACAACAAGTACATATGAGATTTAACTAAGTGATCAAAATTACCTGAAATTCATTATCAAAGAAGTCAACATCTGCTATTTTAGATTTTACGTAATGTGTCAGATTATTCAACGCCATAGCGGTTAAACTTTTGCCACCAACTGGTGCATTTGCAAACACATAATAGTCATTTACATCTCCCGTCTCAGTGTTTGTTGTTGTTTTTGAGGAACTTGCCGTCGGTTGTAGATGCACTTCTACAAAATATACAATATGGTCAGTTTCTTCAACATTACACAAAGTACCAGATCAATAGAAAATGCTTTGTTTTTACCAAGAAAGGTTTTCAGTCGATTTGTCAACTAACTGTATACAATTGGAAAGAGTACTCCAGCCACTTCTCTGTTCTTGAACATACTCATTGCGTAACTTAGAATTAAAAGTGCTGCCGTGGAGGTTGAATAACATGAGTTGAAGTGCTACACACATAAACGAATCAGAGAGAATTTTGTACGCTTACTAAAGTAAAACATATAAAACTAGAGTCAGAACCATATACTTATAGAAACTCTGGATTGTCAATGCAATATTTTTACCATTCATTTCGTCAGGTAGTGGAAGCAAACCAATAGAGTTTTCATAAACAGAGTCATCGTGTTTAACACTGTGCTCTATTTTCAGATTATCTGAAATGTATGAAAATTAAAGATCGAAGTTACAAAAACGAAGGAAGATGCTAAAAGTTGGAGAAAATGATTGTTTAGAAAAAATAAATTAAAAAGAACATTTTTATTCCAGAAGAATCTACTACGAAAACACTAAAATGACAGAATAGCTAAACAATCAGTAGAGAAAAAGCATAATACACAATATAGATTGAAACAACTCCTATGATTTCTTTAAGATAGAGAATTTTAAAAAAAAAAACATCAATTGATAGAGACATAATTTATCAAGATAATAACCTGACCCATTCTTCTTGTGATTACCAGAAACATTTTTCCATCCAGTTTCTGTGTTGTCTGTCGACTCTGTATATCCGTTGTTCTTGTTGCTACAATAGATTAACCGCTAGTTGTACTAAAGTAAGTAAAATATATGGATTTTATACTGTAAAATTATATAAGGTATTATTCCATTCAAATAAAACCTGATTTTGAAAAGCATCATAAAATCTTTGAAAACACGGTCATTTCATAAGTTATAATATTTTTTATCATTTTGAATGTATACTAATCATTACATAGATTGCAATTGTAAAAGTATTTGATTCAAAATTACTAACTGGTTTCAAAATGTACTTCCCTATCAAATGATGATAGCGCAAGTGCAAATATGTCAATTGAAAGTATGGAATGACATAGCAAAATTTACGCCGTGAAAAAAATCAAATCACAAGTCGTATTAGTTTCAGAAGTTGTAGCTGTTTTAAAACATTATAAATTTATATACAGTAAAGTGTCGTCGCTAATAATACCAATTTTGAAATTTCAAAACTATACAAATTTTGACGATTATTAAGACCCAAATTTTAATTAAAGAACAAAAAGGTCTCTATAAAAAGACCGTTTCACTGTTAAAACCATCGATTAGCAGACCCTAATAGCGGAATCTTACTGTAATTACACAAAGTATCCTAATTTAATACATTGGAATGTTTATTTTTTTACTAGATTTAACGCCGTGTCAACACAATTTTAGGTCATTTTACGGCGTCCAGCGCACCCAACCTAGCTTTCCTGAACCATTGTCTATAAGCAGTACTCACCTACCCTTCCACAAAGGAAACTTCTCCATATTATCAAATCAATGGAGGAAAATCGACATTATTGTCAAATTTTCATTGAAGGGTATGACCTTTCTGTGTGGGATTCAAACCCGCACCCCTTGGGCACGAGATTCCAAATCCTGGCGCGCTACTAACTGCGCTATCGACCCGGTTTTTGATATGTTTATTTAGCCAATAGAATTTGGTTTTCTTTTTCAATATTTTTAAGTTAGCCTTAAAATGATCTTTCAAATATACATATACTTGTATTATATCTGGTAAAATTCGGTTTTAACATTGCATAAAATCTGACATACAAATAAAATTAATCTTTAATTATTAGCAGTATGTTGTTCGTCCATCGTTGTCGATGAGGACCACGGACATCACTAGTTTGTAGTTGACTGGGTTCTGTGTACCCGCAGGTGGCTAGTCAGGCCAATGCGGGCTTGGAAGTATCTACCACAGGTAGGACACCTGTGGTCAGTCGCTGAAGTCGAGGTGCTTGCTGCCCTGGTCTTGCGAAGCGTCCTTTTCCTCCGGCATTCACCCAGACGGTTCGTCTCTGCAGACACTGATCCTCTGTGTGTGGCTCCACGCCATGCTGGTCTGTTCTGTGCCAGCTCTTCCCAGGAATCTACGTCTATGTCCAGAGCTTTGAACGACACTTTCAAGCTGTCCTTGAAACGCTTCCGCTGTCCACCTGCACGTCTTTTCCAACTTGACAATTCACCGTAAAGGAGCTGCTTTGGAAGGCGCACATCAGGCATGCGTGTCACGTGCCCAGCGCATCGAACTTGGGACCTCTGAAGTACTGTATGGATGGAGGGGAGGTTAGCCCTAGTCAGTACTTCAGTGTCAGGGATGTGGTCCTGCCATTTGATCTTCATGATCTTCCTGAGACAAGTCAAGAGAAAGTGGTTTAGTTTCCTTGCGTGTCTGGCATAGGTGGTCCAGGTCTCGCAGGCATACAACAATGTAGTCATGACGGCAGCTCGGTATACTTGAAGTTTAGTGTCGAGACGGATACCTCTGCGGTCCCAGACAGTGCTGCGGAGTCTTCCAAAAGCAGAACTTGCTTTGGCTAGCCTGTTGTTGATTTCGTCGTCGATGTGAACTACATTGAACAAAGTGCTGCCAAGGTAGGTGAACTTGTTGACAGTATTTAGGTCAGTGCCTTGGACCTGGATCTTTGGTTGATCCTGTACTTTGTCTGATGAGGGTTGGAACATGACCTCAGTCTTTTTGGTGCTGATAGTAAGACCAAAGTTGTCACATGCATCAGAGAAGCGGTCCATGTTGTACTGCATATCCGACACAGAGCAGGCGTTCAGAGCGCAGTCGTCAGCGAAGAGAAGATCACGGATGATGGTGTTCTTGACTTTTGTGATGGCTCCAAGGCGCCGTAAATTGAATAGTTTACCATCAGTGCGATATTTTATGCTGATACCGGGGTCAGAATCGTTGAATGCGTCTGACAGCATGGCAGAGAACATGATACTGAAGAGTGTGGGGGCCAAGACACAGCCTTGTTTTACACCATTACTCACAGGGAAGTCAGGTGAGGCTTCACCATTGTCAAGGACTCGGGCCATCATACCATCATGGAACTGACGGATGATTAGGATGAAGTTGTCTGGACATCCGAACTTGGCCATTATCTTCCAAAGGCCATCCCTGCTAACAGTATCGAACGCCTTGGTTAGATCGACAAAAGTAGTGATCAGGTCTTGGTACTGCTCTTGGCATTTCTCTTGAAGCTGCCTTGCTGCAAATATCATATCTACAGTGCCTCTGCCAGCACGAAATCCGCACTGACTTTCTGGTAGATGACCTTGTTCCAGATGTGAATTCAGGCGGTTGAGTAATAATCTGGCCAGGATTTTTCCAGCGATACAGAGAAGAGAGATGCCCCTATGATTGTCGCAACACTGTCTGTTGCCCTTCCTCTTGTACAGGTGGACGATAGAGGCATCCTTGAAATCCTGAGGTAGTCTGCCTTCATTCCAGCATGTAGTGAAGAGCTCTAGCAGTTTTTCTTCAACTGTGGATCCACCTGCCTTGTAGATTTCTGAAGTGATGCCATCAGATCCTGAAGCTTTGCCACAGGACAGCTGCTTTATAGCCTTCGAAACTTCTGGAGCAGTTGGAGGAAGGTCAAGATCTGTGTTGATTTATAGCTGAGGGAGACGAGATATAGCTTCTTCATTTATTGAAGATGGTCGATTGAGAACCGAGTTGAAGTGCTCTGCCCATCTGTCCAAGATCTGTGTGCGCTCAGTGAGTAGTGATGAGCCATCAGCACTAAGCAGCGGATATGTTCCTGAGGCTTGTGGACCATATAGGGCTTTCAGAGCATCGTAGAAACGTTTTGTGTCATGCATGTCAGCGTACCTCTGTATCTCGGCAGCTTTGTCTTTCATCCAGCTGTCCATCATATCACGGAGTCTGATCTGGATCATTTGGCGCATGTTGTTGAAGGATTCTCTCTTAGCAACTGATGAAGGATCTTGTTGACAAGCGGCGTGCAGTTTGTTCTTGTCTTGTATGAGGGCATTGATCTCCTCATTGTTCTCGTCAAACCAGTCCTGGTGCTTCTTGGTTGATGGTCCAAGTACTTCAAGTGCCACAGTGTGCACCATATCCTTGAAGCTTTTCCAGGTTTCCTCTATGTCCGGGGTTTTGAGATGGAGATCAGCGAGTTGGTTGTCCAGTTCAGTGGCAAGACGGTTGGTTGTGTTGTCAGTCTTGAGTTTGCTGACATTAAGGCGTTTTATTACCTTCTTCCCCTGTGGACGGCGTCTTGCTTGAATATGCAGGCGGACTTTGCAGATGACGAGTCGGTGGTCGGTCCAACAGTCTGCACCACACATTGCCTTGGTAATCAACACATCTTGACTGACTGCATTCCTGGTGATGATGTAGTCGATGAGATGCCAATGCTTGGATCTTGGATGCATCCAGGTTGTTTTGTGTCGATTTGCCTGACGAAACATGGTATTGGTAATAATGAGGTCATGTGTGGCACAGGTACGGAGAAGCAGTAGTCCATTACTGTTGCACTTTCCAAGGCCATTCCTTCCGAGGGTACCAACCCAGGTGTGGTAATCTGTGCAGACTCTAGCGTTGAAGTCGCCGAGGACAAACAGTTTATCTCCTTTAGGGACTCCAGATAATACTTCATCTAGTTCTTGATAGAACTTGTCTTTGACTTCCTCCGGATTAGTCATTGTTGGCGCGTATGCACTGATCAGAGTTGTCTGTTTTTTCCCGGTTGGTATTTGTAGAGTCATGAGACGATCATTAATACCTTTGGGGAGACTCTTGAGGTTCTTGATCAGACTGGTCCTGATGGCGAATCCAACTCCAGCTTCTCTGCGTTCTGAGCTGCTGCGGCCACTCCAGAAGAAAGTGTAACCTCCTTTGTCCTCAGTTATCTGGCCTTCGTCGGCTAGCCTTGTCTCTGCCAAAGCTGCAATGTCAATGTTCTATCGACCAAGTTCTCGGGCAACCAGGGCTGTTCGTCTCTCTGGTCTGTTTGCTGACTGGGTGTCTAGGAGGGTACGTACATTCCACGTTCTCAGGGTGAGGGAAGTCACCTTTGAATATTTATTTTGAGGTCGACCGCTAAGCGGGATCCCTGCCAGCCGCGGTTTACTGGCCCGGGTATGTTGAAACAGGCAATGTTTAGGGCACCTTTTCTAGCCCCTTCCCCAGACTTCGGGGGTGAGCAGTGCAATCCTAAAGAGGGCTGCTTAGTCACTCAGGGTGCAACCGGGTTCCACTGCTGTTTCGGTCAGTGAAAGACGACCAATATCCTGAGCCGCCTGTGTGCAGGTTTGCCACTGCAGCTACCAGTGTATCCACACCTACTACGTCGTGGCTCCCCCATCGCCACAGGTCTTGGTTGAACTTTCAACTACATGGTGATGTTGTGACTTGCGCGTGAATTAGTTTAAAGTGGGGAAGACTTGCGCAGCATCAGCCACACTCTCTTGTCCAGAACCACCTGAGTCCAGCGGCAAGACATAGTCGAGACGGCTTAGCAGTATAATCAATGGTACACATCGCATGACTGAACAATAAACGATTAGGTCACTGCTGTGTGTCTGCATCTATACGCAAAATAATTATTTACCAATAAGTTATTCAAATAATATCATTGTATTTGTACACTTACACTGAGCGTCTTCTTATGGCCACTAACACTATAACAACAAGTATCACTATCACTGCAACAGCTGATACAATACCTGCTATAGCTGCAACAGGGAAACCTTCGTCAAGTGGTGGTTTTTGTACTGAAAATATGCCAGTAATCATTAATGATATTGAGGAAAGCTTTCATTAAATACTATTTTAATATAATGCTGTTTATCTACATATTTATCAAGATAAAATAACACGCTTAAGATATCAAAAGAAATGTTTAAGGTAAAGCAGATTATAATTGATTAAAAACTTGGGATTGAAATTAAAAAACGGAAAATCTCTCTCAGTATTCGATGGTTCTAAAAGAGTCTTCGTTGGAATGAATTTAGAATTGATAAAATCCTATTTTAAATAAATTACCGAATAGTGTGGCTCTTGGACAAGAGATTTATAACATTCGGTATCCTATTGCTAAGTTATATATAAAAAGCTCACCTATTTTTGATGCACATAAAGAGCCCTCAAACCCAGAGTCACATCCTTTATGACATGTTCCATTTATTTTATCACAAGCTATTTCATCTTTACAATTTCCACATTGTTCTTTACAGTAATCACCATAACTACCATCTTCACATTCTGACAATTTAATTGGATGTGTAGTTAAGAAAGTAGTATAGAAATCATTGTTTATGGCACTTTCCTGGACGTTTATGTTACAATATTTTATTAATTGAAATGTTTAATTCTTTCAAAATCATTATATTAAGCGCTATTACACCAATTGTGGTAATAAAACTGAAATTTCATTCAGTTTTTTAAATATTTGACTATATCTTAAGCAAAAGATTTTATCAGTTACACTTATTCTAAACCTACATTACGTGATCAGACATAGTTATTATGAGGCAATGATAATACATTGTATACATTGTATAACACATAAAGGTTCACAAAACTGATATGAATAAATATAAAATAAAATGTGTGATTAATACATAATTGAAATCATTACCATCATGACAGGTGTCACCATACCAACCAGTCGTACAATTACAAGACCCATTCTCTTTTGCACATACATCTACACATTGTGCGCTACAATTGTGCTTACAGTTTGGACCGTACATACCCTCAGTGCATTCTACAAAATTAAATGAAAGTTAAAGTGTATTTTTTTATATGGAAATTGGGCAAAATTGAAACAAGTGCCTTATAAAATACAATTGAAGAGAAAATGGATTATATATTAAAACAACTGGCAATCTAATTTTAAGTAATATGTAGTCGTTTTAATAACTCCTTTTGCATTATTCTCACTGAGTAATAAAAGTACGTAAACGCGTGATTATTTAGTCATACTATCTCTATATAACAGACATTGTAGACACGCGCTGATTTTGAGAATACAATTGCTATCATTTGTGTGTCTGATGTCATTAGTTTTAAGTTAATAACTACTCACCTTGTTCACAATAGTATCCAGTCCATCCCGCTCTACATGAAGTACAGACGCCATTAATTTTGTAACAAAAGTTCAAACATGTATCATTACACCTCTCTTTACATTCAACACCATATGAACCATCGTCACACTCTACAAGTTGTAAATATTGATTTAGAATATTACTCGGTCTATAGGTCGATTTTATTTGGCGAGCCGTTACAGGTTAATGAGTGTACTCATAACCATGATGATATGTATAACAAGTAAATCCTCTTTTGAAAATAAATAACAACTATAATATCTAAAGTATACATGCATGATATATAGTAGTTAACAACCATTTTTAAAAAAAAGCGCAGTCCGTTAAGAATCGGTAAAATATGTCCAATGCATTAGTTTTACTGCAGTGGTTCGAACCGTAGGAGCAGTAGTCCAGTGGTAGGATGCGCGCTTAGGGATGGAGAGATCCCAGGTTCGAATCCCACTAGGGGCACTGCAAATTTCTTTGAGCAAGCAATTGCTTCACTCCACCCAGGTGTTAATGGTACCTGTTAGGGTCATGCACTGTATACCATGGCTGCAATCTGCGCCTTTTGTTAACAGTTGGTGTGGGACTCGATGATCGGGGAAGTTAATGTCATGAGTCGACTGAATAGTGAAAATAAAAGTAGACGTCAAACATATTGCTTTAACTTTAACTTTTGACATCACCGCCTCTAAATGCTTTTACTTATTCTTGAATTATGCACAGTTGTATCATATCATGATTGTTTTGCTATCATTTAATTTGATGCAATACTTTTTATTCTATTTTATTCTTTCTTTAGCCTTTATATCAAGTGTTTATCTCATAATAATACATGTATATTATATATTGGGCTTCACTTGCAGTAATTGTATCGAAATAAGACTGGTGCTTTCTAAAGAACGTACCAAAGTTAAATGCACTCCACCCTGTTCTCTTTTTAAATCCATGGATATTTTGTGCAATCACTTTAGAATAATTCCAATAATGTCGACAGTTATGTGTACAACATCGAAGCATTAACAAACAAACTTAGGCTAATGTGCATATTCTATTTTAATACATTTAACTATGTGCTTTACAGAGATTTCGAGTTGTTCGTTTCATGATGGTAGAAAATCATTAAGTAAAAAGTTAAACAATAACAAGCAGGGTTCGAACCTAGGATAACAAAAGCAATATCTCAATCCAAGTGCCTTACCGCCACGACCACGGAGTCATTTGAATCTATGAAGCAACGTTTTAATAAAAAGAGTTACATGTATTTAGTTTGTTGGTAAAATCATCTGCGTTTCCTTTTTATAGGAATGTTTCAAAAAAAAAATGTACAAAAAATGCAGTCACTGCTCACAAGATAAAATAGGACTATAACAAGTACACGATTATCTAATGTAAAAGATGACGTAAATATATTTTGCAATAATTGGTTCACGACAGGATAAAAAACAATTTCGCGTAAACCATTGCAATGTAAAGTATTTCAATCATTTAACAAAACTTGAGACTGTCGACACTGTAAACAATTATGTGTTTATCTGGTTAGACCAAATGTAGTCAAAGCCTAAGTTTTATGTTGATTAACAATTGTAAATTACACCACTATACCTTCAAGGCAATGAGTTCCTTGCCAACCAGCCTTACAACGTGTACACGAACCATTCACATGATTGCACGTGATATCACAGTTTTCGCTACAAGTATTATTACAATCTTTGCCGAAATTTCCCGCGGGACATTCTGCAAAAGCATCAGAGTGTAAAACAGCTTACATGTTTTATAAAAATAACTCATAAGCTAACTATAACTACCTAAACAATTTATTTAACAGAACTTAATGACTCTGTAGAAAGTGATTACATTGTAACAGTAGATGTACACTGTGAAGGATATACAACGTAGGTCAAAAGGTCTATCTAAACTAAAAGTGGAACAATAGGTTGAGATAAATACTGAACTAAATAGTAATAGCGCTCAAAATACTCACCGTCAATGAGAATATATTATTTCGTATGTACTAATTTCAAATTGAAACCACATTTGAGTTAACGTCTACGCTACGATACATGCAATAACGGACTATATGTGGATTTAAGAATTGAGAAAAAAATATCTCTGTTCTATGACTAGGGCTGAATTATGCACAGTTGTATCAAATCATGATTGTTTTGCCATTATTTAATTTGGTGAATTACTCTTTATTCTATTTTATTCTTTCTTTAGCCTTTATATGAAGCGATTTACCTCATAATAATACAAGTATATTATATATTGGGCTTCACTTGCAGTATTTTGCAAGAATTAGTTCACGACAGGATAAAAATACCAATTTCTCGTAAGCCATTGCAATGTAAAGTATTTCAATCATTTAACGAAACTTGAGACTGTCGACACTGTAAACAATTATGTGTTTATCTGGTTAGACCAAATGTAGTTATAGCACAAGTTTAATGTTGCTTAACAATTGTAAATTACACCACCATACCTTCATGACAATGAGTTCCTTGCCAACCAGCCTTACAAAGTGTACACGAACCATTCACATGATTGCACGTGATGTCACAGTTTTCGCTACAAGTATGATTACAATCTTTGCCAAAATACCCCGCGGGACATTCTGCAAAAGCATCAGAGTGTAAAACGGCTTACATGTTTTATAAAAATAACTCATAAGCTAACTATAACTACCTAAACAATTTATTTAACAGAACTTAATGGCTCTGTAGAAAGTGTTTACATTGTAACAGTAGATGTACAGTGTGAAGGACATACAACGTAGGGTCAAAAGGTCTATTTAAACTAAATGTGGAACAATAGGTTGAGATAAATACTGAACTAAATAGTAATAGCGCTCAAAATACTCACCGTCAATGAGAATATATTATTTCGTATGAACAAATTTCAAATTGAAACCACATTTGAGTTAACGTCTACGCTACGATACATGCACTAACGGACTATATGCGGATTTAAGAATTGAGAAAAAAATATCTCTGTTCTATGACTAGGGCTAAGTTATATACAATTATCTTAACATACGACGAGTAAACAAACAACTTATACAATAAATACATCTATGTACATTTAAACCTATGGCTAAAGAATGTTTCAGAAATGTAAATAATAACATTTAAGCATACCTGTATCACAAAAATTTCCTTTCCAACCATCCTTGCAACTTGTACATGTACCAGACACGTGATGACACGTAACATCACAATTGTTGCTACATTCGTTTGCACAATTTTGGCCGTATTTTCCGGCTTGACATTCTAAATGAATGGTTATATTTGGCAGTGAATCAGTATACAATTACATCATAACTGCATATTTTGCTCATAACAAATTTTGTAACTTATATAATTAACCAAGAAATTTGCTTATTAAAATATATTTAGAAAGTCTTTTAATACCACAATATCACTTTAGCATAGCATTAAAATGACACGTATTTCAAATTCAATTAACATACGCTATCACCGAATAAACTTAAGAGAATTGAAAACGCTCGTTTAAATTATTAAGTTAATTAAGTTAACTTACCTGTGTTACAAAGAGTTCCATTCCAGCCATCTTTACAACTTGAACATGACCCATTCACGTGATGACACACGTCAATACAATTGGTGCTACAGTTTTGATCACAATTCTGACCAAATGTTCCCTCTGCACATTCTAAAGGCAACAATTAATTATTATACGTTAAATGAAAAATACACATAATCGATGTTAATGGATTATGGAATTTGGTTTTCACAATATATGGAATTAAAGCGGCATTTAATTCAAATACATTATTCGAGCGACTTACTCACTTATTTAGTTACACTTGAACAATAGCATTCAAATGGACGCATTTGTTTAAAAAATAACAAACTTAATACCTTGTTCACATTTATCACCGAAGTATCCAGGATTACAACCGTCTATGCATTTACTATTATTACAGTGCTCTGAACATATGCTTTGACAATTATATCCATACCTTCCGCTGACACAGTATGTGATATAATTCAAATAAACATATTATTACTTGGAATATTCGTAAACAATTTCAGCTAAACAACTTAATATTGTTGGTGTATTAGTTAATGTTTAGCATTCATGATACAGACAATAATTGTTAGTTGAATTTTAATTTCAAATAAAATACTTAAACATTTTGACATTGTGCGGAATCAGTCTATTTTACAATACGTAATAGTCCAGCGAAAAAAACAATCAGTATATTATTTATACGTTCCAAATGATTATCTACATTTGTAAAAAAGCACAGATCATTCATATTATATTTACAGTGTTTCCATATTCAAATTTATATATATACATGTATATATATATATTGTTTGTTATTCCTTTAGATGAATACTATTACATATGAAGTCACGAAGTAAATTAAATGACTACACGTGAATAATATTGGAACTCACTCCTTCCCTACAACAACGTTTCATCTTCGTGAATCGTCAAACGGTACAAGTAACATTCACTAAAATACTATATCAATAAAAACACATGTTTTACTCAGCACAGATATTTATTTATAGTTAACCAAACAGATTTGTTTTAAATGATATAACTGTATTGAGTATCAACAGATAAATATTACCAGTTTTGCATTCATCATCAGTATTGATATATCCATCTTGGCAACCACCAGTACATTTACCAGTCACAAAATCACAAGTTCCTTGTCTACAGGCTCCACATTCACTCTGACAAGATGTTCCCCATTTGTTACTTACACACCATTCTGTAAATAAAAAGTTTAATGGCTTGTAAGTTATGTTACAATATATAAACATAAATGTATTAAGCGAATTGTTTTAAATACAATACTACATTTGCAATTTATAAACATTGTTTATTTGATTTTCTAATTTAATCCTACATATCATTATTAGATTATTCCGTAAACGCTATCTGTGCGGAAAAAAGTTTGAATATTGAAAGATACCGTTCAATTTAAAAGTAGAGACCACAATGACGTAAGTCTTATTTAGATATATAATAAAAATATTACAAAATTCATTAGACAATACTCTAACATGACTTGACCAACAGCTCAAATATTCTAGTACATCTTCAAACATAACATGTATCTGACGTAGAAAATAACAATAGAGTGACATTTAACAAGGTCGCATTTGGAATATCAAGACTCGCTCAGAATACAAATTCTAACAAATACACTCACCAACATCACATTGACCATTTTCTCCTGTCCATCTATCTCCACAACCAGATGTACAAATACCAGATATTTTATCTTCTAAAGATTTCATTGATTTACAATGGCATATCTTTGAACAATCGTATCCACATTGATTAACTGGACAATCTTTCAACGAAAGCAAATTTTAGAATAAACATGAATTGTTCTCAAAGGAATAAACAAGTTAATGTATTACCGACAATATTTATAGTAAAACAATATAAGCATTGAATTCAAATCGATGTCAAATACCATAGTGAAAAAGATAAAAATAAAAGCATCGCATTCTATAGGTGTTATTTTATGTTTTTGGTTTTTGATACTAGTAAATAAAACAATTTAACAAAACGTATACGAATCATAAAACCAAGTCTGAAAGAAGACAAAGACACATTAGTTATATATATATATATATACAATTGGGATAAAACGATACGATATCCAAAATAAATTTATTGGAACAACAAATAAATATTTTGTAAAACATTAATTTAGTCGTTATCATCATTTCGCGTCTAATGCATACCTTTTTCCTGTTCTGTCTAGTCGTCCGTTAGAATAAATAACTCTAAGTCGAATAATATTAAAATGCCCTTATTAACTTTAAATTTCCTGACATCTCATAAATATGCTTTCTATAAAAAGTACAAAAGAACGAACAAAACTGGTTGACAAGTATTACAACATTTCATTCGAATATAAATCATACTACGAGTAATGGTTACAGTAAGACAAATGCTTTTTGATATCACAAACCTCCCAATAGTTCTAATTCACATATAACCATGATGTCTCCTGTAATCTTTTCAATGGTGATTTTCTGTACAGTTTTATTCAGATATCCATGTGTAGCTGGTGACATGTCACTACCAGAATCATGTAACAATTCTTTGACAGATGTTGTGTCAAAGATTTTATAATTATCTATATAATCTTTAAAAGATAAATAAAGTATGTTAATAAAACGAATCATTCTGATAGTTAATGCAGTAAAATACATTTTAAAGAACCAAACTATATAATCCATTTGCTTAAAGAATAAAGATAAGTAAAGACTGTTAAGGCACACTATCGATTTGAGTTTTAATCTTCTCTATTTTTTTATCTACCTTTTTCAAATATATAAGAATACTATAAAATAAATCACATTGCAAATTGTATTGATCAAGAGTGGTTTTTTTTCTATCAAACACTGTGGGATATCTTTCAATACTGACTCGTGGTTTGGAATGTTCCGCCTACCTCAACATTAAGTAGGACCGAGTATAAGCGTAATGCAAAATTCAAATCCTTATACTAGATATGGTCTAACCACTGACCGTTGCAACATGACGGAACATGTTGAATGTGGCGAGAAGCACCAAACATTACATTACTTTACTTACTATCAATTTATTTACTTTCACAAAAATAATTGTTAGAAGCTTGTATCATAATCACACCTATCAAAGACAACGCTGATTTAGTTAGCTTGATAGCACGATTTAAAATATTCCCAGCATATTTGGTTGACATATAAATGTTAAAATATTACCGTCTCTTCCAGACAATGTAGTTACAATAAAGTAATACACATCCATTAATTGATCAAAGTCTACTTGTAGCCATTTGTTACTGAAATTACCGGTAACAAAGCATTCAGTCCAGTTAGTATTATATACTAAACCGTTCACTGCACTGGATGCCAAATACCAACTACTAGTATTGTTCTGATAGATTGTACTTGATGTAACTGACTGTCGAAAGGCGAGATTTCTACCTGAAATTAAATAGAACGGGACCATTTAACAAACAGTTCATAAAAACACGCAAGTAGAATTCAATTAATGTTTTAGTAACTATTGAAATAAATAAAATAAAATAATTATCAAGAATATCAATTTTTTTCTTATTCAATTGGTTTCGAATATAGTTACCAATTACCAAGTAAAACTTTAAGTTAAATAAGGTGTATTTCATGCCCCCGAAGTATCGCCATAATTACAGCAAGCAAAACATACCTGTATAAATATTTAAGCTTAGCAAAACATAAGCATTTATTAAAAAGTATATGACTTTATAAATTCTCAAGTATTAATACCATACTTTGTTGATATAAAATGACATAATTTGGTTAGTATGGTATCCATTACATTTTAAAATAAAACTAGTTTAGTATTTCATGGGGTGTAATGGTCCGCAGGACAAAAACAAAATACAAACAATATTTGTACAGGAAAATTTGAAAATATAGCATGCTTACTTTAAAAACAATATATTTTTTTTGTATTTGATGACGACTAATGGACGGGAGCAAATTCGTCGATGGTATGATAAATCACATAAGCACACTTTAAGAATCTACTACTCAAGTGAGCCGAAATATACATCTGAAAGTGTTAACTATATATGTAAAACCTTACCTTGGTTCATTCTAAAGTCACACAAAATAAGTTGAGATTGTATTTCAGATAAAGTAATCCTCACTTGATTACCAATTAATGGTGTAGTACATGTTACATGTATATTGGTACTGTCTGGTGTAGTATTATCATGTTTATAACATTCACTTGTATCTGGTGGTCTATCATTGGATTTCCTATCCTCATAAGGTATTGTTTCTACTGTGACTTCGAAATAAGAAAAATATTCTGAAATATAACAGGCTGCATAATGTTCGCATTTCAGATGTGCAAAAGAAATACATATGTGATCAGTCTTGTTTATTCAAACAAAATATTCTTGCATACGTGTGTTTTAGTAGTTTAATACGGATTATAAATTGATAAATGAACAACCAAAAAATTGTAACACGTAGATAGAAAGTCAATTAAGCGTATGTCACAATTCTACTATCGAGTAGTACCCTTAACAGATGCGAATTTGAAATTTAAAGTTCTCAAACGTAGTATTAATTTCGTTCTAGCACATATTGTTACTTAGAATTGTCAATTGTTATTAGTATCTCTGATGTTGGAATAGCTATTGTCTAGTATTTACCTTAACATATAACATATAGTTCAATTTACAAAAGTATATGCGATTGTATAGTGTAGAAAAAGGCATCGATAAACACAGAATAAAGTTTATTTGATACACATGACATGTTATATGAGGCTATGAGTAGAAACATTATGAATTACCAGATTGTTTGACACTCATTTTTTGTTGACAATTTGAGCGGCTCATAATTAGAGGTATCAGTTTCAAAATAAACAACTGTGTAGACAACTAACAATAAAAAATATCAGCATTATCAATGCATTATTATAATGTAAATACTTACGTGTTTTCATAATGGCATTATTATTTGGCTGAAGACTATGATGAGTATTTGGTTATAATACCGTAGTGAATGTCATATCAACCCTGAGCTTGAAGTCCAATATCGTATAATATAATTTCAGCAGTTTCTAAATACGCTTACTTTTCAATTCACTTTGTATAAATGCAAAAAGTAACTTTTGATGAGTGAAGTAATTTTTTTGATTACTTGAATATTTAAATAATGCGAGAAAATATGTGATGCTGTTGAAATCGTACTCTAAATATATATATATACACGTGGTAGCAAAATCGAACCGGAGTATGTAAGAAAGAATGATTGATGAAGATTGTGAATTTAATTCCGAGGCTGGAAGAAAGAGCAATTATGTGATAGTAGGAATTTTAAAACACAGAATGATAGTGTATTGGAGCAAATTGATATGATGTCGTATTTTCTAGAGCAAAAACAGCAGCAGTTAGGTCACAAATGTAGAAACAGACGCAAGTAATAATGTACATTACAACTAAAGTGCGGCAAATAGCGAATACTGGTTAAGTCCGGTATACAGGATTTAAGGTCAAAGAGTTCACCGGATCCCAATTCGGTGAATTAGAATCCGGTAGTATAGGATCCGCCAGATCTTACGGAGTATATAAACTCGATAACCCGTGTGAACGGGGTTAGACCAGGAGTTAAGACGGGTTAGACAAAATTTGGCTTTCCTAGATATTTGTGTTATATAATTAGTTGAATTTATATTTATGTTAATACAAAACAGGTTTTAAATAAAGTAGTGTCAATTGTCAACTTGTGTTAGTTTAATATTAATGTGGATGTAGAAAACCAGCGATAAATATGAGAGGTCTAATCAGTACCAACTTAGAAGTCTAACCAGTAAAACTTAGAAGTCTAACCAGTAACAACTTAAAGAAACTACACCACATAAAGAGAACAAACATATTTCAACCTCCGTTAACCCCCCGAATATCGAAATGAACGAGTTTAATGGAAATAAATGTGAATGGTGTTCATTTTGGGATGCATTTAAATGTTCTATCGTAACACAAGTCGTTCTGATATGGAACGGTCCAACTACTTATATAGTGAGTTGGAGGGTGAAACTAAACAGAAGAAGTAGATATACATTATAAGAAACTTGAATCTCCAAGCACCAACAGCAAAAGCTGAAGGTTTAGGAACAATCCTAAATACAGTTAAGAAACATTAAATGAGTTTGAAAATGCTTGGTGATAGTGTAAATCAAAGATTTTTGTGTCTATATGTCAATTTGTTTTGCTATTAAAGAAACAATAGTCTGGCATTTTTACATGTTTTGTTTTTGACGTTGCTATGACACCATATTGCATGTTTTCTCACCGGTCCGTGTCTCGTTTATAAAAAAGTCTGTATTTATGAAATTTTTTAAGCAAGTGTGCCAAGAAAAGATTTACTTACTTAGAAAGACTTATTTCGAAGCAACCCCACTGATGAAAATTAGATAGGCTAACTTGGGAAGTAAGTCTTATAAAGAAAATAGGGACTTGCTTGAGAAGCAAGAGCACTTACAAAAAAAAAGAAAAAGAAGACTTACTTGGGAAGTAAATCCGCCAAAAAACAGGGACTTGCTTGGTAAGCAAGTCTACTAACAAGAAGAAAAAAATAATAATAAGACTTACTAGGGAAGTAAGTCTGTCATAAAACAGGGACATGCTTGATAAGCAAGTTCACTAAAAAAGGCAGACCTTTAAAAGGTAGACCTTAAAGAAAAACAAGCCCTGAAAGGATACATCTTGTTCAAGGCAATAATAACTTATACAAGTAAACCCACTATTACTTGACACTATAAAACGTGAATCCCAAAAGATGTACTCCGTTAGTTAGATTTCAACAAAAGAGTAAATAACGATTAGATTGTTGATAACCTTAGATAGATAGATAGATAGATTTAATTAGGTATTGGCAAAATACAATATGACATATGTAATTTGACAATATAAATATGATACTATAGTAATAAATAAATAAATATTAAGAGTTACATTTACATACATGTTTATATTAAAACCATGTCATAAAATACCAGCACCAGGGTTAGCACAAAAAAGAGTGAACTCTTGTTTCCATTGTGGACCTTCGACAACAACTGAGTTATTATAGCATGTGTACAGTCAAGCACGATAGGATATGAAAGTCAAAGTTAAAAGGGGTCGTCATACAGCCGTGCAAATTCAAAATGGAGCAATACGAAGTACATTCTTAAAAGTCAAAGGTATCTGCAGAGGCGAAGTTAGTGTATTCCAACGTTAAAGTAAGTACGTATTGTGGTAAAGTACACTGGATTGACGAGTGAACTGACTTTAAGACAAAAGATGAAATTAAAAAAAATGAGGGAGTTGTCTATGTCTAAATAAATTTAGAAAGGATATAAAATCAGAAATTGTTAATACCTCAGAAGATCAAAAAATATTCTGTGAGGAAGTGAAAAAAAGAAAACACCATAGTGTCAGCGGGAGTATAAGTTTTGATGCAAAGATCGAGAACCGAAATAGTTTATCCGAAGAGGTCAAGTTATGTGTCCACACGTTTGCAGTTGGACTGAGGTTCTCAAAGAACATATATATCAAAGACATTGTCTAATCACTTGGGTCTTAAAGCAACCAAAATTGAAGAATAAAAGATAGCAACATTAGGTAGTAGTGACTGAAAGATAGTTAAAACACAACTGACACGATTGTCTCTTAAACTAAACAATGGTGAATTATTTTCAATTAATGCAAATATATGCCAGTAATAATTAGTGATCTTCAGAGGAGGTCAATAGATGTACTACATGATACGTCCATTTTATTTGTAGACTTTTCAATTGTTTACGACTGTCAATATTTAAAATATGTCTTGCTAAAATATATTCCCATTGATACGTGTATGTAAATAATCCAGCTTTAATGTTTAGATTTAATTCATACGGAACCATTCAACTCTAAATGCATTCATATCATTAAAATGATTTTGAAAATGATCAATGTCCCATGAAAATCTGTTTTGTTTGTTTCGTATATTAACTTTTTAAGGTAAAAGTACGCGTATTAAACGTCTAATAGCAATTATTCAAAATTAAATGCTGTCCTAACTCAATTTCACTTATAGCAAAATAAGTTAAAGAAAAATAAATAGTCTAAATTGACATAGAACAAAAAATTCATTGTCAAACATATTGTTATAAGTATTTTTGTCTTCTTTGAATAAACGTGTACTACAATACTTGGCCAGAAAGCAGCGACCTTTTTACCATTTCTTCTACATAAATTGAAATTCATTAAGGAAATAATCTATAGTAAGATGACCTTGATAGTTTTTGTAACCAACACATGCTTTAAAACTTAAAGTTTTATGGCGAATCACAACGTTTTATCGAATTTTCACGTCTGATTAGTTGCCGACTTTCGAATACTCATAAAACATAAGTGGCGAGTAAACGTCATAAGCATGGCTTTAAACGTAGGAAATAACTTTTTCATCGTCCTCTGTCTATTACTTTTAGTGACTGCATTTTGGAAAACAAATCGTTTGAAAACCATTTATATTTAAATGCGACATAAATAAATGCAATCATTTGTTCGCCACAAGATCTTAACAAAATATTTCCATTATTAATTATCATCACAATTATTCATAATCTTATCATATCGATAGTAGTGCTACTTACGTAATCCTACATTGTTAGTCAGTATATAGATATCAGTAATTGTCACTTCATTTTCCAATGTAACCTTCCACCAGGGTATTACAGTACTTAACCGTGCCTCCTTTGTATAACTACATGTTGATATGTTTCCATCACTTCCCATACCTGCATACTTAGGGTTCTTTTTTAAATTACTTGCATGTCTAGAAGCCTCTGATTCCGCTAAATCCCCTGTAGAAAGAAATGTATGTTGAAGTTTGCAATCACATCATTTCACTGTTTTAATCTACGTTATATAACACTAATGTTATAGATAATTTAAGATGTTTGCATAAAAAGGTATGATAGATAAATACTGTTTTGTTGATATAAAAACATCTTTAACCTTAGATCCTTAATGATGGATATGACATAATACAATTTTTTAATGATATCGAATATGGAATATGAGATTATACATACGGTGTTCCGAATTTTAGATGTTTTCATTGTTTGTACCTACTATCAGAAAGCCGATATCATCGTACATTTTGTACCCCTGATAGGATCCGACTGACCTAAAATGTTGCTTTATTTAAGTTAGGACATGCGATGAATTTCTGTGAGGCATTACAAGTTGTTTAATTTATTACTACCAAAGGTAAGAAATCTTCATCAAAGGTAAGAAATCTTCATCGCAAATTGTAAATACTTTTTTGACAAACTGAAATGTGTTACAAATATCAAAAGCTGACATCACGACTCAGTACACAATATTAACTATTAGAATAATTTTCTAACTTTAACTTACTATATTGACATCCTGGACCAAACCAATATTGATCACAACCTGATGTACATTCTCCTGTTGTTGTATCACAACTTTCACCATTTTTACAATGACACATGTATTGACATTCTGATCCAAATGTATAATAACCGGGTGTAGTTATACTGCAATCAGCATCTATAGATAAAATTTAACAATGACACCTATGTTGGCATTATGATCCAAATGTATAAACACCGGGTGTAGTTATACTGCAATCAGCATCTATAAATAGAATTTTACAATTACACCTATATTGGCATTATGATCCAAATGTATAAACACCGGGTGTAGTTATATTACAATCAGCATCTACACAACATTTTTAAAATGACACATGTATTGACATTTTGGTCCAAATGTATAAATACCGGGTGAATTAATACTGCAATCGGCATCTAAAATAACTAAAAAATGTTATTTCATGTTAAAAGTATACGATGAGCTTGGCTACGTAAATTGGGTTACCAAGCTACGTTGCCATTTGTTTGAAAATGGTTTTGGTTATATATGGGATAACCAACATGTTACAAATGAATTACTATTTGTTTATCAATATGAGAGACGCATTAAAGACCAATTTTTGCAAAAGTGGTACATTCATTGTGAAAATAGCTCTAAACTTAATTGTTACTTCGGATTCAAAAAGGTATTTGAATGTGAACCATATCTAAATTTTATTAATATAAGTAAATTTAGGAGAGCACTTTCATGTTTTAGAACCTCCTCTCATAAATTGTTAATTGAAAAAGGTCGTTATACAAATGTAAATAGAAATGAAAGATTGTGTCCTTATTGTATCTCCTTTATTGAAACTGAATATCACTTCCTACTTATATGTCCTCTTTATACAGATCTAAGAACTAAATACATACCTAGAAAATTTACATATGAACCTAATTTACATAAGTTTAACATTTTATTATCATGTAGACAGGAATCCATAGTAAAAAATGTAGCAACATATTTGTATTATGCTTTTGATAAAAGGAATACTATATTGTAATGTAATTGTAATTGTTGTAATTTGTATTACATTGTACTTGTATATATGTGCAAGGGCCGGTGGCCAAATAGCATAAATAAATTGTTTGAGTTTGAAAAAAAAAATAACATTTTTACAATGCCTCATGTATTGACATTCTGATCCAAATGTATAAACACCTGGTGTAGTTATATCAAAATCAGCATCTAAAACAATAGGTTCTGTTCTGTTCTGGTAGTCTATATATAAATAATAAATTACTCTAGATAAATGAATAACACAATTCAGATTTTAAAAAAAATTTTAGATTTTTATCTCAAAGAATTATCCCTGAAAAGTGGGATCCAAATAGTGTGTTTCTTGTTCAACATAACATATTCACGCAAGTAAATTGTATCATATTGATTCATATTTGATACAAAATGTGAAAGATCTCATGTATCAGCAGAAACAATTGTCTCCCCATCCGCTTTTTTCAATAATGTGCTGTTCGACGCCATCTCGGATTTTACAGCGAGCGCTTGCAATCGTTCAACAGCTTAACAATGGATGGAGCATACTTTTGTAGAGTTTTGTCATAATATGACAGCTATATTCAAAGATTTAGCTTCTTGCAAAAACTGTTTTTAGGTTGCCTGGCCGCCTTGATATGACCTTTATACTGTGTGGCTACAGCGTTAAACAAAACAAAAAAGAAAGAACACATATTAAGTCACATCGGGTGAACGTTAGCTCTATACAAATATTCCAAATTATGGTGATAGTAATGCACGCAAAAATCTTTGGACCAAATAGTCAATATAGAAACATAATTATCACCAGATGACATTGCAATTGTTACTGATATTACATTGGAAACTATCCAGGGCGCATACGAACTCGTAACTGTTTATGACAAAGTTATAGATTACTTTTTTAATTTTGTTTGTTCCCCCAAGAGTCTGTTGTGGGTAAGTGTTAAGTGGTGCACCTTAAAACATTATTTAAAGCCCCAGTGACAATTGTTTGGTTTTGTTTTCAAAATTTGGCGTCCTTGTTATGACGAACGTATAAAAATATATAAAAAAAACATATCTCTTTTTTTTCTTCATGTTGTATGTAATATCAGAGTTTTTCTTTACTTTTGATGCTCCGTATATGTTTTCAAAGTCCTTTTTACATATTTAATAAATAACACATGGCCTTGAGGGCAATGTGCAATTTTACGGACTGGTTGGTCAGACTGAGGAAGGTTCAAGGTCTGACCAATCGGTCCGTACACTTGCATATTGCCCATCAAAATCATGTTTTATTTGTTATATTAAACCGAATTTAAATCCTTCCATCCATTTTGTTACTGTAACCTTACAGAAGTTAACACTGTTACTGTTCTTGATTCTAAATTTGAATATAGGTTAGTTTTATAGGCTGTTCTGATTATATTATATAATAAAATTGTCATACTTAAAATGTTTTGTACACAAACCCGTGCACCTACTATAATGCGTACAAAAAAACAAACACTGTTTTTAAAAACAATACTGTAAACTAACCCTCGACAAGGGATGCTCAGGATGACCTTAAAATAAACAATTGTGATATGTATTACAAGTGTCTTAGTTGTTGGTGTAATGGAAAGCGTTCTACCATAACAAGCATGATTTACAGTGGTGGCGGTTTATAAACCATGCAAATTTTGTTAAAATGAATTACACAAATTGTATTTTCAATACTGCCTACCCCTGGAATGAATTGTCTCAATTTTAATGTTTACCAAAACACTTTTTGTTTTTTTGTACGCACTATATATAGGGCTTAAATAAACATTCGACGCTCTGTCTGCAGTAAATTAAAATATGACATCATAAACGGTCAATATACTTGATTTCGGACCGAGCTTGCCTTGACTATGGGCCATATACAAATTTATGGATCAGGTGGCGTCATATGTAATATACAGGACGCTATGCAAATGAGGTATAATATTGAAATCTAACTAATAAAAGGCTTCATTTACTACATCATGTTTTAACACGACTAAATTAAAATGACCTTTATTTGTATTTTCTTGAGTGATGTAAACAAGTTTCTACTAATCTAATTTGATATCATCCGTCAAAACAGCTTTTATTTAAGCATGTCCAACTTTTAGGCCCATACATAATCCGAAGTCGATATTCGATTTTCAATAGAAAAGTATAGGGGAAAATTCTTTGAACGGTCGTAACTTTTATTTTTTAAGATATCAATTTTGTGCAAATGATGCAAAAAAGTTTAAATTGTCTTCTTTCATTTGATTGTTTTTAATTTTGTGTAAAATTGTAAAGTTTTGGTCCCTTTTAAGGTTTTATTTTATTACTCACGTTACTATAAACAAAGAAGGGAAATCAATACCCATGCTGATAAAAAGTTGAAAAATTAAGTCTTTTCGGTTCTTCGATCAAATTTGTGCAAATGACATGACATAGCCGTATGTTTGTAGTTTTTGGAGCACTTTTTAAAATCAAAATATCTTAATGAAATTTTGGTCCCATTTGCACTTTCTCCAAAAGTTTTGCCTTTTTTAAGTATTTTTTTCTTAAATTATAGTGTACGCTATCAGATTTATGGACCCCTGGTGTGATTGTATAACACACTGCGCATAGCAAGGCACAGCGGGTTAACTTTTATGGCAGGATGACCTTCCTGTCTCTGTTTTATTGATAACTATATGTATATAATTGTACATGTAGTTGTATCTGTCAAATGATGTTGTAATGAAGGTTCTGAAATAATTAAAATGAAAGTGTAAAGGTTCTAGGCAGGTAAGAAAATACGTACATGTATTTTATCTATTTATTCAAAGAATTATTGTTCGGGAAGATATACTCGGCTTAACGTATTGCTGAAAACAGTATCATAAACATATTACTTTATTTTGGCGGCATAAGGATAAATGAAAGACATCAATTGTTTTTAGTTTACCTCTACAATTATAGTAATTAAAGCGTTAATACATTGAAATTTTTTATTTACAAGTTTACAAATCATCGTAGAACGGTTGCATTGAAAAGGTGAAATATTGAAATGAATAAAACAGTTATACAGTATAATGCATGGGCATTTTAATCTAAGTACATGTACATGTAAAATAAAGCGACAGACGAAACAAAAGAAAAATTATAGGTGGTTTGAATATTGTTTCAAAACTATTCAATTAAATTTAAAGCTATTATAACAATAAATATCAGGCATATCCAAATTAAACGATGCGCAATTAATAAATTCAAATGGTAGATGATTACATAATTCTCATTTCTAACATAATTTGACCGTCATAAAATTATTTCAATCATCATTCTTGTATCATCTGACTGTACATATTGTGTATAAAATGTCACCTTAAAAGTTGCAAAACATTTCTCTGTTAACTCACTCTTGTTGCACAATGGACAATATAAAACATTTATCTACAACGCATTTAATTAATCCCCTGATGTGACTTGAAATCGTGACCTATGATCCTTATCTCATCGATCACAGCATGGGGTCACGGCTTGTAGATTATATCATTGCAAAACAGACGTATCTACAATCAGAGCTATATAGCTGTATCATAAAGCGAAAATCTTGATGGGTCTAAAAGTTGGGTATGATTTCTTCTTGACAAGAAGTCAAAAACATATAGTATCATATCGCTTATCGTTTTGTTATATGTTCTACTGGTATACGAGCGTTATATATCAGGTATCGTTATTATGATAAATAGTTTATTTTTCTAAAACAATAACTAAAATGCATGTTGACGTTAAATAGAAAGAAGATATACGTACAGCGCATAATGTTCAAATATATTTTATACACAAATTGATTGTTTTCACATTAACTAATTATCTGTTAACATACTTTTTTGACTATATAATATATATAATATAGTAAGAAAGGATTACAAGTATGGAGAAAGTCACAATGACATACATATAAGGAAATATTTCAACGATATAGGCCAACAGTACAGAGTAGAACATACGTTACAATATAAACTACAAAATACTACTGTCTAAACAAATCCTATCTCGTTCATCAAAAGCTTTGCTCATTGTTCAAAACTATCATTTCTACAATATGAATGTCATACAAACATAGAAGTAAAATAGCCAAACGGAAGTCTTCCGAGTCGTTTATGAAATATCCATCATATGTTATCGAATACAAATACAACTTAACAATAGCTACTGTGGTTCAGTAGTAAGACGCAAGCTCAGGGATCAAGAGGTCCCGGGTTCAAATACCACTAGGGGCACTGTACATTTTCTTCAGCAAAAAAACTTACAATTTTTCAACTCTATTTAGGTATATATTGGTATCAAATGCTTGAACAATATTTTAATGATTACGAGTTACAAAATTGTAAAGTCGGCTAAATGTGTATAAAGAAACAGATTTTAAACCGCACTTTCAATCTAAACTTTAACTTTCTAGACTCAACATTCAAATCAATTTGTTATTAAGTTCAAACAAAAATTATTGATACTATGTATTTGCTTATGTTATATACTTATTTAAACAGATTGTTCAAAGGTGTTTTTACACAAAATAAGAATAATGCGTCTGAAGTTGAAGTTTTAAGTTGTTTGGTCTTGTCACTATGGCAACATCGGATAAGTTGACATACAATCAAACACTGTTGGAAATAAGACAAAAATGTTGTTATGTTTTAATTGTGCTTGTCTTACGTGGAATCAAAGTATGAACAAGATTCAATTTTTATGACAAATGCGAAAAAGTACACATTAATACTACACCACTATGTTTTTTATTTCGGAAATACTTTCTACATTTCTACGTTTATTTCGCTATACTATTTTACTTACTGTTAAAAACAAACTTAACGCAAATAAAATGTATTTTTTTTATTTACGACGCATATTAATTTTTCTAGATATATTGCGGCGTCTAGGCGCCTAAATCAAGTTACTTGATACATGTAGACCTAGATAATCGACCTTCAGCTTTTAGTCAATAACTATGCACATACCACTTGCTGGTGACCTAAAACTGCCTTATTTGATAAAAAGTAGGCGGCAAAAATGACCGTAAAAGTATTTTCATAACAAAACTACATAAAGGTATATTAGTCTAGCCACGATCACTGGATTCGAAGGCAGCCTCACAACAGGTCGAATTTAGAGGACAGTCACAATACACGTAAACACGCGATAATAGTAGATTTTAAAGTAGTTTACAACACAAAAAGATATATTAACATCTATAGAAATATTATAATAAAGTATAAAAACGTGAGTATTAAATAACATTTTTACCAAATATAGCAATTATATTGACATTGATATCTGCTCAACCATACGTCTATTTTATACAATTTTAAGCTAACTTACAAAGCGTATACTAACTTATGCAGCGAATATAAACCTTGATTGTTATGTAAACATGTACATAATACAAACACTAAAAATGAACCGTGTTATTAAATCCATTTCATTATAATTTACATAGCATATGTTTTATAAAAATCATTCTGTAATCCAATAGTCAAAGGGGTTTTGATTTTAGCTGGCAATAAATGCAAATTACATTTTTTTCACGCAAAATTGCAAACGAAAAAACTAAACTGTAGGCGATTTATTCAGTAAAGAAAGATGCCGTGAAGATTTAAATTTTGTTACCGCTCACACATGCGTACAGCTTCAACCGTTTTCTGCGCATGTGTGAGCAGAAGGTGAAAGAGCAAAAATACAATCATGCGACAGATGAATCTGTCGTATCATTGTCCCGCGAGGCGCCACACGAAAACACTATCATACGGCAAATGTCTGTTTGCGTATCATCGTACCGCGGGTTGTGAGAAAAAAAGCACTATGATACCACAAATTTAAGGCAACAACACGACACGAAAATGTGTCGTACCTTTGTAAAAGTTTTGTCGTAAAAATACATTGTTGCAATGTGCTTTCACCGGCGAAAATACGACATATGATTAAAATGTCGAATGATTGGGTTTTTGCATGGCGCCTCGCGGGACAATGGTGCGACAAAAAGACCATTTTGTCGTACGTTCGTGTTTTCGTGTGGCGCCCCCGCGGGACATCAATGCGACATGGCATAAATCAGCCACCATAGAATACTGACATACATAACGTGAACACATCATGCAATAGAACTACAAGGGAGATTTAGGTTTTAAAAACAATATCTATTAATCAACACACACGTACATATACAATAGTATGATCATAAAAAATAACAGAATTGAAGAGAAAGAATAACTATTTTTATATTCTCTTCTCAGATATTTTATAGACTTAGAGATACTTATGGGTTTAAAAACACTATTCTATCTTAACACCTTAATTTCCCCTTTTAAATACAAACTATTTCAATCGGTTGTAATTTATAATATTGTATTAAAATTTAATAAATCGAAAACACATAATATTTAAGATGCATGCTAAAATGAGAATTAAATGGAAGGTGAATTTGTCAAATAACAACTTAGACGGCTGAATTATTATGAGAACCAAACCTTTCAACAATTCATTTAGAGTCAAGTTTAAATAATTAAATTTATGACTTAGTCAACTTTAAACATCTTTATGTTTAGTATCTAGCGAATAAATTTTGTCGTAAAAATACATTGTTGCATTGTGCTTTCACCGGCGAAAATACGACATAAGATTAAAATGTCGTATGATTGTGATTTTGCATGGCGCCTCGCAGGATCATAAAAATAAACAGAACTGAAGAGAAAGCATAACTAATTTTTATCTTCTCTCATCAGATATTTTATAGACTTAGAGATACTTATGGGTTTAAAAACACTATTCTATCTTAACACCTTAATTTCCCCTTTTTAAATACAAAATATTTGAATCGGTTGTAATTTATAATATTGTATTAAAATTTAATAAATCGAAAATGTAAAACATAAGGTGAAAAAAACTGAAAAGAAGAAGCATGACATGAGCATAGAAAGAAATGATGCTGTTGATTTATAGGTGAGTACAGTGGAAGATAAAAATGATAAGCTTTACCGTAAACGAATCATAATTATACTTTTAGGTTATCAATCGACGGTGACAAACAAACCAAGCTCCCCGCACATATACTGTCAACACGCAGGTTCTAAATTTGTATCGTTTAAGAATATAAAATTTCTAAAACAAGCTCCGCTATAAAAGTATATATTGAGACTTGAAACCTAACAGAAAATATGAGTTGCCTTACTGGCATAAATTACTCGTTAATGCCACAGGCTGCCAGCATAAACAGTTCCCCATGAGTCTTTGCATACACAGTAGATATATATAGTGACTTTATGAAACCCATTACTTTCGAAACCACAATAAAACTCTCATTATAAGGTGCAATATGTTTATGGGCAGATTTTCAAACACTTAGCCATGTTTATCAAGGCACGAGCTTCATACAATGTACATTAGTTGAATTTATTTTCCATTCATAAAATTCATGTAAAGTTATTTTATACACAATCTAATTGTAGTACAATACATACTTGAATATGAGCTTCAAGCGATTAATTTAATAACTGAAAGCTTAGAGATACATTTTGATAACGTTGATAAGTTCTTTTAAAATGAGACAGAATAGTAAATTCAAAGTTTTAGAATGAAAACAAAATTTATGAATAGTGACTTAATATTTGTTTAAAAATAAATTAATAAAAAACTTAACTTACCCACGTACTGAATAAAACTCAAAATCAGCAACAGTGGATAGATAAATCGCAACAAAGTACGTTTTGGTTGACATGCATCCATTTTGAGCTGTGTGAACACGCACAAGTTATACAGGGGATTTATACGGTAATCGAGGGAGGAAGTTATTTTTTCAAATATTAATCCATCGTACAGTGGTAAATACACTGTAATCAAATATCCATTGTACAATGACAAATAGATTTATAGCTTGAGATGTTTAAATCAGTCAGCTAGTATGTACTTGTAGTATTATTATATTTCACACTGCAAACATCTTGAATATTTAAAGGGATTAGTATGCAAAATTTTCAGTTCTAATTTTCCTAGTTCTGCATTATATTTTTATAATAGTGATTGAAACAGAAAAACTGATATATTACTTGGCAAAATATGTCTATATTTTCTCTTATTATTTGGGGCGTTTCCTAACTAGACCCACGTGGGTCAGGTTAGCTAAAATATATTAGTGTTAAAATATGCATTTACTGATGAGAAGATATTAGAGCTTGTTATTGTGCAACATTAGTAAAATTCTATTAAAACGATATCCTAACCGCCTAAGATTGTTGAAAAGACAATAAGCGACCAATGAAAATGTTTAATTTCAGCAAGTACGACATATAACAGATCTATGAATAGCTTGGTGATTCCCTCAGTATCCTGCTTTTGTTTTCAACAATGTGTAAGCCACATGTTTTAATTCGTTCAGTTGAATGGTATAAGTGAAAAATGTTATTAGTAAGTGATTTCTTACGTTCTTAATACTGCTTTAATTACTAAACTTGGTTGTATACTTTTGGCACATCCATTTGCCTACATATCACTTTAAGTAAAGTTAGCGACGGTCTGTAACAGTAGCTATAATTATACTCTCCTGTTCAAGTTAACATAAAACAGCCCATCAGTTTGTCATCCTGGCCTTATGTAGTGATTTAAAGATCTATTCAATACTCACTTATAATTGAATCGATCGTAAAGTAGCATAGGATCTTAAACTTGCACACACATAACATTCATCGTACGAGTTACATCGAAGAGGAAATTCAGTTAAGGACAAAAATACAAACACTTTTAAATAATGCAATATTTAAAAGTTAAATTAATTCATGAATAAATGTTTAGATTTTACTACCTAAATTTTTATTCGCTATTCTCTTTCATTGAATTAAATTATTACTAGCGTGTCACTTAAATAAATTATCCGTATCTTGTTAAAAGAGGAGGCATCTAAATACTATCTATATGCATGTACCAAACAATGTCTTAGTTAAACGCTTTCTTCTTTTCAATACATAATTTTATACTGTCAATGTGCGACGCGTTGTCTAACGTTAAAGTTTAAATAAGTACCATCTGTGATACTAACAAAGACCTGAAAGAACATGATACGGGCTACATGTGTACAAATTTAAACCTTTTTATGTAGTTCGATATGAATTTGAAGATTAAATTCTATTCATCATAAAAATTACTTGCCTAAATATCAAATATTTTGACCGTATATTCATCAGAATGTGATACCAACGTATCATTTATCAGAACCAAGATGAAAATTTTGAGATAAGTTAATACTATTGAAAAAAATATGTAAATTTTCCACTGTGTTGTGGATTTAAACAATCAAATGACGATGGCGGAAGAAGAAAGTGTTTTTTATAGGAAACAATTTCAATAAGTAAATTGTTTTTCTATAATCAATTTCTATATCTGCTGCATCACTGAACCTTTAAATACGATATGCGAGTTTTTCTCAAATCATGGAACTATCTGTTTCTTTTCTGATATGAAGAATGTCACAGCGAAATTGTGCTAGAATAGGCTTGTTATATTTTATTTGCCTAATGCCCACATACATAATACAGCTTAATTGTGTTTTGTAATTTGAGTACCTTTTTATATCATTTAGGTAGTTCCATGAATTGTTTTAACATCAGTGCATCAATACTTATTATGCTGATCTACGAAAATCCCACTAGAATACTTTTAGAATTCTTAGATTCGATCATTTTACATGTACTAGCCAGTTCTTTCACTTTGATTACTCATACTGTGAGTTAAATAGGTATGGTTTAATATCTGTTATAACACATAATATTTAAGATGCATGCTAAAATGAGAATTAAATGGAAGGTGAATTTGTCAAATAACAACTTAGACGGCAGAATTATTATGAGAACCAAACCTTTCAACAATTCATTTAGAGTCAAGTCTAAATAATTAAATTTATGACTTAGTCAACTTTAAACATCTTTATGAATAAATTATAGATAATTATACCTAAGAGTTATAATACAACACTGAAATATTTTTCTAATAAAAAAATAAGTTTTAACTGTTCATTTGAATAACAAAAATTATAACATAATAATATGCGTCATTGAAAAAAGACGGATTGTGCAAACATGAAGTCAAGGGTGACATTCACCTTTCCAAATTTACATTCACTCGCTTGACTATAGCATAATCCTGCTACACATTTGCCATATATATTATGCTGCTTTAAATGTGTTGTATATATATAAACAGGAATGTTGTAATATTGATTACATTAAACATGTAAGCATACTAATGTTTTATTTGTACATCTTTATTTACTACTTTTTTAAAGTGTGTATTAAGTTGTTGTCGTTCGTACACTTTATGTAATGTAATTAAAGTTCTTAAGTAAGCTGCTTTATAATCTGTATTTTGTCATATCCTTTAAATTATGAGCAACTTACAGCCAGACTATACATTTATACATTTGTTTGTTTAAAAGCATTAATAAATTCAATACTCGTTTCACAACATGAGATTTATTCATTGATTATATGCTTAATGTAGTTTTGGAACTCAAACATAATTTATTATAAGTTCCATTATCAACAATACATTTTGTGACGTCCCGTGAGAAAACCAGGCCGATTGCTAAAATGACGTTACGTTACAATTTTTTTTTATATTCCAAACACCACGTGGAATAAAGATATCAAAAACTAAATTCGAAAATTTAACATGGACTGAAAAGACATTAATCTATTTCAACACTCCCAATGAAGTTTTAGATAAATGCAACTTGTTTTCAACTGAGCAGAACACATGGATCAGATTCTAAATGTCGGGCTGTTTACTTACACAAGTCACTTAGATGTATGTTGAATAACTTGTAGCCGAACTTTAATTACACATTATATACATGTATTTATGTTCAATGCAACCTGATTAAAACTCGATTACGATATTAGAAAAGAATCGTGCAGTCACAGTCTATGAATGACACCACCGTAAAATTAGCTCACCAAACACGATCAAAAAAAGAAATTACGAATTCACATTGCTTTTCAAAGTGTAATACGAGCTATACGCATTGTCGACATGATGAAGGACATCTAGACATGACCGCGAGCAATGTCTGGAGCTAATAGCGGTCTAAAGGATATTCTGTTTACGGAGATTGTGTTCAATTGTGTCTCTAAGCGATTATATATGCCATAACGTACATTATACATGTATAAATAAGTAAACATCTCAAATAATCCTATATTCGCATTACAACACTTCTTAAAAAATAAGTTTATGTTAAACAAAATGCAACCAACTAAGGGCAAAGAAATAGAGAATATTCGATAGCGGTGTAAGGTCGATTTATATTTCTCCGAGTGAGCTCAGAAAATGTTATTTTCTGAGCTTACAAGGTGATATTATCTCCTGGCTGGCATCAACTGGTGCCTTTTTATACTTGCTACATGGTGTTGGAATTAGCTCTAGTAAGTCATTCGGAACATCCTTGGTCATTCGCTACGAATAACCTCGGACATATTTAGGCGCCATTTTGAAACTATGTAAACAAGTACACGATCGTTCAGGCGATGACTGAAGTTTCGTTTTTAGTACGTAAATTTGAAATTACTCATTTCCATGGTACCGATGAACAATATTTGGTTCAATTTAAAACAAATAAATATGTTTAGACAAAGATCTGTGTGTATACTACAAGAACTATTTTGTGTAACCGTTACGTGCTTCGCCTCGCGTAGGTAGTAAAATAACCAAAATCCAGTGAAGACCCCCCCACGAATCCTTCCGAGATTATTCATTCATGAAAGGTCGAGTATGTTCCGAATGCTAGTAAGTATGTTTCCCTTGAAAAAAATAGTCCGTCATTTTTTATATTTTCATCCCTGTGAAAATATAAATCGATATTCTCATCATTCATTTTTATCGAATAACATAGCACTTTACCAAAAAGCATGAACGAAATATTAAATTAATAAATTATACGTAAAATGTTGAAAGGAATGTTCACAAAGGTAATAAACCAAATCGTATATCTACGTTAAATATAAACAATTGACAAAGTAGTCGTAAATAGCATTTTAACTTATTCAATACCCATATGACATAAACTAACTATTAAATTTCACTTCCTGTTTAAACTTACTTGTAATGTTAACGTAGAAGGAAAATATTAAGATATTTAAAAATGGATACCTATCTTTATAGACGCAATGTGTGGATGTTACTTATACAAATTGTGTTTGTGAGATTCATTCGATTTTCAGGTAAGTTACATTAGTTATAGTACTTATCATGGACTTCTATTACTTAAATTGTTATCAAAATATAAACCGATTATAGTTTGACATTATTCCATGTACAACTTGCATTATAATATTAAATTCTCTACGCTAGAATTTTATTCTCATTGATAAATGTAATTTCATAAAAACGGCCAGATATTAATGCTTTTTAAAGAAAGTACACAGTTCTATAAACGTGTTTAAATGATCATCTAAGTGCTTATAAACTAGTTTATACAATTATTAAAGCACTATTGGCCGTATTTTCAAATCACATTCATAGTTTCAAGAATTCGCACAATACAATTAATTATAAATGGAGTTCCTGTTTTTCGTTTTCAGAGTATGTTCGAAACAGTATGCTCTGATTTCTTGTATTTACATACCAGGAAACTCTATAATTGCTTACGTCATTCCAACTGATAAGTTGCTGCTTTACTGTAAAGGGACCATACAATATGAACTTGTCCAATGCAATTCTAAAATATCAAAAGAGGACTGCTCGTGTATTCCTCACCCAGCCATCTGATGTGCCATCTGAGAAATTATTCAAACAACGACATTTTGGTTATGTTGGCAGGCCGCGTTGACTGCAATAAAATGAGTTCTTGTCTACAAATCTTCAAACAGCAGTGCGTGCCCAGGATTACTTAAATGTTAAATCTTGTTCAAAATTTAGGTTAAATTCTACTAAACACTTATACATTCCAAATTCTTCAGAAAATTTTCTGATATATTTAGGATCAGTTGTAAGAAATGCAATTCCTCCTAACATACGACTATAAACATCATCCAATAATAAATTCTTTCAGCAGGGAATTAATCTTACAGTCAAATGATCATTTACTACTGAAAATATTTACTTTTGATCAAACTTTTGATGTGATTAGTTCATGCTTGTGCGACTTTGTATCAGTTCACTTATCTTTTTAAAAAATGGGTCGATAGCGTAATAAGTAGCGCGTCGGGATTCGGAATCTCGTGTCCCGAGGGGGGGGGGTACGGGTTCGAATCTCACCCGGGGAGGTTATATCCTCCATGAAAATTAGACAATAATATTAATTTTCCTCCTCTGATTAGACAATATAATCAAGTTTCCGGGCTTGTGGAAAGGTAGGTGAGGACTGGTTATAGACAAAGGCTCGGGAAAGCTAGGTTAGGTGAGTTGGACGTCGTGAAATTACCAATAATGTGTTTATACGGCGTTAAATCCAATAAATAAATAGCTTATCTTTTAAATTGTTTGATCAGAGGTTCAAATAAAAAAATAAATGAAGTCTTGTCGGAGGAATTCGAAAATACATGTCCTAAAACGTGCTAGGTAGACTTGCACTTTTGAATTCATCATTCAAAACTACATTAGAATCATGCATCAAACATTTCGGGAGCGATGCCGCAATTTCATAACCCCGCGAGCTTAATATATTTAAGTATACATCTTTGATGCGTGAACTTGAAATATGTATTAAAATAGTCTTTTTACAGCGTTTAAACATCAATTATTCAATACGTGGTGTAAATGAAAATGTAATCAGGAATGAAATACATAAATGAAAGACACAATTTAAACAATAACATGTTAATACTTTAATATTTCAACAAAACTTTTAGTGAGCAGTTGTTTATTTATACAAACAAAAAAAATTGTAAGAAGTAATCCTGACACGCAATGTAAGGTCAAGAGTATTGAAATTTAATGTGGATCAAGTAACGCATTCAAAAACATTTAAAGTTTAAATTCATTACTTGAACCGCCACAAAACATATATTGAAACCTGAACGATGAGTTATAAATTATCTGTTAGTACAGACAAACTTTAGTTTGGTAAATCAATAAAGTAATGTTTTAATTGAAAGAATATTAGATAATAAAGATGTTTCTCTGCTCTTGGTCGTTAATCTATGATAAATGAAAGTAAATTTATTGAACGACAAATCCTACAAGCGCGCCTAAATACGATCGCAATGTGGGACAATTAACATTACGTTATAATGATAAAACTGATTCATCCTCGGAAAATTCGAAGGTGATTAATCGTCTTAAAATAAATTTTTCTTTGTTTATTTAAAAATGGGTTTATTTTGGTAAGGCTTTATTCTTTTATTTCAAATATTGCCGTTACTTAATTATATTGGAGTCAATCGCGGGGGATTACTTCTTGACACGCAGACACTTAATGGACCACTTAACACAATCATTGCACTTAAATTTGGCAACATAAATTTAAAGCATGTTAAACGCAGCATGTTTGGATATTAAATTAGACAATCAATAAAATGATGTTAGGATAAATAGATTAATAGGTAAGTGTCAATTTGTACTTATTTTATCTGGGTCGTCTCCAAAAGTCAAGACTCACCGAATAAACCTTTCTCCAACTTGAAGGATACACTACAGGTCGTATTCTAGGTCATGCGTGTTGTTGTACTTTAAACAATGAATTTGTCCACTACATAGGTGAATAAGCTAATTCATGAAAAGCATTTTAATTATTTAAATATTCAACTTTGATATCAAACCATTATTTTAAGTAGTGTATATGCACATTATAAATTCCATATAATGATGTGTTTATAAAATAAGTGTAAACTAACTAAACTATAAATTTGTAAAAATAATTCACCCCTAAATATCAGTGTGTAATGAAACCGGCAATGTTTGTATACGCAATATTTACGTGGACGGCCTGTAGTTACAGATTGACGCTAACCTTGTATTATCTATATAGTCCATTTAATACAGCTTAAAAAATAGGCTAACCTAGACAAAATTGCAACAAAATTTATTTTTGTACTTTGTGAAAGTTCGTATTCATAGTAATATCCAAAAAAAGTTGCACTCAAAAATTCAAGGGGAAAGTCCTTTTTTGGCAAAAAACGTTGCACATGAACAAAAATGTGGATTAGCTCCCTTTACAACTATCTACTATTATATACAAATGAAAACAATTGTGGATTAGCTCCCTTTATTACGATCTATTATCATTTACGAATGAAAACAATTGTAAAAATACAATTCATTATTCAAATCCTTTATAAATACAAAATTCAAGAAGGTTTTTTTTTTATAAATGTGTCAAAAATGACCCTAAAACGAGTCACTGATCTGGAATAAGCATTACATATATCTTTCATGTGCATTAGTATAACATTAATAAATAAGAGAGAATATCTAACTCTGCGAACTTTTGGAATCTGATCGTATACAAGTTTCAAAAATCATGGTTGATAACAAATTTTAGTTTAAACTACAACTGTGTCTAAAAAGGGTTTGAATGTCATTGATATGAATTTATCATTTAATGAACAAATGTGTTATAAGTACCAACAGAATACCTGAAACTATGAATTTCTGGAATCAGCTTCTCGTGTATCGATTACTAAAACAGATTGAAGAGTCAACATATGCTTCCAAGCAAGTGTTGTAGTTCATGCTACTACACGTATGTAATACAGATGAATAATAGGTATTACATAGATAATATTTAAAATGTCATTTGTTTCTTTTGTTACTGTTTTATACATGAAATTTTGTACCAGTATACATTTGTTACAGAATGTACTTACTTACGTTCCGTTTTTTTATGACCTTAGGTTTAGTTTTTGATCATTGTCACTGTCGGCATTTTCGCTATCAGAGGCTAAACTAGATCTTGACACTGTGCAAATGATTGAACACTCAAGTCCGTGCTATTACAGGAGCAGCAACTTTAAATGCAATTCGGTCGACAGCTTCATCGAATCACTTTAACATATCTTCAGGGACAGACTGTAACTTAGTCTGTACAGGCTGAACATTTCCATTTACTGTCTTACATCTCTACTCACATGGATTTAAGACTTTGTTGTCCTTCCATATTTGTGTTTGTATGTATACTCTTCGTATGTCACATGATGTTGCGTCATATGTCTGAGACGAGCTTTTAACTTGCACGCACGATCTTGACTACTTTAGTAACAAACTTGTGCAAAGGGAGGTTGTTAATGTGGCCAATTCATAATAAATAATAGAGCATTATGATCTCTCGCCAGTTTGATGTCTACTTCCCTTGTGATGTCTATATATATATGAACGGCTTCTTTAAACTCTGTGTAAGTTCTGTGGAGTTTTAAAATTACTGATTTAACAACGTTAAATGATGCTAAAGTTGTTTTGCATCTAATTAAGGTATGCATGAAAGAGAGAGAAGTTAACACAGCTTGGGACTTTTTCTAATTTAGCAAAGTCCTGTTCTCGACTTTCCTTACTTTGTCAGACCTGAAGACAATGTTTTGGTCAAACAGGTTAGTACGGTGGCAAAATAAAACCAACAACAGTCTATAATTTTCAAATAATGACGCAGGAAAAATTGCTACATGTAACTCATACACAAGAAAGTTACAAATCGTTTAAGCTCAAATATATAGTGTGATGGTAGTTTCGTGTTGTTAATAAATCAAATTATATATCAAGTGAATTAAGCTTAACTTGGTTATCATCTCGTTTTTAAAAACAATTCTAAGAGATAACATTAATTTGGTGAGTTTAAAGTTTCTAACTCAGCGCACAGACAACAAAAATATATTGACACGAAATTTAACACTTTACATGATCAATTTTGGTCCTAACGAGCTACCGTAGTAAAATATTTCTATTGTTCAAGGTCGTCACCAAAAACGGTATTTGTAATGAAATTACTGCCATATATAAAATCAATTAAATGTAGACATATATGTTCACATCGGAAAGTCAACTCAAAATCAAAATCCTACCGGCATCCATTACTTCTTGTGACCCAACAGCTATATTTACTGCGGGACAGAAGTACGGAAGCGTTGCATAGTATACGTAGAAAATGCATTATTTTAAATTCATTTTTAATCACTTTCCCCTTGTTATTTGGACTGCAACTTTTTTGTTTCTGTTATTGTATTGATGGTCTTTTGCACAGTATAACAATAGTTTCTGTTGCAATTTTGTCAAGGTCAAAAGTTGTAATGAATGGACTAATATATTTTACAAATAATACATGGCCATGAGGGTAATATGCAAGTTTACGGACTGGTTGGTCAGACTGAGGAAGGTATATGGACCGATGCGCAGCTGAGGGCCATGTAGCTTCCGAGGTCTGAACAACCAGTCCATAAACTTGCATATTGCCCGTAAGACCATATGTTATTTGTTATATTTTACCGAATTCAAATCCTTTCGCCACTCATGTTGCTGACATTTTACTTCTAGTATACAATGTAATAATGTCTTTTCAAATTATTATTTTATTCTTCAGGCCTAAACTAAAAAATACTTGGTTTGCCCTTTGACATTAAGTCAAATATCTAAAACCCCAGTCTAACTTTTATTTTCACTAAAAGTAGCAAGATAACATGCTCTTCTTGATATACTTCATTCTTGTTTAGCGACTTAGCCATTTGGTCCGTTTGTGTTGCCGTGTAGTTAGCACAGCATGAAGGTCTTGTTTGATAAGACTGGATGACGTCACAAACGGTCATTATAAAAATTATGAACTGGCTAGCCAGTCAATATGCGATTTATTGACCGGATGACGTCACATTAAATATAGAGGACGTTATGCAAATGAGGTATAATATAAATTACTTATTGCATTATTCCAAGTAGCATATAGCATATGATAAATTGATGTTTTAGGTGCTGATTGTTGAATAAACTACACCTGGTGTTTATACATTTGGATTAGAATGTCAATACATGTGTCATTGTAAAAATGTTTTTTAAGATGCTGATTGTAGTATAACTACACCCAGTGTTTATACATTTGGATTAGAATGTCAATACATGTGTCATTGTAAAAATGTTATTTTAGATGCTGATTGTAATATAACTACACCCGGTGTTTATACATTTGGATTAGAATGTCAATACATGTGGCATTGTAAAAATGTTATTGTAGATGCTGATTGTAGTATAACTACACCCGGTGTTTATACATTTGGATTAGAATGTCAATACATGTGTCATTGTAAAAATGTTATTGTAGATGCTGATTGTAGTATAACTACACCCGGTGTTTATACATTTGGATCAGAATGTCAATATATGTGTCACTGTAAAAATGGTGAAAGTTGTGATACAACAACAGGAGAATGTACATCAGGTTGTGATCGATATTGGTTTGGTCCAGGATGTCAATATAGTAAGTTAAAATTCAGTCAGGTAAAACATTTCAATATAAGTTTCATAGAGCAAATGTGAACGAATAATATTTTATTTTCGATTAAGTACTCTTTCCACAGAATGTTCTTTCACAATGCGAGTTGTCCTCGGGTAGAGTTGTATCATCCGTAAAACGGTATAAGTTCGGTTTTAGCCTATAATACGTCTTTCTGAAAATGGAGGCCAACGAAAAAAACTCACGACAAGTCAAGGAAATTTTATGAAAGTGATCAAATGATTTGCCTTAGACGACTGTGAGACAGGCTAGTGACTTGAAATATTATTTTCTCTGTTTTTAGTTCATTTTTATCGGAGTTTCACGTACACATCTATGAGTTACTTTCGGGAAGGCTTCGGTTTTCGGTTGATACGGTCCATTACGACCTAAACAATTTTCCTGTTTAACGTCACATAACTTTCTTATTTATTTATTTATTTATTGGAGTTAACGCCGTATCAACACAATTTAGGTCATTTCACGGCGTCCAGCGCACCTAACCTAGCTTTCCTGGACCATTGTCTATAACCAGTACTCACCTACCCTTCCACAAGGCCGGAAACTTCTCCATATTATCTAATCAATGGAGGAAAATCGACATTATGTCAAATTTTCATGGAAGGGTATAACCTCCCCGGGCGGGATTCGAACCCGCACCCCCTCGGGCACGAGTATCCAAATCCCGGCGCGCTACCAACTGTGCTATCGACCCGGGTCACATACCTTTCTTCATTGGCTTTTAATTAATAAGCTTTTATAAGCAATCGACAGTTCAACCATTTTTTTTTTGATAAATAAGACCAAGTTTTTGAAAATCGATCCTGAAATAAAAACACAGGAGCCCGTTGAACGAGACAGGTCATTTTTTTCAAGGTTTCTGAGGTGATGAGTTTCATACCTTCACTATATTTGTGTGTGTGTGTGTGGGTGTGTGTGTGTGTGGGTTGGCGTGTGTGTGTGTGTGTGTGTATACAATATTTTTGATGGGACAGTTTCATGCCGGCAGCCTGTGTTTTTGATTAAATAAATTCGCTTAGTCATTCATAACTCAAATAAGGTGACGCAATGTTTCAGGGGGAGAGTATAATTTAAAGTCTTTCCATTTGCGTGTGTTACGCAATATATTTTAATTTACAAACTGAACATTGACATAGTTTATTCTCGGTGTCAGCGGACGATTAGATTCAGGGGGAAATTATGATATGTATACGCCATTAAATTAGTGTTTTGCTTTCTACAGTGATTTATGTATCCTTGTAAAGTAAACCAGTGTGTGTACTGTCCATTAGTCATGAACAAAGTTGTCACATTGCTAGTTTGCTTTCTAGAATACGTCAAGTTTCAAAGCAGACACACTTAGTATATGTTTCAGTATTTAGATTACCAGTTGCGCAAGTCAAATATACGATATAATTTTAAACAAGGAATTTTTCTTCAATATACAGGTACAATATTGACATACTCGTTGACACAGAAATCATATTTATCCTACCCCAAACTGATCTTTTAGAAGGAAAACCTATTGACCAAATAAACCTATCTTTATTCGGCAGCGTTGCTTTATTCGGCAGTCACGTGACTACGCATTGACGGACTACTTTTCTACATAATCATAACATTGGGCATCAAAAGCAGCTGCTTAACGACAACTTAACAAATACATTTTACACAAAATAATCAAATACGGGATTTTACAAACAATTTCAAAATAAATCTTTAATTAAATCACTTACGCTGAGTATTTCATTCAAATTTTACAAAAACTCAATCGTTGACGCTGTAGACTGAGTTTGTAGTGCCTAACTCCAAAATTTGCACTGAATTCCTTTCTGTGTATATTTTGACGAATATCCAGCCATTATACAGTAAATACATAGGTTGACTATTGTTTTACCAAAGCCAAGCCACGCACAAATTAAATATAATGAAACTGGCTCCAAAAAATCATCATCGTCATTCACGACACAGACCGTCCTGGCCATTTTCTGAAAATTGTTGACATCTTTCAGCGTCGCTGGCTCACTGTGAGTGTATTTCCCTTAATAATCCTTCCATCCAAATATCCTATCGTCTATTAAAAGTTTGAATGAAAAAATTATCCTGATAATATTGGTTAAATCCATGATGAATTATAGTAAACGCGTCAAATGACGAACCCTACAAACGCTCATAAATACGACCGCCATGTTGACAACAAACTTTACTCACATGACGTCATAAATACTGATTCGTCCTCGGAAAATTCGCAAGTGATTTATTCGTCCAAAAATAAATCTTTCGTTGTTAATTTATAAACCGAGTTTATTGCAGTATTTTCTCTTCTTCTTTCATTTAAATATTGCCTTTACTAATATATAATGGAGTCAATCATCGGGATTATTTCTTGACGTGCAAACAGTTAAAAGACCGTTTAACACAATTACTGCGCTTCGGCCATCTGAATTTAAAGCATGTTAAACGCAGAATTTTCGGATTGTAAATTAATCATTCAAGCAAATGCGAGTAGGATAAATAGAATATTAGGTTAGTGTCAATCTGTACTTAGTTTATCCGGCTCGTCTCCAAAAGGATTATTCGACTCGGCAAGCCTCGCCGAATAAACCTTTCTCCAACTTGCCGGATAAACTAGATACAGATTGGCACTAACCTAATATTCTCTATATGTTTTAGACTGCCTCAACAGTTTTAGAAACAAAAAATACACAACTTGTGACACTAGGTATTAATATCCCTTGACTAACATCTGTATTTTCATTCAAGTAAATTGTATTCATGTGTCATCAATACTGCAGAGATCAGATCAAAAATGAAAAAAAAATACTTGTACTCATTTAGATCATTTATTTTTCAATCAAATGTGAAGTAACCAATATCTACTGTATATGAATGAAACAAACAATTGCTGCCAGATGATGGCAGTTAGTATGTCTCATGGACAATGGTTAGGTGAACCATCCAAAACAAAATTCTAATTGAATTAACACCTATGTACTCAGTCAAACAAGAGCAACTCTACAATTATTGATATTAAACAGACTCATATTATATATCATAGATTACTTGTAGTTTAGAGAAGAATCTGACAACAAAGCAACACCAAGGTCAGGATGTATAACTTGCATGATTGATTTACCTTTGTGGGTGTCTTCTAGAGCTTGTCTTTAAATAAACAAAAGAAAATATTTTCACTAGCACCAGGCCTGACATGTAATCTCACATAGTTGCAAAATGGAGTGTATTTTGATATTTGCAAGTAACCTTTTTAGCTAATAAACATAGCAAAGTAAAATTGCCATAAAATATTATGATGTAGATCTACTATCTAAACTAATATGACTCAAACCAGCCTTGGTGTGTCAAGCGATTGATAGTAGCTACAGATTACAGCCAGTTTTGAAAGTATATGCATCTCTGACATCATGAACTAAACTCTGACCCATTAAAAGTTTATGATAGATTATTACATCCATGTGTGGAGTGTATGAACATGTAGTATGTATACCCTGATTCATCTGCTACAGACAGGCACACATTATATTAGATACTAACTTTCTCAGGCAAGGATGAATATATTTAGTTTGTTTTGTAGGGTTTAATGTTGCAACACATTGTATAGGTCATTCAAGGTATAACGCATACTTTTGTCAGTGACTGATAACTGCCCTACATCATTAAAAATCATTGGTAGTGGGGAGAATGGCCCTAGAAATAATTTCATGACCGAGTTTCAAAAAAGTATGCCCCGCTCCGGAATCAAACCCACCATCCCTCGATCAGTTGACTTGCGTGCTACCAGCGGAGCAACCCAGACGACTCTCATATGTTAAATATAGCACTATGTTGTGTGTTCTGTTGCATATATGTCTCTAGTTTTGTACCCAACTAATAATTACCTAGGCATATAACAAATAAACATTGTAAGTTTCAAAATGGCTTATTTCAACATATTCATACTGATATAATAAAGAATTAAATACTTCAGTTCAGAATGTATTTTCTTACCAGTGGTAGGACATAGATAAGGATATTTAATCTTCTGTCTGTGCCTAGACTAGAGGCTAGAATTTTGTCAGTGTTGACGACGCAACATGGTGCACCAGTACCTTTCACCCTGTGTGCTTGTTAACAGCTTAACCCGCACATTGCTTACGTAACATCACTCTTCATAACTGCATTTATCAAATAAATATCCCGATAGTCCATGTTTTAATCCATCAACAACACAGTCTGCCATTTGTAAACATTAAATCAATGGCACCGGGTCAAGTCCACATCCTTCACAAAACCTCGCCGCGTCCAACATTATTTGATGCCTTTTACTCTATTCTTAAATCTGATGGTTGTTATTTATTGATTAGCATTCGAGATAGATTGTTGTGTCCATATAAACCTCCGTCGGAACGAACAAAACGTCGTTTATTTCTGTCTCCGCCATGTTGGATAACTCGATTTTTACCTCAGTAGGAAACCCGTAACGTCATACGTCATGTGGTTGTTATTACTAAAAATAGTACAGTTACGAGCAAATACGAATGTGCTGATGTTTATCGAACTGCGGTTTACGGAAATGTCGACATAACACGATCTTTGCCGATTAGTTAGGAATCGTATACCTTAATGTTATTAGCCCAGAGAAATTAAATTGTTGCTCGGGCGGAATGTGGTCTGGCGTTATCTTGTTTGAAAATAAGCCTTTGACGTCCGATGCCAGTTTGTAAGAATGATCGATATCACTCCACGATTACCTTAATGAATAAATTTGCTCCATAACCTGATTATTTTTGATAGTGTATAAGTTAAGCGGCTTGTCCCCGGTCTTCAATGCTCAATTTGACTAATTTACTACCTTGTTTCAAAGATGGAAATGCTACAATGTCATTCAATCCTTAAGAGTTCTCAGCAAACTTATTGTTTAGTTAGACTCAAACGTGCTGCTAAAGGATTTATGAAACTCAATAAAGGGACCTACCGATATTGAGCATCAAAGCGTGACTGCGCAAGAAATTTCAGCACATTTTCATACCGAGAAACTTGATAATGGAAAAATACCCGTACATTATATTAAAAAAAGACGTGTGAAGCAAATTACCGTTTGCGTAATAATTGTTGCATGGTGTATATATAGTCAATAGCAGATGTATGAAATTTCGTTTAAAAATATTGGGTCATAAAAAAGTTATATGCAATTCAGATATGTATACTTGTTAGTTTTGTTCAGTGTGGTCGTACAAGGTGTTGGCAAGAAGTAGATACCGATATGATGCCCAGCAAAAAGTATACATTTTTATGCATAGCCCCGTGTAAGTATTATTGAAATCTGACAAGAATTGAAAGACTTAGAGCGCTTTTAAACTTTATACGAGGCTAATTTGTATGTGGTTTTTTTTGTCTTCAAACCATTTTTGGATGTCATAGTCACGTTGTATAGCCATTGTAAACAAAATTTAATCATTGTAACAGGTCGTAAACTAGGTCATGTGTGTTATTGTACTTTAAACAATGGACTTGCTCACTAAATAGGTGAATAAGCTAATGCATGAACAGCATTTTAATCATATAAACACACCACTTTAATATTTAACATTTATTTAAAAAGTGTATATGCACACTATAAATTTTATATGATAACGTGTTTATAAAAATAAGTGTAAACTGGCTAAACTATAAATTTGTAAAAATAAATCACCCCTAAATATTAGTGTGTAATGAAACCGGCAATATTTATATACGCAATATTTACGTGGACGACCTGTAACTTACTACAATTATTTATGAGCAAAGTTATACTGAAACGCGAGGAAACACTTTAAGTTAGTTTAAACCTTATTGTATAAGCAACTGTGTCATGTATGAAATCACTTTACGAGAATTGATTTTAAACAATTTTAGAAGTTGTTGATTTAATAAATACTTTGTCATACCAAATATGACTTATGAAATATATAGTTAAAGATTTGTGTCTAAGACAGACGAGACAGTATTTTGTTTTCAAATGTTTTGTGCATGCAGCATTATATTTTTATCATTTAGTTAGGTAACGATATCTGATATGATACAAAATGTATAACAATCTTAACAGTGACATAATGTGATTTCTGACTAAAACATAAATTTCTCTAATATAGGAGATTTTGTCGAGAAAGAGATTTCTACACACACTAATAATTTGCTAAATAGCCCTTACCAGTTTGCAAATAGAGGAACTGATGGAGATATAACAACATGTAGTTATACAATAGAACCACGGTACAGTACTGGAAGACCCTGGTGGAGAGTTTTATTAAAAAATGAAGTAACAATCACTGATATTTATATACTGACAAATACTGATGGATTACGTAAGTCGAAGATTTATATATTTGAAGTTCAGTCAAAGTCATTAACAATAAATGTGATTTGTTATTACAAATATTATATCTAGTGGTATATTATAATTTTATTGATAATTTATTTCATGTCGAGAATTAAGATAAAATTTAAACCTTAATAAAATACCTTTGTAAAAGTTTTTTTCCACACGCGTAATCCAAATAATATTAATTATAATCTTTCAATTATACAGACATGTTCATGAAATAGAAAAACAAACATATTTCTCGGTATACTATTATCTATGTAAATGGAATTAACTAACTGTTTCTTAGTATTCATGTAGTTATATAATTCATATATTTTTTTAAAGAATGGCTTTTTAAGAGGCTTGTTACTTAAGATGTATGGTCACATGTCATATGGTCATTTTGCTCACCTTTCACGTAACGACTGGATGAATTTTTGAGATCGTCTTTCGTCCGTAGTCCATCGGTCTGTCCGTCCGTCCTTCCACGTACATGAATATTCGTGAACACTCTAGGTGTCATGTTTTACTAAATCATTATCAAACTCGATCAGAATGCTGGTCTATTGCTCGATTGAGTTCAAATATGGGTCATCTCAGTAGCTTGGTCACACAACCCACACATTATTGAAAATAGCGGGTGGGGAACGATTATTTCTGCTGATACATAAGATCTTTCACATTTTTTATCATATTATGAATTATTATGATACAATTAACTGTACCAAATAATTATTTTATATGCATTGCGTGGATATGTTATGTGGAACAAGTAACAAAAGTTTACCCACTTTTCAGAGGTAATTCTTTGAGATAAATATTTAAAGTTTTCCAGCGCTCGATATTGCCTCGAGCGCTCGCATTGTTAAACGCACCTCAGGATGTATGTCTAGATAATTGCTCAAATGAGTTCGAACATTGTAAATCTTGGATGAACACCTATGTCACAGTAGCTAAAATAAAAAAAAAACATAGTTAACACTATTGTGGCTTTTTTATCGAATTATTCCAGAGATAAGTTTGTTTTCTGATTTCTTTGTACAATTCAAATAGAGGTAACTGGGTTCAAAAACTATGGACAAAAAATTGGACAAATCTTGTGATCACTGTGTCAAATTAGTCCTTCTCTGTTTTAACGCCGTGTTCAACATATAAATAGGTCATATATACGACGGCCAGTTCTTCCTACAATAGGTTTCATGGACACTTTTTATCACGAATACTAACCCTACCACGAGGCCGACAACTGGTTTAAAAGTTTTTTTTCAAGGCTACTCTGATTTATGTATATATCAATGGTACTTAGGTGATCGGTAAAGGGCCACCATGACCCTTGTGTTTTCAAAGGGGCTTTGTGGAGGATCTTTGGACACGTATTTTGATTTATTATTTTGGGTAATACTTAATTCTAGAATATAATACATGTATATCACTATGTACAATTTTACAATTTCAGAATATTTTCTAGAGTTCGAAGTTACAGTGGAAAAGTTACCTTATGCAAATAGAGAAGATACGGCAAGACCTCCAGATACAAGAGTATGTTATAAACATGATAATACTATACCAGACAGTACCAATATACATGTAACATGTACTACACCATTAATTGGTAATCAAGTGAGGATTACTTTATCTAAAATACAATCTCAACTTATTGTATGTGACTTTAGAGTAAGCCGAGGTAAGTTTTTACAGGCATCAGTAATGCATTTTAGATATTATATTCGACGTTAAGTATGTGTTGATTTGTTTGTCAATATATTATATAGATTATAATGGAATTGTAAAGGAATTTTGAAGGAATATAGAGCCGTTGAATATATGAATACACAAGACATATTAATACAAATTGTAACTTGTCTTTGATTCAATTTGTAGATTCCAAATACAAAATTATCTAGCCTTTTTATTAAAATACTTCTTACATCTTCAAGATGTTGTCAACAAGATCTTAGACGGGCAAAACATTGTTTAAATGTCCAAAAATACAGAATGCCAATATTTGATTTTTTTATGTCTGTACAATGACGAGCAGATCATAAATCTAGCTTCTTGGATAAATTTATTTTCAAGACATTGAGTAAAAGTATTGAAAATACAAGCTTTTTGCAACTTCTTGGTAAGACCATATGTACAGCCGTTGCTGCACAAAAGTTGTACCAATTTAAATTACACTTATCTGTATTGTAGAAAACGCAATTGAAAACGTTCTTAGATACACCAAAAAGCTAAAGAGCTTAGTTTTGAAAGGAATATTACGAAATTCTGATGCAATTGGTATTCGCTATAATAAAGCAATTAATCAGTTGACATAAATATTACCAATCCTTAAGATATTATATTTCATTAAAATAAAAACACTTTAATCAAAGTAGACATAAATGTCGAAAAACAAATAATTGTGCTTAAATCATTTTTGAGTAATCGTATCATATGTTATGTTTACAGGAAGAAATATCGCGTTTCGACAATCAGTTACATCAAGTTCCATCTATCAGAACAGTGAAAGTTTGTATCAGGCATCAAATGCAGTAAATGGTTTAGTATCTAATACTAACTGGAGAGAATGCTTTGTTTCTGGTAGTTTCAGTAACAAATGGTTACAAGTAGAATTTGATAAATTAATGGATGTGTATTATTTTAATGTGACTACACTGACTGATCGAGAAGGTAATATTTTAAAAGTAAACAAACTGTACAATCGTATATTCAAAATACGTAAGGAATATTTTACATCATACAACAAATTGCATCTTGCTATCAACATCAATATAGCAATGTTGTCTATATCGGCTTGAATGTAATTATTTGTTTGACCGATGACTTTTCGTTTTATTACATCAATTATTAAGAAGTAAATTAAAGTATGGTCGTCTGAGTTATTGGGTAGACCCAAATATCTAAATCTATAGTTTTAATTTAATACTTCTCACATACACATTCACCAATAGCTGAAAACTGTCGTATTTAATGCAGAGGATGGCGAAAAAACTAGTATTATTACAAAGGATTTTATGAGTAAACATTTTAAATAATTGGCAGTTTTGGTAGTAATACTGCAGTGCATGCAATTTACGGCCATACTTAAACCATTGTTTTTTTCTAATTTACGACGTGATTGTATGATTAATTGTAATATTTGACTATTAGACCAATTAAATAATAAGATACAAGAAACGTTAAAATAACATATATGTAAATTAGATTCTTTAGATATTTTTAGTTTTTAAAAATATTGAACGGATGTATCCTTCATTGTACATTTACTGGTTGAGATATCGTGCTAGTTCGTTTTACAAAGTTATCAACATCTTGTTATTTTAGATTATATAGATAATTATATAATTTGTGACGCAACATCCGTCAAAGAATTGTTACATGATTCTGGTAGTGACTTGTCACCAGCTACATATGGATATCTGAATAAAAATGTACAGAAAATCACCATTGAAAAGTCTACAGGAGATTTAATGGTTATATGTGAATTAGAACTTTATGGAGGTTTGTGATAAGTAATAAATGGCATTATGTTAATAATGTAATAGTTATCAATAAAATTTTATTTGAATGTTAAACTTGTTATAAATGTTATAACTTCATAAAATATGCATGTATATAATAAAAGTGTTTTTTTTTCTGTAACGACTAAATGCTACTATTTGCTTCAGAATCAACTATTCTTAAATAAAAAAAAACCATAAAATATTTGTGGTCTCAATGTTATTCTAGTCATTTGACATAGTATATTTATACCAACCACTTTTTGCGTCTTGGTACGTAAGTGTTTTCGTATTGTTTCTCTTGTGCTCATGTTCCATCTTCGTTTAAATTGTTCTTTTTACAAAAAGTTAATGGCCATAGTAGAACACCGTCAGCATAAGTTTTATTTTATTTTCTCACTTTATTTTATTTTATCACTAGAAGATACTGTATCCTATACTAGTATTTCATCATTGCGATTGTCCAGTGAAACAATAGAGTGTGCGACATTCATCAAGGCGATGTTGCAATCAACATCATCCAATGTATGTTTACATTTTTTTAAAGAATCATATCATGGACATTATAATATTAATATTCAATTTGATCAAAAGATTGTCAAGTGAGTCAATAGAATGTGAGACAGGTAGACGTCATTTTAGATTAACATGACATAGTCAATCAGTTATGACATACACTTTTTAAGATAACATTCAATTGGTTTCAGATTGTCCAGTTAATCAATGTGGATATGATTGTTCAAAGGTATGTCTTTGTAAATCAATGGACGCTTTAGAAGATAAAATATCTGGTATTTGTACATCTGGTTGTGAAGATAGATGGACAGGAGAAAGTGGTAAATGTGATGTTGGTAAGTGTATTTGTTAGAATATGTATACTTCACTGAGGTTGTCTGAATATTCCGAATGCGTCCTTGTTAAATGTAATTTTATTGTTATTTTCTACGTCAGATATATTTAATGTTTGAAGATGTACAAGAATATTTGAGCTGTTGGTCTAGTCAAGTTAGAGTATTATCTGATGAAATGCAAAGTTGTAATATATATCTAAATAAAAATTGCGTCATTGCGTTTTCTTCTTTAATGTGAACGATATTGTACTCTATTGTCGATTATCGATAAGCTTGATGGCGTTTTACGGAATAATGTAATAATGATATGTAGGATTAAAAATCAAAATCAAAATAAACAATGTCTTTAAATTGCAAATGTCGTATTGTATTTGAAACGATTAGCTTAACACATTTATGTTTAGATATTGTAACATAAATTATTAGCAATTAAACATTTTATTTACAGAGTGGTGTGCAATTAACAAATGGGGAACATCCTGTCAAAATGAATGTGGAGCCTGTAGACAAGGAACGTGTGATTTTGTGACTGGTAAATGTACTGGTGGTTGTCTAAATGGATATTACAATACTGATGATGAATGCAAAACTGGTAATCCTTATGTGTTAATACTCAATACTGTTATATCATTTAAAAATAGGTTTGGTTAACTTTAAAATATATATGTGCTGAGTTAAACATTTATATATATTAACACAGTATTTTTTGTAAATGGTCCTCGTGACGTTGACGATTCACGAAGATGAAATATTGCAGTAGGGAAGGAGTGAGTTCAAATATTATTCACGTGTAGTCATTTAATTTTCTTCGATACTTTATATGTTATATTATACGTCTTATATTTACATATATATACATTTGTTTATGGAAGCACTATGAATAGTATATGACTGATCTGTGATTTATTTACACATGTAGATAAGAATTCAGAACGTATAAACAGTATATTTTCGCTATATTATTACTTATTGTAAAATTGACTGATTCCGCACAATGTCAAAATGTTCAAGTATTTTTGTTCGAAATTAAAATTCAATTGGCATTAATGGTCGGTATGAATGCTAAACATTAAATAATACGCCAACAATATTAAGTTGTTCACCTGGAATTGTTTAAGAAGATTCCAAATAATAATACATTTATTTGAATTATATCACAGAATGCGTCAGCGGAAGGTATGGATATAACTGTCAAAGCATATGTTCAGAACACTGTAAGAATAGTTGTGATAAAGTGAATGGTAAATGTATAGACGGTTGTATTCCTGGATACATTGGTGATAAATGTGAAGAAGGTATTATCTTATACAATAGATGTGTAACTGAGAGTTTTAATTGTTTGTCCAAACCCTTAATACTTTTACCATCGTATACACAGTAGTTATTTTGCAAATAAATGCAAGTCCCTTGTTCGATGATGTACATATAAATGTATTTATTTTTTTCAATATATTGTATGGAAAAGTTAAAATTATATTCTTTTAAAATATCGATTTCATTTATTTTATTAACCCGGGTCGATAGCGCAGTTGGTAGCGCGCCGGGATTTGGAGTCTCGTGCCCGAGGGGGTGCGGGTTCGAATCCTGACTGGGGAGGTTATACCCTTCCATGAAAATTTGACAATACTGTCGAATTTCCTCCAATGTTTAGATAATATGGAGAAATTTTTGGCCTTGTGGAAGGGTAGGTGAGTACTGGTTATAGACAGTGGTATATTTCAGAATGTTTAGAGGGAATTTATGGTCTCAGTTGTAATGGCCAATGTAACAATAATTGTTTAGATGTATGCAATTATGTAACTGGAAAATGTTTACAATGCATTGACGGATGGAAAGGTGATTATTGTGATGAAGGTTAGTTATTTAGTAGCCAACACTTTCGTACAACTTATCATTTAACGACGCTGGGCGTTGCAGGTTTTTCATTAAGGCCATAGTAGAGATTGCTAAATGGATGAATATTTTTATTTTTAAAACAACTTATTCTAGGAATTTGAGGAATGAACATATAATGCCTGTTTTTTCTAGTCATACATTTTGGTTACCAAAACTTCGGGTATACTTAAAACCTATATTTTAAAATAGAAATAACAAAAACAAAAGCTAATACGTAGCAATTTAAGGCGGTCAAATTAATATAATAACTCATTTGTAACAGTTAAAGTAAAACGTAATTTATGTGAGTCTAGTTTAAGAGTCAAAATTGCAACTTGTTTTTTACATCTTCATTTATTTGTAAACACATATTATCCCTGACTTCATCCATTTATTTTGAAACATGAAGAATGTGATGATGGTTCCTACGGCACCCGATGTGTAAACAAATGCACTGATAAATGTTTCATTCCATGTAATAAAGTTAATGGTGTATGTACTCTATGTCAAGCTGGATGGAGTGGACTTGCTTGTGAATATGGTAAGTATATACATTGATAAATTATTGAATATAGCGATGTCTTGTTTGATAATTCAAGTTCGATAGCACGTTTTATTTCCTCCTAAAAATGCTAGTGCATTTTTAACTAATAAATGATGTGATATTATTATATCCCATATTAAATAAACTAGTCATTAAAATTGATTTTTTACAAGTGTTAGAATTGCCAAAAATGCTTAAAATCGCCTTTAAGCCACGCATGATGTCTTCTCCGTTGAGTAAAACATGATTACAGCCACTAAACCAAGACAAAATCTTTATCATCAAATTAAAAACAAGTAAAACTATCAAAAAGACAATAGAAACTAACTGCCTTTGGATTATAATAACTCTTTCTAGCGGGTTCACTTTTAGGGGTCAAGTTCTTCAAAATATCAATTTCTAATAAAAGTGGGGTACTTTTATAACATGTAAATTAGATTACGGAGATAACAACCAATCAAGTTGCTTAAAAGGTGTTTGATAAAACTTACACAAAATTGTAAAGAGTTGAATATGTCACATCGTTTTTCCCGTGATTTACTCGAGTACCAGTGCGTGCACATTTTGAGTACGCAAACACCTAAACTGATGCTATAAAGAAACGCCTCATTTCAACTAGGTACACATTTTACGTGATTCAGAATAATGTAATGAAAATTAATGTTGTCAACTAGTAAGAAGTCCTTGGTGACATGCGCAACTCGCGGTGTACGTTACTATGCCGTTAGAAACAGTCATAGAATATAGAGACACTCACAGAGCATAAAAGCTGGTCTATGTGATGTGACCACGAGATTACCTTAGCCAAAAGCGAGTTGTGACTTAAACTCGTTTTGAAACATTGATAAATCTGAGGGCGTTACATAAGCCGAAACGCGAATCCTCACTGAAATCTACTTCTCCCAACAACATGATCGCTAAAAACTAAAAATAGACATGTCAAACCGGAAAATCGAGTTTGATTCTCGTGAGTAGATTATCTGTATCCAATCAGCCGAGGGGCGTTACCAGTATCCACTGAGACGAGTTTTAGACACGCCCCTGATGAATATCGCTGAAAACTTACGTTCGCCGGTAGGAACGCCCTACTGAATATTCATGATAATCTAAAACCCCCTGAGAAGCTGGCTGATGTTTTCTCTACGCTGACCCAAAGGTCTGTAATGATTGGACACAGTTGTTAGACAGATCAATATTATTCATGTAATTATTTCAGGTTTCATGTTTAAAGGGATGAAATATCGAGAATTCACTTTTGAAATGAAAATACAAGCTCGGGTGACCAAGTTTCATAACTCCATGTTACATTTTCACAGTGTTCAGTCCTTTAAGAACTTGACAAAGCCAGATTAAACTTATACTTGCAAAATCATATCTCCGATACTACACAATTATCAATTTCAAACTTCATACAAATATTTTGCTATCTCTTATAATCAAGTTTCATATGGCTTTTAAACATGCCTGTTTCGAGGAACAGTTTCGAGAACTGTCATTACCTAAAGCCTGTGCTTGCACGGGCTCCCATCTAGTATTTTTTTAAATTAAGTGTGGGTTTTAAAAAGAGAACATTAACACTCTCATTAAGTAAACATGCTCTTATAGAAATGACATGACTGTAACAATCTGTTTGTTTTGCAACTCCTTCCTGCGCTCATATTGTAAGTACCGTCAAATTGATTATGCTTTCATGAATTGTCGATGGTATTTTCTAGTAATTTAGACAGGTAACTCGACAAAAGAAGGCGGACGACGAGTCTATTCACGTACACTTGTTGACGACTTTTTCTTATTATGTGACCTAAAATGAATCGTTTTGATTGGCTTTTAACAAACTACAAATTGCTCAAATCTTTTTGTATTATTTATACAGAAAATGCTATGTAAGTCTGAAATATAATTTATATTTTAACCTTGGGACACTTCTGACAACTATTTAAGTTTTACGTCTTTCGTTTACAGAATGCCCAGCTGGTACATATGGTCCAAACTGTAATGGACAGTGTAACAATAATTGTGTAGATATATGTGATCGTGTCACTGGTAAATGTACACGATGTATAGATGGATGGCAAGGTGAATTTTGTGATCAAGGTTAGTTCTAATATTAGATCACTTATTCGATATTCAATGTACATTAGTTACATCTACATGTTTGTTTGATTGCATTTGTGTCAGAAATATACCAACATTTGACGGATTTAGTTATGACACAATACCACGACAAAGAAAACTAAAATGAATCATTATTTATCAATTATTTATCATTATTTATCAATTGGAAATTACCTCAAATTACCTAATTGAATATCACGAACATGTAGTAGAGACCACAAAGAAAGACTTGGTTATTATGGTGATGTAACAGTTAACCTTGTCGCGTACGCTTACTGAGTGTATTTGTATTATATATATTATATTATAACAGCTGAAGAGCAATCCAGTTCATCGGGTTTGATTGCTGCCATAGCAGGATCTTCATCTGCCATTGTTGTTATAATCATAATTGTAACTATAGTATGTATACTATATATGAGGAAGCGTTCAACGTAAGTATCATGGAAAGTAACATGTATTACTATTCTTGATTTTAAAGTTTTAAAATTATTTATAAAGTAAAAAACTAATGATACACTTTGATTTTGATATAATTTCTTAAAAAGCACATACTGACATTAAACATGTTAAGTAAATATTATTTTTGACAAACCATACGTTTTGTTACAGTCTTTGAAAACAGCACCATGTACCATATCCGAGCAAAATTCAATTTTGCAGCCTTAAGAGTATGATTACAAATGTTTTGATAAAGAACAATATTGGTAAAACTTAAGCTGATACCCGCGTTGTCAAAATTATGAGTGATGACCGAGTATGACAACTTAAATTGAACGTAACCATTAGAATTTATGAACTAAACCCAGAGCTAAGTTGATCAGTCTGTTTTAAACTGGTTGTTTATGATCCAATTATTTAAGCAAATTGTATACTTTTGTAACATAAATAAAAAAAAGAAATATTATTTTATCATAATTGATTTGATATTTTCTAGTTTACAGAATCAGCCTGGTACAGAATTGCCTGATAGGCAGGGAAATGCATCGATTCCTATCGCTGACAGTAAAGGGGTTTATTGGACAGGTAAACTGTTCTTTTGAATCATACAACGTTAAACTGGTGTAAGCTCAAAATTAAATATGTGAAACTATTAACTGGCAACCATATATACTAGGACGAAAAAGAAACGCCGGGTACATAAAATATGCAAGACATATTTTATTGCTTGGCCTAAAATAACGAAAATCGGTCAGATTTATGTGTTGTTCGCTGTCGAACGGTACACACGTTTAAAACTTCACAATACCATACCTCTTCGCACCATGAGAGGCACGTGCTCAAATGCAAGAATCCCATGCAGGGTAAGGTCAATGAGTGTGCCCAAGGAAATGTTCAGTCTATTTGATACTGTTCAAGTATTCAGATCGATTTTTCAACGTTTACTTCAAATTGAGCAATTTGCATCAATGCCGCGATGGTCGGAAGTCGAGCGGGGACAAGCTATAGCAATGCTTGTGCAGGGTCAAGGGCAACAGCAGGTTGCTGCACATTTTGGTGTGCATATTCGAACTATTGAACGTCTGTTCAACGTCTGCGAGTGACGGGGAGGGTCAACGACCGACCGCGAAGTGGACGTCCGCGCGTCACGACGCCACGTCAGGATCGGTTTATGACACTTTCTCACTTACGTAATCGCCATCTCACAGCTAGCGAAACCGCAAATAACACTATAGGCAGTCATAATCGCCATATTCATCCCGATACGGTACGAAACCGCTTACACGACAATGGCCTAAGAGCCCGACGTCCCTATGTCGGTCTGCCGCTAACTCCTGTGCGTCGCCAACGCCGTTTGGCTTGGTTACAAGCACACTCACCACGAAATTTTCCTATGAGGCAATGGAGACGGGTATTCTTCACCGACGAATCCCGGTTCACTCTCTACCGTTCGGACGGCCGACGTCGTGTATACCGACGTCGCGGCAAACTTTACACCGACGCGTGCGTCGTTGAACGGGATGGGTTTGGTGGTGGTTCGGTATGTGTTTGGGGCGGCATCTCGTATGGGTTTAAATCACCATTGATCGTGATTGACGGTAATTTAAACGGCGTCAGGTATAGAGACGAAATCCTCCGCCCAGTTGCCGTCCCATGCGTGCAAGCACGGAACCTGATATTGCAGCAAGACAATGCCCGGCCCCATGTCGCCAGAGTTTGCCAGCAATTTCTTGCCAACAGTAACATACACCCACTCGATTGGCCAGCATTTAGTCCAGATTTGTCCCCAATTGAACATTTGTGGGACGAACTGGATAGGAGGGTAAGGAGACGTCCAAATGCCCCCACTAATCATGTCCAGCTCTCACATGCCTTGCATGAAGAATGGAATAACATCCCCATGACCATGATTAACACCCTGGTGAATTCAATGCATAGACGAATCTGGGCTGCCACAGCTGCGCATGGAGGACACACAAGATACTGATATGTCCGGCCGTGTTTCGCAAAACAAGAAGGGTCATCGTTAAAAGGGGGTATTTTTTCACATAACCAGCATCGGAAATCGATTGAAACTTCAACAGCTGGTTCCATACAGATGACATTTCATACAAAAATAAATATAATAATCCAATAATACAATTTATCCCTTAAAACAATCATTATAGGTTACCCGGCGTTTCTTTTTCGTCCTAGTATATGTTTCATATAACAGATAAATTTACTGACTGTAAATCGAAGTTGCAATCCTATCCTTTATAAAACCGTCTTTATTTTTTGTCACATGATTGCAGTATGTTGAAATGGAAACCTTTCATTAGCATAAGTTTATCTACGTTCAATAAATAGCTACATAAGTGTCTTTATCTTTCGTTGTTGCTTCACTAACTAAGGCCAACACTATAAAAGACTCTGTTTGTCTTTACCGACCCTAATTGTTTGGGTTGGGTCAGTAGGTAGGATTTTTTCAGGAATTTTCCCCCAATCAGGTAGATGCGGAAAAAAAACTGGCTTGTTCATGTATATACTAGCATGTTATAGGCATTCTGTAAATTTAGGCAAACTGTAAAATGCCTAAAATTTCAGACATCTTGTAAATTTCCTTAATGATATTATGTAAAACTGAATGTGTAATAGCGGTTGAACCTTATTTTCATCCAAAAAATGATGGCTAGTTTTGGAAACATTCACAATCAAGTCTTACATTTTAATTGAAGCGCTCCAACATACCATATTGCTGCAAAAACATTGGCCTGTGGACGGCCTGATGCTGACGTTGTGCATGGTTTACTGTGTCATTTTTTATCTTTTAAAACGAATTGAAATTATAATCTACGGGGAATCAAATACAGGAAATTAGCATGCCAAGTGCAAAAACTACCTTTTGGGCATTACATGCAGCCAATAAAATGAATTGTTCTGTTTTGATGCAAAATACGAATTAATCAACTGTATTTTTTTTATGAAGGTGTATAAGATCAAAGAAAGAGTTGTCTCGTTTAGCATATGAAATCGTCTTAACCAGAACCAGGTCTATCAAAACATAAGCTCTGATATTGGCCTCGAAGCTTTTTGTCGGACCTAAGACTTTTACTGTTGAACATAACAATCTTAAATGATTTATTGATAACATAAACATCTTTAGGAATTACAGTAGACACAATACACAACCCAATTCAAGTCTTCAATTTTGAATCAAATAGTGCCAAGTACTATGTGTTGTGAACTTAAAAATACAACATTTCACATGCTTTATTTGATTTTTTTACTTTCCTTTAGATACCTTTGTCATTGGCTGCTTAAAGTAGTTTAGATTACCATAGACAATCGTTTGATGTGAACAAAGGGAGAAATGACTTTATTCAAATACTTTTTGAATAAGAAGTAATGTAATTCTCAAACCTCGTGACCATAAACTACATATAGGCAATGTGTAAAATATTGAGCTATTTTTCAGGCATTTTGTAAATTGCCTAGATATTTTCAGGCATTTTACTAAATGCCTAAATTACAAATTGCATGTAACATATGTATAAATTATATCTAATTTTCTATGATTCCAATATGTTTCTAAAACCAGTAGATACGTAAAGTGTGCATAGCATGAAATACTGTTTTGTACTTTTATATATTGTACTGTGTAGCACATTTCATTGTTTACTTTCACTATTTAGCTTTTCATTTGTTCACGTTCAAACTTTAGTTTAACTACCGGAAAGTAATGAAGAGTCGTGACCAATAGAAAACCCACTACAAATATTTTTCAAATTATCGTTTTTGAGTCAGCGGCATTTTTTTCGGGTCGGTCGATAAAGGGCGAACAAACTTAATTTTTATTGTATAGGCCTAAATCGGTTTTGCTGTTTTGCTGCTAATCTTTTGTACCAAATTATGTGTCAATCATTAGTTAAAGCAGTTAAAGTTACGTATATAATTGTCATTAATCTCAACATTAACATTCTTATATGAATAAAAAAGGAATCAACTGTTGATAATGGAATGACTCTTTAGAGAAAAAAAAACACCTTGCTTTTATATTGCAGACTTGCAGAAACAAGGATCCACACAGACAACTGAAAATAATGCACAAGAAAATGGCAATGAATACGAAATAGTTGAAGAGAATTAGTTCCAGACGAATATACGTTTGTAAAAAGTTCAGACAAAGGTTCAATTACACAAAATATGAAGAAAACAGAATTGACAATGTTTATGTATCTCCAGAAGGCAAACTGAATCATTGCATTCTGAAGAAACAATTAGCTATACTAATAACGTATTTTTGCATCATCTTTATTTTATAATTATTCTTTTTGTGGATGGACATCATGCAGTAGTCTGTTCTGTTAGTATTTTGTTTCACATGTTTGATACACTTTATTAATTCATTTACTTTGTACATAAACATAAGCACGTTAATTTCTTTTCACGTCTAAAAGTTAAAATGTTTTACAAATCATGTAAATAGCCCAAGTTTCTTTGTCTTGGTTTTATATTGCTAAATTGTACGACCAGTTGTCTTGTATATGAAGTTACTAACTTTGTATAAACATGCCTGTTTTCTATCGTTAGTCCTATCTTGTTGGTGTAAATGGGTTTTTGTTTAATGTCATCCTCCGTGGATTTTTAATGCGTACATAATCTCTTCTGTAACCTAAGTTACATAAAATAGAAAATTCGCTAATGCCCCTCTCTTTACTACTACTATTGATAAATGTCATAATTCGTATTTTTATACAGTGTAAAACAAGAAATTATCAAAAAGCGGGTTTAATGTATGCGCCTCTGCCAGTAAATAAAATGTAGCAAAATATATATAAACAATAATGTTGTATTACAATATCATATTCTTATATAGAAATTTTGTGGTTATCATTAATATATAATCGTATTAATATACCATGTTTATTATTGTATGTCTTAATTTTAACAATTCATTTTAATTTGTGGGATCAACTGTATTGTTTGTACTCTTGATATAATGGGATAAATCTTTTTAAACTGTCTGATATGGTGTTATGCTTTTGCCATAAGAATGAAAGATGTGTGGAATTTTTAGCCAGACATTTCATATATCACCATGTATGTTTGTATTTCTCTTACAAATTCTACACTTTCTATCGATAGTTTGCTAAATGTGCTTTTGGCTATTGGCTATTTAGCTTTTGTACAATTGATATAAACAACATTTCTGGATACAATAGACTTATTAGACAATAAAGATATAACAAGTATAGACGATATTAACAACAAATCACAATCATATAATTATTACGACGTTTTAAACAAAAAACAAAATATCAAATGTTTTACAGATATCATTTACAACAAAGCTAAAATATAAAAATAAAAGTTTGTATGGAGACTTAAGTCATTTTTAACATTTTCAGTCATACTACGATGGTATGTCGTATTACACGATGTTCATAAATGAGCATAAAACTCTGAAGTTATGTTTGTATCCTAGTACTAAGAATATTATCTTGTCAGTAGCTGACAATTGCACAGTTTGATAAATAGGTTGGCGATATATGGCGGTAGAAAATATTTCATGAGCAAACTTTATTAAGGTACGTAAATACAAACCGGGAATCATGCCAGCGTTTCTTAAAGTTTTTGTCGGACACGCTACCAATTAGCTAACCGTATAGACAATTTACAATGTAAACACCTCAACATATCTCTCATTAAAATGCAATTTTCCGAGTATAATGTATGATTCAACACAGTCAAATATATCAAAATTAAATCCTGAAACTACAGACTAAATAAAAGGGAAAAAATACATTAATAGCTAAGTGAGTTGCGTATGCGTTATATAACAATCATATGCACATGATTTATTTTAGCGCTGAAACAAGGAAATAATCTACAAAAGTTGGTTTTAGTAAACAAACTATATGAAACTCTTTTATTATGTAGTACACTTTTATTTGAGTAAATTATAATTTCATATTTCTTTTAATTCGTTATTTTAGTAGTGTTGACATTACAACCTAGGTGTAAACATCTGCGGTGTAAATAAAATATAATGTTGCTCATTATACACGTGAAGTTAAAAAACTATAACACATGCACCCATTTGAAAATGTAACGGATAAACTCCCTTTTCCATCTAGTAGTATTAACCCAATAACTATTCACATACAAGTAAGTATTTAAAATCACACGTAAGAACATAACAAGATCATTAAACTGATTGAAAAAAATAGAATCTGTATTCCCCCTATATGTACAGGGGTTGACAAAATCTCGACGAAGTCATTAGATCATAAGTTGGCATACGTAGAATCGCTTTCAGTATGAGATAAAAGAACATCATGACATAATTTATATAGTTCCTGAAAAACAAAAGTAACACAAAAGTTACATTGTATGCTACTAAGCTATATTTTAATTAATCTCTAATGTTATATTTTATTGTAAATACATTTCGTTTCAGGAGAGTGTACAAATGCACATTAATATGTCATTGTCGTGTTATAAAAATGCAAGGTATCTTTGAATCATTTACGTGATGTATAATGATAAAATACTGCTGTATTGACAGTAATAATGCCAGGTTATGTACACAATACAAACACTTAAAATGAACCGTGTTATTAAATCTATTTCTTTATGATTTACATATCATATGCTTTATAAAACAATCATTCTGTAATCCAAAAGTCAATAGGTTTTGATTTTAGCTGGCAACAAATGCAAATTATACGCAAAATTGCAAACGAAAAATTAAACTGTAGGCGACTTATTCATTTAAGAAAATGTCTGAATGATTTTAATTCTGGTTTGGATGGGATGGAATATTTCATTCTGCTTAAATTCAATCCAAAGTCTATCTGGTGGTCATCCTGTAGCTATCTATTCAAATATCACTAGTTCAACGTCATTGTCACTCGGGCTATACCTTTATTACACAAGCAACTTATACATATTACTGATAAATAAGAGTTATATGTGGCCTAACACATCTGTTATTTTACATACTTATGATTATAGTATTCAGAAGCATTTTAGTATCGTCAAAATTTTTATGCGATTGTTCAACTACAAATATCTTAAAACTTAAAAATATAAAACTGGAAGAACTAGAAGAATAATTGGATATGGCAGACAGATGACTGAATACATCATTTGGTACATGACATGAACACATCATGCAATAAAACTAAAAAGAAGATTTAGGCCTTTAGGCTTTAAACAGTATATATTAATAAACACACACGTACATATACAATAGTATAATCATAAGAATTTATAGGATTAAAAAGAAAGCATAAATATTTTCTATCTTCTTGCACTGATATTTTATAGACTAAGAGATATTTATGGGTTTAAAAACACTTTTCTATCTTAACACCATAATTTTCCCTTTTAAATACGAAATATTTGTATCGGTTGTAACTGGTGATATTGTATTAAAAATTAATAAAACGATAATAAAGGACATAAGCTGAAAACATGAAGGAAAAAGCACAAAATGAACATAGAAAGAAATGATGCTGTTGACTTATAGGTGAGTACAGTGGAAGATATGCCTTACATAGTTAAAAATAATTGGTAGGAGGAAGAATGGCTGTAGAAATAATTTCATGACCAAGCTCGACGAAAGTATCGAAGTATCCGCGAATCGAACCTACGACCCCTCGATCAGTAGAATTGCGTGCTACCAACTGAGCTAGCCAGGCGGCTGTATAATTTGTTCATTTGATAACTGAAAGCTATAATTTTACAATAAGTTAATGTTGATTAGTTCTCCTAAAATGATCTGAATGTCCAGACAGAATAGTTAGTTCAAAGTTTTATAATAAAAACAAAATTTATAAAAAGTGACTTAATATTTGTGTATAAATATATTGATAAAAAATTAACTTACCCACGTACTGCATAAACCTCAAAATCAGCAACAGTGGATAGATAAACCGCATTAAAGTACGTTTTGATTGACATGCATCCATTTTAAGCTGTGTGAACACGAACAAGTTATTCAGGGGATTTATATGGTAATCGAAGGAGGAAGTTATTTTTTTAAATATTAATCCATAGTACAATGGTAAATACACTGTAATCAAATATCTATTGTACAATGACATAAAGATTTTATTCCTTAAATGGTTTAAATCACTCAGCTGGTATGTTATTGTAATATTATTATATTTCATACTGCAAATATTTTGATTTGGTAAAGTTAGCGAAGGTCTGTGGCAGTAGCCTTAATTATACGCTCCTGGTCGTATAAATAAAAGACATCCCATCAGTTTGTCGTCCTAGTCGTTTTAACACAGTCGGGGGTCGCTCAAAGTAATGTGCCCGATGTTTCGATTCATTTTGAGTTGAGCATTTCCCTAGATGTGCTTTGAGCCGTTGTTTTTGGTATGTGTACAAAGAAGAGAGTATATATTTTTTCTTAATTTTCGAAACATGAAAACACTATTCGACATATAGTTGGTGAAAGAATTGTTCCATTCGACCTGTACAAAATACATTTGCAGAAATTCTGCGACCAAACATCGTGGGAAAACGCGCGTGTTCTGCTTTTGACTCGTCATTTCGCGAATAACTCCATATCAATCTTTCAGTGAAATACCTTTATTTGTTTTTATTCATTTGATATTTGATGTTCGATTCAACACAAAACCAAAATTTCTAACTTTATTAATATTCTATATTTATAAGTCATATTCAAAAGTTTCGTAATCAACAAATATTATGATCTTGATGACCTGTCAATTGCTTGTGAAGTGGATGTTTTGTAGTTCACTGTTGTAGCAAACTGCTTAGTATGTCATTTCATAAGCCCAACTTCTCCCAAGTTGGTTTTATTAATTATTTTTAACATGGCGTCACTATATCTGACATGAGTGAGTTTTAGAACTTTCTTCTCAAGATCATAACAGTAAATCAATCTTGGTATTGCTAAAATAAAAGAGATTGTTATTTTATTCAGTTAACGGGTATGGGGAAAAAGACAAGCATGACGAAACCTGTAGCAAACTCAATAACTTCAGCCAGTACAACTACATAACCTTTTTATACACATGGAATTAAATATTTTATTTTATTATTTTGCAAATCTTATCAGAAAAGTACGGAATTGGTAAATCTACTGTCTCATATTGAAGAAGAAGGCTACAATTTATTTTATCAGTGGGAAAGTAAATCCAGTGCAATAAAATGTAGGTATCATTATTCATCAAAGTGTGATAAAGTAGACTGCATGGTGTATGAATGGTTCTGTCGATCCAATGTTAAGAACATTACCATATTAAAAGTTCTTGTCCAAGAAAAATCTTGGATTTATACTTTGGAATTTGGAATTAGTGGCTTTAAGTCTTCAAATAGGTGGTTGTGTAGATGGAAAACAAGATACTCGATCAGGGGCTGCGAGTATGCGGAGAAAGTGCTGGGGTTAATGTAAATAATATTGAAGGGTATAGACAGCGTCTACTAGAGATGACCAGTGTGTATGATCAGAAAAATATTTTAACTGTGATGAAACTTGGTAATATTCCCTTGCGTTACCTGACAGAACTTTAAATGTTTAAGGGCACGAAAAAAAAGGCCCAAAGGATCCAAAGGTAGGGTTACTATTTAACTGGCATGTAGTGCTACGGGAGAGAAACTAACTCCATTAATCATTGGAAAGTCAGCTAATCCGAAATATTTGAAATGTGAAGAGGGACACATTTGGTGTCAATTTTATTAGTATTAATATCAAGTATTAATTGATGGTTAACACGTGTAAAGATATGAAGAAACAAGGAATAAACATTATCTTGTTCCATGATAATGTCTCCTCACATACTGTTGACATTACTTTATCTGATGTAACATAAAACTTCCTTCCGCCCAACACAAACTCTATTTTACAACCACTAGATGAAGGAGATATCAAAACATACAAGACTTTGTATAGAAAAAATCACTGAAGTCTCTACTTAGTGATATAGATTTATCTGACAGTGTTAAGCAACTATGTAAACAAATAAGTCTTTTAGATGCTATATGCTCGATCAAACGTTTTTTGGGATTATTAAGGGTAAAGAAGTGAAATGCGCTCGAAGGCCAGAACTTTGTGGTGTTGTTAATCATGACTCTTCTACTCCTGTCAATAACTCACATTATAATGATGTTTTTCGTAAACGTGGACTTCACTTTCTTCATGTAAACGTACGAAGTCTCCTTCTTAAACTTCAAGAGATACGAATGATGGCCAGCCAGACAAACGCCGCTTGCATTTGGATTACAGAGTCAACTCAGTGTTGACAGTGTATTCTCCATACCCGACTATACCATTGTTCGACGTGACCGAAACGGACAATGAGGTGGTGTGTGTATCTTCATTCGTTGTGATCTTGCTTTTAACACTCGATTAGATCTTCAACATGATGATCTTGAAGCTGTGTAGATTGGACTCTTACTGCCGAAGACCAAACCAATAGTATTTGCCGTTATTTACAGACCTCTAAAACAGTCAAACGTTTACAATATTTTGAAAACTGTGTGTTCTGGTTCTTCTACCTTCAGTTAATAAAAAACCTTCATACTATGGGACTTTAAAACTGATGTTGCAGAAAATAAAAACTTGTATACACAAATCTGCTGTCAAGTCATTCATGTCTATGTTTAATTATAAGCAGTTGATTTCTAGTTTTACACCTGTTGGTACAACCTCCTCATCTATTATTGATCTCATTTTAGTCTAAGACTGTGATACATTTTCCCAACATGGAACTATTCATACTCCTTTTTTAATCTATTGTACAAGAAATTCTTCCTAAGTCCATATTAGTAAACACAATACTGTCAAGATCACATCTTTAAGGAACTATAGTAAAGACAATAAAAAAAATTATTGTTAACAATTGGTTGGAGTTCTGTTGTTCTTTGTAATAATGTCCATGAAACATCGGAATCTTTTAAAGCATTTTTTTTCTTTCAGCAATTGATAATGTTGTTCCTATAAAAAAGAACCAAACAACGTACTGAATCATGGATAACCACAGATGTTTTGATTAGTATCCAGGAACGTGATCAGGATTTTCGTATCTTCAAAAGAGAGAAATCTGATAGTAGCTATGAAGTTTTCAAAAAGCTTAGAAACAAACCTCAGTACTTAGTTCAGAAAGATAAACAAGTACAAGTACTCGTAATGGAAACAGAAATGACTCAAAATCTCTGTAGGGCTATCTTAAGTCATTTGTTATTCCATCCAAAAAGAATATTTCTTCTTGTAACAAAATGGGTTTGAACATTGATGGTGATCTTTGTTTTGATAAAATGAAAGTTGCTGAGAAATTTAATTGGTTTTGTACAACAATTGCCTCAGATCTTGTTTCTAAACTTCCAATACCTTCTTTTAAATTTGGTAAAAGTTTTGTGCAAAGTTTTATTCTGACAAAGGTGTTCACAGGAATACTTTTTCTTTTTCTCTTGTAACAGAAAATAAAGTTTTGAAATACCTTAATAGGCTAAGCAGTAACAAGGCTACTGGTTTAGTTGTCATCCCAGCAAGGTTTGTGGTTGATAGTGCTACACTTATCGCCTATCCCCTAACACAAGTTATTAACCTTTCCTTAATCCAAGGGACTATACCTTCTGATTTAAAGTCTGCAAGAGTTGTTCCTCTATATAAGAAGTCAGACCAAACTGATGTTGGTAACTATAGACCTGTCTCAATTTTAGTGCTTTATCTAAGATATTTGAAAGAGTTGTCTATGACCAAGTTGATTCGTACCTTAAGGAGAAAAAAATATTATATGATTTTCAGTCTGGATTAAGATCCTCCTATTCTACTGATACATGACTCATATATTTAATTGATTTCATATGTTTCCAGTTTGACAAAGTTAATCCAGTGGAAATAATTCTACTAGATCTTCAAACGGCATTTGACACTGTAGCTCATTCTGTCCTTTTCATGAAACTTGAAGCTGGGAAATGATATTACCTGTTGGTTTGAATCCTGTCTATGTGACAGGCAACAACATGTGGATAATTCTGGTTCCAATTCAAAACCTGCCGCTGTCACTTGTGGGGTACCCCAAGGATCTATCCTGGTACCTCTTTTATTATTAATTTATGCTGATGATATGTCTGCTGTCACTAGAACTAAGTTACTTTTATATGCTGATGACTCTGCATTTTTTGTAGCAAATAAATCCAGGTTAGTTATTGAAAAAGAACTAAGTGATGATTTGCAAGCTGTGAGCTCCTGTTTGATTGATAACAAACTGTCACTACACCTTGGTAAAACAGAATCCATTGTCTTTGGTTCTAAAAACAAAATAAAATCTAACCTATCATTGAATGTTTCATGTAATGGCACATCTATTTAGTCAACTTCTTCTGTTAAATATATTGCTGCTGTTCTAGACCACAATCTCAGCTGTGAAAATATGGCCAGTGGTGTAATGAACAAAGCTAATGTTAGGCTTAAATTTCTCTACAGGAAACGCCACTTTCTTACAGAACAGACTAAAACACTTTTGGTTTCTGCGCTCATCCAATTTCACTTTGACTACACTTGTTCTTTTGGTACAGTGGGCTGACAAAACATTGGAAAAGTAAACTTCAAGTCACCCAAAATAAAATCATAAGATGTGTGCTTAATCTTGACCACAGAGCTCATACTACACATACGTTTTAAACAACTACACTGATTACCAGTCAAAGATATAGTCAATCAGATTATCTTGTGTCATGTTTTTAAACTTAGGCATGATCTTAGTCCCAACTTATCATTTTATCCCCAAAGATTCTTTCCACTAAAACAGTACTATGTTCAGTAAATTGGGGTTTTATTCTATCCTAAAGGTTGGGTCATTTGGTGCTTAAACCTTTGCCTATGCTGTGTGCCATCTATGGAACAGTTTGCCAGCTAATCTTTAAAACATAAAAAAGATTTACATCTTTTAAAATTGAATTTAAAAACCACTTATTTGCAATATCTACGTAAATTGTGATAGCCTAGGTACCGGTACTTATTTTTGTGATATTTTTAAAATATAATTATCCCTGTGATATTTAATTGTATTTTTGTTTACTTGTTTTACCTATGTCTAACTCTTTAATATAGTAATTATAGTATTTCTTAATGTGTAGTAAATATTTTTAAGGAACCTTTCTGAGTCATTCATTCCCAATTACATTTATTTTCTTTTGTTTATTACCATGGAGTATCTTCCATAGTATATAAACACATTTTACATGGTTGTACTATCCATTTATTTAAATAATTATGTATAGGTTTTGTACAGTATTATAATAATTTAATGAGTGCAATTTATTTATAACCTTGTGATATTTAGTTTTTATATTGTATCTTATTTAATTGTATAAATTCTTAAATTGAAATGTTATAAATTGTTTTATGTCTTATTGATGTATTTTACATTGTGTACCATGTTGACTGTGATTGATGCTAAATAAATATTAAAAAAAAGAAGTCGATTTTCATGTCAAGCATAATCGTATTCGTTTTCAACATAAGAATATTCGCTGACGTTTCGAATATTCGAATAATGACCAAGTATACTAAAATGAAGTAAAGGGATACAAATCTTACAAAGTTAGCAAATTCAACTGAAATTGCTTGACAATAACTTAAACTTGCTACAATTTTATCATTATAGAATATATCATATTGGTGTAAATATGTTAAATAGATAAACAAAATTGTTAAAACGCTGCCACATTGTCATCTATATGTATGTTTATTGATTATATCATAATTGTGAGCAATCTTAAATCATTATTTATTTTATATTGTGTATCCAAGTGCTGTCGTTAATACTTTTTATATAATGTAATTAAATAAATGTTCATAAAATACATGCTATATAATCTATTTTATTAGTCATATCATTTAAATTAGAGAAACTTAAAGTCAGGAGTGTATTTATCCATTTATTTCTTTTACTGCTTTAATTATATATCCAATACTCGCCCATCAACAAGATATTTAACCGTCAATAGTTTGCTTAATGAAGTTTTGTGCTCAAATAGATTACAAGTCCCATTTTCAAAAGTAACACTGTCCATGGACAGCAAAGACAATTACTATTTCTATTTCAAACGCCTCAAATTAAGTTTTTAATAAATGCTACTTATTCCGAAAAAAATCATCAACTGAACAGAACACGTGGGTCGGATTTTAAACTTCAAGCTTTCACTTACATGAGTCATTTAAGTAACGTAAGAACTGGGAACCGAACTATGATTACACTGTGTATACATGTATGTATGTTTCATACAATCTGATTAAAACGCCGAACACAATTTGCAAACATACACCGTCTAGTCAAAGTTTGTAAAATTAGCTCGTAATGATATGGTCTAAAATTGAAACTACGAAATCACATTGCTATTTAAAATGTTTCGTGTAGATAAGATAGTACTGGAACTATTTTGTTTCAGGTTGTTTCATACTCGCGTACTATATACTAAAACCGTTAGCTTTTGACCTTAAACGTTTTCCGCTAACAGGCGGTTCAATAATGCTTGTTAGCGAACGTTACGGAACATTACGAAACGTTCGCGGTAACTGAACGCCCTACTGGATAAATAAATATTTAATTATACGTTTAATGTTGAGAGGAAATTTTACTACGATTATAACCAACTCGTGCAACTACGATAAAGGTAAAGAATTAAACGAAGTCAGCATATAAAGCGTCTAAATTTAGTCCCTACCCATTTAACATACATATACTTTAAATTTTACCTCCTACTTCAAGTTTATTTTAAATTCAGTACATTCGGGAAATAATGTGATATTTAAATAATGGATCTTTATACACACAATAAATGGATGTTACTTTTACAACTTGTGTTTGTGAGATTCATTCAGTTTTCTGGTAAATGACAAACGTTATTGTACTTATAATGACCATCTATTTCTCCATGTCTTTTGAAAATGTAAAACTGATTAAAGTTTTCATATACAACTAAATCAATTATCCTATCTACATTCGATCTGTATTTTGTATTTAATGTATTTAATTACACATACGACAAGGTATCCGTGCTATGCATTATATTATCTATTACAGAAAAAGGTTAGCGATGATTTTCAACAGATAGTAATATAAACTTGTTTAAATTATCATCTGTCGATGTGTCACAGAGCACTAAAACCTTAAACACTGCTTCTCTTGTTTAACATGGGTTAATATATTTCGGACCCATCTTGTTAAACAAAAGATTTCAGGCGGGCAATTACTTGTCGCAAATCCATGAACTTTACATTAAAAATGCCATTCTTATTATGACATTAAAACAATTATTTTTACCAAATGTTGTAGATGCAAAATGTAATCAGGAAGTAAATATGTGAATTACATTTTATATTTTAAACAAAATTGTAGAAATATTTGAAAAATCCTAGAAATCATAACACGTACTATTAAGTTACGTTAAAATGTGGATCAAGTTACATCAAAGTTTAAATGCATCCTTTGAACCGCGACAAAACATATACAGCAAACTTAACGATGAATTTCTGTACGTAATGGCAAAATAGTGTCGGGGTAGAGTAAGGAAGTTGAAATGTAAGATGATGAGCAGTCACATTCTATATTGGCAGTAAAACTGTTAAGCCGCAAAAATTGTAAATGACTAACTTAATAATAATTCACTTACTGTGTTATTTTGAAGTTAACTATTATACATTAATGTTTTAGATGCTGATTGTAGTATAACTACTCCCGATTTTCATACAAATAGATCTGAAGGTCAATGCACGTGTCATTGTAAAACTGCTGTTTTAGTTTAGATGATGATTGTAATATCTACACCCGGTCTTTATACATTTGGATCAGAATGTCAATATATGTGTCATTGTAAAAATGTTATTTTAGAAGCTGATTGTAGTATAAGTACATCCGGTGTTTATACATTTGAATCAAAATATCAATACATGTGTCATTGTAAAAATGTTGTTTTAGATGCTGATTGTAGTATAACTACACCCGGTGTTTATACATTTGGACCAGAATGTCAATACATGTGTCATTGTAAAAATGTTGTTTTAGATGCTGATTGTAGTATAACTACGCCCGGTGTTTATACATTTGGATCAGAATGTCAATATATGTGTCATTGTAAGAATAGTGAAACTTGTGATACAACAACAGGAGAATGTACATCAGGTTGTGATCGATATTGGTTTGGTCCAGGATGTCAATATAGTAAGTGAAAATTTGATATGTATCTCATTTTAGTGAATATTATGTATTTAGTCGAGTAGACAGATTTTAATATTTGTTACACATTGCAAATTATCAAAATAAACTTTTACATTTAGAATTAAGTTATAATTTAGCAAAATCCATCTTTTACATATCTTCACATACTGTCCAAAGATCGTTTTAGACTTTCCTGCGAAATCCTTCGAATAACACAAAACGCAAATCTTCGAGTAAAACTATTGTCACATCTTTTAAACTTCAATTTAACAATCACGTTACACGTTTTTGTTTTTGTGCAATAAAACCCTTAATTCATCGAAGCACGTACGTTTAAGTACCGATGTTCAAATTTATGCGATTCCTAAATTGATAAGGTCTCTAATTAAACACATTAATTAGGTGTATCACCCTGATCATTTGTACGTAATATAGTAAAACTGTATAAAACTTGAACGATAAAACAATAGTACGTATATTGTTACGGTACAAAAAGAAAAAAACTATTATAATACTTCAGGAAAATGTGACGACTTTTGATTGGCTGATCAAGTCCGCGAAAAAATCCATATACACCGCGTATGAGTTTATATGCACCGTGTCCCCTCAGGCAGCCTCTCAAAATAGTTCAGCATAAATTCTTGTCTAATGTCCGCCATTTTGTTAATCGATTCAAACATGTTTTTCTTTGTACTCATGACATTACTTAGCAAATAAGACATAATGATGCCATTTTCTTTATAAAATAACGTTATACACCGGGTTTACAACATGAATAACAAATCTATTACTTACAATACTGTAAATCAAGGACCCAAAATGTGACGCTTTACAACATGAACTTCCAAGCCATTGGACTGTGTCAGTGTGCGCTTCTTTTTCCATTCTGTGACTGTGTTCAATACTACGACTTATCCAGTCATTATAAAGTTAATACAGAGGTTGACGTGCGTTTCATTCATTGAATCAAGCCAATCTATGTATTAAGTATAAATAATGAAACTGGCGGTCAAACGATCTTTCTCAAAAATGAATCAATGTAGTTTTTCTACGACTTCGCTCTTTTTTCGGAAAACGATTTCCATCGTGCCCTAACAGTTTATCCCTTCAGCGAGTGTCTCCTTAAAATAGTCCATACATCCCCATCGTCCGTGAGCAGTTTTTTAGATAGATCCTAGTACTTTCCGATCCTCTTCCCCATGAAACTTACCCGTCTAAATGTCAAATAGTAAACCCTACAACACATCATAACATGACCGCCATTATATGACGACATGATCAAACATTCAAAAAATTATTCGGATGCGCAGCGGGGAAATTGAACTAAAATACTGCTCTTGTTTGTTTTACATTTTTGAGTTGTCGATGGATTTTAAAGGGATCTGAAGTATTGTTAAATCGTAAAAAAGATTTCTGACAGTGTATATGGGTCCTTCTACCCCTCGAAGTTACAAATAACCTCTTGACAAACGCCTCAGGGTATATGAACTCTCGGGGTAGAAGACACCGTCAACAATCTTTACAACTAATATTATACAAAATATAACTTTATTAAACAACATAGCTATGTAGAAAGTATCAAACAGACGAAATTTTGATTGAATAATTCCTGAAGGGTATGCGATCAAACAGCTCACTGGTCCTAGTCCTGGTAAAACTATTTCACATCCTAGTATAAATAAGAATTTTATTAATTTATTTTCACCCTTTTTAAAACGGAATATGAATTTGTGTTCTATAATGCAATTATTCCAATGCGGTGATAGGTAATATCTAAAAACGCTCAAATGCAGAAACCAAATTAGGCGCCAATAGAATGAATTTGAATGACTTACAAACTAATCCAATATCAATGACATGTTTATTCTAATTTTTACTGACCATTCCAGTAGATTTTATAGCGAAGCATCTATATAAGATAAGTATGTGATTGCATGACTTAAACTCAAACGAGAATAATCTAGCTAGATCATTTCAGAGAATAATATTGACTGAATGAAATTTATGTTACACTGTTGTCATATAACATCTATCACATCTATAAAAATATCGAGTTGCACAAATTGTTTCATATCAAAACAATCATTTATCAAGCAACCCACACTCAAGTGTGAGTGCAAGTGCATTGCCACTGATTTATTATTCCAGTCAATGTCTACGCAACTCACAGTAATAAGTGCTGCTCTAAAGTGTTTAAGCGAATATAAAATTTAGATTTGACCAACACACCAACTGATTATGTTTGCATTGATTTTTCTAGAAGATAGAAGAATATGCATCTTGTCTTGTTTTATGCATCAGAACCGATTCGAAGCCCTTTTATTGAACGTTTGACAATTATTCTAAGCGAGTTGTTTCACTGATGAGTAACGTGTGTTTACGTGTATTAATAACAGTAAAAAAGGATGATGTAAAATCTCAATAAGTTTGAGATATTAGTTGGTTAGGCACAACAACGCTAAAATTTGCGAATAATTTCATATAATTAAATGCAGACTGTCTTTTGATTAAATAAGACTTGCCTATTCCTTGAACTCAAGTAATTCGACGCGATTTTTACTGAGATATCAAGCGATATTTTTTACGTAAATTATTGTTACGCAATATATTTTTGTTAACAAACCAACTGAAAACGTATCTAGTTGAACATCGGTTACAGCTAATCATTACATTCAGTGGACAATAGCGATACATACAGTCAAGATTGTCTATAGTGAACATGTTGGGGAGAATTGGATTATGGTCAATGTTGACAGAGGGTCATTATTCACAGTCCAGTAGTATGTGACGAAATTGATTAAAGTCATTATACAGTCATGTAACTGTTTAGATAATCATTTAGTAATAGTACAAACAGTAAATTTTCAAAAGCTAATATTCTTAAATATTTTGTTATCTTTTTATTCCATTGTTGATTTCATAAAATTTTAAATTTTATTTAAAATCCATCAGACAATATTTGAACCTTTCACACCTAATAGAAAAAATAGGTTTGTTTCGGGTTTCCCGACCGACCATATATATATATAAACGGGACAACGGACGAAGTGGTTTTTATTCTTTCTTACTTAGTTGTAAATAGACGAGCAGAGTTGCAATGTCCGAGCTGAACAATGTATTTTAATTTTAATAAGTTGATTGATCGATTGAATACGCCCTTAACTTATCGTTTTGTTTTCTGTAGTGATTTTATATGTATGATTTTGATGTATTTTTTTTAACTGAACAAGCACATGTATGTCCATAAGTCATAAACATAGTTGTCACGTTGCTTGTTTGCTTCCTTAGATTTGTTGTTTCATAGAGTATACACGTATTATGTGATTTCAGTACTTGGATTACTACACGTGCATCATATATAGCCTTGGAAATTAACTGATATAACTGAAGAAATACACCGCTAATCTTTACACAATATTTGCTGCAAAATGTTATCAAATGAGAAAATCGATCTTCATCATAACCTTTAAAAATGTCGGATTGTTGATTTAATTGCATGATTTGGATTTAAATCAAAGTGACATTTGGTTCAAGCATTGATGATAAGATAATCAGGATTTGTTACAGAATCGCTGCATTACTATTATAATTTTCAGGTTTATTTCTACGATCTGTTTTGGATTTATTGCCTTTGTCTCATAACTTCTGGGTCACCCCTCGTGTTTTAAAGCTTTATGGCTAGAGAAATATTTAAGAGAGACGAAACAGTACTTCTTTTCTCAACGTTTTATGCATGTCACATCATATTCAGACCATTTGCTTTAGATATTGTTGGATAATATCTGATATGATAAAATAATAAAAAACAGTAAATGTGATTTCTTACTAAAATTTACATTTTTGTACTTCAGGAGATTTAGCAGAAAATGAGTATTCTAGAATGATTAGTAATTTGCGCGATAGCCCTTACCAGTTTGCAGATAGAGGAACTGATGGAGATATATCAACATGTAGTTATACAACAGAACCACGGTACAGTACTGGAAGACCCTGGTGGAGAGTTTTATTAGAAGATGAAGTAACAATCACTGATATATATATACTGACTACTACTGATGGATTACGTAAGTATCAAAACAATTTAACTGATATGTTTAATGTTTGTGATGAATATAGGTAATATGGTGCTAAGACCCGTTGTCGTAAAATGATTATTTAATCAATGAATGAGTAACTGTTACTGTTTTCGCTCACAAATATGGAGATAAAGCGGGTTCCGATGAGTTGTCTGACAATATGTAATCACAAAATAATGGAAAGAAGACGATGTACATATTTTACACTTATTACCTGGGTTTTGAAATTGAAGTGCTTTTACTGATGTAACTGGGATGTTCTGGTCCCTGTAAGTTCATTTACTTCGTGCCTTTTATTTTGATAATGCTATTAGGGTTTTTGTGTGTTTGTGTATTGTATGGGTTAAATGGAGGATTTTACCAAGCCGATTTATTTAATATGTTTGTAACTATATATAGCAACAAATTTGACAAGTCAACACGGCCATTATGCGACTTTTTCCCGTATTATGCGTTTTCGACCGCATTCAATTCGCCCATTATGCATAATAGGCGCTGAATGTGCGCACGCGAATCGTTTGCGTCATTAAGTATGCTTCAAACATGGCGAAAAGAATTCTTGAGTCTTTGTCAAAAAGAATTTTAGATTTAGACGGACAAATTCAAAATATAATACACAAAAAGTATAATTTAAGAATTTACTAATAATTTTATATTGAACCTTTTAATCACTTTGATCTACTTCGCCATTTAAACTCAACAATTCTAAACTCAACTGTTGACGCTGTACTGAGTATCCGAAATTTGCACTGAATTCCATTCTGTGTTTAATTTAACGAATATCCAGCCATTATACGCTACAAAACCGCCCGGCTAGCTCAGTTGGTAGCACGCAAGTCTACTGATCGAGGGGTTGCGGGTTCGATTCCCGGGCGAGCCGTACTTTCGTGGAGCTTGGTCATGAAATCATTTCTACGGCCATTCTTCCCCTTACCAATGATTTATAATTATGTAGGGCAGTTGTCAGTCACTGACGAAATTAAGCGCTTAGTAGTTGATTAACAGCTAAATCCAGAGATTCAGCCTTTTCAGGAGTAAGTAGGTTGACTGACCGCCGTTATTTGACCTATATGATGTGTTGCTACGGCGTTAAACCCAAATGAACGAACGAACTTATACACTTAATGCATAGGTTGAATATTGTTTACAAAAGCCAAGCCATGCATAAATATAATGAAACTAGCTTCTAAAATCATCATCAACGCCCAGGCCATTTTGGAAAATCAATGACACATCCCTTTAGAACCGCTGGTTGTGTGTGTGTTTCCCTATTATAATCCTTATATCCGTCTATTTAAGGTTTGAATTACAAGTATACACTAGTACGTTCCAGTCTCCTGATAATATCGTTTTATCATTATAAATCCATGATTAATTAAAGTAAATTCATTTAACGACGAATCCTACAAACGCACTTAAACACGCCATTGACTACAAAGTTTCATTATATTCTACGTCATTGTTATACGTCATCATAGAACTGATTCGTTCTCGGAAAATTTGCAGTCCACAGTTATTAAATTTGTCATGTAGCATTTACAGAGATTGTTCAAATTATGTCCCTGGGGTCAAAATTTTCCCCGCCTCAGGGGTCAACAGATATCAATATGGAAATGTTAACAATCTTCTCCATTAAAACTGCAGGGCTTAAAGTTCTGATAGTTGGCATGTAGCATCATTAGAATGTGTTTTACAGAGATTGTTTAAATTGTGTCCCTGAGGTCCAAATTAGCTCCGCCCCAGAGGTCACAATATTTACAAAGAGTAATATAAGAAAATGTTTAAAAAAATCTTCTTCTCTAAAACTGCAAGGCCTAGACATTTGATATTTGGCATGTAGCATCACTAGAAGGTGCTTTACAAAGATCGTTTAAATTATGCTCCTGTGTTCTAATTAGCCCCATCACAGGCATAACAAGATTCATATTGAGTTATGTAAGGAAATGTGAAAAATTGTCTTATTATTTACCGCCGGCCTGATGGCCGGTGGTAGATTGGAGTCGTCAGAATCTGATGATCATGGTAGGAGCAGTTCATGATTTCTTTTAATGGCGTCCTCCTTTTTTATTTACTAATGTTGACAGTGCAAAATTGTATTAATTTTTAGTTTTATAGTACTGCAATGAAATTTTGTGGTTTTGGGGGGGGGCATTTTAAAGAACTTTTTATCCTTAATTTATATTTTAAGACATTGTAAAATATCTGGAAGGCTAAAAAAACACATACCGTACGTATTTCACGCACGTCTCCGTGAACAGATTTGTTTCAGACTCGCGTTTATCGTATACGAAGCGCTAAATTCATGTTTTGGAACGTTCTGGATAATTAAGCAGGCTTCTGGTTTAGACTAAAACACGCAGACATATGAGTACATTTTAAACACAAACGGTCCGTAAGTCTATTTATACGAGAACAACTTTGAGGAACGGTCTATAATAGTGACACTTAAACTGACAATATACAAAGAAAAATTATCAGACCATGATTGATTATAATTTGATAATATAATAGGTGCTAATATTTTAGTAAACATAGATATATTGCTGTAATTGGTGGCCAATAAGCGATGTGGTTTTTTTTCATAAAAGTTTATAAAAAGTAGTAACTATATAATAATGTAGTAACTATATAGATTTATAAACTGCGCCTTTTAATCATGGCACACTACATGTTAACTGTACCATACCTCAGAATACAGAATTTTGTACTCTTTTTGTCGCGTATATCGTTGTTTTCTCTTTTGTGTATGTACACATAATGTCATCACTATCCGGTGGTATTTAATGCTTTGCATTATTATTTTCTTGTAAATATTATAATGAAAGTGTTTTTATAACTCGTACATGGTAATGTACACGGGACCAATTTTTAATTGTGTTTGAATACATATTAAACCACAGCTGTGACGTCATTCCATTGTTTCCACAGTACCTTATATTCAATAATGTACAGGTAACCGTCCAATATTAAGATTACTCGTCCATTATGTGGCGTGTTTGGACAATATCTAACGTGTAAGTCTAATATTGGACTACACGCTAGATATTGTCCAAACACACCGGATAATGAACGTGTAACCTTAATAGTGAACGATTACCTTTTTGATGTACTTCAAGAAAAAAAGCAGACGAATGAGGGGAGATTTTTTTTCATTTATTGAACAAACGTTTGCAAACAAAATCAAAATTTGGAATTCTTCACTCATTTCTCTTCGAAATGAAGACATTAGTATTAAGGTTCAAGTAAAGTTTTTGTTTGCATTAAAAATAGTCAAATGAAAAATGCTATAACTCTTTCATACTTCCACCAAGAGCAGTGTATTATACATCAAAATGTTCCCTATGAAACATACAATGTGATGCTGGTAATTAATTCAGATGAAAACGTTTACTGAAAGATGCATTTGCAAAATTGATGCTGTAAAACTGAAAATACTAAAAGACATTAAGATTTTTTTACAAACTAATTTTACATTAAATCATTTATAGAACATTATAGTTTATATTCCTATGAAGGTACTCCAATATTTAAAACCTCAATAAATGTTAAAACAAAACTAAGGTAAATGAAAAACATTTTGACAGATACAAGTGTAATGGGTTTTCACGACCCTGTTTCTACTTTCACTTTAGTTTTTCAATTGCCTTAGTTTTGTTTTAATATTTATTGATGTTATAAATATTGCAGTACCTTCATTGGAATGTGTACTATTAGGTTCTGTCAAGGAATTAATGCTAAATTTTGTTGTAAGAAAATTTTAATGTAATTTAGTATTTTTATTTATGCAGCATCAATTTTGCAAATACATCTTTTGCTAAATATTTTTATTGAAATTAATGACCAGCATCACTTTTTATGTTTCATAAGAAACATTTTGATGTATAAAACAATACTGTTGGTGGAAATATGACAGAATTAGAGCTATTCCTGTTTTACTATTTTTTAGCAAACCAAGACTTTACATGAACCTTAACGGTGTAATTCCTGTTCACAATATGTCAACGTTGCGGTGTCGTTCTGAAAATTAAAAAAGAAATATATAAGTTTGGCATTATACTAAGACATAAACTAGATTTTAACACATATAACACATTCTCTGTCTAACACTGTTAGCCGTTTCTTGTCATCAGTTCAACGAATTCAGTTTTGTCCTTCAATATAACAACGTGTGATAAAACAAAATAAAGCTTTTTTAGAAATAGTTGCAGAATGGAACATATCATTCGTCATCAGCCCAGAAAAAAATAATTTGAATAAAATGGACAGTGTGCAGAACACTAAATTATTCTTGCACTGGACAACAGAAACATGGTAGACATTGCTTTAGCACTCAGTGATGCCAAAATGACATTGACAAGTCGCAAGTTGTCAACGATACAAACTAACTTTCACAATATAAATATATGTGCTAAGAACTTTAGGATATTTTAGGTGGTTCATGCTTTTTACCAATACTATGAAATTGTTTGCACCGCTTGCGCACGGACGGAAAACGTACAAATTTGAGTTCTGAATTAGGTCTTGCGCAACTGTCTCTCTCCATGATCAAATAATCATAGGTTTGAGCCTTGAATCGAACATAGATTGATATGTGAACAGAAGGGCAGACATGTTGCTTACGAAAGATGCAATATTTACTTGGTGCACACAGGGCTCAGGTTCAGGTCTCAAAGTGGCTATTATTTATATAATATATTTTTCATTTATATATAAACTTACTTATGACTTGTTTCTGCAATATTTGTTTCTCATCAAGTTTATTAGAAATCAGCCTTGTGTCAGGCTGTGGCTGATATCGCTTCTTAGACATGGCTGGAATCAGTTGATAATCCACATTTTCTATGCATTGCAACCATTGTAATGTATTTATATCCAAATGAAAGATTTCCGAATGATGAATAGTATATCCATGAAAACAAACACTGTAATTCCAATGATTATTTAGTTTTTGTCACATGTGTATAATATACCCGACTAAATGAAGAACAGAAACGAAATAAACAACCACTGTCATAAATACACATTAGTTTACATGTGAATGGATATGCACGAAAATCTCGTGAACAAACGATTCATTAATTTGTCAAACAAAAGGGGTACCATTTGGGAAACAATTAATTTTTTCTATATCTATTTAAATTCTATAAATTTATTACTTTTTGTTGAAGTTGACATGTATAACTCCTTAATCGGTATTTGTGATACGTGCGTGTAAACTAAAATTCATTTTGTATCACAATATTACACACCGCTTCCTTTGTCTAACACGGGTTAATATATTTCGGAATCACCTAGTAAAACAAAAGATTTGACGAGAGCGAGTTGTTCTTTTTCACGTGAGCGAGTTGATATTTAGATATCAATATGAAAAAGAAAAACCTGCCCTCGTGAAATTATAAGTCGTGTATTCAATAGAGCGTAGTCTTCTTGTTAATTTAGAATTTAAAATAAACACGAACTGCTTAATTTTGAAAAATTGTCTTTACTAACAAAACTTATTATATTTTCATGAAACGTTTATTACAAAACTTAAATCTCTTTGGAAATATGTACAGAACTTAGGATTTATTCTAATGAAATGAAAATGAATATGTTGTATTTATTCATGTCATGATTTAATAGCGATTAACCACCTACAATACTTCCAATTCTGGCTCATCACAATATTACTACCAAACTAAATATGATCAAGAATAAGTAAATATGTAATATAACACTGTCCATAAATATTTCCAACATGTAAGGCCTAAAATTGCATAATTTACCGAAAATGAGAAGATGACATTGCATATATCAGCTTGAATAAAAATTAAACAATACAATGAATCAAGAAACGTATTCATGTATTTATTGTTAATTAACAAATATTATTTACCGTCGCGGATGCTAAAATATGTAACCAAATCAAGCTAGTTATCTGTTAATTAACAGTTTCAAATCCACTATACGCTCGTAAGAGAAAAAGATGCACTCGAAACAAATTCGTTTGTAAAAATGTAGTCCATGCCCAATTTATGTACATGTGTAAGTAATCACTTGAATCGTTGTGTAAGTTGGATATTAACCTCGTGCTACGGATTTTCTGTATTAAAACAACATGGCCTTGGACTTCTCAAAATCCTCAAACGCTTCGCGTTTTCGGATTTTCACGAGAAGTCCGCGGCCAGAGGTGTGTTCAACAATGCGGGCGCTCGCTCGAGCGCTCGCCTCGCAAATTGTTATGTTATTGAACGACAGCGAGCACTCATTCTATAAATAGAAGAAGGTGAAGATATCGGTCAGTCAGACCGTTTGTGTACAGAAAGGGTATTAAATCGTATGATGTACTAAACCGAAGTTTTGATGTAAATCCCTTTGAAATACGGTAAATATACGCAGAAGGCTCGAGATTAAAGCATTGGATATTTCGTATTTGGTTATTTTAAATCTGCTATATTTTTTTCAATGTACCGATTTGAGTACCGGTACCAAAACGAAACGGTATTTACCGGAATTTATATAATAATTTATAAGCGAAACACCTCTCGAGCTGTATCGCGAGCGCACGCGAGCGCACGCGCGAGCGCCCGCGTTCAGAACGCGGGCGCTTCATGTCGCCCCGAGCGCTCGCATTGTTGAACGCACCTCAGGTTGTTCTAACTCAGAAAACCCTCGCACTCAGTTAATATCCTTTACATAATAATCTTTACATAATAATCTGTAGGTAAGCTCGAGGTGCTAACGCGCCTCAGCTATCCAATATCTAACATATTGGACACCTCTCGGGGTATATCCCTTACATATTATATATGTGCGTATATAACGAGTGTGAGGACTATTGTGCCAGTGTGTAAAGGGTACTAACGAAGCGGAGAATTGAATAAAAGATAAAATGACTTTCTACGTTCATGTAACAGTATTTATTACGTCTGTTAAAATTTCAGCAGCTATTTTCTCATTAAAACTCTTCCTTAACTCATAGTTGCAAAATGACATACATGCATGTTATTAAACAACACTTTTTAATACATATACTTTATTAACACATCGGAAATGCAAATATGTTACATGTCCTTTTTCAGAATATTTTCGTGAATTCGAAGTGACAGTAGAAAAGTTACCTTATAAAGATAAAACAAAACATTATGGACAATCAGAAACAAGTGTATGTTATAGACATGATAATACTATACCAGACAGTACCAATATACATGTAACATGTACTACACCATTAATTGGTAATCAAGTGAGGATTACTTTATCTAAAATACAATCTCAACTTATTTTATGTGATTTTAGAATAAATCAAGGTAAGAAATACAGACATCTGTTAAATATTGCTTTATATCATATTAGTCGTTTAGTTGGTTTTGAGTGGCTTAGTTTTTAGCAACATCCCATATTTAATGAATGCGATCATTGTTTACATCAGGGATGTAATATGTGATTTGGTTTCAAATTTAAATAGATCTATGCTGTCATGTGCTTGGTAATTGCGGTTATCTCTCTATTCAGAGAATGTCAAAACATGATGTACATTACTGGATTAAACTACCAAAAGTATAAATACAGAAATACTGTGTTATTTGATACTTGTACTCAAGCATTATTCGGTACAACAAATTCTTGAACTGCTCTCTAAGAATACAATTATGGCCGAGTGATTTACAATGTTTATAATGCTGGCATGTTTATAAAACACGTGTTCCTTTCGATGGACTAACTTTGATACGTAGATTTCTATTTCTTTGTTCTAAATATAATCTAATATATCATTTAAAAAGCTATGGGGTATTTATAGTAACCATCCAAGTACATTTACTGAAACATGAATTGATTTATATTAGTTCGTCTTGCCAATGTAAAGAAGCTATATAGAATCGTTTTTATTATGTGTCGTTTTTTTGCATGGAAGCTGAGTTATCAGTTCATATATATGTTAGTAGATTTACCAGAACATTAAGCATATTGCACAAAAACTACTGTGTAACTATATACATTATAATTTTACGCTTAAATAAAACGCTAGGGGTGCAGAAATATATCCCCATGGTAACACATCTATTTTCCATAGTGGTAGCTTGTCATATTTTTTTTATGTAAATTCGCCGGAAATATTAGTGCATACTTACAATCTTTGTTTGAACTGATATAATATATTCTTCAAATTCTACGTATGACCTTATTCAAACAGCTTCATGAAATATACTTGTACATGTATAATTCTCGAACAATTTCATCAAAATTTGCTTTGTATATAATTCGGCTCCACGCTGAACTTAAATGTTCATGTTTTTTAATTAGTGTTTACATTAACAGTTTCTTTCTGTAAGCGTTTACGTTTTTATCTCTTACCACATGTGCAAGCGGATTCTTAAGACAAAATCATTAAATACACTTTACTGTTCTTTGGCGCGGCTGTCTAAGCCGCCTTTTGAACCTATATCATTACCCAATATAATAATTTAGGTCATATCTGTTTGTCCTATGAAATTTTCTATCAGTATAAAACTGTATAAATTAAATGATACCATTGATTATTTGTTGTAAACAGGCGGTTAGCACGGACAGTTCTTATTTTGTGAATTTGATTTTACATTTGTCGTGGGGCATTCCCTGTGGTATTACTGAACAGCGAATATAACTCTTCATACATTATGGAAAATAAATCATGTAGCGAGTTTAATTACCCGAAACATTCTAAAATATTCCGTAACAAAACATTCGGAACTGCTCGAGCATTCGCTGCGAATAATCTAATCAAATAAACATATACATATCGTATAGGCAATAAGTGATGTTTCAAAATTTATGGACTAAACAGAACGTCATTCATTGCCTTAACCGTCGTATATTTGTTTATTTCAACACCGATAGTTTTAAATAGTGTCAAACATGTCCGAGCTTATTCGCAGCGAATGGCCAATGGGATCCGAATGTATCGTTTAGGGACGTTTTGGAACGTTCAGGGTAATTGAACAGGCTACTGCATAGGGCCGAATATACATGTATTTTTAAAATATTTCTTTTAATGTTTTTTTAATTATAACAGGAAATAAACATTAATAGTAAGTTTTTATTAACTCAGAGTTGTTAAAATTATTTTGTGCGTAATAGAAGCATATGTAATAATTTCAGGTAGAAATCTCGCCTTTCGACAATCAGTTACATCCAGTGCAATTCATCAGAATAGTACTACTTCTTTCCAAGCATCAAACGCAGTGAACGGTTTGGTAACTTATTCCTACTGGAGTGAATGCTTTGTTACTGGTAGTTTCAGTAACAAATGGCTACAAGTAGAATTTGATCATCCGATACATGTCTACTTTTTCAATGTCACTACATTGAGAAATAGATACGGTAATCAAATAATACCACACTTACAGATGGAATCTTCAAATAGTGGTCTTAAATACTCTTAATTACGACATTATTCTCACTGTATCAATGTAGTCAACAGATTAAACAAACATAGCCTACAAATGTCGTGGATATTCTAATTCTTTTACTCATAATATTTTATATGACTTAAAATACGAAATGAGATGTGTTTATTGTTACATGGACGACATATTGCAAAATTTCATGTCAAATGTAAGCATTTAACTCACGGTTCCTATATTTAAATTGGTCTCTAGATTGTGCTTTTAATTTAGAACTACGAATAAACTTTCGTCTGTAGCTGACAGATCGTGTACGTCAAAATATATGAGACCAATGAGACTAATGACCAAACTCCTCGAATGTATTTTGTATCAGCTCTAAAACAAAACCTAAGATCCTATGATTGTAAATCGTGATTGCTACCGACTTGAACAATTTGGCTTGTTACAATTTGATAAAAGGAAAGAGCCAATTTCATTCGATGAATTGGAAACTGAATTAAAAGTTTACATTCCAAATAACAAATATATTAAGTTATCATGAAATGTATATTTTTTCTGGATACAAAATAAGAGTATAATGCTCTAATGTATATGAGATTGACTAAATAGCACAATGAAACCACAAAATCAAGAATCTGTTCAAATCTTAAACTTCAGAGCATAATAATTTATTAGTATTTAATGTACATTTTTCGATTTTAGATTATATAGATAATTATAGAATTAATGATACAACATCTGGCAAAGAATTATTACATGATTCTGGTAGTGACTTGTCACCAGCTACATATGGATATCTGAATAAAAATGTTCAGAAAATCACCATAGAAAAGACTTCAAGGGACACTATGGTTATATGTGAATTAGAACTTTATGGAGGTTTGTGATAAGTTAAATCATGTCATTCTGTTATAATTATGATGAATTAAATTTCACAAAAAGGTCATATCGCGCCGAAAGCAATCAATGATACTATAAATTCAAACGAAATTAATGATGTAAAGCTCTACATCTAATTATAAACATTTATTTCTTTCAAAAAGTTAAGTATCGCATATGATGATACAGATTCAAAAAGTTGTTAAAGAGAGTTTACTTAAAATTTTGTGTCACGAATGTATTTAAGATCGTGACAGTCAAGGAGAACGTGTTTTACATTGAAATGCTCGTCGCACGGTATACATTTAGGTGCTTCCTCTCTTTTGAGAAGGTATGAATGTGTTAATCTGGTTATTTCATTGAAATGTTCATGTTATTTGTTTATTATATTATGTCAATCTTGTTCAGGACTTGTTTTGTTTTGATAAGTGTACGTATTTAGATACGAGAATGGAAATTGATAAATGTTTCCGTTAAGACAAAAACTTACTGCCTGTTTCTGAATTAATTATTCTGAAACTAAAAGTACACGAGAAAGAGAGAAATACGAGACCAGAGTCGTGAAATGAAGATAACAACTCCACGAATTGTTCACATTATTTATTTTTTGTTCTTCTAGGTATTAGAGTTTCGAAATAGCTTTGTACCATTTTTCTCTTTTTTGCGTTTTACCATCGTGGTATCGTCGTCTTGTTTCTGTCCTGGTTTAATTATTCCTCTGCGTTTGTTTTATTTACTGACGAAAACAATACTTGACCTAATGGAACACCGTAAAATATATTGCATACGAGTAGCTAGTATATAGTAAGATTTAATGTAGATTTCTATCCCATACTGGTATATTATCATGTAGGTGTAACATGTGTAATGTTTGAGTAAATTTTTAAAGAACCTAGATCTATTTTTAGAAAATTATTTATCATAAAACATTTTTATTTAAAGATTGTCCGCTTAATCAATGTGGATACGATTGTTCAAAAGTATGTCATTGTAAATCAGTGACTATAGAAGATAAAATATCTGGTATTTGTACATCTGGTTGTGAAGATAGATGGAAAGGAGAAAGTGGTAAATGTGATGTTGGTAAGTGTATAGTGAAGCTGGTTATGCCGTATGATACGTTTAAGTAATGATATATTTAATAACAAGTCGTCCGCCTGTACAAAACAATGCATTCAGTCACCTTGAACGTATTCAAGATTCGACAGTTGAGAAAAACTGACTATTGGCTAGAATATCTATACTTACCTGAGAAAGTCTTGATAACAGTAAATGCCACACCATTGAATATCATTGCATTGTTTATATTTAACTCAAACATATTTCATGTGTGACGATTTACAAGATACATACAAGATACAGGTCGTCCACGTGTACATTGCGTATTAAGATACAACCAGTTTCATGGCACACCCATTTTTGTGGATGATATATCTTTAATTTTTAATGCTATCTGTTTAAACTTACTAGATAAACATTTAATCTTATAAAACTAAAATGCTTACAATAATTACACAATATTTTTAATAAGTGTTAGTTATCAAAAAGGAATACTTCAAACTGTAGTCTATATAGTGGGCAAGTCTATGTCTTAATTAAAAGTAAATGGTCTAGAATACGACCTGTACAGACATCTATTTCTAGTCAGGACATAACATGAACAAAAATATTACCTTTGAAAAGCAATTATCCGCCAATGAACAGGAATGAGTATAAAGCTGATGCTCAAGTCTGGTAAGAATAATATCTGATAAAATTACAAAGAGGTAATATGTGTCGAGATTTTACTAGCCATAATGTTCTATCTATATTTTGTGTATGATGTTTTTCATTATTTATTCTGACGATTTTCATATAGACGTTTGTACTTCTTCTGTACGGATACCCTTTATCCGTTGAAGTGAAGTAAAGTTCGAACCTAAGATTTACGTAAGATTGCAAACGAAGTTTTGAGTGACAAGTTGTAGCTAAATACACTTATGCTGAAAATGTTAACATATATAAATACTTACATATTAGGAAGTAAATGTTTCATTTACAGAGTGGTGTGCAAGCAATAAATGGGGACAATCCTGTCAGAATGAATGTGGAGCCTGTAGACAAGGACCCTGTGATTTTGTGACTGGTAAATGTATTGGTGGTTGTCAAGATGGATATTACAATACTGATGATGATTGTAAAACTGGTAATCTCTTTATCTTTTGAAGCTCAATAATGTGGCATTATGTACGTATATGGATCCATTTTAAGTTAAAATATATATGCCTACATTAATACATGTATAGACATTGATATTAATTATTCATTGATATGCTCCTAGAAATTCAATATTGTTTTGAAATATCATAATGTATTACTTAAATGTATATAACAATTGAAACAGTATATCACTCATCGGCGATTTGTTAATTGTGTGAAATGTCTTAATGCTTGTTCATCTACTGGTTCAATTTCACTAGATAATTAAACATTCTCCCACTGATGCACCCTTACAATGTTCGACATATTTGTCATAAAATTACTTACTCGAATATCTAAATGAATGTTTAATGTAAGTAACAAATTGTATCTAGTTCTCATATAATAGCATAAAGTAATTAAGCTGATATTTAAACAAATGTTTCAAGAAAAACTAGTTCATATAAAAAAATTTACAGAATGTGTCAGCGGTTGGTATGGATATAATTGTCAAAGTAAATGTTCAGATCACTGTAAGAATAGTTGTGATAAAGTAAATGGTAAATGTATAGACGGTTGTAATCCTGGGTACATTGGTGATAAATGTGAACAAGGTATTTGTTTATTCAATAAATGCGTTACAGTTGTAATTTGTTTGCGTACCAAACCATAAGTTCATTCATAATGTTTGAATAAATGTGCCCAACTACATACAATGGAGAAAATTAACGTTTACAAGTGAGCAATTTACTTGACTGATGATATATATTCAAACAGAATGATATGATGTGGTCTTACAGAAGAACCGCTTTATAGAACGGAAACTTTGTAAAACTTAAATTTGGAAAAAAACATGTTTAATATGACTGTGGTATTTCAATAATTTAACGGTTGCAAGACAGTTTTTGAGAGTGTTGTAAATGAATATATTTTCATACATTGTGTGACTTTAAATATGTCCATAGGTTTACAATAATACTTTATTTCAATCGTAATTGATATAATAATATAATGTCTCATATATTTTAGAATGTCAAGCGGGAACATACGGTCAGGAATGTGTAAATACTTGCAACGAGAATTGTGATGTCGTGTGTCATCATGTGTCTGGTACATGTACAAGTTGTAAGGCTGGATGGAAAGGAAATTATTGTGATACAGGTTTGTTTTATCTCGGTATTTACATCTTTGAGATTTTTGGTATGATTAGGTTTCGTAGTGTTTTGTAAGCACGTTCAAAATCATAACTTGCAATATATGTGGTGTGTAAATGTTTGTTATGGTTAACATTTTTATATAGATTTATATGTTCACCACTGTCAATATGGGGCTAAGATTAAAGGAAAAGGAAATAAAAAGTACTTATTACATAAACACCCAATAAAATTACAAAAATCATAAAATCACTGTTTATCAAAAAGAAAATAAATCTTATATGATACTTAAATTACCTTATAGAATGTGATGATGGTTTTTATGGTATTGGATGTCAACACAGATGCACTGATAAATGTTTAAATGTTTGTAACAAAGTAAATGGTGTTTGTTCTTCATGTACACCCGGTTGGACTGGAAACTACTGTAACGAAAGTATGTAACATAAAGTAGAAACTTATGTTTAACAAATAGCTGATCAGCATAATGATAGTCGTCTGAAAACAAATAATTTCAAAAACAAACGTGTAAACTAAATTAAAGTAAATATAGTTCAATTAATGAAATTTGGCCGAAAACAAACGAATATTTTATATGTAATGTATCAAAAAATGCTTTTTTACTTTTTTGCATTCGATTTTAAAATACCTCTTCTCTTTTAAAAGAAACAATTTTATAGAAAATACACTTTTAGTCCAAACTTTAACTTTGAAAGCCAAACTGTTTGACATGAGTATTGTAGCTTATTTGAATGTAATATGTAAAAAAATAATGGCCGCAAAACAGTTTTTGTGTCTGCTGTGAATAAATATATTTTTATATATAATTTTACATAATGTGACTTTAATTATTTCCATAGGGTTACAATAATGCAATTAATAAAATGATATCATGACTCATATATTATAGAATGTCAAGCGGGAAAATATGGCAAGGATTGTGAAAATTCTTGTAATGAAAACTGTGCGGACACGTGTCATCACGTGTCTGGTACGTGTTTAAGTTGTAAACCTGGTTGGAAAGGAGAGTATTGTGATACAGGTTTGTTTTATTTTGGTATATATATTTTAGGAAACTTTTTATTATATTAAGGATACGAAGTGCTTTGTAAAGCATGCACACACTCATAAAATACCAATGTAAATATGTTGTGTTTATGTTTGACATGGTTACTCTACTTATAGTTTTATATACATATTTTACTTCTGTCAAATATGGGACAACATTAAGGAAAACAGCAATAACCTGTTAAACATGGTGGCATATTTCTGCCAAGAGATAACCACATAACTAAATACAGTATAACCTGCAATAACAGCCACCTGTAATAAGCGGTCACCTGATGTAAGCAGCAAATCTTGCTTCCTCACAATGAAAATCACCCATGTCTTAACAAATTAATCAATTTACCTGTATTAAGCGGTCACTGTCAATTAAATTTTAGAATTAACAAAGAGTCACCATCATTGTATAATGGTCCAGATGTGTGAAAACCCACCCAGTATATCTTATAACAGTCAAACTTTATCAACAAAGCGTCATCACATAAAGTAAGACTTCTAATATACAACTGACATTGTCACTTGTGCCCTTTTTGAAGATCATTTTATACGAAACTGCATAAATAATTATCTTAAATATTATTGGACAGATCAAATATATAATGCATAGTTTAAATTAAACTATTTGTTCAAATTGTTAATTCATTTTAACTTAATTAAATTGTTGTTTTCTTAATTAAGATTATTTTAAATTAGTGTTTACATAAATTTTATGGCTAAAGGGAGTATAAAAAATCACTCACTGCTGCTGTACTAATCAAAGCATTTTTATCTTAACCTGGATTAAGTGGTCACCTGCTGTAAGCAGCCAATGTAGTCACTTTCCTTCACCGGCTGCTTGATGCAAGTTATACTGTAGTTAACTAAGAGGTTAACTAGTTGTGATAACTAGTTAACATATTAAGTTAAGTGACTAACTAGTTTTGTTAACTAGTTAACTTCGTAATTAACTAGTTGGTTAAGTGGTTAACTGGTAACGGTAACTGGTCAACCACTTTACTTTATTAAATTAAGTGGTTAACTAGTTACAATAACTGGTTAACCACTTATCTAACTAGTAAGTTGATTAGTTATCTGATGGCAGAAATATGTCACTATGGTTTAACAATACCATTAATACAAATAACTTTACACACAACAAAATAGCATTGGTTATAAGAAATCGGATACTTTTCAAATGATTATGTTCTACCCTTGTAGAATGTGATGATGGTACATTTGGTGTTGGATGTCAACAAACATGCACAGAAAAATGTCTAAGTGCTTGTAACAAAGTGGATGGTGTATGTTATTCGTGTACTGCAGGTTGGATTGGAGACTTCTGTAATGAAAGTATGTATCCTTAAAAGAAACATTTGTGTTTAAATAGCTAATCAGTTTGATAATATTTTTGTGAAATCGCATGATGTTTTTGTCGGATTGATACTTTAAACCCTGTTAATAAAATTGGGCATAAAACTGCTCATAATGTGCTTTCTGACCATTTTAATGCGCCTTACTCGAAGAAATGTTGGTTGCATTTATTAACATCGGATTTATGAATGCATATCCAACGAATGAATCGTCCGAAAATAGAGCTAGAGTTATAGATATTCATCACATTGGAAGTTGGATTTAAAAATAACTTGTAACCAGTTACATTATATTCATGTTATGCATAATCAATATAGATTGACATGAATTTAAAGACTGTCAAACATTTGTTGAATTTATTAATGTTTTAGCTGTTGATACTTAATTATGTTGCATTATGTATATTTTACAATCAGTAAATCTAGGCAATTAGTAAAATGCCTGGATTTTTAGGCGACTTGAAAATTGCTAGGCCATTTTAGGCAGTTTGTAAAATGACTAAAATTTCTAGGCAATTTACAAAATGCCTGAAAACATGGCTCAATATTTTACACATTGCTTAAATGTAGTTTATGGTCATAAGATTTCATTCCTACTTATCCAAATAGTATTTTAATATGACCATTTCTACCTTTGTTTACATATAAAAAAGTCTATGGTAATCTGAATCACTTTGAGCAGTCAATGACAAAGATATAGGAAAGTAAATAATCAAATATGAATGTTAACATGTGAAATGTTGTATTTTGTCGTTCACAACACATTGTAGTTCCGTCTGATTCAAAATTGTAGACTTGATAAAATGCATTGCGATTTTATTGCAGTTATAATCTTTGCAATGTCTTGCTACGGCGTTAAACCCAACAAAACTAACAAACAACAATCTGTTTTAAGAAATTAAGGATGACACAGTTTACCATGTACAATGTCAAAATCAAGCAGTCCACAGGCCAATTGATTTTGGACTGCAATATGGTATATTGGAGCGCTAGAATTAAAATGTAAGACTTCACTAATACAAGCGATTATTGTTTGGTTGAAAATAATGTTCAACCATTAATAAGCATTGAGAGTTACATACGTATATTAGTTCAAATATGTTTTCCGGACACTTTCAAGCAACTTGTAAAAAACCCCTCAAAATTCTGTCAATTTGTAAAATTTCTAGATATTTTACAAAATGCCTGACTCATTTAGGTAATTTACAAAATGCCTGAATTTTTAGACATTGTACAAATTTCCTTAATTTACAGATTGCCTGTAACATATATAAATCCATATATAAATTGAATGATATCTGCGCTGATTAATACATATACATTGTATAGACATTGGCATTTTATATGGATTGGCATAGATCTAGACATTTTAAGTTAGTATTCGTTTGCATGTGACACTATAGTTTTCGGTCATGAAGTCGTAAAAAGACTTCGTTTTAATGAATACAACCGGAAACGTTGACATATAATGTAAGTGTATTAATTTAAATAATTAAATTCCTAAATATAAGATATAATACATATAAAGGAGTGTCAACATGTATAACATACAATATATGTATTACACTTAAAACAGTATATAACTCATCGGTGATTTTTGTTTTTGTTTTGTTGGGTTAAACGCAGTAGCAACCCATTTAATACGTCATATAGCGGCGGTCAGTCACCCTACTCACTCCTCCTGGAAAGGCTAAATCTCTGGATTTAGCTATTAACCAACTACTAAGCGCATACTTTCGTCAGTGATTGACAACTGCACAACATAATAAAAATCATTGGTAGAAGGGAGAATGGGCGTAGACATAATTTCATGAACATGCTCCACGAAAGTGTGCTCCACCCTGGAATCGAACCCACGACCCCTCGATCAGTAGACTTGTCCGCTACCAACTGAGCTAGCCGGGCGGTTTCTTCGATTATTTATTAATGAATTGGAATTATGAACGCGTTGACATGTACCTATTCAGTAATTAAACATTGTAAAACTAGCTGTATATGCACGCAGTTCGACGTATACAGTACTCGGAAAGTGCAAGGTGTCACACAGTACGAACGGTAAACGCACGATACACGAACACGAAGTGCACGTTACACGAACACGGTAGATAGCTTTGTTTGCGGTAAAATACACGATTGTCAGTCTCGATACACGTCTAACACGATTGTTCGGAATGCTAGGTTTTTTCTTCGCCCAAAGTAAAACGTTTAACCAACGACAAAACTTACATTTTATGCGTCTTAAATGTAGATTGAAGACAAAACATATCCTTCTATATCTTTGTCAATACATAACTTAAAAATATGAATTTCGTTGAATTTATTGAATATCGATTTTACCACACAAACTCTAAAAATCAATTTGTGAAAATTGGTTTTAATCGAATTTAAAACCACGCACACGATTGCCAACTTCGAACTCACACGATAGATAAAAAAACACGTTTAAATATGTTCCATAGTTTTGCCACGAAGAAAATAAGTCATAAATTTGTACCTGGTTCATTAAAGATTCTTAGCGTGATTGTAAAATATAATCATATAATATTGTATCAATAAATTTATTGAATATCGAAAGTTAAAGTAGAGATTAAAGTACACCACGGGCGAAATTCAATACTCGATAGACAATCAAAGAAGAACACGATTGATCATATTTACTATAAAAATACATGGTGCCTAACAAAGATACAAACTGCAGAATAAATGATAACATTACTGTCAAAACACGCTTATGTCATTCTTTAAAAGTTTACTTTAATCGGATTTAAAACCATGCACATGATAGCCGACCGGTTTCACACGATATATAGAAATACACGGCTGGATATAGGACCTTATTGCATAACAATAGGATATGCTGAAATGTTTACGTATTTTATTGCATGATGTCGTTTGCAATATTTCGGAAGTTGTCAGGGATAAGTTACTATTAAGAATTGAAACTGTTTTTGTTTTTCAACTCAATTCAATGTTTTGATGTGAGATTTGAAACATTAGAAAATGTTCTGTCCAAAGAGCGTTTATGCCTGTTTCTGTGTTCCATTGTGTAAGTTCCACTTTGTAATGATGTTTGTTGTTTCTTGGTGTTATTAAAAAGAAATGGAATCGTCCTTAGACTTAATCTTATTCACTCGTTGCTCATATAAACAAAATTAAGTTCTTACGTATTATTTCAACATTTTTCAACTAAGTATGTCTTAGAACAATTTTTCTTTGATATTTTTTTTAATAATTACAAAAATGCGTTTTTCTTGCAAAGTACTAAACTGGAGATAGGTACCCTTTTACATTGAGCCCTTCAATTTATAGATCTAATCCAATGACATGCCAAGTGATTAATGTGATGTAATCAATTAAATATGTAAATTGTGTAGCCAATTTACATGATTTTCAAATGTATTTATGACGGTACATTGAAATTAGACCTACGGAGAAGTCTTCCTTACCAGGTAGTCCATGTAAATGAATTTACAAAATTAAACATGTCACTGATAAAGAACTGGGTACCGTTTCATAAGAATCTTACGGAAGTAATGGGTTTTTCGTAACTTATGTTACACTTAATTTTCAGATGAGAGAGTTTCAAAGATTCTCCAATAACTTGGTTTTTTTGCTACGATACGATCTGACTTAATATGTCAACACAGGAACAATAGTGAAACAATATTAACCTGACCTTAAATTACCTTATTATAATAATTGAACACTTCATTTACATTAAATCGTGAGTTTCCGTGTGTGGGTGTGTGTGTGTGTGTGTGTATACGGTTATACTCGTGTTCATAACAATCAATGTGACTTAAAATCAATTTTGTAAAATTGGCATGTTATTGTACTTTTAATCTTGGAGAATGACCGTAGAAATAATTTCATGACCAAGCTCCATGAAAGTATGCCCGCCCGGAAATCGAACGTATGATCCCTCGATTTGGTAGATTCGCGTACTACAAACTGAGCTAGCCGGGCGGGTTTATGGTTCTGATGTTTAATTCAAAGGTTATTGGGCCCGATTTTTTGCAATTTTGCTTTTATTGCGCTTGACAAACGTTTAGGGCAGCACAGATTTAGGTGAGCATTTATGATCGTTTGAAATCTATCATAAAAGTTTTGTGAGAATTTTATATGCTTACTCTAATTTGCATATAAACTTGTCCGTTGCTCAAAAGCGATACAATGTTTGAAGAATTTATAACTTACTAGGGTCAGACATATTGTCACTATCTCAAATCAATTAAGGCTACTATTTTGCTCCAATTTTTACAAAACGAATCCAAATGGTATTACAGAATGTGCCACATGGGGTAATCATAGCAGAACTGCAAGTAATATTTCAGAAAACTCATATGACTATTCTGATAAAAAATCGAAAAGTGAATTAAACGTTACCGATTGTATCGGTAGGTAACACACTAACTATTTTTAGTCACGAAATAACATCCTAAATACTGTAGTGTTACCAAGATAGTTATGTTGTTCCTTCAGCAGGATTTTTAGTTTTATTAAAAGCTTCATGTATCAAAACCTATGTTGAATATTTGTTGATATTGCTTACATCATTTTGTTTCACGAGTCATTGATGCTCTTCTATCATAACATTGCCTCTGAAAGTAGCTTTATAACAAGTTAGATATGAATAATTTACACAATTTATTTTGCTTTTAATTTTGTAGAATGCACTGACGGCACATACGGTCGAAACTGCAAGCAAAGTTGTAGCGCTCAATGTACAGATGTATGTGCAAAAGACAATGGATTTTGTAATTGTTTGGCTGGTTGGCATGGTGACACCTGTCGTGATGGTAGTGTTGTTGTATTATTTTATATCACATGTTTTGTTTACATTTATTGATGTCAGTATTGTATATCTTTCTTTGTTTATGTACACTGTCGTTATTACACAACCCATGTCTGATTACATCTTTGTAGCTTAAGTTAAAGTTTAACTATAATTCATTGCAAAAGTAAAAGTAAGATAGTAAAAAACTGAATCAAGTAAAACACTTGTTTCATTGACACGGGCGATGCATTAAAATTTTCATATATTTATTTTAAGAAAGTGTTAATTTAGCCAATTGAAGTAACAATAAAATCTTGCATTGCTACTTTTGAAACTACTTTTGAAGTTTTATATATTAGATTTAATCGTCAAAATGTAAGATGGTAGCTACAGTGAAATGTAGCTGGAGAATTTTGATGCCAAATGGGATTACTTTGTTCTTTTTTAATCCATTACGAGTAAAAAAGCAGATATTCCTTTGACTCTCTCTGCGACAGACTTGTCAGAATAATTTGTGTAGATCAAATTTTGTAATATTATTTTGTTTTGTTTTTCATTTTTTTCTAATACAGTCATCACATCTTGAAATAGTAAAGGGATCTGTTTTGTTACTGAGTTCATTTTTAAAAATCTGTACTCATTCTTATGTTTTACCAGATTTCGGTACAAAAAGGCATGGTAGACTGTAATTGCTATTACTTATTGCAATGAAGTTATCATCCAATAAATATTGTACTTGCTTTCTGAGATTTCGTTGTTGCATAGGAATTCAAAATATGGGTGTTGTTGTATTAGTTTAGAAATTTAAATTTAAAACCAACCGGCATGCTGAATTTCGGCGGTTCGTGTGGAATATCAGGAGATAAATGTTGAATATAAATCAATATGATATTGATGGACTTTCTTGTAAAAGTTTCAGCTATAATTTGTGATTGATCGAAAGAAAATGTTTATTAACTTATTTGATTATTCTTTAAATATCAAAAAACAAAAACAATGCTAATAATATATTTTTTTCGCTTATGTTTTGTGAGTGTTGTTGTCCGTTTTTTTTTCTCAACTGTCAAAGCTTGAATAATTACACGGTGACTGAAAGTATTGTATTTGTACTGGCGGCCTAATTGTTATTAAAAATATTTTGACTAAAACATATCATACGGCATAAACAGCTTTACTCGATCATAATACATACTTTCGGAAGCTCATGGGTGTATTACATTAATGATTTCAATAAACGCATTCACCGTGAAATTATTCTTGTTTTGACAGTTGAGAAAAAACGAACAATGAGCTCAAAGAAAGTTCGATAATCCATTCAAAAATATACAACATTGCATTAATGCATTTATAAGCCCCTTAATATTCCTTTACGTTTAAATTGTAACCTTTAAATAGTCACCAACACCATAAACTTCATCAATATGTTTTATAAGACTAACGATATAAATACTTAGATGCTGAAAATGTTAAGTATGATAAATAGTGGCAATGTATTGCTGGATGGACAAGTGATTACTATAAACAAGTTCAATATTGAACGGTTTTATCATTAAGACTATAATATAATATAATCTATTCGCAGTCAAGTATTAATACTTTTAGTCCTTATTTTAATATAGATATAAACATAATGTTAACAAACAAATTTCTGTTCGATAAATTAAAAGTTAAAGTGGGACATTTTAAATAAATGTCATGCGATGTTCTGAACTAAACATGTTTTATCTAAATTTTGTAGAATGTGAAGATGGTTTCTACGGCAACAAATGTTTAAACAAATGCACTGATAAATGTTTAGTTCCATGTGATAAAGTTAGTGGTGTATGTACTCTATGCAAAGAAGGATGGACTGGAACGGTTTGTGTACATGGTTTGTATACATAAATTATGTTATATTTAAATTCATTTGTTGTTTTGATTTATCTAGCAATGTACATTGGTATTATCTTTCCAATGCACTCGATAAAAATTACATCGTGATCGTCTTTAAAAAACAAATGCAGTACTCAATCTTTAATATGCTATATGGTTATAATCTCTAACTAAAACCGTGTCTTGTTATTTAACGATGTTTGATAAGGTGTTCATTTTCGTCAAGGTAAATTGACATTTGTTTGTAAAGATGAATCCATTTTACAAATAACAAAAAGAAGATATAGTGGAGTCAATATAAAACATGAACATTCTTATATTAATTGTTTTCATTGACAGCATACTCTCCTCTTGAAGCACGGGGAATATACTACATTCACACGCTGCCGTATACTATAGACTTTTAAACAACCAATGAAAGTTTACTAAATTCCAATTTCAACGAAAATATTTGTACGCATTTTCATTCGTCGAAACGGTCACCCAATAAAATTAGCATAAATAGACGGGTAATGCTCCATGTTTGTAGTTCAGAGATTCACGTGTAAACATATCAATATTTGCTTTCAATTTGGTCAATTTTCTATTATTTTCCGATGAAAAAATATGCGGACGAAATTTTGAAATTAAAAAGATTGTTTTCACTCTAGTAGTCGATCACACATCTTTTTTTATAACCAAGTGACTGTCGTGCGATTACAATGTGTTAGTGTCTCTATTTAAAATTAAAAAATTGCCCTTAGTTTTTTTGAAGGCAGAGTGAAAAGTGAAGAGTGAAATGAATGGAGCGATGCTATTGCCTTCAATAATTATCATTCATTTTATGTGATGACCAGATACGTATTTTAATCGATTATATATTTATAAGATAATTTACAGTATATGTCTAAGCCTAGAATTAAATCTCTGATACTATACATGTGTGTATGTGTTTTTAATTTACAGAATGTCCAAATGGTAAATATGGTTCAAACTGTTATGAACAATGTAACAATAATTGTGTAGATATATGTGATCGTGTAACTGGAAAATGTACACAATGTATAGATGGATGGCAAGGTGATTTTTGTGATCAAGGTTAGTTCTACAGTTGTTGTATCGGCAACATTGAAATAACTGTATTTGTTTGTGTTTTGTTTCAATTATCAAAAGCAAGAACTGTGTGGAGACACTAAGGCGAGTAGGAGCGCTCTCCATTTCTTCGAAAAGTCGAGCTAACAATAACATATATAACCAATGATATATTTGTTTAATTCTAAAATTTATCAGGTCCATACTGTGAATAAGTATTGTATCAAATAATTCTAATTGATTTACATCTTCGAACTTATACTAACGAATAAGCAGTTTTGAAACGTTTACTGGTATCTATCGTTAGCTATTTAATATTAACATGAACAAAGACACCGCTTTTTCAAATCATCGTCTTGGTTATCACAGCAACTATTTGTATAATTTTTTATTAAAATTTTCACTGTAACAATTATCAAGTCCATAAATATACATACAAATACATCATACTGATATATCAGGAAAAAACATAATTAAGGAAGCATGGTATGTAATACAGTGCTGGGTAATGTCGATTTGCCAAAAAGCATGACGAAATGGTCAAATTCATGCATTTTTGTTTATACATTGTATTTTACCACGTAATCAATGTTATTGAGCATTAGTTCTTATTACAACTACCATCTGCACTCACTCTTGATATGTCATTAGCTTAAGAATAACTCACTAACTAACGCACCATGTATTCTTATTCATACTGAAACTATTTCAGCTAAAGAACAATCAACTTTGGTGGCTGCCATAGCAGGATCTTCTTCTGCTATTGTTGTTATAATTATAATTGTAACTATAGTATGCATAATATGCTTGAGGAAGCGGTCAAGGTAAGAATTACGGATAATTATTTAACGATTCATTAACTCACAAATTCATCGAAGAACAGACGATTCAAGCATGATATCGAGTTAATGTCTTACTGGTTGCTGTTATATGAACGCAGTACATTTAATTCTTGGTAAATGTTGATAGATAGAATTAACTATTTAATGGCATTACTTCTCACTAGAGGTGTTTCATCTATTTCAATACTTGATATTCAATAGTTTGAGATAAAGATATTTATTTAGTTTGGCAATCAACATCCACTTTCCGTTTGGATCTACTTTCATTTTGAAGTGCACCTAATGACATAAAATATTTTTGTGGAAATCGCATTTAACACACCATTTTGCTGTTGGTCTTTTGGATAAAGAGCACCTATAGCTCAATGCCACTGCCTAGGGTCATACCAAGACTTAATACTCATACATATGCAATGATGTTTTAGTACAATTTCTCCTTTTATGAGACGTTAAGTTGAAATTTGCAGATTTACTCGAATTTTAGTTGAGTCCGAGTAAAAAATATTATTATACTCGTAAGATAAATCATCAAAGTGATAGTGAAATAATCTCAATATTCATCCTGTTTCCAATCGGTTGTTAAGTCGTAAATCAGTAAGTTATATAATTCTGAAAAAAAATGAACAAGACTTTATATAAATATTAATTGCAGGTTAAGTATTATTTTTCATATTTGTAGTTTAAAGAATCAGCCTGATACAGAGTTGACGAATAGACAGGGAAATGAATCTATTCCAGTTACTGAAAATGAAGAAGCTTATTGGACAGGTAAACTTTTCTATTAATTCATCATAGAAAAGAAAACAAGGATATGCTTTTTAGAGTTAGAATGTTTGGGATGTAAAACAATTAACTTCGTATTATACAATGCTTAATAATAATTGCATTTGCGTTATTTAAATCCAAGGCGCAAACATATTCATATAGGTCTATACAAAACTGTTACAACATTGTTATACATGATGGTAGTTAGTTACAATAAGGAAACAATAAACATTTGATGTGGAATGATAATAAATCAATTGTTGCAGAAGTTCATTCGTGTTTATTATTTTCGGGGGAACCGAGTCATTTAATATCTTCAAAGCTTTGCTGCTTATATTGAGTTGCTATGTCATTTTCTCTTGGAATAGATAAAGTAATGTAGATTAAGTACATATCTTAACATATGTATTAACATTTGTTTAAAATAACTTATTAATACAACCATCGATGAATGGATTACAGATAAGATTGCAAATCATATTTTTGTATTACAGACTTGCAGAGACAAGATGCAACACCAACAACCCAAAATACTGCTCAAGGTAACGACAATGATTACGACATAATCCAACAGAAATAAATTCAGAGAAACATTTATAATTTAGACCAGTGTTCAAATACACACAGTCTTAACTATACACCATGTTTGATTTAAACAAATATATACACTGTTGACAATATTTATATATCTCAAGAAGGCAAATTGAGATATACTTTCTAAAGAAGCCTTTATCTGTACTTTCTGAAACACTAATATTTGCATAATCAGTATTTTATTTGATATTGATGGAAATCATGTAGTAGATTGTTATGTTGGTATATTGTATTTGTTTTTAATGTTTATTTAGAATCCTTTAATTACTGTATGTATATATCTCTACACTTCTAAACTTGATATTCATTTATGTTCATTATTGCTTTATATATATATATTATGTGCATAACTCATGTTATTATCATATTTTTGTTTTGCTAGATTTCACAATCAGTTGTCTTCTATATGCATTTATCGTAATAGTAATTCAAATGAAAAAAAACATATCTTATGTTAAAAACATTACCTAACTCAGATTCGTAGGTACAATTTATCTCACGGCGTCTCAACGCCGTGATATTGTGATGGGTAGTTTTCGGTAGCAATGGACAAAAGAAGTCACGTGATAAAATGCCTTTTGATTCCTACTGCCGACATATTATTGTTTTTATACAAAGATTGTACAGCCCATTTCAGTTGAAAGTAACATAGAAAAGGCATTTTTTTAATACCATATAAACAGTATTTTTTATCAACACACGAACTATCAGCATTACATATTAACACATTTTCGCAAATCCTTTCGACACACTCGCCAGTTTTTAATTTGTTCTAATGTTTACTCGTGTCCGAGAAAATCTTTTCACGTGCATAAATGTCTTTGAACCTTACATTTCTAAGGTTCTTATTTGCTGACATGTTTTATTTTCTTATAAAATTATGATTTCTATTCGAAATAGCTTGCATTTAAATTTAGGCGCATCTTTTCGGGATAGAGATTAGTAACAAGTAAAAGTTACACACCACTTAATGAAAACCGGAAGTGGTAATTAGCCGGAAAAAAGTGTGACATGCAGCATATTCATTATTTGAGAGTACCCGGTGTCCTCATTTTGGGTGTTTTCTTATATTGAAGAGCATGCATGTCTTTGGCAATGCTTTTCCTATGAAACTATGCAAAAAAACCCAATGGATCTACTTTGTTTGCTATGGAATAGTGGTTAAAAGGGGAGATAACTCTGTACGGCTTGTGAAGAATGAAAAACATGGATGTTTTCCTGGTTATTCTGTACACAAACGATCTAACTGACCTTTGTACGGAGACGCTGATCATCATGGGTAAAACTGTTTTTACCTGAAAACACGTGGCTATGTTTACATTCTAATAATTTCCCCTTTCAACTGTACTAAGCAGTAGAGTATGTTTTGTGTTTATTCAAACAAAATTTAACTATCCAACTTACAATGCACGTTCAATTTAACTTTTTGACCGGTATTTAAACCCCTATTCCAACGTGTTTATATCCGTCAATCTTTAAACAGTAATTTAAAATCGAAAGTATAATACACGGTTTAAGTATGCATCTGTAACTTATGAGGTTTAAAAGTACTTTGTATCTATGAATTAATATTCCTGTAGTTATAAGTAATCATTTAGTTTACAATTTAATGATGGTTGTATCAAAAAGAAAATATCCAACGATGTTGTCTTCATGTGCCGCACTATATTCTGTTGCGTACCAAATCGCCGAATACTGCGAATGGTTGTGTGTCTTACTCTCGAGATGATATTATCACCTGCTATAATAGAATGTTTTCATGGTAGGAACTTTCAATTGATCTTCTTATCAGTAACGTAACATTTTTCTAATAGTAATCATTTTGTTCGGAATAAATTGATCTTTCAGCCTATAGTTTTGGGTATGTAACACCCTTGCGTTATACTGTATTTGACATCGAAAACGAGACTTTTTATATACAGCAAAGAAGGATTTATTTAGTAGTATGTAACCTAAATGTATACTGAAATCAAGCTGGTGGACAGTTAGTAGCCATTCTATAAATAGAAGATGAAGATATTACCTCTATACTTGGACGTCCAACGCTTCCCAGAATTCGGCGGTTTGGTACGCAACAGGATATAGTGCGGCGCATGAAGACAAAATCGTTGAATTATTTCGGGATTTTTTTGACAAAATAATTGTTTAGATTAAAAATAAATTATCACTTATAGTCGCAGGAGTATAAATCCATAGATACAAAGTACTTTTAAACATCTCAAGCTACAGATGCATAGTTAAACCGTGTATAGAATATGTACTTTTCATTTCAAATGTAGAAAGATAGATGTAAACACGTTATGATGGAGGTTTAACTACCGGTTAAACAGTTTAATTTAATGAAGATAGTTGGTTGGATAGATAAATTTTATTGAGTCGACACAAAATACATGCTCTATTTGTTCAGTATACTTGATGGAAGAAATTATTAGAATGTAAACACTGCCAAGTGTTTTAAGGTAATTGAACAGTTTTAACCATGATGCTCGGCGTCTCCGTACAAAGGTCAGTCAGACCGTTTGTGTACAGAGTGGTAAGTAACGGACATAAGTGCAACGGACGTGAAGGCAGGCTTCACACCACTAAATGTTTAAGCGGACATTAACATTACATGCCACTAATTTCGATCGGAAAAATAACAAGAAATGTAATGTGGAAACCACATTAACAACTTATTTATTAAAAAGGGAAATAATCCATAATAAAGACAGGTAGAGTTGTAGTTACTTTCTTATTCTGTACATCACATAGTATGTTATCATTGTATGAAGTTTCATGAAAATCTGGTAACAAACGGCAGAAATAAATGGTAAAGGAAAACTTAAACACACTTGTAACAACACCGGAAAACCACCCGACCGCCTGCCCAAGTTTCGCCAAACTATAAGTCGAATTTTTACGTTGAAAAAATCTGTCTAAAAGGAAATCATACATATTGGATTATTGAGTACTTCAAAACAGTACAATGCTTAATTTCTCCACAGAAAATCAAATTCTTTATTGTAAAAAGGTTATTGGAGGTTGCAGCAAGGCACTGGAAAAAATAGAATTAAAAGCTGTATACTGTCTCATATCTGTCATTACAATGAAATGAAATTCTATTGGGAAAAATTGTAAAATTCGTTGTATGCCACCGATGTAAATCTTAGCACTTCATGACACACTACTTAAATGAATCAAATGAGGTTAAAACTCTGTCAAGTGTTTAATGTGTCTAATCACATTTAATCTGAACAAGCATCAACAACTTGAATATCGAAGCGGACATTAAGATATCGAAACTGTCATTAAGTTTTAATTAGTCTTGAAGTAAACAACTTCAGATTTGCAGCTGAAATCATCATAATACTAGAGTTACATCTGCGATACAATCTCTTCAAGTATCAAATTGATCAGTTTCAATAAATATAATCCTGAAACTAATGTTATATGTTATTTGATCAATAAGGTTTAGTTTCAATCTACATGACTAAATAAGTAGAGAAAGTTGACTGCTTTCTATGAAAGTTACTTCTGTCCTGAAAGGAGTGCATCAAATTAATTTGTATCAGTAGAAATCAATTTGAAACTGTTGTTATCATACATAACTATAAGTTTGGATCCAGTGTGGCACTTGACAAATAAAGTAAAATGCTGGCATTTTCCTAGAACAAGAGTAGTCCAAGAACAGCACGCTTGACTTTTTGAGTGTTTGTCTTAATTTTAAACTAAAGTGCTTCCAAGAAAGGGCTTAATGTTTCATAGGATATAAATCAGTCCAACAAGTTACATATTCATATTTGTAAAATATAAAAGGGGCATAAATTCTAAAACATAAATCCATAGTAACACTCCATCATAGTTGAGTAGATGTAGTATTATAGTGCGTACAAGTTGACCCCGACCTTACCTTTCACATTTGCATCTAATTATCATTTACACACATCCCGGCGAAAATCAATACCACGCCTACAACTCACGATTCAAATGCATTCAAACGGGAAACTCGTGCTCTTACCTTTTTGATTACAATTTATAATAAAAATGGGGAATGGCGGTTGTGGGGCAAAACCCCATAACATTTGATTTAGTAGCTAGCCTCATTCTATAATCACCTGGTCCGGTAACTAAAAAGATTAATTTGAACAAATTTTATCATTAAATTAAAACGGCATATCTTAAGAAATCATTAAGAGTTACGTCCGTTTGTAGGCATGCAGACGTTGTACTGATTAAGAAGCATACCAACTGTCATATTAATATCTTGATGAGTATTGATAAAAGTTTATTTCAGAGTTTGTTTGTTTATTGGGTTTAACGTAGCAACACAATTATAGGTCATATAACGGCGGTCAGTCAACCTACTCACTCCTGCTGGAAAGGCTAAATCTCTAGGTTTAGCTGTTAACCAACAACTTAGGGGATACTTTGGTTAGTGCCTGACAACCGCCTTACATAATTAAAAATCATTGGTAAGAGGGAAAATGGCCGTAGAAATAACTTCATGACCAACCTCCACGAAAGTATACCCTGTCTGGGAATCGAACCCACGATAATTAATTCAAAGTACTTTAACCTTATTTAAAAAGTTGAAAAAAGCACAACATCAAAAATAATTCATGTGTTACGTCTCTTTGTAGTCGAGTAGATGTAGTACTGGTGAATAGACATACCAACTTTCAATCAAACTAAGAATTCATTTTGAACAAACTTAAATATAAAATATTCAAGTACAAAGGGGCATAAATCCGAAAGTAATTTATCCAGAGTTACGTCCCTTATATGTTGTGTAGATATAGTACGGTCAAATAGGTATACAAGTTTTAAGTCAAATACATTATATTGTTAAAATAGCATAATAAATTGGCAATTTATGCATGAAATTGTGTATTACTGAAATGAGATAAAATGTCATTGAAGACAAATATGTCTAGTACTATCTTGTATGTATGTAAAAATGTTTATTGAATACATTTTATATCTAATCTATGAAAATAGACAGTTGTGTTGCAGTGTTATGTTTCATTTGCATTTTTTTATAAAACAAAAAAACAACACAGGTGTCTCATTTCCATAAACTGAATTTGTATCCGCTCTTTGGAAATAGTGTTATAATTATATTCAATCATTCGTCAGCTTTGTCTTTGTCATAACACTTCTCAGTACTGGTGTTGTATGCAACATAACTAAATTTTAGACATCAATCTGTAGTCTCATTTGACACATGAGGGGTTGTGACTAGAATTCAAATACCAAGTAAACAAAGTACCAAGTATATTAAAAGGTTACAAAAAATGTTTGTTACATCTTCTGTATTATTAAAGAAGTAGTCTCTATGTTATCTTTGTTTTAATGTATTTCTAATAATTATGTTAAACCTCATTATTGATGCATACATAAACTGTATATAACTATGAAAATGAGATTATTGCGTTAATGTTAATGAAAAATAAAATCGGAAATTTGCCCTGTTATTTTTCCTCGGGGCAGTCATATTAGCCCTCGGTCTTCGGCCTTGGGCCAATATGACTGCCCTTGAAAAAATAATAGGGCCTATATCAAATCACTTATTTAATAACATATATTATAAGGCCCACTAACATATAATTTATATCAGAGTCATGGGCCCATATTTACTATCGCTATTGAGTCTAAAACTGAGTAGTTTTAGACTTTTGACTCGGACTCAAAGCTAAACAAAACGGAGTTCACAAACATTTTGAGTCAAATGTACATGTTTGAGTGGTTAGGACATGTGTGAAAAGTAGCCAATTTTCACCATACTGCGCTATGGATATTTTAAGATGCTCTAATTACATTATTAATAAACAGATATATATGCATCCAGGCCAAATTATTCTTTGGGTGACCCTTTTTAGAAAACTATGTTACCCCGATCCCATGACAACGATGGGGCGGAGCAAAAAGGGCAAACGATGCAATTTCGCTCTTTTTCAATCCCACTTTGGCATTTCAAACAGTAATATTTTCAGAGACGATAAGCAAGTATTTTATCAGCATTTTGCGCCATTCTTCTGCACTCAATGACACCATTTTCTGGCGAAAAGGTCATGTTTTGTACAACTTTTAAATCCATTTAACAACACCAATTACAAGGCAGTGGGAACCATTTTGAAGGGTGTAAAGACACATTAAAATACAGGATTGACCAGTTTAGGGTTATATTGATTGATGATAACAAACTTAAGTTACTTTGATAATTATCACTCTAGATTTACTGGTATGCAATCAGTAGCTTATAGGTTTCAGTTTTGCTGGCATTGACAGCAATCAAATAGAACTGAAAACTATAGATTTTAATGTAAGATAAATGAAAACAGAAAAAGGAAATTATGTTGAAACACTACATGTAGTTTTCCTTTTTTATTTATTATATATGAAATATGGCAATTACAAATACAAACCTTGTTGATGACAGGAATTTTCTGCAATCCTGAGATAAATGGAAGTTATCTCAATGTTCTGTCAATGTCGTGTTTTAAGACCCTCTCAAATGAGGAAATAATTATAACAAAACAAATCACGTTTTGGCCAGTTACTAAGATCTTGCGCGCCACTTAGCCATAACACAGGCCGACGACATGCTCACAACGTTCGAGTAAATAAGTCATTAGTAGTCAGTCATGCGTGACAAAAATTTGGCCATAAATCACTTACTGTTGGATTTTTAAATAATTTACCTATATTTATGTATAAACAGAAAAGTGTTACTATAAAAAGTAATACAGCACAATACAATAGGTGAAAAAACAGGTAAAGTTTATGAAGTCAAATTTCAACATTTTACAAAAAAGTATACCAAGCGTTCTTACTATAGACATATTAAATATCCCAAAACTAACAAAAATCACAAAGATCACTTTGAACACTAGAAAATTCAAAAAGTAACACCGATAAATTTTGGTCAAACTGACCGCCATTATTGCAAAGGAGGGTATTTTTGAAAAAAAAAACAGAATTAAAATTTTCACCTATTATTTTTGACATTCAATTAAAATAAGGTAGTTATAAAGTAATGACGCTGTATAAGAGATATTTGCGTAAATAGACAAATAACGAATTCATCGGTAACTGCAATTAATTGAACCCCATTCGAACATTTGATCTGTATTTAAAGACTTGCATGTGACACTTTTTGCAAGTCTGTTTGAGGATCACATGTGACAGCCACGACTGTACTATGATACACTCCTTTCAGGAAACAGTCAACATTTCCTTTAATTTCAAAGTCAAGTAGAAGGAAACCTAAACTAATGCACATATTATATAACAATAGTTTCAGTTAGATATTTACTGATACTGATCCATTAAGTTTCTCAAGAGATTGAAACACGGATGCAACTCTAGTACTATGATAACTTTATTTAAATAATCGAAAATGTTTACTTAAAAACTACTTAAATCTTAATATCAGTTTCGATATTTTAATATCCGCTTCGATATTCAAGTGATAGATGCTTGATCAAAATAAATCAAGTTAGATACATTACACGCTTGACATGTGATTGCTTGTAATTGAATTGGCCAAGATTTTGAGGCGCATATATCAATACAATATAGAAAATCATTCTCACCCTAATCAACAATTCCTACGCCAGTGCCCGGCAAAAACGCTCAGGGCTCAGGTCTGACATAGGGCTATCACATGGATCTTGGAAAAATTCCGTGGGCTTGAGCAAGTGACCACTAAATGTCGGTACTTTGTCTTTTGCATATACAATCAGCACTAAGATGGGCGATGTTTCTGTAACCCAATCTCGAGTTGAAGCGATTTTGCCAGGTACTGGCGTATACCACGCAAGAGGTCTGGCCTAGGGCTGTCACGTGGACAAAGTTTCTACTCTTATCTGGGAAAATTCCGTGGGTTTGGGCCAGTAGTGTTTTATCAGTCGCATATTACACAGTTAAAGTATTGGATACATCATACCGTTTTTCCAGTGATTTACTCGAGAAACCAGAGCGCTAAAGTTTAGGGTACACAAATATTTCAGCTGATGCAAAAAGAAACGTCTCATACAGCTCGGTAATTTTTTTCTTGGTTTAGAATCACAAGGCAGAACAAATTTCCACTTGCAAATTATATCATATTATAGAATACCTGGTTGTTAAGAAATTATTTTACAGTCAAAATATATTCAATCAATACAAGTAAATTGCCAAACAGATATCGTTGGATGATAAAATGTTTTTTCCATTGCATTAACATTTTTAATGTGGAAGTGAAGTCCAGAAATTCACAAAATGATAACTGATTTCAGTTCATCGTTTCACCAGCACTTCAGTGCTTTAAATTAAAATGTATATACTATTAATTTTGACACCAAACTGCGTCCAACTGCGGGCGAATTTTTAATGAATTATACGTATAGTTTTGACAGGAATGTTCCAATCATTTTGCTATATCTAAATCAATATAAATGCTCAATAGACAAACACTCGTATTTAGCATTTAAGTTTATACAATACCAATGTATCACATATACTATCTATCAAATTTACTTCCTACTTTAACTTAATTATAAATTCAGCATACACAAACAATTTTAAGATATTTTAAAATGGATACATATCTTCATAGACGCATTATGTGGATGTTACTTTTACAAGTTGTGTTTGTGAGATTCATTCGGTTTTCTGGTAAATTACATTTATTATTGTACTTGATATGATATTTTATTTCTCTATGTCTTATAAAATTTAAAACTGATTAAATTTTGACATTTTTTATATACAACTAGCATTTAAATTAAATAAAGTAACTGCTCTAGAACTGTAATTTTATTTAAAGTATGTAATTACCAATCGGCGAGGTACTATGCTTTACAAATACATAAATACATTTTATTAACTGTCAATTAAAAGGAGAGCAATTACTTAAACTACATGTAAATAGTTATATAAAATTTTTTTCTAAATTGATCATCTGTCAATGTGCCACAAAGTACTAATAAACTTATATCTGAACTTATATTAGGTTTACTGTCGCATATTTAAAACCTATTCACATTTTCAAGAATTCGCACACTATAAACAAATACTTATGTTTCGAAACAGTTATTTCTCAAATTATTTACCAGGAACCTCTATTTCAATTCATAAGTCCTTCCACATATTTATTACTGCTGTTAAGTATGGGAATCTTGCAATATGGACTTATCTAATGTAATACTAGAATTTCAAAACTGGACAGCTCGTATAACTCTCGACTAGCCATTTGACGCTCCATCTGAGGAATCTTTTAAATAACTATAATTGATGAAGTTTGCAGACTACGTTGACTACAAAAAGCAATTATTGTGTACAAAGCCTTAAACAGCAGTGCTTTGGATTACTTAAATGTTAGCCTAGATGGTAAGAAAAGGCATACCTTGCAACTTTTAAGACTTGCATTTAATGTTTCAGGCAAAATTACATAAGTGTCACTCATCAAACATTTTGGGCACAATATCGCATATAACCCTACAATTTTATATTGTTGTATAGCTACTTGATGCATAGACTTAAAATATGCATTAAAAAGTCATTCTACTTACGACATTAAAACATCAATTATTCACTTGTAGACGCAAAATATGATCAAAAAGTAAATACATAATTAAAACAAAACCATGATAATATTTCAGCAAAGTCTATAATGTACAATTCTTTATTTGTAAAAACAAAATAATTGCAAACAGTAATCCTAACACGCAATGTTAGGTAATGAAAATGGACTGTGACCCTTCATATTTTGTATTAATTTAATGTGTTTGATTTATTTTTTCTTGTTCTTCTCTCTTTTTGTGATGTTCGCCTAGTTTTAGGCAATAATCAGTATACAGATTATGCTGAATGAAGAAATATTGTATAAAATTGGATAATATCATATTGGTGTTAAAATTAATTAAAACCAAAATATTGAAAAGAACTTACAAATTAATAACTTACTAATTGCATTATTTTGAAGTAAAATGTGATAAAATGATGTTCTTATAAATTATGCTGATTGCAATAAAACTACACCCGGTGTTTACATATTTGGATTAGAATGTCAATACATGTGTCATTGTAAAAATGTTATTTAAGAAGCTGATTATAGTATAACTACTCCCGGTGTTTATACATTTGGATCAGAATGTCAATATATGTGTCATTGTAAAAATGTTATTTAAGAAGCTGATTGTAGTATAACTACACCCGGTCTTTATACATTTGGATCAGAATGTCAATATATATGTCATTGTAAAAATGTTATTTTAGATGCTGATTGTAGTATAACTACACCCGGTGTTTATACATTTGGGTCAGAATGTCAATATATGTGTCATTGTAAGAATGGTGAAAGTTGTGATACAACAACAGGAGAATGTACATCAGGTTGTGATCAATATTGGTTTGGTCCAGGATGTCAATATAGTAAGTTAAAATCAGTCAAGTAAACGCATTTCAATATAAGTTTCGCATTGCAAATTAAAAAAATAATTTTTTATTTCGATTATGTACTCTTTTCACAGATTTTCTCGTTTATAAAGCCTTATATAAATTAGTGTTGCATAGTGTACGATGATAGTATTAAACCTTCCTGCGAATTTTGAATACTGATGTGACCTTACAAACTGGAAAATATCAAAATAAATTTACAAAACATTTTAACTTGTCATACATTCGTACATATTACTGAACAGAAACGAAATGGATACCGCAATTAACTATAATAAACATATACATTTTTTCAACAACGGTCTGTGTAAAAGAAGAGAGCAGACAAACATACATGATTTTGAACCAAACTTGACATCCAACAGGGTATTGATCCTGATTAAGCGGTGTAAAATATATTCATGTTTTATATCCTACTATAAATGAGAGTTTTATGATTAATTTCTGTTCTTTGTTTGAATCCAAATATGAATGTGAGTTATATAATCCAATTATTCGAATACGGTGTTACGTTATATTTATAAACACCTAAAATGCATAAACCAAATTAAGAAAATGACTAAATGACTGATCTAGGGTCTGTAACACATATAATTATGCGCGTTTTGACAGACCTCTCTAGAGGTAAGAGAAACATAAGCTAAAATAACAAGGCGATTACGTAATTAAACTCAAAGTAAATAGTCTAGAGTCTTTCACAAAATTATATTGACAAAACTGAAATTAATTTATGTAACAACGCATTTCTTGTTCATATAGCATTTAACACTACATAACGAGTTGCCAATATGTTACATGCCAATATTATCATATCTGCACAAGTCTTCATGCAAGTGAGTGAATATGCCTTTCCGCTGATTCATTATACATAATACAAGTAAACATTCAACGCTACTAAAGGTAGTTTGTGTAACTGTAAAGTGTTTAAGGTTTAGGTCCATATTTTTCTGCATAAAATTGCAAATGACCAGACAAAGCAAAGAAACTTCTGTAGAACTTGAAATTTAAACAGCAATTAAAGAACTTATCCCTCTATGTTTTAATGATATAGCATTGCATCAAAACCCCTTCAACTCTGAATTAGGGACCAGGATAGGGGTCATGTTTCTGGTATGGTTATAATGATGTTTAGTTGACAATAGAGGAAGAGATTTAAACTACTTACCTTTTGACACATTTGCAATGAACTTCGAGCAGTGAAACAGCTAAAATCAACATCCTTCATAGATTTCACAACATTTCACTTTCGCTTATTTTTGTTCATGGAGTTTGACATTTTTAGGGTTAATGTATTTACCGGAAAACCCGAATATTCATGAAAAATCCCGATTTAATGTTTAATTTAATTTAATTTATAGTGAATAACTAGTTACGTTACTAATTAACTACTTAATTAACTAGATAATTATCTGGTTAACTAGTTACCTAACAAGTTAACCACTTAATCAATTAGTCAGGTAATGTGGTTATCTGGTGGCAGAAATATGCCACCATATATATTGAACCTATCTTTACGTTCACATTTTCACCGACTTATTGTATAAGCAACTGTGTCATATAGCAAATAACTTTCTGAGAGTGGATTTTTTAAAAACAATTTTAAAAGTCGTTGATATTATCAATACTTTGCCATATATATTTTAAGGATTTAAGGCTTGAGAAATATTTAAGACAGACTAGACAGTACGTATTTTTTATTCAAATGTTGTATAATAATCTAAGCAGTGAAATAATGTGATTTATTTATTTAACATTTATTTATTTTAGGGGACTTAGCAGAAAATGAGTATTATAGACATGCAAGTAATTTACTTTATGGCCCTGCACAGTATGCATATAAAGGTATTGATGGAGATATATCAACATGCAGTTATACAAAAGAAGCAGATAGAAGTACTGTAATACCCTGGTGGAGAGTTGTATTAGAACATGAAGTAACAATTACTGATATCTATATACTGACTACTGCTGATGGGTTACGTAAGTAACAAAATTAATAAACTGATTAGTTCTATGTTTGATTGTGAAAATAATTGGTTTAGGTAATATATTAATAAAACATTTTGATTTAAATTTGATTGCACTAAGTATTTAAATATAACTGCGTTCGCTGAAATGATTTGTTAACCAAAATGTAGTAAATAAAAATAGTAAACAGAAGACTATTAAAGTTATTGCTTACATTTGATATCACGTTTATGTTGTTAAGTTACTACTCATTTTTTAAAAATACTAATTAAAACAATATTAAATCAGTTTGATGAGAGGTTCACGTGATATATTTTCATAAAAAGAGGTGATGTCGCCGTACATCTCTAAGTTTTAAAGGCATGTATTTTTATTTCCTTTGAACATCTTACACATATATATATATATATTGTAATGTGAGTGAAAAATGCGTACCCCCAATATTGGATTGCCTGTAGCTATCAGAGTATACAACAAAATACAAAACAAAAACAATATGATGAACTTAAATAGTCGTATTTATTTGAAATGATAAACTGAAATGACATACATAAAAAATGAAATGAATAAAGTTGAATATGCGACTTAATTCAACTGGTAAAGTCAGCGTTCATAAATAGATTCACACAGATCTATCAAGATAATTTAATAAATAATCGTTCAATAAGTATCAAATGTTATTTACTTTAATTTATTCATCAAAACAGAGGCACCGTTTCCCGATCCGATCCAACCCAGTGATGTAATCCGATCCGTCCTTTTCCAGTTGATGTCACTCCTCCGATATCCGAACATTGTAATCCGCCGTACCTTCTTACCAAGCGTATCTATTGAAATTCCCGGTACTAACTTGATTCTACCGTTCCTAGGCAACCAGCAATTATCCACCAATCAGGTTTCAGCATAATGGTCGGAAAACGCTACTTTCTGTATCGTTCCGCTCAAGAAATGAGATCCGAACAAAATAGAGACGGCTGTTAAATGAACCTTCTTTTGTTATGCGAGTGATTCTACGTATTCCAAAAGCAACATATGACCCACCGTAAGATTCCAACTCCTCTATGTAAGCCAGGTGATCTACAATAAGTAGTTTTACATATATTCCTGCCGTCCGTTCCGAACCGGTCTATTACGGGTTTTATCCTAACAAGTGATTTTCATAACTTCATAAATATTACGTAGGCAGGGCGAAGGTCGCTCAACAAATTTTTGAACATGACGTTTTGTACACAAACGGTCTAACTGGTTCTCTTAATACTACGTATTTTTCAGGATGCCTCATATTACAATATATTATACCTTTACGTAAAAATAAATAACAAAAATTGATGTTAGTTTCATGTAACAACACTGTCATTAAACAAAATCGTTATCACGTTTGAGAATCCCAAACTCCCCGCAGCGGTTATCTCCCTTTATCAAATCAATAACCACTGCCACCACAAGTAAAATTCGTACCTCAGAGAGCCGAAAAACTTTTTTCATCTTTTCTTTTACAATTCAATATTTTCAATAAATTTAGTCTTCTCTTAGTAAAATATGATGTTCAAAGTACATACAGGGGAAAAAAATAGTATAAATAAATAACTTGTAAAACAAACAAGATTAATTTTACCCTGACACCGGTACCTAAAGTGCGTAAAATTGCATGATAACAAAATGTTACGCAAAGTAAATATTAAATGGATTATTGTACTTGTAATTTATTCATGAACTAAACAATTTTGGTACATAATGATATATTTCTATTTAATTTATCTTATTTCTTTCGCAGTACTTGTAAATCAACCACAATTTTTATCATTCAATGTTATTTTTCGCTACATTACGCCTAACACATTTTAGGCTGACCGTTATTGCTCGTTTAAATTTAAACATAAGTCACATGGTACTACTTGCGTCACGTGATTCATGTGAAGGCAGTGGTTAAAGTAGCAACGCGTGACGTAACCGCTGTGAGGAGTTTGTGAGAATCCTTGTAAAACGAGATCTGGTAGTAAAATTGTGTCAAACTCCCCGCAGCGGTTATTTCCCTTCATTAAATCTTTAACCACTGCTACCACAAGTAAATCCGTCCCTCGAATAGCCGAATATTATTTTCATATTTTCTGTTAAGTTTCATTTTTTTCTATTAATTAAGTCTTCTTGTTGAAAGAATGATGTTCAAAGTACATAATGTAGAAAAAAAGATGATTTTAATGAATAATTTGTAAAAAATAACGGAGTACATGATAATCTGCATGTTGGCAGTGGTGAAGAAGCAAACCGAGACGTTAGCATTGTGAGGAGTTTGTGTATCTACGTATATTTGACTTACAATCTAGACGTTATCATTTTTTTGTTCTTTAAAAGATTTGCAGCCATATCCATATTGAGACTGTACTCAAAAACACTTTAGATTTTGTACATATAATTTACAAGACTGATCATACATCAGAAATGCGAATATTATGTAACATATCATATTTCAGAATATTTTCGTGAGTTCGAAGTGACAGTAGAAAAGTTACCTTATGCAGATAGAGGATCTCATGATAGACCACCAGGTACATATGTATGTTATAAACATGATGATACTATACCAGACAGTACCAATATACATGTAACATGTACTACACCACTGATTGGTAATCAAGTGAGGATTTCTTTATCTGAAATACAGTCTCAACTTATTGTATGTGACTTTAGAATAAACCGAGGTAAAATTTTACAGACATCAGTAAAACATTGTTGTATTAGAAAGTTTAACAGCAGTCAATATTTAATGAGTACGATCATCGTTATGCATAATAGAGATATGTGTTATGGTTCCAAATTGTCTTATGTATACGTACTGAATGACAGTGTTTTTATTTATTAAGAGGGATCTAAACATTGTTTACATAACTGAATTATATCACAAAATTGCTTGAATAAAGAAGTTCTTTAAAGTGGTTTGATGGTTTTGATTATATGTCTTTGTTAAAAATATTTCAATTCTCAATGGATGATACAAACAATTAGTAATATTGACGTGATTATGATGAACGTTTTACTTTTGGATTGACTGACTTAAATATTAAGCTTTCTTTCACTCTTTACTTTGTAAAATATATGATTTACACAGATATGGGGTATTCATATTACCATATATGATTTATATCATATCGTCTAGCCAGGGTGAAGCAGAAGCTATTACGGATCATGCATATCTGTTGTTTCTGTGCTCGGAATCTGGTATACCAGTACATTAGACATGTGTATGAAAACTATTATGTATTCATTTATGTAATATTCTCAAGCTTAGATAAAATACGGGATCGTGGTGCTGGACGCTACGAACATGATAGCAAATCTTATGTCTCAAAGGGGAATTTGGTTCGACATCAGACCGGACTGGTCATACTCTTCAATGAAAATGGGGAAATAATTCAAAAATAAACTTAAATGAATTGTTTGAAATAAAAGATAACTATGCAAATTTTTACACATCAAATTTGCATGTAAAGAGCGAGTAACCTTATGCCAATAGCAAAATAATATCTTTCAAAGTATCATATCAAAATATTGTCAATTTTTAGAATTAGCTATCTAATATGGTGCTCAAATTAAAATAAACATGTTTTAGTTGCTGTATAATAACTATATTTATCATGCATACACACTCGTATATATTAACGTTTTGTAAGCGATAAACGTGGTTATCACATTTGCAAACGGATTCTTAAAACAAAACCAACATAAACGCCCTAAATTTTTTAACATATCTGCAAAGAAAACCAACAAAATTATGAAATTCTTCGTGAATGCGTTAATTCACTCATTTTTTTCAAATGGTTCCGTGAGTAATTATACGTTATATTTTCAGGTAGAAATCTAGCTTTTCGACAGTCAGTTACATCAAGTGCAATTCATCAGAACAACGTGACTTTTTTCCAAGCATCAAATGCAGTGAACGGTTTGGTATCTTATACTGACTGGACAAAATGCTTTGTTACTGGTAATTTTAGTAACAAATGGCTACAAGTAGAATTTGATCGTCCAACACATGTCTACTATTTCAATGTCACTACATTAAGAAATACATACGGTAATCAAATGATAGCACACTTACAAATATAATCTTCCAACAATGCTCTTAAATACCCTGAATAGCGACACTTCTCACTGTATAGATGTAGTCAACAAATTAAAAAAAAACAATGTCTACACAGATGTCGCAGATATACTACTATTCTTTTTCTAATAATATTTCGCTATGGCTAAAAAATACAGACAACTTTTCTCATATTATGCCGCATAGTCCGTAGAATAACTCAAATCATATTAAATTTTAGCTCAAATTTATTAGACAGATTTTTAATGAAACATGTTGGAAGTCAATTTTTGTGGAGTTTTTTTGGAATTAGCAAATTCGATTTTTTAGTCCCTTTAACATATTTTGAGAGAAAATTAATATTTAGATAGTGTAGTAGGAAGAAAATGACACCCGCTTTAGAATTTGTTGTTGGGACGCAGAAAATCCAGATGTTTAGCCTTTTCAAGAGGAGTGAATATGTTGATTGACCGCCGTTTTATGACCTATACAATGTGTTGCTAGTAACTTACTACGGCGTTAAACCCATCAAGAAGAGGCTGACAGCTCGCTTACGTCAAAAGATATGGCAGGACGTATGTTCATAGAAAATATTTGATGACCAAACTCCTCGAATGTATTTTGTATTCGTTTTGAAACAAAACCTAGGATTCATTGATTATAAATCGTGATTGATACCGACTGGAACAATTTGGCTTGTTACAAGTTGATAAAAGGAAAAAGCCAATGTTATTCGATGATTTGGAAACTGAACTAAGAGTTAACTTTCCAAATAACAAATATATTTAGTTATCATGAAATGCATATTTTTCTGGATACAAAAATAAGATTACATTGTATATTGCTCTAATGTATATGAGATTGACTAAATTGCACAATGAAACCACAAAATGAAGAAGCGGTTCAAATATTAAACTTAAAAGCATAATAAACTATTAGTATTTAATGTACATTAATCGATTTCAGATTATATAGATAATTATATAATTTATGACACAACATCTGCCAAAAAATTGTTACATGATTCTGGTAGTGATTTGTCACCAGCTACACATGGATATCTGAATAAAAATGTACAGAAAATCACGATAGAAAAGACTACAGGAGACATTATGGTTATATGTGAAATAGAAATGTTTGGAGGTTGGTGATAAGTAAAATCATGTCATTCTGTTACAATTATGATAAATTAAATTTCATTGAAATGTTAATGATATTTGTTCATTATGTCAATCTTGTTCAAGACAGATGAATGTACGCATTTAAATACGACGATGGAATTTGATAAATGTGTCTGTTAAGACCAAAAAAGTACTTTCTGTTTCTAAATGAATTATTCTGAAACTGAAAGTACATGAGAAAGGGAGACATAGTAGGCTAGAGTCATGAATCGAGGATAACAACTCCACAAATTGTTCTCTTTAAATATTTTGTTGTTCTTCTAGGTATTAGAGTTTCGAAATAGCGTAGTACCATTGTTCTCTTGTTGCGTTTTACCATCGTGGTATCGTCTTGTTTCTTTCATGGTTTAATTATATTCCTCTGCGTTTGTTTTATTTACTGACAAAAAGTATGCTTGACCTAATGGAACACCGTAAAGTATGTTACATACGAGTAGCTAGTATATAGTAAGATTTAGTGTAAATTCCTATCCCGTACTGGTATATCATCATGTCGGTGTAGCTTTGACATGTGTAGTGTTTGAGTACATTTCTAAAAAAAACCTAAATCTATTTTAAGAAAATCCTTTATCATAAAACATTTTTATTTAAAGATTGTCCAGTTAATCAATGTGGATACGATTGTTCTATACCATGTCATTGTAAATCACTGAAATATTTAGAAGATAAAATATCTGGTATTTGTACACCTGGTTGTGAAGATAGATGGACAGGAGAAAATGGTAAATGTGATGTTGGTAAGTGTTTAGTTCGTTTCTTCTCAGCTGTCAAAACATGTAGCATTTCACGGTGAAAGTGTTTGTTAAAATTATTGTCGTAATACACGAGTTTCTAAAACTGTTTATAATGATCAAGTAAAGTAATATTCATACACACAATTCAAAATAAATGTTTGATATCAAAGTGGCATGGTTAAAGCTGAAACATGATGTGCATGCATCAGTTTACGTATGGTTTAGTATACAAACATCTATTTTAAGACGGGACATTACATAAACAAAAATATTACCTATGATAACCAATTGTCCACCAATGTACAGGAATATTTAATCTGTTAATCAAGTCTGGTAAGAATATTATCTGATAAATATAAATAGTAATATAAATTACAAAGTCGAAATATGTATCTATATGTAATTGGCGAAAGTGTTCTATCTACATTTACTGTGAACGATGATTTTCATTATTAATTCTGATGAGTTTTATATAGATGTTTGTACTGCTTTGACCTATATCCGTTATAGTGAAGTAAAATTCGAACCTAAGATTTACGTAAGATTGCGGACGAAAGTTTTGAGTGGCAAGTCATAGCTTAATACACTTATGCTGAAAATGTTAACATACATAAACACTTAAGTATTAGCATGTAAATATTTCATTTACAGAATGTACATCTAATAAATGGGGACAATCCTGCCAGAATGAATGTGGAGCCTGTAAACAAGGAACATGTGATGTAGTGACTGGTAAATGTACTGGTGGTTGTCAAGATGGATATTATAATGCTTATGATGATTGTAAAACTGGTACGCTTTATCTTTTGAAACTCAATAAAGTGGCATTATGTATATGAATCCATTTTAAGTTGAAATATATCTTCCGATTTATACATGTATAGACATTGATATTAATTATACATTGATATGTTCCTAGATATTCAAAATTCTTCTGAATGTGACAGAATTGTCGTCTGTCATAAGGCTGTAATGATATGGTATGATAGTTGCAATATAGTTAAAGTGTATCCATTTAAAACATTGCATTCCTTCATATGAACTGTAATGCGTGTGAACAAATATCATAAAGTATTACTCAAAATGTTTATAACATTTAAAACAGTTTATAACTCATTAGCGATTGGTTTATTGAATGAAACTTAACGCGTGTTCATGTATTGGTTCAGTTTCACTAGATTATTAAACATTCGCCTACTGATTGCACCCTTACAATGTTCGACATATTTGTCTCAAAATTACTTACTCGAATATCTAAATGAATGTTTAATGTGAGTAACAAATTGTACATGTATCTCAAATAATAGCATAATGTAACTAAGCAGAAAAACTAGTTCATATAAAAAAATTTACAGAATGTGTCAGTGGTTGGTATGGATATAATTGTCAAAGTAAATGTTCAGAACACTGTAAGAATAGTTGTAATAAAGTAAATGGTACATGTATAGACGGTTGTAATCCTGGATACTTTGGTGATAAATGTGAACAAGGTATTTGTTTATTTAATACATGCGTTACAGTTGTAATTTGTTTGCGTACCAAACCATACGTTCATTTATAATGTTTGAATAAATGTGCCCAACTACATACAATGGAGAAAATTAACGTTTACAAGTGAGCAATTCTGACTGATGATATATATTCAAACAGAATGATATGATGTGGTCTTGCAGAAGAACCGCTTTATAGAACGGAAACTTTGTAAAACTTTAATTTGAAAAACTACTAATTTTAATATGACTATAGTATTTTAACGGTTGCAGTTTTTGCGAATGTTGTAAATGAATATATTTTCATACATTGCGTGAAATTAACTATGTCCTTAAGTTTACAATAATACTTTATTTCAATCGTAATTGATATTATAATAAAATTTCTAATATATTTTAGAATGCCTAGCCGGAACATACGGTCAGGATTGTGTTAATATTTGCAATGAGAATTGCAATGACGTGTGCCATCATGTGTCTGGTACATGTACAAGTTGTAAGGCTGGATGGAAAGGAAACTATTGTGATAAAGGTTTGTTTTATCTTGGTATATATATCTTTGAGATTTTTGGTATAATTAGGTTTCGTAGTGTTTTGTAAACACGTTCAAAATCATAATTTGCAATGTATATGGTGTGTAAATGTTTGTTATAGTTAACATTTTTATATAGATATATTTGTTCACCACAGTCAATATGGGGCTAAGATTAAAGGAAAAGGAAATAAAAATTACATAAACACCCAATAAAATTACAAAAATCATAAAATCACTGTTTATTAAAAAGCTAATAAATCTTATATAATACCTTAATTACCTTATAGAATGTGATGATGGTTTTTATGGTATTGGATGTCAACACAGATGCTATGATAAATGTTTAATTGATTGTAACAAAGTAAATGGTGTTTGTTCTTCATGTACAGCCGGTTGGACTGGAAACTACTGTAACGAAAGTATGTAACATAAAGTAGAAACTTATGTTTAACAAATAGCTGATCGGCATAATGATAGTCGTCTGAAAACAAATAATTTCAAAAACAAACGTGTAAACTTAATTAAAGTAAATATAGTTCAATTAATGAAATTTGGCCGAAAACAAACGAATAGTTTATATGTTATGTATCAAAAAAATGCTTTTTTACTTTTTTGCATTCGATTTTAAATACCTCTTCTCTTTTAAAAGAAACACTTTTATAGAAAATACTCTTTTAGTCCAAACTTTTACTTTGAAAGCCAAATTGTTTGACATAAGTATTGTAGCTTATTTGAATGTAATATGTAAAAAAAATAATGGCCGCAAAACAGTTTTTGTGTCTGCTGTGAATAAATATATTTTCATACATAATTTTTCATAGTGTGACTTTAATTATTTCCATAGGGTTACAATAATGCTATAAATAAAATAATATAATGACTCATATATTATAGAATGTCCAACGGGAAAATACGGCAAGGATTGTGAAAATTCTTGTAATGAAAACTGTGAGGACACGTGTCATCACGTGTCTGGTACGTGTTTAAGTTGTAAACCTGGTTGGAAAGGAGAGTATTGTGATACAGGTTTGTTTTATTTTGGTATATATATTTTTGGAAACTTTTTATTATACATGTATTTAAAATACGAAGTACTTCGTAAAACATGCACACACTCATAAAATACCAATGTATATATGTCGTGTTACATGTTTGACAGAGTTACCCTACTTATAGTTTTATATACATTTTTTACTTCTGTCAAATATGGGACAACATAAATAACTATCTTAAATAGTATTGGACAAATCAAATATATAATGCATAGCTTAAATTGAACTATTTGTTCAAATTGTTAATTCATTTTAATTTAATTAAATTGTTGTTTTCTTAATTAAGATTGTTTTAAATTAGTGTTTACATAAATTTATGGCTAAAGGGAGTGTAAAAAATCACTCACTGCTGCTGTACTAATCAAAGCATTTTTATCTTAACCTGGATTAAGTGGTCACCTGCTGTAAGCAGCCTATCTAGTCACTTCCCTTCACTGGCTGCTTGATGCAAGTCATACTGTAGTTAATTATGAGGTTAACTAGTTGTGATCACTAGTTAACATATTAAGTAAAGTGACTAACTAGTTTTGTTAACTAGTTAACTTCTCAATTAACTAGTTGGTTAAGTGGTTAATTGGTAACGGTAACTGGTCAACTACTTTACTTTATTAAATTAAGTGGTTAACTAGTTACAATAACTGGTTAACCACTTATCTAACTAGTAAGTTAATTAGTTATCTGATGGCAGAAATATGTCACTATAGTTTAACAATACCATTAATACAAATAACTTTGCACACAACATAATAGCATTGATTATAAGAAATCGGATAGTTTTCAAATGATTATGTTCTACCCTTGTAGAATGTGATGATGGTACATTTGGTGTTGGATGTCAACAAACATGTACTGAAAAATGTCTAAGTGCTTGTAACAAAGTGGATGGTGTATGTTATTCGTGTACTGCAGGTTGGATTGGAGACTTCTGTAATGAAAGTATGTATCCTTAAAAGAAACATTTGTGTTTAAATAGCTAATCAGTTTGATAATATTTTTGTGAAATCGCATAATGTTTTTGATACTGTAAATCCTGTTAATAAAATTGGGCATAATCCTGCTCATAATGTGCTTTCTGACCATTTTAATGCGCCTTACTCGAAGAAATGTTGGTTGCATTTATTAACATCGGATTTATGAATGCATATCCAACGAATGAATCGTCCGAAAATAGAGCTAGAGTTATAGATATTCATCACATTGGAAGTTGGATTTAAAAATAACTTGTAACCAGTTACATTATATTCATGTTATGCATAATCAATATAGATTGACATGAATTTAAAGACTGTCAAACATTTGTTGAATTTATTAATGTTTTAGCTGTTGATACTTAATTATGTTGCATTATGTATATTTTACAATCAGTAAATCTAGGCAATTAGTAAAATGCCTGGATTTTTAGGCGACTTGAAAATTGCTAGGCCATTTTAGGCAGTTTGTAAAATGACTAAAATTTCTAGGCAATTTACAAAATGCCTGAAAACATGGCTCAATATTTTACACATTGCTTAAATGTAGTTTATGGTCATAAGATTTCATTCCTACTTATCCAAATAGTATTTTAATATGGCCATTTCTACCTTTGTTTACATCAAAAAAAGTCTATGGTAATCTGAATCACTTTGAGCAGTCAATGACAAAGATATAGGAAAGTAAATAATCAAATATGAATGTTAACATGTGAAATGTTGTATTTTGTCGTTCACAACACATTGTAGTTCCGTCTGATTCAAAATTGTAGACTTGATAAAATGCATTGCGATTTTATTGCAGTTATAACCTTTGCAATGTCTTACTACGGCGTTAAACCCAACAAAACTAACAAACAACAATCTGTTTTAAGAAATTAAGGATGACACAGTTTACCATGTACAATGTCAAAATCAAGCAGTCCACAGGCCAATTGATTTTGGACTGCAATATGGTATATTGGAGCGCTAGAATTAAAATGTAAGACTTCACTAATACAAGCGATTATTGTTTGGTTGAAAATAATGTTCAACCATTAATAAGCATTGAGAGTTACATACGTATATTAGTTCAAATATGTTTTCCGGACACTTTCAAGCAACTTGTAAAAAAACCCTCAAAATTCTGTCAATTTGTAAAATTTCTAGATATTTTACAAAATGCCTGACTCATTTAGGTAATTTACAAAATGCCTGAATTTTTAGACATTGTACAAATTTCCTAAATTTACAGATTGCCTGTAACATATATAAATCCATATATAAATTGAATGATATCTGCGCTGATTAATACATATACATTGTATAGACATTGGCATTTTATATGGATTGGCATAGATCTAGACATTTTAAGTTAGTATTCGTTTGCATGTGACACTATAGTTTTCGGTCATGAAGTCGTAAAAAGACTTCGTTTTAATGAATACAGCCGGAAACGTTGACATATAATGTAAGTGTATTAATTTAAATAATTAAATTCCTAAATATAAAATATAATACATATAAAGGAGTGTCAACATGTATAACATACAATATATGTATTACACTTAAAACAGTATATAACTCATCGGAGATTTTTGTTTTTGTTTTGTTGGGTTAAACGCAGTAGCAACCCATTTAATACGTCATATAGCGGCGGTCAGTCACCCTACTCACTCCTCCTGGAAAGGCTAAATCTCTGGATTTAGCTATTAACCAACTACTAAGCGCATACTTTCGTCAGTGATTGACAACTGCACAACATAATAAAAATCATTGGTAGAAGGGAGAATGGGCGTAGACATAATTTCATGAACATGCTCCACGAAAGTGTGCTCCACCCTGGAATCGAACCCACGACCCCTCGATCAGTAGACTTGTCCGCTACCAACTGAGCTAGCCGGGCGGTTTCTTCGATTATTTATTAATGAATTGGAATTATGAACGCGTTGACATGTACCTATTCAGTAATTAAACATTGTAAAACTAGCTGTATATGCACGCAGTTCGACGTATACAGTACTCGGAAAGTGCAAGGTGTCACACAGTACGAACGGTAAACGCACGATACACGAACACGAAGTGCACGTTACACGAACACGGTAGATAGCTTTGTTTGCGGTAAAATACACGATTGTCAGTCTCGATACACGTCTAACACGATTGTTCGGAATGCTAGGTTTTTTTCTTCGCCCAAAGTAAAACGTTTAACCAACGACAAAACTTACATTTTATGCGTCTTAAATGTAGATTGAAGACAAAACATATCCTTCTATATCTTTGTCAATACATAACTTAAAAATATGAATTTCGTTGAATTTATTGAATATCGATTTTACCACACAAACTCTAAAAATCAATTTGTGAAAATTGGTTTTAATCGAATTTAAAACCACGCACACGATTGCCAACTTCGAACTCACACGATAGATAAAAAAACACGTTTAAATATGTTCCATAGTTTTGCCACGAAGAAAATAAGTCATAAATTTGTACCTGGTTCATTAAAGATTCTTAGCGTGATTGTAAAATATAATCATATAATATTGTATCAATAAATTTATTGAATATCGAAAGTTAAAGTAGAGATTAAAGTACACCACGGGCGAAATTCAATACTCGATAGACAATCAAAGAAGAACACGATTGATCATATTTACTATAAAAATACATGGTGCCTAACAAAGATACAAACTGCAGAATAAATGATAACATTACTGTCAAAACACGCTTATGTCATTCTTTAAAAGTTTACTTTAATCGGATTTAAAACCATGCACATGATAGCCGACCGGTTTCACACGATATATAGAAATACACGGCTGGATATAGGACCTTATTGCATAACAATAGGATATGCTGAAATGTTTACGTATTTTATTGCATGATGTCGTTTGCAATATTTCGGAAGTTGTCAGGGATAAGTTACTATTAAGAATTGAAACTGTTTTTGTTTTTCAACTCAATTCAATGTTTTGATGTGAGATTTGAAACATTAGAAAATGTTCTGTCCAAAGAGCGTTTATGCCTGTTTCTGTGTTCCATTGTGTAAGTTCCACTTTGTAATGATGTTTGTTGTTTCTTGGTGTTATTAAAAAGAAATGGAATCGTCCTTAGACTTAATCTTATTCACTCGTTGCTCATATAAACAAAATTAAGTTCTTACGTATTATTTCAACATTTTTCAACTAAGTATGTCTTAGAACAATTTTTCTTTGATATTTTTTTTAATAATTACAAAAATGCGTTTTTCTTGCAAAGTACTAAACTGGAGATAGGTACCCTTTTACATTGAGCCCTTCAATTTATAGATCTAATCCAATGACATGCCAAGTGATTAATGTGATGTAATCAATTAAATATGTAAATTGTGTAGCCAATTTACATGATTTTCAAATGTATTTATGACGGTACATTGAAATTAGACCTACGGAGAAGTCTTCCTTACCAGGTAGTCCATGTAAATGAATTTACAAAATTAAACATGTCACTGATAAAGAACTGGGTACCGTTTCATAAGAATCTTACGGAAGTAATGGGTTTTTCGTAACTTATGTTACACTTAATTTTCAGATGAGAGAGTTTCAAAGATTCTCCAATAACTTGGTTTTTTTGCTACGATACGATCTGACTTAATATGTCAACACAGGAACAATAGTGAAACAATATTAACCTGAGCTTAAATTACCTTATTATAATAATTGAACACTTCATTTACATTAAATCGTGAGTTTCCGTGTGTGGGTGTGTGTGTGTGTGTGTGTGTGTATACGGTTATACTCGTGTTCATAACAATCAATGTGACTTAAAATCAATTTTGTAAAATTGGCATGTTATTGTACTTTTAATCTTGGAGAATGACCGTAGAAATAATTTCATGACCAAGCTCCATGAAAGTATGCCCGCCCGGAAATCGAACGTATGATCCCTCGATTTGGTAGATTCGCGTACTACAAACTGAGCTAGCCGGGCGGGTTTATGGTTCTGATGTTTAATTCAAAGGTTATTGGGCCCGATTTTTTGCAATTTTGCTTTTATTGCGCTTGACAAACGTTTAGGGCAGCACAGATTTAGGTGAGCATTTATGATCGTTTGAAATCTATCATAAAAGTTTTGTGAGAATTTTATATGCTTACTCTAATTTGCATATAAACTTGTCCGTTGCTCAAAAGCGATACAATGTTTGAAGAATTTATAACTTACTAGGGTCAGACATATTGTCACTATCTCAAATCAATTAAGGCTACTATTTTGCTCCAATTTTTACGAAACGAATCCAAATGGTATTACAGAATGTGCCACATGGGGTAATCATAGCAGAACTGCAAGTAATATTTCAGAAAACTCATATGACTATTCTGATAAAAAATCGAAAAGTGAATTAAACGTTACCGATTGTATCGGTAGGTAACACACTAACTATTTTTAGTCACGAAATAACATCCTAAATACTGTAGTGTTACCAAGATAGTTATGTTGTTCCTTCAGCAGGATTTTTAGTTTTATTAAAAGCTTCATGTATCAAAACCTATGTTGAATATTTGTTAATATTGCTTACATCATTTTGTTTCACGAGTCATTGATGCTCTTCTATCATAACATTGCCTCTGAAAGTAGCTTTATAACAAGTTAGATATGAATAATTTACACAATTTATTTTGCTTTTAATTTTGTAGAATGCACTGACGGCACATACGGTCGAAACTGCAAGCAAAGTTGTAGCGCTCAATGTACAGATGTATGTGCAAAAGACAATGGATTTTGTAATTGTTTGGCTGGTTGGCATGGTGACACCTGTCGTGATGGTAGTGTTGTTGTATTATTTTATATCACATGTTTTGTTTACATTTATTGATGTCAGTATTGTATATCTTTCTTTGTTTATGTACACTGTCGTTATTACACAACCCATGTCTGATTACATCTTTGTAGCTTAAGTTAAAGTTTAACTATAATTCATTGCAAAAGTAAAAGTAAGATAGTAAAAAACTGAATCAAGTAAAACACTTGTTTCATTGACACGGGTGATGCATTAAAATTTTAATATATTTATTTTAAGAAAGTGTTAATTTAGCCAATTGAAGTAACAATAAAATCTTGCATTGCTACTTTTGAAACTACTTTTGAAGTTTTATATATTAGATTTAATCGTCAAAATGTAAGATGGTAGCTACAGTGAAATGTAGCTGGAGAATTTTGATGCCAAATGGGATTACTTTGTTCTTTTTTAATCCATTACGAGTAAAAAAGCAGATATTCCTTTGACTCTCTCTGCGACAGACTTGTCAGAATAATTTGTGTAGATCAAATTTTGTAATATTATTTTGTTTTGTTTTTCATTTTTTTCTAATACAGTCATCACATCTTGAAATAGTAAAGGGATCTGTTTTGTTACTGAGTTCATTTTTAAAAATCTGTACTCATTCTTATGTTTTACCAGATTTCGGTACAAAAAGGCATGGTAGACTGTAATTGCTATTACTTATTGCAATGAAGTTATCATCCAATAAATATTGTACTTGCTTTCTGAGATTTCGTTGTTGCATAGGAATTCAAAATATGGGTGTTGTTGTATTAGTTTAGAAATTTAAATTTAAAACCAACCGGCATGCTGAATTTCGGCGGTTCGTGTGGAATATCAGGAGATAAATGTTGAATATAAATCAATATGATATTGATGGACTTTCTTGTAAAAGTTTCAGCTATAATTTGTGATTGATCGAAAGAAAATGTTTATTAACTTATTTGATTATTCTTTAAATATCAAAAAACAAAAACAATGCTAATAATATATTTTTTTCGCTTATGTTTTGTGAGTGTTGTTGTCCGTTTTTTTTTTCTCAACTGTCAAAGCTTGAATAATTACACGGTGACTGAAAGTATTGTATTTGTACTGGCGGCCTAATTGTTATTAAAAATATTTTGACTAAAACATATCATACGGCATAAACAGCTTTACTCGATCATAATACATACTTTCGGAAGCTCATGGGTGTATTACATTAATGATTTCAATAAACGCATTCACCGTGAAATTATTCTTGTTTTGACAGTTGAGAAAAAACGAACAATGAGCTCAAAGAAAGTTCGATAATCCATTCAAAAATATACAACATTGCATTAATGCATTTATAAGCCCCTTAATATTCCTTTACGTTTAAATTGTAACCTTTAAATAGTCACCAACACCATAAACTTCATCAATATGTTTTATAAGACTAACGATATAAATACTTGGATGCTGAAAATGTTAAGTATGATAAATAGTGGCAATGTATTGCTGGATGGACAAGTGATTACTATAAACAAGTTCAATATTGAACGGTTTTATCATTAAGACTATAATATAATGTAATCTATTCGCAGTCAAGTATTAATACTTTTAGTCCTTATTTTAATATAGATATAAACATAATGTTAACAAACAAATTTCTGTTCGATAAATTAAAAGTTAAAGTGGGACATTTTAAATAAATGTCATGCGATGTTCTGAACTAAACATGTTTTATCTAAATTTTGTAGAATGTGAAGATGGTTTCTACGGCAACAAATGTTTAAACAAATGCACTGATAAATGTTTAGTTCCATGTGATAAAGTTAGTGGTGTATGTACTCTATGCAAAGAAGGATGGACTGGAACGGTTTGTGTACATGGTTTGTATACATAAATTATGTTATATTTAAATTCATTTGTTGTTTTGATTTATCTAGCAATGTACATTGGTATTATCTTTCCAATGCACTCGATAAAAATTACATCGTGATCGTCTTTAAAAAACAAATGCAGTACTCAATCTTTAATATGCTATATGGTTATAATCTCTAACTAAAACCGTGTCTTGTTATTTAACGATGTTTGATGAGGTGTTCATTTTCGTCAAGGTAAATTGACATTTGTTTGTAAAGATGAATCCATTTTACAAATAACAAAAAGAAGATATAGTGGAGTCAATATAAAACATGAACATTCTTATATTAATTGTTTTCATTGACAGCATACTCTCCTCTTGAAGCACGGGGAATATACTACATTCACACGCTGCCGTATACTATAGACTTTTAAACAACCAATGAAAGTTTACTAAATTCCAATTTCAACGAAAATATTTGTACGCATTTTCATTCGTCGAAACGGTCACCCAATAAAATTAGCATAAATAGACGGGTAATGCTCCATGTTTGTAGTTCAGAGATTCACGTGTAAACATATCAATATTTGCTTTCAATTTGGTCAATTTTCTATTATTTTCCGATGAAAAAATATGCGGACGAAATTTTGAAATTAAAAAGATTGTTTTCACTCTAGTAGTCGATCACACATCTTTTTTTATAACCAAGTGACTGTCGTGCGATTACAATGTGTTAGTGTCTCTATTTAAAATTAAAAAATTGCCCTTAGTTTTTTTGAAGGCAGAGTGAAAAGTGAAGAGTGAAATGAATGGAGCGATGCTATTGCCTTCAATAATTATCATTCATTTTATGTGATGACCAGATACGTATTTTAATCGATTATATATTTATAAGATGAATTACAGTATATGTCTAAGCCTAGAATTAAATCTCTGATACTATACATGTGTGTATGTGTTTTTAATTTACAGAATGTCCAAATGGTAAATATGGTTCAAACTGTTATGAACAATGTAACAATAATTGTGTAGATATATGTGATCGTGTAACTGGAAAATGTACACAATGTATAGATGGATGGCAAGGTGATTTTTGTGATCAAGGTTAGTTCTACAGTTGTTGTATCGGCAACATTGAAATAACTGTATTTGTTTGTGTTTTGTTTCAATTATCAAAAGCAAGAACTGTGTGGAGACACTAAGGCGAGTAGGAGCGCTCTCCATTTCTTCGAAAAGTCGAGCTAACAATAACATATATAACCAATGATATATTTGTTTAATTCTAAAATTTATCAGGTCCATACTGTGAATAAGTATTGTATCAAATAATTCTAATTGATTTACATCTTCGAACTTATACTAACGAATAAGCAGTTTTGAAACGTTTACTGGTATCTATCGTTAGCTATTTAATATTAACATGAACAAAGACACCGCTTTTTCAAATCATCGTCTTGGTTATCACAGCAACTATTTGTATAATTTTTTATTAAAATTTTCACTGTAACAATTATCAAGTCCATAAATATACATACAAATACATCATACTGATATATCAGGAAAAAACATAATTAAGGAAGCATGGTATGTAATACAGTGCTGGGTAATGTCGATTTGCCAAAAAGCATGACGAAATGGTCAAATTCATGCATTTTTGTTTATACATTGTATTTTACCACGTAATCAATGTTATTGAGCATTAGTTCTTATTACAACTACCATCTGCACTCACTCTTGATATGTCATTAGCTTAAGAATAACTCACTAACTAACGCACCATGTATTCTTATTCATACTGAAACTATTTCAGCTAAAGAACAATCAACTTTGGTGGCTGCCATAGCAGGATCTTCTTCTGCTATTGTTGTTATAATTATAATTGTAACTATAGTATGCATAATATGCTTGAGGAAGCGGTCAAGGTAAGAATTACGGATAATTATTTAACGATTCATTAACTCACAAATTCATCGAAGAACAGACGATTCAAGCATGATATCGAGTTAATGTCTTACTGGTTGCTGTTATATGAACGCAGTACATTTAATTCTTGGTAAATGTTGATAGATAGAATTAACTATTTAATGGCATTACTTCTCACTAGAGGTGTTTCATCTATTTCAATACTTGATATTCAATAGTTTGAGATAAAGATATTTATTTAGTTTGGCAATCAACATCCACTTTCCGTTTGGATCTACTTTCATTTTGAAGTGCACCTAATGACATAAAATATTTTTGTGGAAATCGCATTTAACACACCATTTTGCTGTTGGTCTTTTGGATAAAGAGCACCTATAGCTCAATGCCACTGCCTAGGGTCATACCAAGACTTAATACTCATACATATGCAATGATGTTTTAGTACAATTTCTCCTTTTATGAGACGTTAAGTTGAAATTTGCAGATTTACTCGAATTTTAGTTGAGTCCGAGTAAAAAATATTATTACACTCGTAAGATAAATCATCATATTGATAGTGAAATAAACTCAATATTCATTCTGCTTCTAATCGGTTGTTAAGTCGTAAATCAGTAAGTTATATAATTCTGAAAAAAAATGAACAAGACTTTATATAAATATTAATTGCAGGTTAAGTATTATTTTTCATATTTGTAGTTTAAAGAATCAGCCTGATACAGAGTTGACGAATAGACAGGGAAATGAATCTATTCCAGTTACTGAAAATGAAGAAGCTTATTGGACAGGTAAACTTTTCTATTAATTCATCATAGAAAAGAAAACAAGGATATGCTTTTTAGAGTTAGAATGTTTGGGATGTAAAACAATTAACTTCGTATTATACAATGCTTAATAATAATTGCATTTGCGTTATTTAAATCCAAGGCGCAAACATATTCATATAGGTCTATACAAAACTGTTACAACATTGTTATACATGATGGTAGTTAGTTACAATAAGGAAACAATAAACGTTTGATGTGGAATGATAATAAATCAATTGTTGCAGAAGTTCATTCGTGTTTATTATTTTCGGGGGAACCGAGTCATTTAATATCTTCAAAGCTTTTACTGCTTATATTGAGTTGCTATGTCATTTTCTCTTGGAATAGGTATAGTCATGTAGATTAAGTACATATCTTAACATATGTATTGACATTTGTATACAATAACGCATGCATACAACCATTGATGAATTGATTACAATTAAAGATCGCATATCATATTTTTGTATTGCAGACTTGCAGAGGCAAGATGCAACACCAACAACCCAAAATAGTGCTCAAGAAAACGACAATGAATACGACATAATCCAACAGAAATAAATTCAGAGAAACATTTATAATTTAGACAAGTGTTCAAATACACACAATCCTAACTATACAACACGTTTGATTTAAACACATATATACACTGTTGACAATATTTATATATCTCAAGAAGGCAAATTGAGATATACTTTCTAAAGAAGCCTTTATCTGTACTTTCTGAAACACTAATATTTGCATAATCAGTATTTTATTTGATATTGATGGTAATCATGCGGTAGTAGATTGTTATGTTGGTACAAAGTATTTGCTTTTAATGTTTATTTAGAATCCTTTAATTACTTTATGTATATATCTCTGCACTTCTAAACTTGATATTCATTTATGTTCATTATTGCTTTATATATATATATATTATGTGCATAATTCATGTTATTATCATTTTATTGTTTTGCTAGGTTTCACAATCAGTTGTCTTCCATGTGCATTTATCGTAATAGTATTATAAATGAAACAACATAATAATTATCTTATGTTTAAAACATTACCTAACTCAGATAGCGTAGGTACAATTTATTTCACGGCGTCTCAACGCCGTGATATTGTGATGGGTAGTTTTCGGTAGCAATGGGCAAAAGAAGTCACGTGATAAAATGCCTTTTGATTCCTACTGCCGACATATTATTGTTTTTATGCAATGATTGTACCGCCCATTTCAGTTGAAAGTAACATAGAAAAGGCATTTTTTTCAATACCATATAAACAGTATTTTTTATCAACACACGAACTATCAGCATTACATATTAACACATTTTCGCAAATCCTTTCGACACACTCGCCAGTTTTTAATTTGTTCTAATGTTTACTCGTGTCCGAGAAAATCTTTTCACGTGCATAAATGTCTTTGAACTTTACATTTCTAAGCTTCTTATTTGCTGACATGTTTTATTTTCTTATAAAATTATGATTTCTATTCGAAATAGCTTGCATTTAAATTTAGGCGCATCTTTTCGGGATAGAAATTAGTAACAAGTAAAAGTTACACACCACTTAATGAAAACCGGAAGTGGTAATTAGCCGAAAAAAGTGTGACATGCAGCATATTCATTATTTGAGAGTACCCGGTGTCCTCATTTTGGGTGTTTTCTTATATTGAAGAGCCTGCATGTCTTTGGCAATGTTTTTCCTATGAAACAATGCAAAAAAACAATGGATCTACTTTGTTTGCTATCGAATAGTGGTTAAAAGGGGAGATAACTCTGTACGGCTTGTGAAGAATGAAAAACATGGATGTTTTCCTGGTTATTCTGTACACAAACGATCTAACTGACCTTTGTACGGAGACGTTGATCATCATGGGTAAAACTGTTTTTTACCTGAAAACACGTGGCAATGTTTACATTCTAATAATTCCCCCTTTCAACTGTACTGAACAATAGACTATGTTTTGTGTTTATTCAAACAAAATTTAACTATCCAACTTACTTTGCACATTCAATTAAACTATTTGACCGGTATTTAAACCCCCATTCCAACGTGTTTATATCCGTCAATCTTTAAACAGTAATTTAAAATCCAAAGTATAATACACGGTTTAAGTATGCATCTGTAACTTATGAGGTTTAAAAGTACTTTGTATCTATGAATTGATATTCATGTAGTTATAAGTAATCATTTAGTTTACAATTTAACGATGGTTTTATCAAAAAACGAAAATATCCAACGATGTTGTCTTCATGTGCCGCACTATATTCTGTTGCGTACCAAATCGCCGAATACTGCGAATGGTTGTGCGTCTTACTCTCGAGATGATATTATCACCTGCTACAATAGAATGTTTTCATGGTAGGAAATTTCAATTGATCTTCTTATAAGTAACGTAACTTTTTTCTAATACTAATCATTTTGTGCGGAATAGATTGATCTTTCAGCCTATAGTTTTGGGTATCTAACACCCTTGGGTTATACTGTATTTGACATCGAAAACGATACTTTTTATATATAATACAGCAAAGAAGGATTTATTTAGTAGTATGTAACCTAAATGTATACTGAAATCAAGCTGGTGGACAGTTAGTAGCCATTCTATAAAAAGAAGATGAAGATATTACCTCTATACTTGGACGTACAATGCTTCCCAGAATTCGGCGGTTTGGTACGCAACAGAAAATAGTGCGGCGCATGAAGACAAAATGGTTGAATTATTTCGGGTTTTTTTTTTACAAAATCATTGTTTAAATTTAAAATAAATTATCACTTATAGCCGCAGGAGTATAAATCCATAGATACAAAGTACTTTTAAACATCTCAAGGTACAGATGCATAGTTAAACCGTGTATAGAATACTTTTCATTTCAAATGTCTGTGTAAAGAATGATAGATGTAAACACGTTATGATGGAGGTTTAACTACCGGTTAAACAGTTTAATTTAATGAAGATAGTTGATTGGATAGTTAGATTTTATTGAGTAGACACAAAATACATACTCTATTTGTTCAGTATACTTGATGGAGGAAATTATTGGAATGTAAACATTGCCAAGTTTTTAAGGTAACTGAACAGTTTTACCCATGATGCCCGGCGTATCCGTACAAAGGTCAGTCAGACCGTTTGTGTACAGAGTGGTAAGTAACGGACATAAGTGCAACGGACGTGAAGGCAGGCTTCACACCACTAAATATTTAAGCGGACATTAACATTACATGCCACTAATATCGATCGGAAAAATCTCATATCTGTCATTACAATGAAATGAAATTCTATTGGGAAAAATTGTAAAATTCGTTGTATGCCACCGATGTAAATCTTAGCACTTCATAACACTCTTAAATGAATCAAATGAGGTTAAAACTCTGTCAAGAGTTTAACGTGTCTAATCACATAAAATCTGATCAAGCATCAACCACTTGAATATCGAAGCGGACATTAAGATATCGAAACTGTCATTAAGATTTAATTAGTCTTGAAGTAAACAACTTCAGATTTGTAGCTGAAATCATCATAATACTAGAGTTACATCGGCGATACAATCTCTTCAAGTATCAAATTGATCAGTATCAATAAATATAATCCTGAAACTAATGTTATCTATTCTTTGATCTATAAAGTTTAGTTTCAATCTACATGACTAAATAAGAAGAAAAAGTTGACTGATTTCTAGGAAAGTTACTTCTGTCCTGAAAGGAGTGCATCAAATTGATTTGTATCAGTAGAAATCAATTTGAAACTGTTGTTATCATACATAACTATAAGTTTGGATCCAGTGTGGCACTTGACAAATAAAGTAAAATGCTGGCATTTTCCTAGAACAACAGTAGTCCAAGAACAGCACGCTTGACTTTTTGAGTGTTTTGTCTTAATTTTAAACTAAAGTGCTTCCAAGAAAGGGCTTAATGTTTCATAGGATATAAATCAGTCCAACAAGTTACATATTCATATTTGTAAAATATAAAAGGGGCATAAATTCTAAAACATAAATCCATAGTAACACTCCATCATAGTTGAGTAGATGTAGTATTATAGTGCGTACAAGTTGACCCCGACCTTACCTTTCACATTTGCAACTTATTATCATTTACACACATCCCGGCGAAAATCAATACCACGCCTACAACTCACGATTCAAATGCATTCAAACGGGAAACTCGTGCTCTCACCTTTTTGATTACAATTTATAATAAAAATGGGGAATGGTGGTTGTGGGGCAAAAACCCGTAACATTTGATTTAGTAGCTAGCCTCATTCTATAATCACCTGGTCCGGTAACTAAAAAGATTAATTTGAACAAATTTTATCATTAAATTTAAACGGCATATCTTAAGAAATCATTAAGAGTTACGTCCGTTTGTAGGCATGCAGACGTAGTACTGATTAAGAAGCATACCAACTGTCATATTAATATCTTGATGAGTATTGATAAAAGTTTATTTCAGAGTTTGTTTGTTTATTGGGTTTAACGTAGCAACACAATTATAGGTCATATATCGGCGGTCAGTCAACCTACTCACTCTTGCTGGAAAAGCTAAATCTCTAGGTTTAGCTGTTAACCAACAACTTAGAGAATACTTTGGTTAGTGCCTGACAACCGCCTTACATAATTAAAAATCATTGGTAAGAGGGAAAATGGCCGTAGAAATAACTTCATGACCAACCTCCACGAAAGTATACCCTGTCTGGGAATCGAACCCACGATAATTAATTCAAAGTACTTTAACCTTATTTAAAAAGTTGATGTGTTACGTCTCTTTGTAGTCGAGTAGATGTAGTACTGGTGAATAGACATACCAACTTTCAATCAAACTAAGAATTCATTTTGAACAAACTTAAATATAAAATATTTAAGTACAAAGGGGCATAAATCCGAAAGTAATTTATCCAGAGTTACGTCCCTTATATGTTGTGTAGATATAGTACGGTCAAATAGGTATACAAGTTTTAAGTCAAATATATTGTTAAAATAGCATAATAAATTGGCAATTTATGCATGAAATTGTGTATTACTGAAATGAGATAAAATGTCATTGAAGACAAACATGTCTAGTACTATCTTGTATTCATGTAAAAATGTTTATTGAATACATTTTATATCTAATCTATGAAAATAGACAGTTGTGTTGCAGTGTTATGTTTCATTTGCATTTTTTTTATAAAACAAACAAACAACACAGGTGTCTCATTTCCATAAACTGAATTTGTATCCGCTCTTTGGAAATAGTGTTATAATTATATTCAATCATTTGTCAGCTTTGTCTTTGTCATAACACTTCTCAGTACTGGTGTTGTATGCAACATAACTAAATTTTAGACATCAATCTGTAGTCTCATTTGACACATGAGGGGTTGTGACTAGAATTCAAATACCAAGTAAACAAAGTACCAAGTATATTAAAAGGTTACAAAAAATGTTTGTTACATCTTCTGTATTATTAATGAAGTAGTCTCTGTGTTATCTTTGTTTTAATGTAATTCTAATAATTATGTTAAACCTCATTATTGATGCATACATAAACTGTATATAACTATGAAAATGAGATTATTGCGTTAATGTACATGAAAAATAAAATCGGAAACAAATTTGCTTGCTGCATCATTGCTACCTTTTACCAACAGTACTGTACAATGTATTTGAAACTAATACTGGAGTAAACAAATGTTGCAAACATTTCTTGATAGTGTGACAGAAGTATAATATGGTAATTGTTTTCCCTTGCAATTGAGCTAGCTTTTATGGCGTCCTAGAAGTGTCCACTTACACCTTGAGAGGTTGTGGGTTTTAATCTCAGTTTGGACCATGGATCTTTATTGTGGGATACACTTGCATCAACTCACTCGATATATTGTGTAATGCAATTCCATCTGCTTTTGTAACAGTATAAGCTCATTATAATCGGAAAGGAAACAGTGGTAAAGTTATTATTGTGTCAATGTAGATAAACATATGCAGAAAAATTTAGTATGTATCAGAGCTATTATTCCCATTGAAAAATTGAACTCTGGCAACACATATATAACACTCTATATGTTGTTTCAAAGTCCCATCATTTCGATGAAATTATCTCTTATGTGATTTATAACTTCAATTATTACATAACTTAATGTCACAGGGTAAGACAAATATGCAGCCTGACCAGGACTCGAACCTAGGACCTCTCACTTACAGGGCAAGTGCTCTCCCGACTGAGCTATCCAACCGCTTACATATCCTTCTTCCCATAATGTGAACAGGTAAGTACCATGGCATTAAGAACAATATAAGTGTTAGTAAATGGGTGTACAAAAGATCCGCCCCTAAAACAATTTTTCCCCTAGATGATCCGTCCCCAGTCATATATATGCCCTTGGATAATCAGTCTCTGAATTTGGGGAAGGATCACCCAAGGACGAAAGTGACTGGGACATATTGCGGACATTCCAGTAAAGTTAAGCTTCCTATCAGGCGACTTTGGTAAATGACTATATCGATAAATTGATTTAAATAACTTTTGATATGTTTGGATGCAACTAATTGAAATATTGATATGACCAGCATATTGGCTATGTAGTAATTCACATACCACTATTCGCACTAACATGTATCATAAACTGAGGCTTCCAATCCTTTTCACCCTGTACTGCTAAGTATGACGATTTGGACAGCCATCATATATACAATACAAAGATTGGCACGGTATTTAATCAATACCAAGCTTATGCATAATGTAAACGATAGATCATTTTTCTCCATTCTTTGCTTTGCCTTAGGTGACGTTCAACAGTTATCAGAAATGTCGACATATTGCTAAGTGTTTCCTGCATAAATCCTATATTCCATGCCGTATTTACAGTTTGTACAGATCGATAGACATTTAACTTATTTGTTTACACAGATCGATAGACATTTAACTTATTTGTTTACACCGTAATTACGTAATTTCAATGCTAAACAATAAGTAAATGTCGTGAAATTGTTGGTTATCCTCCTGTCTCGAATGTAAACAGTCCATTCACACTTCAATTTGAAGAGTATCTGGAACCATGCGATACGACTATGTACGCATGCGTCAAAATCGCAGAGACTAAAAAACGTACGATTTTACTGGAAGAGTACGATGGCGTTAGTAAGACGGTCATAAGATAAATCGTACGTAAGTCGTACATCTTAATCGTACGATAAGATTTGCGAAAATAGTACGATGTTTAGTAAGACGCCCCCCCCCCCCCTGAACACTATGTTTTAAGTCAAAACTAGCTGACCTAAATTGAACGAGCTGTTCATTTATAATTTAATCGTTGCCTAAGCATATCGCTAAGTATCGCTAGGAAGTAAATTCATAGGAAACGACTTGCTAAAAGATATTGCTTCGTTTCGCTACGTAGCGAAAGCTAGCGTAAAAAATCTACGCTATCCGAGAGCGCTGTTACAAATCAAAATGGCTGCCTCCGCAGTAATGTGACTTGCTGTTTGCCGACAATTTGTTTTTTTATGTTTGACTGACTATAGAAGAATTGAAATTAATAAATATTTGTAATTGTTCATATAAGCATATGTTTTTGCAATGATTTTATACTTTTTACAGACTGATTTGAAAATCGTCCTAAAACTTGCAATTGCAAAAAGCGCTTTCTATGCATCAGCACAGGCAGCCATCTTGGTTTGTGACGTAAACAGCAAGCCGTTTTCCACTAAAGAATTGCTACAAGAAAGCGCTTTTTCATTGCGATGCGTAGCGAACGCGTTATATGTAAGTGATTGAATTCCACGAAACCATCTTCATCATCTAGACCTCTGAGAATAGTTTCTGAATCAATATAGTCATCCATCGTACACTGTTGTTAGGGCCGCTTACGTAATTAACGCCGCACGAGCACTCTATGTAAATACCGTTGTTCAGGGCGGCTGACGTATATTTATTCTGCACGAGCACCCTTTGTATAATCTGTTGTTGGGGGGCGTTGACATATAATATCGCCGAACGAGCACCGTTTATAAACACTGTTTATTAAATAACTATGATTTATTAGCTCTGTAAAGTGGCAAATTCACTGCACAATACAGCCAAATCTGGTCAATAAAACTGAAAACCGGGCCGAAATCTGTTATAGGGCCAATAACACTTATTGGCCCTAGGGCCAATAACAAATTTCTGTGCTCTGATTGGTTGACAAAACAGTGCCAATATCAGTTATGATTATAGCATAAAATGAAGGACATTTTGTTTTTTGATGGAGGTCAACCCCAATTTATAATTAATTCTTCCCACAGAGACCGATAGCTTATAGAGACATAGTGGAGTCTCGTTCATAACAGTACGTTCCCGGCATAGGTCATTTTAGTCTGTATTTTTTCTTCACAATTTGTAGAAAATCGGTGCAAATGCCGTCGAATGCCAGCAGGTAAACAAATTATAATTTTTGTGAAGATTTGGATTCAGTTCAATGTCCGTATATCTTTCAGCAGTTATTTAATAAAATTGTCATTAAGTAGATAATTTGGTATAGGCCCTGTTATTTTTCCTTGGGCCAATATGACTGCCCTTGAAAAAATAATGGGGCCTATATCAAATCACTTATTTAATAACATATATTATAAGGCCCACTAACATATAATTTATATCAGAGTCATGGGCCCATATTTACTATCGCTATTGAGTCTAAAACTGAGTAGTTTTAGACTTTTGACTCGGACTCAAAGCTAAAAAAAACAATAGGTGAAAAAACAGTAAAGTTTATGAAGTCAAATTTCAACCTTTTACAAAAAAGTATACCAAGCGTTCTTACTGTAGACATATTAAGTATCCCAAAACTAAAAAAAATCACAAAGATCACTTTGAACACTAGAAAATTCAAAAAGTAACACCGATAAATTTTGGTCAAACTGACCGCCATTATTGCAAAGGAGGGTATTTTTGAAAAAAAAAAACAGAATTAAAATTTTCACCTATTATTTTTGACATTCTATTAAAATAAGGTAGTTATAAAGTAATGACGCTGTATAAGAGATATTTGCGTAAATGGACAAAAAACGAATTCATCGGTAACTGCAATTAATTGAACCCCATTCGAACATTTGATCTGTATTTAAAGACTTGCATGTGACACTTTTTGCAAGTCTGTTTGAGGATCACATGTGACACCCTCGACTGTACTATGATACACTCCTTTCAGGAAACAGTCAACATTTCCTTTAATTTCAAAGTCAAGTAGAAGGAAACTTAAACTAATGCACATATTATATAACAATAGTTTCAGTTAGATATTTACTGATACTGATCCATTAAGTTTCTCAAGAGATTGAAACACGGATGCAACTCTAGTACTATGATAACTTTATTTAAATAATCGAAAATGTTTACTTAAAAACTACTTAAATCTTAATATCAGTTTCGATATTTTAATATCCGCTTCGATATTCAAGTGATAGATGCTTGATCAAAATAAATCAAGTTAGATACATTACACGCTTGACATGTGATTGCTTGTAATTGAATTGGCCAAGATTTTGAGGTGCATATATCAATACAATATAGAAAATCATTCTCACCCTAATCAACAATTCCTACGCCAGTACCCGGCAAAAACGCTCAGGGCTCAGGTCTGACATAGGGCTATCACATGGATCTTGGAAAAATTCCGTGGGCTTGAGCAAGTGACCACTTAATGTCGGTACTTTGTCTTTTGCATATACAATCAGCACTAAGATGGGCGATGTTTCCGTAACCAAATCTCGAGTTGAAGCGATTTTGCCAGGTACTGGCGTATACCACGCAAGAGGTCTGGCCTAGGGCTGTCACGTGGACAAAGTTTCTACTCTTATCTGGGAAAATTCCGTGGGTTTGGGTCAGTAGTGTTTTATCAGTCGCATATTACACAGTTAAAGTATTGGATACATCATACCGTTTTTCCAGTGATTTACTCGAGAAACCAGAGCGTGAAAGTTTAGTGTACACAAATAATTCAGCTGATGCAAAAAGAAACGTCTCATACAACTCGGTAATTTTTTTCTTGGTTTAGAATCACAAGGCAGAACAAATTTCCACTTGCAAATTATATCATATTATAGAATACCTGGTTGTTAAGAACTTATTTTACAGTCAAAATATATTCAATCAATACAAGTAAATTGCCAAACAGATATCGTTGGATCATAAAATGTTTTTTCAATTGCATTAACATTTTTAATGTGGAAGTGAAGTCCAGTAATTCACAAAATGATAACTGATTTCAGTTCATCGTTTCACCAGCACTTCAGTCCTTTAAATTAAAATGTATATATGCCTGGAACCCCATTGTATCGATCTACTTAATTGTAAACATCAAATTTCAAAACAAAATAAACCATTTATCTTGATATTTCTGCATTTCAGTAGTCTTTAATGTCCGTTCAATCCAATTATATCGAAAGTTTCTTCAATAAGTTTTAATTTCGGCAAATAACTTGTCAATATACACAAGGGGGGTAAGTCTAAGGGAAATATTACGTCACGCCATTGTATCGATGCATTGTGGGAAAACAGTTCAAATTATGGAAGGCCAGAGTTGTTTTAGTGCTTACAACTGTTGACAGACTGACAGAGTCCCTCTCTCTTAAAATATCATTAATCATTTAAAGGGAAGCAGATTAAGACATCAGAAGTTGGTTTTTATAGGATCTTACACAAGAAACTTTCAGAAACATGCAGAAAAACGAGATAAATGGAGAAATCATGCAAAAAACGCTACTTTAGACTTGTTTCCATCGTAAAATTTCATCAAAAGCCATGCAACAGTAAATTTGACCTAGTTAACGGTGTAAACAATCAGCAGGTGGTGTTGCAATCAAAATATTGCGAGATTAATAAATAGCACGATACAATGGATAGATCGATACAATGGGGTTCCATTAATTTTGACACCAAACTGCGTCCAACTGCGGGCGAATTTTTATTGAATTATACGTATAGTTTTGACAGGAATGTTCCAATCATTTTGCTATATCTAAATCAATATAAATGCTCAATAGACAAACACTCGTATTTAGCATTTAAGTTTATACAATACCAATGTATCACATATACTATCTATCAAATTTACTTCCTACTTTAATTTAATTATAAATTCAGCATACACAAACAATTTTAAGATATTTTAAAATGGATACATATCTTCATAGACGCATTATGTGGATGTTACTTTTACAAGTTGTGTTTGTGAGATTCATTCGGTTTTCTGGTAAATTACATTTATTATTGTACTTGATATGATATTTTATTTCTCTATGTCTTATAAAATTTAAAACTGATTAAATTTTGACATTTTTCATATACAACTAGCATTTATATTAAATAAAGTAAGTGCTCTAGAACTGTAATTTTATTTAAAGTATGTAATTACCAATCGGCGAGGTACTATGCTTTACAAATACATAAATACATTTTATTAACTGTCAATTAAAAGGAGAGCAATTACTTAAACTACATGTAAATAGTTATATAATATTTTTTTTTCTAAATTGATCATCTGTCAATGTGCCACAAAGTACTAATAAACTTATATCTGAACTTATATTAGGTTTACTGTCGCATATTTAAAACCTATTCACATTTTCAAGAATTCGCACACTATAAACAAATACTTATGTTTCGAAACAGTTATTTCTCAAAGTATTTACCTGGAACCTCTATTTCAATTCATAAGTCCTTCCACATATTTATTACTGCTGTTATGTATGGGAATCTTGCAATATGGACTTATCTAATGTAATACTAGAATTTCAAAACTGGACAGCTCGTATAACTCTCGACTAGCCATTTGACGCTCCATCTGAGGAATCTTTTAAATAACTATAATTGATGAAGTTTGCAGACTACGTTGACTACAAAAAGCAATTATTGTATACAAAGCCTTAAACAGCAGTGCTTTGGATTACTTAAATCTTAGTCTAGATGATAAAAAAAGGCATACCTTGCCACTTTTAAGACTTGCATTTAATGTTTCAGGCAAAATTACATTAGTGTCACTCATCAAACATTTTGGGCACAATATCGCATATAACCCTTCAATTTTATATTGTTGTATAGCTACTTGATGCATAGACTTAAAATATGCATTAAAAAGTCATTATACTTACGACATTAAAACATCAATTATTCACTCGTAAATGCAAAATATAATCAAAAAGTAAATACATAATTAAATTTACAATTTAAACCAAACCATCATAATATTTTAACAAAGTCTATAATGTGCAATTGTTTATTTGTAACAACAAAATAATTGCAAACAGTAATCCTAACACGCAATGTTAGGTTATGAAAATTAACTGTGACCCTTCATATTTTGTATTAATTTAATGTGTTTCATTTTTTTCTTGTTTTTCTCTCTTTTTGTGATGTTCATGTTCGCCTAGTTTTAAGCAATAATCAGTATACAGATTATGCTGAATGAAGAAATATTGTATACAATTGGATAATATCATATTGGTGTTAAAATTAATTAAAACCAAACTATTGAAAAGAACTTACAAATTAATAACTTACTAATTGCATTATTTTGAAGTAAAATGTGATAAAATGATGTTCTTATAAATTATGCTGATTGCAATATAACTACACCCGGTGTTTACATATTTGGATTAGAATGTCAATACATGTGTCATTGTAAACTGTTATTTTAGATGCTGATTGTAGTATAACTACACCCGGTGTTTATACATTTGGATCAGAATGTCAATACATGTGTCATTGTAAAAATGGTGAAAGTTGTGATACAACAACAGGAGAATGTACATCAGGTTGTGATAGATATTGGTTTGGTCCAGGATGTCAATATAGTAAGTTAAAATTCAGTCAAGTAAACGCATTTCAATATATGTTTCACATTGCAAATTAAAAAAAAAAAATTTTTATTTCGATTATGTACTCTTTTCACAGATTTTCTCTTTTATAAAGCCTTATATAAAATAGTGTTGCATAGTGTACGATGATAGTATTAAAACTTCCTGCTAATTTTGAATACTGATGTGACCTCACAAACTGGAAAATATCGAAATAAATTAACAAATTATTTTAACTTGTCATACATTCGTACATATTACTGAACAGAAACGAAATGGATACCGCAATTAACTATAATAAACATATACATTTTTTCAACAAGGGTCTGTGTAAAAGAAGAGAGCAGACAAACATACATAATTTTGAAACCAAACTTGACATTCAACAGGGTATTGATCCTGGTTAAAAAATAAAGCGGTGTGAAATATTCATGTTTCATATCCTACTATAAATGAGAGTTTTATGATTAATTTCTGTTCTTTGTTTGAATCCAAATATGAATGTGAGTTATATAATCCAATTATTCGAATACGGTGTTACGTTATATTTATAAACGCCTAAAATGCATAAACCAAATTAAGAGAATGACTAAATGACTGATCCTGGGTCTGTAACACATACAATTATGCGCATTTTGACAGACCTCTCTAGAAGATTAGAGAAATATAAGCTAAAATAACAAGGCGATATTGACAAAACTGAAATTAATTTATGTAACAACGCATTTCTTGTTCATATAGCATTTAACACTACATAACGAGTTGCCAATAAGTTCCATGCCAATACTATCATATATGCACCAGTATTCATGCAAGTGTGAGTGAATATGCCTTTCCGCTGATTCATTATACATAATACAAGTAAACTTTCAACGCTACTAAAGGTAATTTGTGTGACTGTAAAGTGTTTAAACGACTGGTGTAGAATTGTCCAAAAAAACAACTAGATACATTTTACAAGTGTTTCCTTTCTAGCAGATATAATGGCAATGTGCATTTTATCTTGGTCATTCGATCGTTACTCAAGTTATTTGACGCGATGTTTATGGAGAAGTTCAACGATAATTTAACGTCATCCCACTTGCAAGCGTTACACAATATATTTTTGTTTACAAACAAACTGAAAATTAAGATTAATCAAACCTAGTTTAATATCAGTGACAGCTGACGATTAGGTTCAGTGAAAACTTATAATATGTATACGCCTCTAAATTAATGGTTTGATTTCTGATGTGATTTAAGTATCCTTGAAAGTGAACTAGTGTTAGAACTGTCCATTGGTCAAAGTTGTCACGTTGCTAGCTTGCTTTCTAGGATTCGTCAAGTTTCAACTTGGATCACCAGTTGCGCAAGTCAAACAAATTACATGTATAGCCTTCAAAATTAACGGAAATATCTTATTATATTTACCCCGCTCTTGACACATCATTTGCCTCTACATGTAATCAAACGAGAAACTTGATCTACATCATCACATTGCTGGGTTGCTTATTAAATCAAATATTTGGATTAAATTAAGTTTGATATCTGTTAAAAGAAATGATGTAACTTTGAAATATAAGGTATCCAGTAGTTGCTACAGAAAAGCTATTTTTCTGGAAAAGCATCAAAATAAGTTGCAATTTTTCGCGTAATCTATGACAAAATAAGTGTTAAAAAACTCATAATAAGCAATATTTATGTTCTAAATCAAATATCACGGTGACAATGCCACGTGACTTTGGCATCACGTTTTCAAGCAGAAAACTACAAACGAAACCGCATCGACTCAGAGTTTTTCAGAGCTGTAAGTATGTTTATTCATTCAGATGTGAATGACACTTATCGAGGCTATAAAGAAATGTGTACATGTTGCACTGTGCATTACACCTCAAACGCCAGTTATATATATATTGCAAACACCCTGAAACACCTATCAAAAGCAGTCGACGACTTTTCACTGTAGCATTCTGAAAATAAATAGTTTCCAGGATGTTAGCAAAACGTAGATGCCGGTGTGAGGCTCAGCAAAAATTATACATTTTTATGCATAGCCCGTGTAATTTTTATTGAAATCTGATAAGAATTAAAAGACTTATAGCGCTTTTAAACTTTCTTCGAGGCTAGTTTGTCTCTTTTTTGTCTTCAAATCGTAGCATTTGTGATACCATAGTCACGTGGTATAGTCATTGTAAACAAAATTAAATCATTGCAATTTACTATTATTTATTTGCATACTAATACTATAAGGAAAGTAAACATTGTAACCTATATTGAACCTATCTTTTACTGTGGCATATAGCTAATAACTTTCTGAGAGTGGATTTTTAAAAAAAAACAATTTTAGAAGTTGTTGATATAATCAATACTTTGACATATATATTTTAAAGATTTAAGAACAGACAGACGAGACAGTACGTATTTCTTTTTCAAATGTTGTATAATAATCTAAGCAGTGAAATAATGTGATTTCTGATTAACATTTATTTATCTTAGGGGACTTAGCAGAAAATGAGTTTTCTAGACATGCAAGTAATTTACGTAATAGCCCTCACCAGTATACATTCAGTGGTAATGATGGAAATATATCAACATGTAGTTATACAACAGAAACAATGTACAGTAATGTAAGACCATGGTGGAGAGTTGTATTAGAAAATGAAGTAACAATCACTGATATTTATATACTGACAACTTATGATGGATTACGTAAGTAACAAAACAAATAAACAGATTACTTTTTTGTTGGATTGTGAAAATAATTTATTAAGGTACATGTAATATGTTAATAAAACCTAGTGATTTAAATTGATTGCACTAAGTAATTAAATAGTTACTGCGTTCGCTTAAAATATTGCATTTGAACATAAAGGGTGCTCAAATGATTTGTTAACCAAAATGCAGTAAATAAAAATGTTAACTTGTTAACTAGCCACTCATGTTTTATAAATACTAATTATAAAAATCCTCAATCAGTCAGATGAAAAGTTCACGTGTTATATTTTCATTAAAAGTGGTAATGTCGCCGTACATCTCAAAGTTTTAAAGGCATGTATTTTTATATCCTTTGAACATCTTATATATATATATGTAGTCTTTTTAATCTTTATACCTTTACGTCACTGAGGTAAACTGTGACCAGTTGGTCACTAATCGCAGACAACAATTGAGCTATCCTTAGTTTAGATTGTTCACTGTATATATCTCGATTTACGTAGAATACATGGTTTTAAGTTTGCAGCTTTGAGTTAATTAGTATCGGCGTATTTGAAGGAGATACCAATAAGTTTGATCTAGGACTTTTTGTCCTTTGACATTTTAGACTATTTACTTCTATCTTTACATTGCTACAAGTCTAATTGATCATTACAGAGAAAGAGCATAAGTACGAATAACTATTATATACGTTCATTACTAATACTTCGACCGAAAGTATCTAAGTATAAGGAAAAGTACAAAAATGATTTTAATAGGATGCCTGAATTATTTACAAAAGTGAATACAGAGTAATTATAGAGATATGAATACATTCTGTGTTGAATACTTTTAAGTATGAATTAAACCTATAATTTGAAACTGGAAGGTTTCCACATAAATATCAGTTGATACATATTTTAGTAGCCGCGGCCGTGGCGTAGTGGATATCATGTCTGACTTCAAATCCGGAGATTGCGGGTTCGAGCCCGGTCGCGGTAGGTCATACCCTATACATGAGTTGTCGGCCTCGTGGTAGAGTAAGTTAGTGCTGGTGATAGAAAAAGTGTCCAGGAAACCTAGAGTAGGAAGAAATGGCCGTCGTATATATAACCTAAATAAGTGTTGAATACATACTAACAAACAAACATGTTTTAGCAAGAAATGTTTTGAGCGTATCCTAACCTTTGACCATTGTTCCTTATATATGCAGCCAACACGCAATGTACATATATTATATGAACTGCATACCTTACTGAGGATTTTTTAATGTTAAGTGTCTATGTTTTATTCCAAATCTGATATCTTTATAGAATATATGAGGCGATTAATCATATAAAAAACTGAAATTTTAATGTTCTTACAATTTATATTGTTTCAATGTTTTTGCTGGACTGTTGCCTTTATTAACGCTATTTAACGACATATAAATCCGTCCCTCAAATAGCCGAAAATTATTTTCATCTTTTCTGTTAAATTTCTTTTTTTTTCTATTAATTGAGTCTTCTTGTTGAAAAGTATAATGTTCGAAGTACATGTACATACATGTAGAGAAAAAATAATGATTTTAATGAATAATTTGTGAAAAATAACGGAGTACATGATTATCTACATGTTGGCAGTGGTGAAGTAGCGAACCGAGACGTTAGCACTGTGAGGAGTTTGTGTATCTACGTATATTTGACGTACAATCTAGACGTTGTAATTGTTTATTGTTCTTTGACAAATTTGCAGCAGTAATATCCATATTAAAACTCTACTCAAAACACTTTATATTATGTACATATAATTTACAAGACTGCTCATATATGTTCTTTATAAACGCATCAGAAATGTAAATATTATGTAACATGTCATATTTCAGAATATTATCCTGAATTCGAAGTTACAGTAGAAAAGTTACCTTATTCAGATAGAATTGATCAGTCTAGACCACCAGATACAAGTGTATGTTATAAACATGATAATACTGAACCAGACAGTACCAATATACATGTAACATGTACTACACCATTAATTGGTAATCAAGTGAGGATAACTTTATCTGAAATACAGTCTCAACTTATTGTATGTGACTTTAGAATAAACCAAGGTAAGTTTTTGTATACATTACTAGTAACATTGATTTTTATTACTTTTAGATCACCTGAGCAGTAGGCGTTCAAAGTGAACTATAATGATCGATCTTACCAGTGTCTTTGCGTACGCGCGTCTGTCGTCAACTTTTCTTAGGTATTTTTTTATTAAATACATAAAGCCTATAGTAATAGAATTAAGCATGTAACATTTTCCTATCCAAACATTATTTGTATTATGTTCATTGGGCCATTGCCCCCTTTGGATTTACTGATTAAATACTGAAATATTTTTTTAAAGGTATAAAGCATACTATCGTTGGCATGTATGATCATCTCGTTTTAACCAAATTTGATATTAATAATTGTGGCTTCATAAAGACAATATCGAGTATTTTTAATTAGTGTCTTATGTATTGTTTAGCTAGAATATTAATGTTCTACATGTTTACATTATGAAAATATAATTGGGGAATAAAATACACATTATGGCCGAGTCACCTATAATTACGCAAGAACTACGGAAAAATATTTCACGAATCGCCACGGAAATGTCAAATTCCAAAGTTTGCTTGCGGTTCCAGTACGTCAACACGACGGTTGGGGCACGGAGTTCGATGAACTTACTTAAAAAATGGTATAAGATCGAGAGTAACACGGGTTGTTGCGATCCGACACGATTTAGTACGGAGTCACACGAATCAGAACGGACACAGTACATATGCACTACGATCTGCTATAGTATAAGCACGGGTTATTATGAATACGAACAGTCAGATACGGTGAAGAACAAATCGCCACGGATCGGATCTTTTATATCCGTTCGTATTTAACGTTTTACTCCGAGCAACAACTAGTGCATTGTAGTGAAGTTACTGTAGGACACTGGACCTTCAGCTTCAAGTAAGAGCTATGTAATAAATCCAGTCTTTACAAAATAATGAATATATTGTAATGAATGAAAATATCTTTTTTTGTTTGTAAGGATGTTATATACCCTTTTTCAGAATCAGTTATTAATTTTGAGTCGCATTAGGGATTGAATACCTAAATATTATTTTACTTTAATGTATGTCGTAAGCAGCCCAACCATTGCTTTCGCACTATAAGCCGTATCAATACCTAGTGGCAGCTAGTTAATGGCAAATGTTTTTAAATGTTCATGGTTTTGTCTGCAACCTGACAAAACCGTAAATTGTTTCAACAAGATGGTAGTATTTATGTACTTACAAAAATAACATGATTTATCCGAACGAAAGTGTGGTGGACCGTACTATTCCGTTTTGTTTCGTTTTGCAACGTAATAAACGTAAAAGACCGTGTTTATACCTGCGTCTCCGTAGTACAACATATTACGATCTTGGCTTTCCGTAACAATACAGAATAAATACGTGTTAAACCTGTAGCTTATACCGTAGGTAGGCGTACAAATACATACATTGTTCTCCGTATCAAGCCGTTACCCGAGACGATAGCGCATTTGTAGCGCGCCGGGATTTGGAATTTCGTGTTGCGAAGGGGGACGGGTTCGAATCCCGCCCAGGGAGGTCATACCCGTCCATGATAATTTGACAATAATGTCAATTTTCTTCCATTGATAAAATAAGTTTCCGGTCTTGTAGAAGGGTAGGTGTAACGTAATTGGGTGACAATATCGACATATACATTCAATGGTTGATTAGTTATATCATTAAAATTTATATTGATTGTTCTGTACATGTATGCACTTTCATGATTTCATCAGCCTCACATGTTTTTGGAAAAGGCCATTTAAGTACAATTTAATGATTTAATGTCCCGAAAATATACCGACGATAATATATGTGAAATGCAGGATTGTGGCATAGCCAATTGAATGTTGAATGCTGGAGCTTCTATCAGACAGGCGAGTGGTTGTTCATGGAAATATCTTTAAGAAATATTGATAAGTATTATCTATATAAAAAATGCTATTATTTTATTATTCTCAATGGGTTTATTCCTATTTCAAGATGAATGACTCTTTAATCAGGCCTTTTCGGCGATTAGGGCTTTGGGCGAAGTATCAAGGGACCGGAAAAGTTTCTGACTGACGCCGAAGACCCAGAACAAAGGTTACAACTCGCCGACAGGATCAACATTCAAGCAATGTTTCATGTTTTTTCACTAATAAAGTGAACAAAGGTTTATGCAAAGTAAAATTTAATATTCACCATCCTCTGCGCGAACATTATGTGCCAATATGTGTAAACCACACCCTGTGTCCTGTTTGAGTGCACCAGACCGTAACAAGTTATTTTCATTCCAAAAATCGGTAGACAATGACACAAAATTCCCATTTGCAAAATTTGATAAGGATCCATTGGCCCGTTATAAAATAATCTAATGTTGAAAAGTAATCGGTTAGAACTTTATTTGAGTGTAAAATGTCAATATGGTACAAGTTGAAGTATATGACTATCGACTGACCTACTTTAGAAAGTCAAATCATATATTGGTTATCTAGGTGATAGAGTCAAGTTGTTTACATCATAGAATATTACTCCAGCTTATCACCGAGTGTTCCAATGATTGCGCAATATTAACATGCTTTAACTGGAGTTTGATATTCTTCCACTCTGGAACATAGGGATTTCCTTGGTCTTCTGAGAGCATGGTGCATCGTATGATGGATCTTGGCATTTCATATTTTCATTAATACCCATGCATGCTCATCTAACATCAGACTATTACGATCAGTCTCTTAAAAACTAGAAAAAAATATATGTATATGTACTTAACTATACGAGTTTGTCTAACTTCGTTACATAGGAAAGAACTGGTTTAAGACAAGGGTCAAGAAAAGCTAGGTTAGATGGGCTGGATGTCGTAATAAGACCTAAAATTGTGTCGACCCGGAGTTAAACAAAATAAAAAAAGAGTATCAAGCCGTTGAAATCCATGACAGATTTGGCCTACGATTCTGTACGGATCTTTGCGGTTATCGTACAGATCAGTACGTATCAGTACGGTTAATGCTGACTAGTAGGGATACGCTACGGTTTATTTTTTATTAAAAAAATGGGGAATGGCCAAACATAGTCTAGGATCGCTACGGATAAACAAGAACTATTTCGATTCCTTACGGTTATAATACGTGAGAGCTATTGAACATTTCTGGTAGCTACGGTCGATGCCGGAATTAATTCGTGGCTCTTATATCGTTGAATATGTGACTGGGTTATTAGACCGCGATAAAACCTACATTAAGGGTTAGAAATTACAAAACTAAACATATTTATCTAAATGGATATACTTTTCGATCCATTTATTATAATTATTTAAATAGTAACTAATTAAATTATCAATGAAATTATATTATTTAATGAAATGAATAAATAAATATTATGTGAAGTCAAAGTAATTGATGAGTTGACCAATCCTATATATTTCCAGGTAGAAATCTCGCCTTTCGACAGTCAGTTACATCAAGTACAATCTATCAGAACAGTAATAGTAGGTATCAGGCATCAATTGCAGTGGACGGTTTGGTTTCTAATACTAACTGGGGAGAATGTTTTGCTACTGGACAATTTAGTAACAAATGGCTACATGTAGAATTTGATCAATTAATCGATGTTCAATATTTTATTGTAACTACGCTGACTAATGGCGACGGTAAGTTTTTAAGCTTTAGCATTTTTACAAACCTTAACATTTTAAAGCTCGATATTAATTTCACTATATAGGTGGTTTCAATACGTAACAACCATATACAAGGATTTACAAACATTTAGACCGATGAGTTTTAGTGGAAATACATATACCAAATAAAAGTAGTGCAATGGTTTTTGTTAACGCCGTAATGTAACATTTTCTTGTCATACTGCAAATCCAACTCACGAATCCTTGATTGGACTAAATCAGAAACTAAAGTATGTTGTAGTTAAGTTGATTACATTGTATTTTTGGCTGTGTTTAGAAGTGTTTATTTTCCGTTGCTGTTCTAGATATGATGCACAAATCCTTTATGAGCAAGGAACATACAAAAGCTTATAAACTATTTCCAAATTAAGTATTTGATTAGATCAGTTCTTTTTTATGCATTTTGCTGCATGAGCTATCGAAATTCGTTTTATATTAACATTTTTGCAATTATTGTTTTAAGCTTATATAAGAAATTATAAAATTTATGACACAACATCTGGTAAAGCATTGTTACATGATTCTGGCAATGATTTGTCACCAGCTAAACGTGTGTATCTGAATAAACATGTACAGAAAATCATCATAGAAAAACCTACAGATGACATCATGATTATATGTGAATTAGAACTTTATGGAGGTTAGTCATAATATAATAATAAATACAGATTGAATTGTAGTATCTTGTACAAAACATAAGAATGACATATTTAAAAAAACAGACAAGAATTACGCGGAGATGTAAAAAGACGAGCTATGTAGGAGTGGCGAATTGTGATTAAACCGCAATGATTGCTCCACTTTAAAATTTCTTGTAATTCTTTTTTAAGAATTTAGACATCGAACATTTGCAACATCGTATCATTGTACCTTTACTTGTGTATGATCGTTCTTTATCTCTAAATGCGTGTACGTTTTAATGGTTTTATTTCTTCCAAAAACAAGCGTAAGAATAACGCCTTGATGTACTCAGTGTTGTTATGGTAATATGACGTCGTATTCCGTACTAATATGATTTTGTGTCTGTGTTGTTACAAACGCAATGTTTGATAGCGAATTTCAAGTGTATCTATTCTTTTTACGGCGGTGGATCATTATAATATTATTATAAACAAGAGACGTCGACGTTATTCACGTCTTCGTAACAACGGCAAAACTTCTAGCGCTATTGTTAAAACATTAAACATATTAATTAAATAACTTACCTTAATATTTAGTGATGCGACCGTTAGCTGCAATTATTCTCAGCATCCGCCTGGGTAAGGAGCTATACATTTTATACATGTTCCTAATGTTAACTAGGGGAAGCCGAGTCCATATTGAACAAATTTCATTTTCAAGATCTTGGACAGAGTTGATACGATGTACTTGTTTCTTGGGTTGAGTTCTCAACACAACCAGCAATTTTCTATTATATGAGCATCGGGGGATTGTGCTGACCACAGAGTTCCATGAATATTGTTAATGTGTTTAAACTGTGAGAATATACGGCCATATGTACGGGGGCATTGTCATCTTGAAAAATATATGGTATAGATGAGAAATGTCTTGCAACCACGGGCCAAAGATTTGAATCAATGATATCTATGTATGCTTGTGCATTAATATTTCCACTAACAACTGAAATTGTCCCTTAACCAAACCAAAAAAAACCATCCCCAGATCATATTACTGAGCTTAGGCACACCGCCTGGGCTGAGACATTCAGGTCGGCACTCTTCACTGGGCTGTCGCCAAACATACTCACGATTGTTCTCTTCAATAACCACCTTACACTCATCAGAAAATATAACTTTACTCCAGGCTCTGTCAATTTTTCAGTGTCTTTTTCCCCGTGCCCATGCTAGACGGGTTTGTATATCAACCTCCCTAATTCGTATGTTTTTTACGAACTACTCTCCTGTGAAATTTATTTCTGTATAAAACTCTTTTCAAAGTAACTGCAGAAACAGTACTGTCTCTATGCTGGTTAAATGTGTCAGTAATATCCGTCAACGGTAAAACACGGTTCTGATTTACTAACCTTATAAGTTCTCGTTCATCGCGGGCGTCAAGTTTTCTCTTCCTCCCAGTTCGTTGTTTATTTTCAGTACTTTCCCGCTGATGAAACCTTTTTACTACAGCATAAACTGAACATCTATTTAAATTAAAGTGTCTAGATTTTTCTGAATAATTTTCTCCGTTCAGATATGTATTTACAATAAAATTTAATACTGGTGCTGAAATCTTTGAATTTCCCATTACAAAAGTAAATACAAACAAAAACCAAAACAAAACCTTTTTTCTTGGAAAAATAAGTTATGACGTCATTGGTATGACGTTGTACCATGACATCATTATCAACTATGTTCAAATTAACACTTGAGCAATATGTAAACAGACCCTAAACGTCAACATTCTATAAATCGCATTACGTAGACGCCATTTTGTTTATGATAATATGATCCGCCGCTGTACTTCAAATAAATTTACCAGCTTTTGATTGGCTGAGCGGTCTCGAAAAAATTCATATAACCATCCTAAAATATAATATACACTGACTCTTCAGGTAGCCTCTCAAATGGGATTAAGTTGATGAATACCTAATAAATAGCGTGATCGTCAACTATATAATTCGTAGGACAAACATATATTGGGAATACGCAGTAATACCCTTATGGCTAACGTAAATTCATGGCTTATCACGGTCTGTCATTATTTTCATCGGTTCGGAAGTGTTGTTTTCGCTGTATTCTTCACATTCATGAGAAAATATGATTGTCCTCGGGTTGAGCTGTACCGCCCGTGAAAACGTGTTAGTCCGGTTTTATCCTAAACTTCTTGCAAAATGGATGCCAATGTTAACACACACGATTCGTTGAGGAAATTTTACGATAGTTATCAAATGATTTATCTTAGACAACTTTGAGAGAGGCTAAGTAGGGAAGTAGACGGAGGTTCGTTAGATCCGATTACGTACGACAAACTGGTTTTTCGTGTTCAACGTTGCATAACTTTCTTCATTGGCTTTTTATTAATAAGCTTCTTATGCAAAAGAAAGAGTAACCATTTCTATGATAAATAAGACCAGGTTTTTGAAAATCGACCCAGAAATAAAAACACACGAGCCTGTTGAATGAGATAGGTCATTTTTTCTTGGTTCCTGAGGCGACGAGTTACAAACCTTTAATACATATATGTGTGTGTGTATACAGTATATTAAAGGGGGACTATTTTATGCCGACAGCCTTTGTTGTCTACACACTTTTTTCGGAAAACTATGTCAATCGTGCCATAACAATTTATCCCGTTAGCGCACAGGTTTCCTTTATATAGTCCATATATATCCATATCGTCCGTGAACAGTATTTTTTAAATAGATCCATGTATTGTGCGATATCTAAAATTTACGAGTATTATTAGCATAAATATCAAATATTTTTTACAAACACTGCATTTGCCTTTTTGTACATTTTAGAGTTGTCTACGGATTTGAAAAGGTTTTGAAGTATTATACAACCATAAAAAACATTTCTTAAGGAGTATATTGATCTTTCTATCCCTGGAAGCCACTAATAAGCCCTCGTCCAGCGCCTCGGGGTTTTATGATGTACCCTAGGGGTTTACATCGTCTAAATTCTTTATCTGATGACATATAATCAGGCCAAATTATGTGTCGTTTAATGGTTAGAATCATTTCAAAACGCCATAATTGAGCCCAAAACAATTAAATACATACAGTGTACACTTACTTTCCTAAACTAACATTTGGCCCATTTTATAACATGTATAAACAGTTAATTGGTTCACTAACATTTTATCACTATTCCACGATTACTAAATTACAAAAACACAAAATGTCTTCATGTAGAGGTCAATAGAATATGAGACCTAAAGAATTTTAAATTAAGACGATCATTTTCCTTTTTTTAAGATTGTCCAGTTAATCAATGTGGATACGATTGTTCAAAAGTATGTCATTGTAAATCAATGAAATCGTTAGAAGATAAAATATCTGGTATTTGTACATCTGGTTGTGAAGATAGATGGACAGGAGAAAATGGTAAATGTGATGTTGGTAAGTGTATTTGATTATTACAAATGCTCATTATTTTATAGTGTAAGGTAGATATATTCCAAATGTGACAATTTAGAAGATCCGCATGACTTTTAAAATAGAATCAAATGAAATTCATACTGGTACTATACCTGAATGCAGACTAGAGACATTTTATCAATAATGTTAAGTGTGTCATTTGGAATTTATGCTAACTTGAATCATACAAATAATCTTGTACTACTCGATGAAGTTTAGATTTATTTCTATAATCCAAGCTTTTTCTGGCAGTGTTATGTAAAATTAGAAAACAATATCATATATAGGATAATAAAGTTGAAACCGATTGGGTATAAGTAACGTGTTTATAACATTTCTATATGTAATTAATAAAGGAATAAATCAAAGTAAAAAAAATGAGTCAGTTTTTTGTAACGTTGGTGAATGTATATTTATACAAACATTCAAACTATCGCATTAGTAGCTGAACAATATGATCAGCTAAATCAGTATCAACTGTATACATTTGGTTCTGTTTCAGAATGTGCATATAACACATGGGGAACAAACTGTCAGAATGTATGTGGAGCCTGTAGACAAGTAAAGTGCGATTTTGGGACTGGTAAATGTACTGGTGGTTGCCAAGATGGATATATCAATAATGACGATGATTGTAAAACCGGTAAAAGTTCAAATTTTCTTGTTGCCCAGTACAATTTTATCTTTTGTAACCGATTTATTTTGTAATCTGACAGTCAAATGTATAATGTTTATGAATGGCCATGAATAATTAATTATGCTGTTCATGTTTCATGATATGTAAAATACATTTAGTGAATTAATTGAATTATGCTCAAAATTTGCTACTAATAAAAATTTGCGATATAATTTATATGTATAGATTTGAAGTATTTACTCTAACGAATACAATGTTTTAATGTTTAAATCGAAAGCTATCTATGCATAGAGTATCATCTATATATCAATAAAACAGTTTTTGTAATTTGTTAATTATTTAATTCTGAATTTAAATGCATGGTCATTTACCGTTTTTTTTACTGAACTATATCTATTATGTTTAGTAACAACGTACATTATTCAGATGGTATTTGTGATGAAATTATATAGCATTAATTGTTTCATAATCATCTATTTACAGAATGTGCCAGCGGTTGGTATGGATATAATTGTCAAAGTAAATGTTCTGAAAACTGTAAGAATAGTTGTAATACAGTAAATGGTAAATGTATAGACGGTTGTAATCCTGGGTACTTGGGTGATAAATGTGAACAAGGTATTTATTTATTTAAAAAAAATTGATTGTTAATTTGTAATTTGTATGTGTACCTATATATGCATTCTTAATATTTGCTTAATATTAATGAGCCCACATACATAAAAATAACAAAATTGACGTATACAAATATACACATTTGTACTTTATTGATGATATCTCATCGAATGATGTTAATGTTGTTTACAATACCGATGAAAATGCTATGGCTTTACAGCTAACAATGTACATGGACATTCATTCAGTTCAAATATCATTTTTAACATCTCTTTCGAAAAAAGGTAATAAAATCACTTAAATTCGTTCGTTCTACGAATTATCATAGTGCAAGCAAATCGAATAAGTATTTGTATGTACATTAGTTTCATCATAAAACATATAACAATTTTAGATTACACAAAGAGAACGTTAACAGAATGATATAGTAAGGTTACATAGCAGAATCCTTTTTTAGAAATTGACAATTTGTAAAACTTAGAAAGTCGTTTTCTATTTGACTCAAATGCATGTTATGTTTTAATAAGTTAACTGTTGCAAGACATTTTTGTGTCTGCTGTAAATGAATATATCTTTATGTATGGGGTGACTATGATTATTCTCATAGGTTAACAATATTGTTTTCATTTAGGCGTAATTCATGGCATAATATAATGTGTCATACATTTTAGAATGTCCAGCAGGAAGATACGGTCAGGATTGTTTGAATACTTGTTATGAAAATTGTGATGTCACGTGTCAACACGTGACTGGTACATGTACAAGTTGTAATGCAGGTTGGAAAGGAAATAATTGTCGTACAGGTATGGTTTATCATGGTAATCATATGGCTGAGACTTTTTGATATAATTAGGTTACAAAGAGATTTGTAAAAAATGTTAAATATTTACTATAGATTCAATGTGTGAATTGTTTTACATAGATTTTTTAATTACATTTTAATTTACATGTATTCATTCACTCATGTCAAGTGTTTGCTAAGCTTAAGGAAAAACAGAATAGCAACAGCAGAAATTAAGAATAACTTTACACACAATATACGATGTTTATTAGAATCTGTTTATAAATAATCTGATAGTTTTTATATAATAAATGCCTTACCTTGTATAGAATGTGATGATGGTTTTTATGGTATTGGATGTCAACACAGATGCACTGATAAATGTTTAATTGATTGTAATAAAGTAAATGGTGTTTGCTCTTCATGTACAGCCGGTTGGACTGGAAACTACTGTGACAGAAGTATGTATCATTAAGTAGAAACTTATGTTTAACAAATAGCTGATCAGCATAAAGATAGTCGTCTGAAAACAAATAGTTCCCATAAACAGACGTGTAAACTAAATCAATGTAAATATAGTTCCATTTATATAATCTGGTCGAAAACAAACGAGCGTTTTATGAAACTTATCAAAAGAATACATCTTTACTTTTTCCACTTTAAAATAGCCTTTCTTTTTTAAAAAGAAACAGTTTTATAGAAAATAGTCTTTTAGTCCAACGGTTGCAAGACAGTTTTGTGTCTGCTGTACATGAATATATCTATATGTATGGGGTGACTATAATTATTTTCATATGTTAACATTATTGTTTTCATTTAGTCGTAATTCATGGCATAATATGATGTGTCATACATTTTAGAATGTCCAGCAGGAAGATACGGTCAGGATTGTTTGAATACTTGTTATGAAAATTGTGATGTCACGTGTCATCATGTGTCTGGTACATGCACAAGTTGTAATGCAGGTTGGAAAGGAGATAATTGTAATACAGGTATGGTTTATCATGGTGTTCATATGTTTGAGATTTTTTTATATAATAAGGTTACAAAGAGTTTTGTAAAAAATGTTAAATATTTTCTATAGATTCAATGTGTGAATTGTTTTACATAGATTTTTTAATTACATTTTAATTTACATGTATTTATATTCACAACTACTGGAATCAAACCAGGGTGTCAACCTTACTGCCATTTGACGCAGCTTCTTCTGATAATACAAGGAATAAAACATTATAATTTACATGTATTCATTCACTTATGTCAAGTGTGTGCTAAGCTTAAGGAAAAACCAGTATAGCATTAGCAGAAATTAAGAATAACTTTACAAAAAATATACGATGTTTAGTAGAAGCTGTTTATAAATTAATCTGATATTTTCATATAATAAATGTTTTACCTTGTAGAATGTGATGGTGGTACTTATGGTATTGAATGTCAACAAACATGTACTGATAAATGTTTAAATGTGTGTAACAAAGTAAATGGTGTTTGTTCTTCATGTACAGCTGGTTGGACTGGAAACTACTGTAACGAAAGTATGTAACATAAAGTAGAAACTTGTGTTTAACAAATAGTTTATTATTTTATGATGCATGATGTTAAAAATATTCAAAACAGATTATTTTCATAATAAAATAAAAGTCAAATATGTTTAATTTAAGGATATTTGGGCCTGAAACAAATAAGTTTATGCTGTTGCTATTGCTAATCATGAGATATGTTTGGTAATATTTTTGTTACTGCGTTCGATTAATGTTCATCTCATCTCAGCTTAAGGTGAGCATTTACGACCGTTTAATGTATATCGAGAAGACTTTGTTAGCGTTCTAAAGGTTACATGATGACTCAAATTTCGTGTCACCATACCAATTGCTTAATTTCGATCTTTTAAGAAATGGAAAATTTGCCATGTGACGTCAAAACTGAATCACGTATTCTCTCCTAAAGGCGACAATTGTGCTTAACGTTTACCAGATATTTTCATATCTTATCACAAATAAGGGCACTAGGGCAATCTTTGTGAAAACTCTTATGTTAACATTTTATATCCAAACCAAGAATGCTGCTTAGAAACAATTTCCGTGGGTGTGACACCATGTTATTATGGTCAAGCACTATCCGCCAAGAGAAATGATAGAGAATCTTTAACTTTCTACCTACCTCCTACCTACGTTATCACATGCATCCTACTTACCTAACTACCTACCTGTGTACCTACCTACCTACGCAATACGAACCTGCGTAGCTTCGTATTTCCTCCGTACCAGCGTACCTTCCAACTAACCTATGTACCTGCAAACCTGCCTACGCACCTACCTACCTAGGTAGTTAGTTTGTATTGTGTATACGTTTAAGAATAATAAGAATAAGATTTGACAGTATCATACTGCGAATTTTGTTCAACATTTAGTTGTGCGTTTTATTTTACAAGTTTTGTCTATCAAATGGGCGAGAGAGAAAACTAGAGAAGACTTTTAAACATTTCTTCGTCACTAACACAAACAATAATATGGTAGTATGTGAACGGCCAGACATTTAAACTAGGTGCAAGTGTGCTTCAACCTAACACTGTTATGCCATAGTATGTCGGCCCAGCTGACGAAAGCGTCCAAAAAGTGGTTCAATGAACTCATCGGTATAACAGCAATATTTTGATGGGTTTTGATATAAATCAGGCTCTTACGAATGTGCCAGGTGATTTTCAAATTTTGGGACAAAAAGATGTTATTGGCCAAAAACCGATGACGACACTAATTTCTAAAACATCACCTTTAAACTTTTAAAACGCATTGCGCACTTATTTGTCATATTTTAACAAGAAAATTTGGTTCTAATAGACTATATTCAGAATTCAAATATTTGGATTTCCCCTCCGGTACAAACAAACTTTCACCGTTACAATGAAACATGTGTACAAAGAACAACAAGATTAAACCCATAGTTCGTGCTATTTAGCAAAAATGTGTAGAAAACTGTGTTTTATGTGCACGGACGGTAAACCTCATAAATTTGAATTCCGGATTAGGTCTATTTATGATATGCTTCGACTTAAAGATTTTGTAAATGTTTTGAAAATAATCTGTTGTTGGAAGCACTGATCATTAAAACAAGTGATTATGTCACATTTTTACCATTTTACGAGGTACAAGTTTCAAACGTCATTAATTCTATGTTCTAGATTTTTTTTAAAAAATCGAATGCACGGAAGTTACGACGATACCATGCAGATAAAAAATTATCAAACGATTATATGCTAACTTGCCTCGTTGAATCAAAGCCATTTTGTAAAGTGCAATGCATAAATAAACGGGCTCTAATTTGAAGAAAATGAGATATTGTCTCACATTTCTCTTTTAATCGACCATAAATGATAAAAAATACTATAAACACTGCAATGTCTTCCGCTTGTGCTTGTAATGATGTACAAATTCAATTTTAATTTTATCCAGGACAAATAAATTGAACCAAGCAATATGTCAATTGCGACCGAATTTTTGCTCGGATAGATTACTATGTCCACATTAATCATAGGACCAGTCATTTACTAGTCATAATCAATGTATTGCTATGAAATGAAAGTTTCAATGTGTAACTTACTTTCTTAAAGTCTGCTTTTACTATAATAGGTAACTTATGCAAATGATATAAATGTTTAAAGTGTTGCATTTATCAAGAACTTTTTGGTTTGCACACATTATTGCACTATTGATTTATGAATTTTGAGTCGGTGTGTCGTTAAGTGAAAATCAATTAGTGGAAAGAACATAAATTAATTTTAAAGTATCTTCAGTTGATCGTTAAATTGAAGCCACTGAGATCAAAAGCATTTTATCATTATGAAAAACATCCTGTAATTGACACAATTTGATCGATATGTTTCATTGCAATATGAGAAGCTGGAAAATACATGAAACTACATGTGTCAACATGTGCTATACATGGTCATTGCTTCACACACATTGTCCTTGTATGACTTAATTAGCGACTTAATTTTTTTACTATTATGCTTAGTATGTAATTTTAATCAGTTAAATGCACACTAACATACTTTTCTTGTTAATGTTCGTACGAAATGATTATTGAGATGCATGGGTCATGAAACTTCTTCGTGTCGTCACTCTAAATATATTTACCGTCTAAATTCTATGTCTTTAATTATTTGTAAATTGTCGTGAACAAGTTTATTCTGCGAATCGTAACTTGGTTGTGGACTTTAATTAGTATTGAAATACATTGATACCCATATCCCTACAATTAAAATTCATAATTTGTGAACATTTGCATATGCAAATCATCTGTTGATGTGGAAGGTGGTATTATATGCTAACTTACAAACATGAGTGCAGGCAAAATTTAATGTTTAATCTTAATTTCGATAAATTAGGAGGATTAACTTGCATGTTATGCAAATTGCTAAAGGATGTCCTAATTTCCTCACTTAGTTTCTTAATCAGCTTTGTTAAAGGATAAGAAAAAACAGAAAAAATATCCAGGCCGCAACAGAATAAAGATAATGGCATAACAGTACGTGAAATCTTGAAATGTTTAAAGGCAAAATCTTACAGCTTCATGTAAATAAGATATTTTGCATTATCTTAAAGTCATAATTTATTGATTAAGTTGTATCATTTTATATAATTTTTATGTGTGTCAAATATATACAGAATTAGCAAAACATAAGTATTTGTTACTCATGATATCCATGTAAAAACAAAGGGCCCGAATATTGTATTCCGTAAAGTACCTAATTTGCTTAAATTTGCATATTTAAATAATCTGTTCAAGTTGAAATTAGTACTATTTGATAGATAGACCATGAAAACATGGGTATGGAGGCTTATTTTATATTTCTACCCAAGTTAGTTATTATGTAATTAAGGAAATCGGATTTCGATAATGGCGGACTTAATTAACATATTATGCAAATTATTTAAGAAAGATCATGTGTCATTACTTGGATTCTCATCCAGCACAGTTCAAAGACATAAAAACTGCAAGATAAGTTTGTGGGAACTAAAGTGCAGGATTCACCTCAAATATGGCATTTTACTGCAGGATTATAAACAAAACTGCGATTTGTAAGGGTTGGTTAGGATGCTAGTATTTGCTCATGCTGTATCATCAAGTATTTTTCTTATTTATTTAGTTTATCATCATAGTATTGTCGTAACTTCCGTGCAATCGATTTTTTAAAAAATAATCTAGAATCAATGAGGTTCGAAACTTTTACCTCGCTAAATGGTAAAATGTGACGTAAGCGCTTGTTTTAATGATCAGTGCTCACAGCACCGGATTATTTTCAAAACAATTACATCTTAAAGGCGAAGCATATTATAAATTAGAACCAATGTTTCTTGTTTCAAATATGACAAATAAGCGCGCAATGCGTTTTAAAAGTTCACAGGCGATTTTATAGAAATTAATCACATCATCGGTTTTTGGCCAATAATATCTTCCTTCCCAAACTTTGAACAATCACCTGGCAGATTCGAAAAGAGCACGATGTTTTCTATCAAAAACCATCAAAATATTGCTTTTTATCGATTAGTACAGCGAAGCACCTTTTTAAGCCTTGGGCCGACAAACTATAATGTTCGTGAAAGATCAAACATATTTAATCGTTTAAGTGAAAATCCAAGATTGGGGTTTATTATTCACCAAATTGTTTCACTTTTATGTATTAATTCTAGTATATATAAATCTTTTGTCATTACTTTTTCTTAAAATTGTTACTTGTGCATGTTTCTTAAAGGTGAAATATATTTAATGTTATGAAAAAGTGATATTGCTTTATTAAGAACAATATTAAATATTTTATCATCATAATTTCGTTTTTTAATTAGTTATTAATTATTGAACCTACTGAAATCATTTTGGTGTTATTAAATTCGTTAGCATATAAGTAAGTATTTGGTGGCATTATGTCTATCGATAGGGGTTGAGTGTAGTTTTTAATATAAACAAAACATATGTTCCCATGTTTCCTTGTGTATAATTTCCTGTGTATATTTATTGTAGCGAAGTTGTGTGACATCGGTATTTTAGTAGATTGCTAAAATGTATCATTACAAAAATAATATGGTTTGCATTTTATTGCAATTATTTGTTACAGAATGCCCCGCAGGATATTTTGGCGAGGATTGTGAGAATACATGTAACAAGAACTGTGATGACACGTGTCACCATGTGTCTGGTACGTGTACAAGTTGTAAGGCTGGTTGGAAAGGTGCTAGTTGTAATACAGGTATGTATAGTTTTTACTAAAAGATCATGTATCTATGTCTATATATTTATTTTGTGTCATAGTACGGCGGTCAGATAATCATTCTCATCGTTCCTGGAAACGCTAAATCTCTGGATGTAGCTGACAACCACAAACTTGGTAAAAACTTCCGTCAGTGACTGACAACTGCTCTACATGATTGACATAATCTTTTGTAGGAGGGGATAATGACCGTACAAAATGCATGATCTAACTCAACAAAATGATGCACGACCCGGCAATCGAACATACAACCCCTCGAACAGTATACTTAGGTGCTACCAACTACGCTAGCCGGTTTAGAAATTGACCTTATTCATCTCAAACCTTAATGAAAACGTTCAATCTCTGCCGTGATAAGGATTGTGAATTAGACGATACTTTAAATAGTTACATCATTTGTAAAAAGTATGTAATTGTTACTTGTAGAGTGTGATGATGGTACATATGGTGTTGGATGTAGAAATAGTTGTACTGATACATGTTACATATGTGACAAAGTTCATGGTCGTCTTTGTTCATCATGCGTGCCGGGATGGACTGGAAGTACTTGTGAAAATAGTAGGTTCGAGTTAGACATGATTTTTCAATAGATATTTAAATAACGTTTTACAGAAAACAAGGAACATGAATGTAACAGTTTTGTTTCGATATTCGATTTTTGTGTATAAAACGCCATGTTGAAAACAATCTAGAATATGCGTTTTAGATAGAATTTTAATGTGTTTGTCCCTTAAAGCAGAAAAGGACTTCTATTTGTTTCGTTATTTGCATGCATTTTTATATTCATTTATTTCAAAACAATTATTGATTTGAAACCTATATTTTAAAGTATATTATCAATAGCATTTCTTCACAGCGTATGCATGTGTTTATGTTGTAACAGTCTTTTAAACTAGTGCCACACAAATTCAAACAACTTCAAGTATATTTCAGAATGCCGAGCGGGAACATACGGTCTCAACTGTAATAACCAATGTAACGATAATTGTGTAGATATATGTAATCATGTCACTGGAAAATGTATACAATGTATAGAAGGATGGACAGGCGATTATTGTGAACAAGGTAAGTTCAATATTAAACATAGTTACCATTATATCATAACATTATTTTATCTGCCACTATAAGCAGTCATCTTTAGTCCATATACTAACAAAGATTCATACAAAATGGTAACAAATTATTTTCTGTTCAGTAAATTGCGAAGTATAGATGAAGATTTTAAAGAAAATCATCCAATGAAATCGTTATATTCTGTGTGAACTTAAAATCCTCTTTTGTCCGAATGTTGTAGAATGTGAAGATGGTTCCTACGGCAACAGATGCGTAAACAAATGCACCGATAAATGTTTTATTCCATGCAATAAAGTAAATGGTGTATGTACTCTATGTCAAGCTGGATTGAGTGGACTTGCTTGTGAATATGGTTCGTATACAAACATTTACTATGATTAAAATCTAGATGCTGTCTTGATTTATTTAACGATGCACATGGGTATTATATTTTCATTACATTTGTAAAAAATATATAGTATTCTTAAAATCGAAAACAGAACTAAGTTTATATCTACCATAATTATAATAAATGATTTTAATGTATTATGAATAAAACTTAAACTTGTTTTATCAAATGATTGTGGCACCTTTGGTTTCGTCGAGCTAATTGGACAAGAGGCATTTATAAAAATGAATACATTTTACATTGCCAGTTCGAGTGATACGAACATTCTAACATGAAATGTTTCTATTGCCATTAATAAATATTATTCATTTTTATTTGATGAAAAGACACATACATGTGTATTTTTATCAAGTATGTATTTATAAATTTGTACTATATTTAAACCTGAAATGACAATTCTGACAATATAAAAATTATGCATATGTGTTTAATCAACAGAATGCCCAGATGGTACATATGGTGCAAATTGTAATGGACAATGTGACAATAATTGTGTAGATATATGTGATCGTGTCACTGGTAAATGTACACAATGTATAGATGGATGGCAAGGTGATTTTTGTGATCAAGGTTAGTTCTACAGTTATTATATCTTTAACACTGGTATAACTTTACTCGTGTGTTTGAGCTCCATTTTGTTACAAATTATTAAAAACAATTATATAACATTTAGATTTCCAGTATACTAATTTGTATAATTCTAAAATTTATTAGGGTCCATACTGTGTACTAGTATTGTATCAAAACATTTTATTTGATTTACATCTTCACACTACTACTATCGTAGTTAGCAGTTTTGAAAAGTTTACTGGTATCTATAGGTATCTGTTAAATATAAGCATGAAAAAATGGACAACGCTATTTCAAATCATCGTCTTGGTTATCATAACAATCATTTTATCAAAATGTTCATTTAAAATGTCACTGGTACAATTAACAAGTCCATAAATATACATACAAATCCATCATACTGATATATCAGATATGCAGATAAAGCGGAAAAACATAATTAAGGAAGCATGTTATGTAATACTGTGCTGGGTAATGTTGTTTTGCCAAAAAGCATGACGAAATGGTTCCAAATTCAAGCATTTTTGTTTATACATTGTATTTTACCACGTAATCAATGTTATTGAGCATTAGTTCTTATTACAACTACCATCTGCACTCACTCTTGATATGTCATTATCTTAAGAATAACTCATTAACTAACGCACTATGAATTCTTATTCATACTGAAACTATTTCAGCTATAGAAAAATCAACTTTGGTGGCTGCCATAGCAGGATCTTCTTCTGCTATTGTTGTTATAATTATAATTGTAACTATAGTATGCATAATATGCTTCAGGAAGCGGTCAAGGTAAGAATCACGGATAATTATTTAACGATTCATTAACTCACAAATTCATCGAAGAACAGACGATTCAAGCATGATATCGAGTTAATGTCTTACTGGTTGCTGTTATATGAACCCAGTACATTTAATTCTTGGTAAATGTAAATAGATAGAATTAACTATTTAATGGCATTACTTCTCACTAGAGGTGTTTCATCTATTTCTATACTTGATATTAAATAGTTTGAGATAAATGATATTTATTTAGTTTGGCAATCAACATCCACTTTCCGTTTGGATCTACTTTCATTTTGAAGTGCACCTAATGACATAAAATATTTTTGTGGAAATCGCATTTAACACACCATTTTGCTGTTGGTCTTTTGGATAAAAAGCACCTATAGCTCAATGCCACTGCCTAGGGTCATACCAAAACTTAATACTCATACATGTGCTATGATGTTTTAGTACAATTTCTCCTTTTATGAGACGTTAAGTTGAAATTTGCTATGCAGATTAACTCGAATTTTAGTTGAGTCCGAGTAAAAAATATTATTATACTCGTAAGATAAATCATCATAGTGATAGTGAAATAATCTCAATATTCATTCTGCTTCTAATCGGTTGTTAAGTCGTAAATCAGCAAGTTATATAATTCTGAAAAAAATGAACAATGCTTATTATAAATATTAATTGCAGGTTAAGTATTATTTTTCATATTTGTAGTTTGAAGAATCAGCCTGATACAGAGTTGACGAATAGACAGGGAAATGAATCTATTCCAGTTACTGAAAATGAAGAAGCTTATTGGACAGGTACATATTTCTATTAAATCATCATAGAAAAGAAAACAAGGATATGCTTTTTAGAGTTAGAGTGTTTGGGATGTAAAACAATTAACTTCGTATTATACAATGCTTCATAATAATTGCATTTGCGTTATTTAAATCCAAGGCGAAAACCATTCTTATAGGTCTATACAAAACTGTTACAACATTGATATTTATGATGGTAGTTAGTTACAATAAGGAAACAATAAACGTTTGAATGTGGAATAATAATAAATAAATTGTTGCCGAAGTTCCTTCGTGTTTATTATTTTCAGTGGAACCGAGTCATTTAATATCTTCAAAGCTTTTGCTGCTTATATTGAGTTGCTATGTCATTTTCTCTTGGAATAGGTATAGTTATGTAGATTAAGTACATATCTTAACATATGTATTGACATTTGTATACAATAACATAATGCATACAACCATTGATGAATTGATTACAATTAAAGATCGCAAATCATGTTTTTGTATTGCAGACTTGCAGAGGCAAGATGCAACACCAACAACCCAAAATAGGGCTCAAGAAAACGAAACTGATTACGACATAATCCAACAGAAATAAATTCAGAGAAACATTCATAGTTAAGATAAGTGTTCAAATACACACAATCCTAACTATACAACATGTTTGATTTAAACAAATATGCACCAGACACTGCTGACAATAGTTCATATCTCAAGAAGGCAAATTGAGATATTCTTTCTTAAAAAGCCTTTATATGAACCTTCTAAAAAAACTATATTTGCATAATCTGTATTTTATTACTATTCTTGATATTGATGGTAATCATGTAGTAGATTGTTCTGTTAGTACACTGTATTTGTTTTTAATGTTTTTTTTTACTTTTTGAATTACTTTATGTCTATTTCTCTACGCTTATAAACTTGATATTCATTTATGTTCATTATTGCTTTATATATATATCATGTACATAACTCATGTTATTATCATATTTTTGTTTTGCTAGATTTCACAATCAGTTGTCTTCCATGTGCATTTATCGTAATAGTAATTTAAATGAAAAAAAAACATATCTTATGTTAAAAACATTACCTAACTCAGATTGCGTAGGAACAATTTATTTCATGGCGTCTCAACGCCGTGATATTGTGATGGGTAGTTTTCGGTAGCAATGGGCAAAAGTCACGTGATAAAATGCCTTTTGATTCCTACTGCCGACATATTATTGTTTTTATGCAATGATTGTACAGCCAATTTCAGTTGAAAGTAACATAGAAAAGGCATTTTTTTCAATACCATATAAACAGTATTTTTTATCAACACACGAACTATCAGCATTACATATTAACACATTTTCGCAAATCCTTTCGACACACTCGCCAGTTTTAATTTGTTCTAATGTTTACTCGTGTCCAAGAAAATCTTTTCACGTGCATAAATGTCTTTGAACCTTACATTTCTAAGGTTCTTATTTGCTGACATGTTTTATTTTCTTATAAAATTATGATTTCTATTCGAAATAGCTTGCATTTAAATTTAGGCGCATCTTTTCGGGATAGAGATTAGTAACAAGTAAAAGTTACACACCACTTAATGAAAACCGGAAGTGGTAATTAGCCGGAAAGATGTGTGACATGCAGCATATTCATTATTTGAGAGTACCCGGTGTCCTCATTTTGGACGTTTTCTTATATTGAAGAGCCTGCATGTCTTTGGCAATGTTTTTCCTATGAAACAATGCAAAAAAACCAATGGATCTACTTTGTTTGCTATCGAATAGTGGTTAATAGGGGAGATAACTCTGTACGACTTGTGAAGAATGAAAAACATGGATGTTTTCCTGGTTATTCTGAACACAAACGATCTAACTGACCTTTGTACGGAGACGCTGATCATCATGGGTAAAATTGTTTATTTACCTGAAAACACGTGACAATGTTTACATTCTAATAATTTCCCCTTTCAACTGTACTGAACAGTAGAATATGTTTTGTGTTTATTCAAACAAAATTTAACTATCCAACTTACAATGCACGTTCAATTAAACTTTTTGACCGGTATTTAAACCCCCATTCCAACGTGTTTATATCCGTCAAACTTTTAACAGTAATTTGAAATCAAAAGTAGAATACACGGTTTAGATATGCATTTGTAACTTATGAGGTTTAAAAGTACTTTGTATCTATGAATTGATATTCCTGTAGTTATAAGTAATCATTTAGTTTACAATTTAATGATGGTTGTATCAAAAAACAAAAATATCCAACGATGTTGTCTTCATGTGCCGCACTATATTCTGTTGCGTACCAAATCGCCGAATACTGCGAATGGTTGAGTGTCTTACTCTCGAGATGATATTATCACCTGCTATAATATAATTTTTTCATGGTAGGAACTTTCAATTGATCTTCTTATAAGTAACGTAACTTTTTTCTAATACTAATCATTTTGTGCGGAATAGATTGATCTTTCAGCCTATAGTTTTGGGTACCTAACACCCTTGCGTTATACTGTATTTGACATCGAAAACGAGACTTTTTATATACAGCAAAGAAGGATTTATTTAGTAGTATGTAACCTAAATGTATACTGAAATCAAGCTGGTGGACAGTTAGTAGCCATTCTATAAATAGAAGGTGAAGATATTACCTCTATACTTGGACGTACAACGCTTCCCAGAATTCGGCGGTTTGGTACGCAACAGAATATAGTGCGGCGCATGAAGACAAAATCGTTGAATTATTTCGGGTTTTTTTTGACAAAATAATTGTTTAGATTTAAAATAAATTATCACTTATATCCGCAGGAGTATAAATCCATAGATACAAAGTACTTTTAAACATCTCAAGGTACAGATGCATAGTTAAACCGTGTATAGATTACTTTTCATTTCAAATGTCTGTGTAAAGAATGATAGATGTAAACACGTTATGATGAAGGTTTAACTACCGGTTAAACAGTTTAATTTAATGAAGATAGTTGGTTGGATAGTTAAATTTTATTGAGTAGACACAAAATACATACTCTATTTGTTCAGTATACTTGATGGAGGAAATTATTAGAATGTAAACATTGCCAAGTGTTTTAAGGTAACTCAACAGTTTTACCCATGATGCTCGGCGTATCCGTACAAAGGTCAGTCAGACCGTTTGTGTACAGAGTGGTAAGTAACGGACATAAGTGCAACGGACGTGAAGGCAGGCTTCACACCACTAAATGTTTAGGCGGACATTAACATTACATGCCACTAATATCGATCGGAAAAATAACAAGAAATGTAATGTGGAAACCACATTAAAGCCGGATTTAAAAACTTATTTATTAAAAAGGGAAATAATCAATAATAAAGACAGGTAGAGTTGTGGTTACTTTCTTATTCTGTACATCACAAAGTATGTTATCATTGTATGAAGTTTCATAAATATCTGGTAATAAATGGCAAAAATATATGGTAAAGGAAAACTTAAACACACTTGTAACAACACCGGACACCCACCCGACCGCCTGCCCAAGTTTCGTCAAACTATAAAAGTCGAATTTTTTCGTTGAAAAATCTGTCTAAAAGGAAATCATACATATTGGATTATTGAGTACTTCAAAACAGTACAATGCCTAATTCCGCAACAGAAAATCAAATTCCTTATTGTAAAAGGTTATTGGAGGTTGCAGCAAGGCACAGGAAACAAGAGAATTAAAAGCAGTATACTGTCTCATATCTGTCATTAAAATGAAATGAAATTCTATTGGGAAAAATTGTAAAATTCGTTGTATGCCACCGATGTAAATCTTAGCACTTCATGACACACTTAAATGAATCCAATGAGGTTAAAACTCTGTCAAGAGTTTAACGTGTCTAATCACATAAAATCTGATCAAGCATCAACCACTTGAATATCGAAGCGGACATTAAGATATCGAAACTGTCATTAAGTTTTAATTAGTCTTGAAGTAAACAACTTCAGATTTGTAGCTGAAATCATCATAATACTAGAGTTACATCTGCGATACAATCTCTTCAAGTATCAAATTGATCAGTATCAATAAATATAATCCTGAAACTAATGTTATCTATTCTTTGATCTATAAAGTTTAGTTTCAATCTACATGACTAAATAAGAAGAAAAAGTTGACTGATTTCTAGGAAAGTTACTTCTGTCCTGAAAGGAGTGTATTAAGTTGATTTGTATTAGTAGTAATCAATTTGAAACTGTTGTTATCTATTCATGTACATAACTATAAGTTTGGATCCAGTGTGGCATGTTACAAATAAAGTAAAATGCTGGCATTTTCCTAGAACAAGAGTAGTCCAAGAACAGCACGTTCGACTTTTTGAGTGTTTTGTCTTATCTTTAAACTAATGTGGTTCCAAGACAGGGCTTAATTTTTCATAGGATATAAATCAGTCCAACAAGTTACAAACAAGTTACATATTCATATTTGTAAAATATAAAAGGGGCATAAGTTCTAAAACATAAATCCATAGTAACACCCCATAATAGTTGAGTAGATGTAGTACTACCTACTTAATATCTTTATTAAGAACTAAAAAAATTGTTAATAGTATCATTGATTGCTTTCGGCGCGATATGACATTTTTTTGTTGGTGCGCCATAAAACCCAAACAAACAAACAAACAAACTAAGAAAATGAATTTGAACAAATTTGATCATTAAATTAAAAAGGCATATCTTAAGAAATCATTAAGAGTTACGTCCATTTGTAGGCATGCAGACGTAGTACTGATTAAGAAGCATACCAACTGTCATATTAATATCTTGATGAGTATTGATAATAGTTTATTTTAGAGTTTGTTTGTTTATTGGGCTTAACGCCGTAGCAACACATAGTATAGGCCATATAACAGAAGTCAATCAACCTACTTACTCCTGCTGGAAAGGCTAAATCTCTGGGTTTAGCTGTTAACCAACAACTAAGGGAATACTTTGGTTAGTTTCGACAACCGCCTTACATAATTAGAAATCATTGGTAAGAGGGAAAATGGCCGTAGAAATAATTTCATGACCTACCTCCACGAAAGTATACGCCGCCTGGGAATCGAACCCACGATAATCACTTTAAAGTACTTTAACCTTATTTGAAAAGTTGAAAAGGGGCACAACTTGAAAAATAATGTATGTGTTACGTCCCTTTATAGTCGATTAGATGTAGTACTATTGAATAGGCATACCAATTTTCAATCAAACTAAATATATTCAATTTGAACAAACTTAAACATAAAATATTCAAGTACAAAGGGGCATAACTCCGAAAGTAATTTATCCAGAGTTACGTCCCTTAAAAGTTGTGTAGATATAGTACGGACAAATAAGTATACAAGTTTTAAGTCAAATATATTGTTAAAAATAGCATAATAAATTGGCAAATTATGCATGAAATTGTGTTTTACTGAAATGAGATAAAATGTCATTGAAGACAAATATGTCTAGTACTATCTTGTATTCATGTAAAACTGTTTATTGAATAAGTTTTATATTTAATCTATGAAAATAGACAGTTGTGTTGCAGTGTTATATTCCATTTGCATTTTTTATAAAACAAACAAACAACATAAGTGTCTCATTTCCATGAACTAAATTTGTATCCGCTCCTTGAAAATAGTGTTATAACTATATTCAATCTTCCATCAGCTTCGTCTTTGTCATAACACTCCCAGTATTGGTGTTGTATGCAACATAATTAAATTTTAGACACCAATCAGTAGTCTCATTTGACACATGAGGGGTTGTGACTAGAATTCAAATACCAAGTAAACAAAGTACCAAGTATATTGAATAGTTACAAAAAATGTTTGTTACATCTTCTGTATTATCATTGAAGTAGTCTCTATGTTATCTTTGTTTTAATGTATTTCTAATAATTATGTTAAACCTCATTATTGATGCATACATAAACTGTATATAACTATGAAAATGAGATTATTGCGTTAATGTACATGAAAAATAAAATTGGAAACAGATTTGTTTGTTGCATCATTGCTGCCTTTTTCCAACAGTACTGTACAATGTATTTGAAACTAATACTGGAGTAAACAAATGTTGCAAACATTTCTTGATAGTGTGACAGAAGTATAATATGGTAATTGTTTTCCCTTGCAATTGAGCTAGCTTTTATGGCGTCCTAGAAGTGTCCACTTACACCTTGAGAGGTTGTGGGTTTTAATCTCAGTTTGGACCATGGATCTTTATTGTGGGATACACTTGCATCAACTCACTCGATATATTGTGTAATGCAATTCCATCTGCTTTTGTAACAGTATAAGCTCATTATAATCGGAAAGGAAACAGTGGTAAAGTTATTATTGTGTCAATGTAGATAAACATATGCAGAAAAATTTAGTATGTATCAGAGCTATTATTCCCATTGAAAAATTGAACTCTGGCAACACATATATAACACTCTATATGTTGTTTCAAAGTCCCATCATTTCGATGAAATTATCTCTTATGTGATTTATAACTTCAATTATTACATAACTTAATGTCACAGGGAAAGAAAAATATGCAACCTGACTAGAACACAAGACCTCTCACTTACAAGGCAAATGCTTTCTCGACTGAGCTATCCAACCGCTTACATATCCTTCTTCCCATAATGTGAACAGGTAAGTACCATAGCATTAAGAACAATTTAAGTGCCAGTAAATAGGTGTACAAAAGATCCGCCCCAAAACAATTTTTCCCCCTAAATGATACGTCCCCAGTCATATATGCCCTTGGACAATCAGTCCCTGAATTTGGGGAAGGATCACCCAAGGACGAATGTGACTGGGGACAGATTTCGGACATTCCAGTAAAGATAAGCTGCCTATCTGGCGACTTCGGTAAATTACTATATCGATAAATTTAAATACTTTTTTATATGTTTGGATGCAACTAATTGAAATATTGATATGACCAGCATATTGGCTATGCAGTAATACGCATACCACTATTCGCATTAACAAGTATCATTTTACCTTTATGGATGTTGGATGTATAAACTGAGGCTTCCAACCCTTTTCACCCTGTACTGCTAAGTATGACGATTTGGACAGCCATCATATATAAAATACAAAGATTGGCACGCATTTTAATCAATGCCAAGCTTATGCATAGTGTAAACGATAGATGACTTTTCTCCATTCTTTGCTTTGCCTTTGGTGACGTTCAACGGTTGTCAGAAATGTCGACATATTCCTAAGTTTTTCCTGTATAAGTCATATATTCCATGCATTATTTATAGATTGTGCAGACATTTAACTTATTTGTTTACACCGTTTTTACGGAATTTCAATGCTAAACAATGAGTAAATGTGGTGAAATTGTTGGTTATCCTCCTGTCTAGAATGTAAACAGTCCATTCACACTTCAATTTTAAGAGTATCCGGAACCATGCGACACGACTATGTACGCATGCGTCAAAATCGCAGAGACTAAAAAACGTACGATTTTACTGGAAGAGTACGATGGCGTTAGTAAGACGGTCATAAGATAAATCGTACGTAAGTCTTTCATCTTAATCGTACGATAAGATTTTTGAAAATTGTACGATGTTTAGTTAGACGCCCCCCCCCCCATGAACACTATTTTTTAAGTCAAAACTAGCTGACTTAAATTGAACGAGCTGGTCATTTATAATTTTATCTTTTGCTCGTATTGTTTGTCTTAACAACAACATGTTAGTCTTTAAAGTCGAAACTGAATCTTTCAGAGTACGAAGCTCTAAAATGCAGTCGCAATTGCCGTTCTTGGGTTCATTGTCGTATTAGAACGAGCACGTTGAGTTGATGGAACCACACGACTAGACTTACACCCACACTGATCATGGGTTTTAAGGTGGGTCGGTACCTTACTCGGAGAAAAAAAACGAAACAATTATTATGTTCACCGATTATGATAAAAGTTGCTTCTTGTTTGTTTTTCTGGTAACCTTGGCGATGGTGTCGTTATTTTCACGACGTCATGGACGTCACAATGGTTCGGGCTATAAACAGGCATGCAAGTGCATTAAACCCACATATTTAAAGTATTGAATGTCCGAGGAAAATTATAATTATACCAAAATGTTTCTCAAATGTTGTTGCATGCAATTATTTTTTCCCCATTATCAAAATATCACGTCAGTCGTAAAAGTTGTACACTTCATCACTGATTTCAGGGTTTTCACGTCTAAAAGGTTTCACCAATTGCCGAGTTTTGACGTTCATTTTCATATTAACGCATAACGGTTTTCAAAGTCTAATGGCAATTTTTGGAAAGTTCACACTTGTAGTGTCATTTTGATGAAATACAAAAGGAAAGTGAACGTTCTCAGTTTTTCACAATATTGCGTTCTAAGTAAAATTACCTTCATAACAACGACGTTGACGTTGTGATTTTGCGTGCAAAAATAAGTTGTAGCGGACTTCGATTGACTCGTGTTAAATTAATTTTGAACAGACCAGGTGTTAAGTGTGTGAAATATGTATTAAAACAGAGTAGTAACTACAAAATTTAATTTCGAAAAAATACAAACATTACTCAAAATCAAAACGTCAGCGGAGCGTAATATTAATGTCGTTGTTACTAAGTAGTTTTAGACTTTTGACTCGGACTCAAAGTTAAAAAAAAAAACCGGAAATTTGCAAATCATTTTGAGTCTTGAGTCCGAGTCTAAAGTTAAAGTCTGAGTCTTAAATGTTGAGTCTAAGAATTGTAGACTCATAATTTTACTGAAATGATGAAAATGATTGATTTGTAGTCAAATGTACATGTTTAACCTTAGACTGGTTGGGACATGTGCGAACAGTAGCCATTTTTCACTATAATGCGCTGTGGATATTTCAAGATGCTCTAATTACATAACTAATAAACAGACATATATATATATATCGTGGATAAATTATTCTGTGGGTGACTCTCTTTTAGAAAACTATGTTGCCCCGATCCCATGACAACGCTGGGGCGGAGCAAAAGGGCAAACGATGCAATTTCGCTCTTTTTCAATCTCACCTTGGCATTTAAAAGAGTAATATTTTCAGATGGTAAGCAAGTTTTTTATCAGCATTTTGCGCCATCAATGACCCCTTTTCTGGCGAAGGGGTCATGTTTTGTACAACTTTCAAATCCATTTAAAAACACCAATTTCAAGGCTGTGGGAACCATTTTGAAGGGTGTCAAGACACGTTAAAATGCAGGATTGACCAGTTTAAGGTTATATTGATTGATGATAACAAACTTAAGATACTTTGATAATTATCACTCTAGATTTACTGGTATGCGATCAGTAGCTTATATGTTTCAGTTTTGCTGGCATTGACAGCAATCAAATAGAACTGGAAACTATAGGTTTTAAGAGGTTGTCCACGAAAAATCAGGCAGGATATACTAAAAATGTGTTATAGTTGATTTTTCTATTTTCAGCTTTTTTAGTTTCAGTCGTTCATAAACTAAGTCAAAAACATTTTCTGAAAATATTTTGGCTGTATTTTCGAAATTCAGTGAAAAAATGCTATTTTTGAAAATTTCCGACTTTTTCACATTTGCTCTTTGAATGAAAGGTGTGTTTTTATAAATGCTTGTAACTCCTGATATGACGCTTGAAAATTATAGAGAGCGTATAATAACATTAATAGACAGGTTACATTTTAATCATAACGAGAAAAAAGATGGAACACTCTTTCAATAAATTGTAATTACGTAAATCGTTATCCTATTTTTTCAACTTTTGATCAAAGGGAGGCAACTCTGTCCATACTGTCATACATGTACATGTCTTTTTTTACTTGTGATCCAATTTTTCATACTTTGCGTCAACGTTATATTTTTTTCATTTCATTAAATTCAGATATATATTTAAAAAGAAAAAATATATTAAATAATTATTTGTAGAAGTCTACATGTTTCTCTCGACAAATTGCGAAAAAAATATTTCGTCTAACAAAATTGTCATGAATTATCTCCCTTGGTTTGCATACGCCATTTGCAATTTTGCACATTGTTGACATCTGACGTTTGTTTACAACTAAAACAAGTTGTTACCGACAAATATTTTCTAGGAAACCATCGTCTTTTGTGTGAATGTACAAGGTAAGTAAATTTAGTTTAATTAAGATTTAATTTACACCGGCATTTATATGTTTTGTTTCAAGTCAGACGGAATTTGTGACGTAAAGGGACTCTGATAAAAGATGTTTATCAGAACGTGGAAAGAGATTTGGGTTCCTTATAAGTCTTGAGGCATATTACCCAAAATTATGAAACTAGATTGAGGGACAATTGCAGTTTACCGGTACGTAAAATAATCCGCGAATTTGTAGTGTTTATTAGTAACTAAGCATGGCATATCATTAAAGCTAACAATAAATGAAAATGCAGGATTTCATGTTATATCAGGGGCTACCGCCCCCGAACCCCCGTTTTTCATGTTTTAAACGAGAAAAAAAGAAACGGAAGTGCATCTGGTCTGACTGGTTAGGCATGCGCAGAAGTGGTAAACAAACTCGTACCGGTAAACTGCAATCTAGCCTAGATTGATGTTCAATGACTGATAAGAGATCTTGACAGTGAACCTAAGCATTGAACATAGATTATTTGGGGAATTCACATGAGAACATAGGAAAAAATCTTGAGGTGTGGATGAACTTGACCTCAACAATTTTATTTTTTCTGTCTTGATTTTTGACCTTGAGAGGCATTAGCCTGGTGAATTAAGGCAGATTTGTCAGTATTGTTTATTATCACATGAACAAGCTGCTTGTTGCCTAGCGTTTTTGTTTGAGATGTAAATCATAGGCGGATCCAGGGGGGGGGGACCCGGCGTATGCCCCCCCCCCTACAATTGCCCAAGCAAAGTTTTTTTTCTATTATGAAATATGGTAGTTATAAGAAATATATGTATACATGTAAAGATATTTCGCATACTACGCGTGCAACATAGCATACATTATAAAACGATTCCTTTCATTATTGTAAGAGTTTAACATGATTCAGCAGCTTTTAGAAAACTATAGGATATAATTATCTAAATGTTTTATATTTCATACTCAGGATAAGGATAGTTGAGGATCTGAAAATATGCCAGAATTCCTTAGAAATAACCAAATCTAAGGAATTTCCAGGGCTGCTGGTCCTCTGGTCAGGGTTTTGCCCTGGACCATTCGAGGCCTTACGGCCCCTTGGAACCAAATTCTGCTTATTCATTTTAGGTCCCCTTCTAACTAGAATTTTCCGCCCTCTCTAACCAGAAATCCTGGATCCGCCGATCGATGTAAATCATGATATATTATGTTAGATTTTTTTTTGGAGAATGGCTATATATTGGATTGTGTTTACCTTTAATTTAAACTTGCAAAATATGTATTAAGACTGCTTCATTATGTATATGGTTGAATATTTAGAAGTCACAGAATATTTACATACATTGGTATTTCAAATAATGAATAAATGAGTAAGAAAATAGATGCTAAAACACCAAAACAGTACAATCATATGACAATTTACATATTTATGATTTGATAAGCAAGTTGTCTAAGTGTAGTCTTAAAGAAAATCCTAATCGGATGACATGTCAGTAGCAATACAGATGGCATTGAGACTGAGTATGCTACTCGTATCCCGGATGGATTCTACACATAGGTTGTATATTTACTGCGTAACAACATTTTCAATGAAACAGCAGTCAAATTGTTCTGTACATAATACTGGTATCTACAAGTATCTATATGCATACATGTCGTATTTTAGGTCATGCGTGTTTTTGTACTTTAAACAATAGACTTGCCCTCTAAATAGGTGAATAAGCTAATACATGCATGAATAGCATTTTACTGATTCAAACAGACCATTTTATATGTAACATTGATTTTGAATAGTGTGTATGCAAATTGTAAGTTTTATATAATGATATGTTTATAAATTAAGTGAAAACTAATTAAACTATAAAAACTGTTGAAATAATTCACACCTAAATATCAGTGTATAATGAAACTGGCTGTGTTTATATACGCAATGTTTACGTGTACGACCTGTATATATAAGCTATTCTAGTATAAACACAATATCTACGAGTGTTTGTATATAATAATAGTCAATATTATACATTATTATACCTCACTGGAATTTCCCTATGCTAAAGCCCTATACCGGAGCGGGTGATATTTTGTTCGATCACATGGTAATATTACCCGCTATCTAAGGGAGACCACTTATTAATAATAAGTAGCCGTAAATAGCCGCGACCGTGGCGTAGTGGTTAGCATGTCTGACTTTGAATCTGGAGATCGCGGGTTCGAATCCCATTCGCGGCAGGGTATATTAGTGATATAATTTATTTTTTTTATTGTACTGATTGTTTTCTTTACTGTGTTGTTATTTGTCGTTCAATAAATATTTACATGTTACAATTTTGTTCGGTATAATAAAACAAATAACACATGGCAGTGAGGGTGACAGTACAGATTATCAACCCTTGAAAATTAATATCAACCGAGGCGCTAGCCGAGGTTGATATTAATTTTCCTCGGGTTGATAATTTGTATTATTACCTGATTGCTTATATAAGTGTAATTTTCCTCGGGTTGATAATTTGTATTATTACCTGATTGCTTATATAAGTGTAATTCGATATTTTTAACTGTTTTCTGAGTGAACTGTTGACCGGTCAATAGTTTTGACTGTTTCCTGCGCGTGCTCTGACATCACGTAATGACGTCACGTATTGACGTCACGCACTGTTACTGTACATATGTAAAGGGAAGTAACTGCTACGGGATTTTAGAATTTACCAGACGCTTTAAACTTGTCAAGTACTGTTAAAATAGTTGTTGATCAGGTAATAAAACAGTTATTTTATGTGTGATTTGGGAACAGTCAAACGGTTGTCCCTCGATGTCAGGGATAGTGCTTAAAACTGTTTCAAAAAAACAGTTCAAAACACTATTCCCTCCACCTCGGGCCAACAGTTTGACTGTTCCCTATCACACATGAAATAACTGTATACTGTCACCCTCACTGCCATGTGTTATTTATATATTATCCCAGACTTAAGCACATAATATATTCACAATGACTTATCTATTACGTTTAACTATTTGATTGATTATAAATTGTAATGATTTTATAATATTTTTTTACCTTTTATTATAATTTTTCTTTATTTATATTTGTATTATTCTGTTTACAACAATTTATTAGTAAATGTACAAACATGAAACACACAAATTTAGTCACTTTCACTCGCGGTGTCTGTTGAACTGTTGAGACTGGCAGTGTCTGTCGAACTCTCCTCACTGGTGTCATCCGTGTCATCAATAACACATCTGTCCACCTTGTTGTCTTTGAAGTGGTCATGCTCTTTCATCTCCTCGATGAATTTGTCTACAAGATCTTCGCCGCCACCTGTCTTCTCCAATCGTATCTAATGCAGCGTTCGTCAGTTATTGGTTGTACATCATCTAACCTGCATGCAAATGAAAACGCTATAAATGTTTTAAATATTCTAACGGTTGAAAAAAAACATAATATGAAAAGTTTTATACAGATTATCATGTTATAATGTATTTACCTGAACGTAGTATTCTTCTGTCGGACAATGTGTTTCAGTTGGCCCCAGATTAGTTATATGTGGTTAAATTCAGGGTGGTATGGAGGTAACCGTAGCACTTCGTGACCGTTAATTCTGATTATATTATTGACAACAAAAGAGGGGTATGGTTTGTGTTGTCTCACTTTTTCCAGAAGCTTAGGTTTTAGCATGATGTCATCCACATAAACGTAGTGTTCTTGCAAACATTTTTGAAAACAGAACAGCGTTGCTTAAGACATAAAGTAAATAGGCTGTAAAAACAGTTTATAAATTAATTATGATTAAATGTATATAGGCATTTTATTTCATATACCTCGACCCCCCCCCCCCCGTCATTTAAAATAATTATTTAATAATGAGAATATATTTGTAAGCAAACCTTAATATTATCTCTCCTATTACTTGATGTTGGGCATTTTGATGTATGTATGGAATGATAGCTTGCTTTGTCCATGACCACGGCACATGGTGGTTGGAGGTTTGGCAGTAGCATTTCAGTAAGCCTTTTTGTGTATTCTTGCCTATCATTTCCTTATGGTAATCCCCTGTGCTTGAGGATACTTTATAAACCAGTTTTGCTCCTTGGATGAACCCATTTCGAGATCCTGCAAGTACGATGATTAATCTCTGACCCCTGTTACATGGATGGAGGAAGTACCCCCAACTGGTCTGGGCCCTGCCAACATCTATTTGCTGAATACGCCGTATCGATCCATGTTTTGTCAACAAATACAAACTTATATCGTTTCTCTGCCAGTTCCTGCCTTTGACGGTAAAATGTTAAACGCTTTTCAACAATAGACGGATTTTCTATCAACACCTTTCTGTTGTTTGTCGTACGCTTCCACGAAAATCCTAACTCTCGTAAAGTCCTGCGAAGCAACTCCCTACTGTCTGGATAAGATATTTCTTCCTTCAGCCTTTGATGGAGGTTCCTAAGTGTAGGCAGCTGACGTCGTAGAGAATAAAATTCTTGCACCTTGTTGCGGATGCCGTTCTGTCAAAGTCGTCTATTCCTTTGTAGGACCCTCGTTTACATGTTGGTGACTTCAAGCTTGTCTCTTTAAGTTCCTTTCTAACGTTGTAGATAGTCCTTTTGCTGTAACCTGTAGCCTTAACAGTCTTCTGTATGAATGAACCGGATTTCTTAGAAATATCCTGAAAGTACTTAGATACTTTCACGGATAAAAAGCTTTTCTTTTGAACGAAGTTTGTTCAAACACCTCTTATGTGACATGGTTATAGACTGAATGACTTTCATAAATGAAAACGCCAACTATATGTGTAATTCATTTAGCGGCACATATTTTTAATATCGCGGAGTCCGTGCGCCATCGTGTATACAAGTATTAAAAAACTATTATGTTAAAATTGCAAAAAAAGGTTTTATGGGGGATCGAACCCGTATGTCCAGATTGTTAGGTGGTACGCTTTAACACTACACCAAGTCCTTACATGCTTCTACCTGCCCTTTTACTAAACCTTTAAGAAATACATTCGTGGATTTACGAAATTTGTTTACGGAAATTCACGACTATGCATACAGTGCACGTTTAATGTTGTCGAATAATACTATTGGATTTAATTAGTTTTCTTATATCAATGCATAAACAGAAAAGTGTTACTATAAAAAGTAATACAGCACAATACAATAGGTGAAAAAAAACTGATAAACTTTATAAAGTCAAAATTTCAAAATTTCACAAAAAAGTACCAAGCGTTCTTACTGTAGACATATTAAACATCCCGAAACTAAAAACAAATCACAAGGATCACTTTGAACACTAGAAAATCCAAAAAGTAACACCGATAAATTTTGGTCAAACTGACCGCCATTATTGCAAAGGAGGGTTTTTTTTTTAAATATCAGAATTAAAATTTTCACCTATTATTTTTGACATTCAATTAAAATAAGGTAGTTATAAAGTAATGACGCTATATAAGAGATATATGTGTAAATGGACATATTACGACTTCATCGGTAACTGCAATTAATTGAACCCCATTCGAACTTTGGATCTGTATTTAAAGAATTGCAAGTCTGTTCGAATATCACATGTGACAGCCTCCACTGTACTTTAATGCACTCCTTTCAGGACATACATTATTTTTCTTGGAAACAGTCAACGTTTCCTGTAATTTCAAACGGTGACCTAAGTCAAGTAGAAGGAAACTTAAACTAATGTACATGAACAGATAACAATAGTTTCAGTTAGATATTTACTGATACTGATCCATTTTGTTTCTCAAGAAATTGAAACACGGATGCAACTCAATATCAAGTTTGGATATTTTAATTTCCGCTTCGATATTAAAGTGATAGATTTTTGATCAAATTAAATCAAGTTAGATACATTACACTCTTGACATGTGAACGCTTGTAATTGAATTGACCAAGATTTTGAGGCGCATATATCAATACAATATAGAAAATCATTCTCACCCTAATCAACAATTCCTACGCCAGTACCCGGCAAAATCGCTCAGGGTTTGACCTAGGGCTATCACATGGATCTTGGAAAAATTCCGTGGGCTTGAGCAAGTGACCACTAAATGTCGGTACTTTGTCTTTTGCATATACAATCAGCACTAAGATGGGCGATGTTTCCGTAACCCAATCTCGAGTTGAAGCGATTTTGCCAGGTACTGGCGTATACCACGCAAGAGGTCTGGCCTAGGGCTGTCACGTGGACAAAGTTTCTACTCTTATCTGGGAAAATTCCGTGGGTTTGGGCCAGTAGTGTTTTATCAGTCGCATATTACACAGTTAAAGTATTGGATACATCATACCGTTTTTCCAGTGATTTACTCGAGAAACCAGAGCGCGAAAGTTTAGGATACACAAATATTTCAGCTGATGCAAAAAGAAACGTCTCATACAACTCGGTAATTTTTTTCTTGGTTTAGAATCACAAGGCAGAACAAATTTCCACTTGCAAATTATATCATATTATAGAATACCTGGTTGTTAAGAAATTATTTTACAGTCAAAATATATTCAATCAATACAAGTAAATTGCCAAACAGATATCGTTGGATCCTATCTCAATCCACTTCCTGAAAGTCTCCTGTCATCGACTGCCGTTTCAGTCAATCTTACATGTGTTCAATCAAATTGCAGACGCGACGACCAAGCCTAAAATACTGGAAGCTTTAGGTCATTGTTAGATTGCGGTCGCTCAATTGCATGCTGACAGACAAAGTCTTACCGTTGCCAGAACATAGAGACGATTTCAGGACTTAATAGCTGACCGATGTTACGTCCTTGAGATTACCTTGGCAACAACGCGTTCTATCATAAACTAATAGTTAAGAGTCGCCTGGACTATAATTTTGCCACCAATGTAACAAGACTTTTTTTGCGAAAGTTCATACTTTAGATACAGATACGTCCTTTGACGTTTTATAAGTCGACACTCTGCCAACGCTTGTTGATATTGTAACGAGACCACATTAGTCGTTACAATTTTAGATGATAGCCAAAAGTTTAGAATAAATACGGGGTACGACTTATTCGCCGCTCTCTAAATCGATTTATGTGGCGGTCGCCGTTACCCTTTTACCGCACCTGACATAGATATTGCCGTGATATATCTATCACGCAAATGAATTTAACGCAATGTAAATGTCTGTCGTACTGGCAATAAACGAGGTCTGTCTGAACGTGGCCTATCCTTATTCGTTTCTGTAACTTTTAGCATTTGATGAGGCGTTTCTTTTCCGTCAGTATGTATTTATGTGTAAAACTACCTTCACGTATTCTTGATTTTTAATTAGTTTTGCACGAAATTCACTGTACAAACTTTTATGGTTTTAGGCTAAATCATATTATCTTTAGCTTTACATGACTTTATGGCGGTTATAGTGTGAATACGTGACGAAATAAGCAAACAGGAGGCATACTAAACAAATAGATTTATATGATTTACCCGTTTGAAAGAATAAACTCGCAGATAAAGACATACAAAAGTATAAGCAGTATTAGTGGGCACCCGCGTCTCATATTTTTCCGTGGGGTGAATATTTGTAGACGGAATGTTATATAACTTATTATGTTGCAGTACTGCATATAAGTTACTCTAAATATTTAACCCATTAAATGTCATTTCGTATTGTTCAATGTAGATAGTAGTAATAATTGTACTCATGGTGATGGAGACTGGCAAAGCTAGTATGTTGGATCAGAAAAGACAGACGCAGCTATAGAATTGAAATATGAGCTTTTTTTACAAAGCCATAACATACAACAAAGTGAACATTTAAACTGTTCATATCAAAACAAAATAAGTGTTTCAAACTAACATATCAGGGCAGAAAAAGCGCCAAGGTCAAGTTCTACTTGACAACGCCCTAACAAGATAGTAGTTATTGTCGTATGTTGTTATAACTTGTTAATTGATTTTATAAACCAATACCTAGCAAAATAAATAACCCTACAGTTGATAACCTGACATTTATCGTCCATATAGATATAACCTGAGCTTGACCTTTATGCAAGAATATATTAAACTCAATTTGTACAGTCTTTTTTTCTTCGTTTGTAAATCGCGCTTTATCGGAAGCTTTCGGCATTATACACGCATTGACAATTAATGTTGTTTTCATAAGAATAAATATTTTGAAACTGTGTCATAATATTGCTGACTTACTTGTTTCCCCAAAATTGTATGTGTCCAAAATTAAAATAACAAGAACATGCCACTTTTAATAAATTGATTTATAGTCACATCGGTTGTTATAAACACGTGTATAACCGTATACACACATACGGAAACGATTTAATGTAACTGAAGTGTTTAATTATTATCATTATGTAGTTCAAGCTCAAGGTAATTCTGTTGGAAAATATATGTAAGTCTATTGTATGTGATATAATTTTGATATCCCCCCCCTTATAAATCTTACGAATCGACGGTCCATGATCACATTCCACCTTCTTCTGCACAAGTCTAGTAAGCACAAACATGTGATTTTTTACAAATATCTCTACTATAACTCTTGTGTAAACATTGCGTTTTGCTGAATTACGAAATTCATTTATATTAAAGGTACCAGCTCACAGATTTCAACTTAAATGTCAACTTTTTCTGAAACTATCAAACTTGTATAGAAATATTTTGAAAGCAGGAAAGTAGTGTTCGGATAATGACAAGTTTAGTGCAAATTGACATACAACTACAAATGAACGTGTTTCATGTAGTAAATACCTACCCCGTATGTCACGGTATAGACACGTATCTGTCTAAACTCCCCTACAACCCCATCAACCCTAATTGTACTATATATACTCATTTGTGAAATTTGCGTGTGTGTCGATCAAATTTTTTTCATAAAAGTATTTTAATAAAATATGCAGAAAGCATTACACCAGAAATGATGCAGTATATGTATATATTTATGTGTTCATAGCTCATTTTACGATATCTAGGCTAGCATATATTATTGTTTATTTGCTCGCATACGCATATTGTCTAGCAATGCCACATTCACTCGGTGGAGCTGTCTAACGATAACAAACCCTCCTCTAACCATTGATAGATTCCTTCTTCCGTACTGATGTCGATTTAAAGACATGTGTAAGGTGAAAATACATTGACGAATTGTTTCGCATTGTCAACAAGCATGGCATTTATATCACGCAATCATTCAGATAAACGAAACGTTTACATTTTCTGCAACACTTAATGTATATAGCTTAACGATTAAATTGAACATGATGTATCGAAAGAAATCATTTATGTTTTTTCCATTGCATTAACATTATTTAATGTGGAAGTGAAGTTCAGTAATTCACACAATGATTAATGATTTCAGTTCATCGTTTCACCAGCACTTCAGGGACCACAATGGAAATAAGGGCTTGCCCTTTTTTGTCTCATTCCTGGTGTTGGTGTGCAAGACATAATTACTACATCATAATGTCTGTGATATTTGTGTTTGTATGTTTTTACTATGTGTACACTATGCCAAATAAATATTATTTCAGTGATTTAATTTAGATGCTTATAATATTAAACTTGACACCAAACTGCGTCCAACTCAGGGCAATTTTTATTGAATTATACGTATAATTTTGACAGGAATGTTCCAATCCTTTTGCAATATATATACAATATAAATGCGCAATAGACAAACACTCGCATTCAGCATTTAAGTTTATACAATACCCATGTATCACATATACTATCTATCAAATTTACTTCCTACTTCAATTTAATTATAAATTCAGCATACACAAACAATTGTAAGATATTTTAAAATGGATACGTTTCTTCATAGACGCATTGTGTGGATGTTACTTTTACAAATCGTGTTTGTGAGATTCATTCGGTTTTCTGGTAAATGGCATTTGTTGTTGTACTTTATATGATCTTCCATTTTTCTATGTCTTATAACACTTAAATCTGGTTAGAGTTTAACACTATTTATATGCAACTAGCATTTAAATCAATTAAAGTAACTGCTCTAGAACTCTAGAAGTAAAATTTTATTTAAAGTATGTAATTACTAATAGGCGCGATACCATGCTTTACAAATACATAAATATATTTTATTAACTGTCAATTAAAAAGGAGAGCAATTACTTAAACTACATGTAAATAGTTATATAGTATTGTATTTTTCTAAATTGATTATCTGTCAATGTGTCACAAAGTACTGAACTTATATTAGGTTTACTCTCCGCATTTTTAAAACCTATTCACATTTTCAAGAATTCGCACACTATGAACAAATACTTATGTTTCGAAACAGTTATTTCTCAAATTATTTACCAGGAACCTCTATTTCAATTAATAAGTCCTTCCACATATTTATTTCTGCTGTAATGTATGGGAATCATGCAATATGGACTTATCCAATATAATACTAAAATTTCAAAACTGGAAAACTCGTATAACTCTCGACTAGCCATTTGACGCTCCATCTAAGGAATCTTTTACAAAACTATAATTTGTGAAATTTGCAGACTACGTTGACTACAAAATGCAATTATTGTATACACAGCCTTAAACAACAGTGCTTATGATTACTTAAATGTTAGCCTAGATGGTAAGAAAAGGCATACCTTGCCACTTTTAAGACTTGCATTTAATGTTTGAGGCAAAATTACATAAGTGTCACTCATCAAACATTTTGGGCTCACAATATCGCATATAACCTTACAATTATTTTATATTGTTGTATAGCTACTTGATGCATAGACTTAAAATATGCATTAAAAAGTCATTATATGGTGGACACACCGGTTTTCAAACCTCTAAGGACTCAATGAGCCATTTCTAATTAATCATTTTAATGCAACAATTGTTTTAGAAAAATACATTAAAATGACACCTTTTAACTTATATTCCACGTTTCTATCATATGTTTGTTGATATTTTATATTTGCAACAAATCCAAATTCTTCCAGAAAAAAAACGACCATTTTCTGAAAACTGTCATGGCGGCTAAAAATAGATGACCTAATGTCGAACATCTACCGTATTTTGCTATTTGTGAGGTTATAATTAGATGTCACATAACTTTATGAGTAGAAGACAGGAATGGCTACCTGCCATGTGCTTCTTTTGCAATAACATACTTTTAAACAATATTTGATGGATTGTACTGACAGAGCGGAAAAAGGGAATAAGGATTTACTGAAAAATATTCACCATCACAAAATATTCATTCTAATTACCTGTTTCTTGCGCATTATTCTCGTTTGACAGTTGTAGTTGCGTCGATTGTTTACTTAACATTAATGCACACAAATTGATGACGTCACACGCAATAACGTATCAAAGTTTACAACTTTTTTATGAAAGGTTCGAGATCAGGTGAGGTACGAGAACAGGTGTTTGTACGATACTTACGACATTAAAACATCAATTATTCACTTGTAGATGCAAAATATAATCAAAAAGTAAATACATAATTAAATTTACAATTTAAACAAAACCATGCTAATATTTCAGCAAAGTCTATTATGTGCAATTCTTTATTTGTAAAAACAAAAGAATTGCAAACAGTAATCCTAACACGCAATGTTAAGTAATAAAATTAAATGTGACCCTGTTTCATTGTTTGTTTTCGTTTTCTTCTCTCTTATTCTGATGTTCATGTTTGTCTAGTTTTAGGCAATAATCTGTTTACAGATTATGCTGAATTAAGAAACAATGTATTAAATTGGATAATATCATATTGGTGTTAAAATTGATTAAAACAAAAATATTAAAAAGAATTTAATAACTTACTAATTGCAAAATTTTGAAGAGAAATGTGATAAATTGATGCTCTTATATATTGATTGTAATATAACTACACCCAGTGTTTATACATTTGGACCAGAATGTCAATACATGTGTCATTGTAGAAATGTTGTTTTAGATGCTGATTGTAGTATAACTACACCCGGTGTTTATACATTTGGACCAGAATGTCAATACATTTGTCATTGTAAAAATGTTGTTTTTAGATGCTGATTGTAGTATAACTACACCCGGTGTTTATACATTTGGATCAGATTGTCAATACATGTGTCATTGTAAGTATGGTGTAAGATGCGATACAACAACAGGAGAATGTACATCAGGATGTGATCAATATTGGTTTGGTCCAGGATGTCAATATAGTAAGTTAAAATAAGAAAACTTCCCCATTTTAGTAAATATTCTGTATTCAGTCGAAAAGACAAATTTAAACATTTGTTTCACATTGCAACTTATCAAAATAATCTTTCATCTAGAATGAAGTTATATTTTTACAAAATACCTCTTTTATATAGCCTCACATAATGCTCAACGATAGTTTAAGACTTTCCTGTAAAATCCTTTGAATATCACAACGTTTAAACTCGTCATACATACAATTCAACAATCACACGATCACACGAATCTGTTTTGTACATTAAATGTCGATAGCACATACGCATAAATATGGAAGGTCAAATCTATGCAATGTTTACGTTGAAAAGGTTGTATCACAAGAAAACTTTTTACGCGGTGCAGCAATTATGCATAAAACTTGAAAGGTGTAACCATGTTATATTGTAACTGTACAGAAAATATATGAAATAAGTCACAAATTATGATAAACAAATTCAAATGTATTCAACAACAGAGCTATGAAAAAAGTGTCAAACAGACACAATTTATAAATTAAACAAAACCTGTAGTGTATGAGATCCAACAGCTCACTGATCCTGGTTAAAAAATCCAACGATTATGAAATATTCACGTTTTACATCCTACTAAAAACGAATTTTATAATTTGCTTTATATGACAAATATCTAAAAGCTTGAGTTTTCCGGTCAATTAGTGACAAAAAACCGCTATTATCTGTGATTAATTTTATATAATAAAATTCAGACTGTCTTTAGATTAAATATTATGTGCTTAATTATTTGTAAGTCAAGTATTGTGCGTAAAGTTTGACCCCGATCTGACCTTTTACATTTGCATCTAATAATTATCTACACATCCCGACGAAAATCAATACCACGCCTATTCTACACACGCTTGGAATATTTTAAAAAATAATCCCTGTGTAATAATTACATTCGAGCTTTGACAATATATTCCGATCGGTATCAAACATTAATACTACAATCGTATTCAATGTAGTGAATACTTTTGCATAAAAGTCAGATCGGGGTCAAACTTTACGCACAATAAGATGGCGCATTTTTTACAGAGACGAAGGCGATATCTATTTCGTCAATCAACGTGCAAGTGTTTTTATATTAGGTTTTGTTTAAAGTGTTATATATTATGATATACAAATACGACGTTACTAAAATATCATTTCTAGAATGTCTCACTTTATACGGTATATACATTGTAACATGATATTGAGTCAGGTTTTTTAGTTTTTTTAATTGAATTGTCTGAAAAATAATCTCAAATCTACTACTCAATTGTTGTGTTCCCTTGATGTTTCCATAATGATCTGGAATGATCTTTGTGCATTTATAAATGCCACTGGTTCAATCACTATGTTCTGTCATTACATTACAGTAATTTTGGGTGTTAATAAAAAATTAAAATTATCAGGCAGTGTTGGAATAATTGAATTTACAACTTCATTTGGATTTAAATTGTGTGAATATTTTTAAATTGGAAATGTTCGACCAAGAAACCCAGGATCAGTGAAAAATATAGGACTTCAGTCAGTTTTTTCCCTTTGCATATTCTTCAAATAACAAGGTCCAATAAGTTTGATTACACCGATTTTACCCTTATTTGTTAATATCAATTTGGCACAATCAACCTTGAATATTTTTTTTGAAAATCATTTAATTCGTTTAAAATTTCATCTCTCTTGTTTATATCTTAATTAACATAAACGATATTTGATGAAATAATTTATTATCCTTACATAGGACTTCAATGGCACAATCCGATTATTCTAACTGGTAGGACATACTTGCCAATTGGATCGCTTCAGACTATTATACTTTTTTCTTCTTTTTTTCGTCACAATTCTGTAAAACCATGAATTTGTTTATCGCAGTTTGTTGCTGATTTTATTCCTTTTCTGTTCCATAAAGAAAGACAAATTGAAATTCGGCATAGTTTGCCTCAGTGTCAGCTGAGTAAAATTAGGATATTTATACGCCGCTAAATTAATGTTTTGCTTTGTAAAGTAATTTATGTATCATTTTAGAGTACGAGTACATGTATGCCTATTGGTTATTAACCTAATTGTAACATTTTTTTTGCTTTCTTAGATTGGTTAAGTTTTAAAGCAGACATAGCAGTATGTGTTTTCAATACTTGCGTTACCTGTTGTGCAAGTCAAACAAATTAAATATATATTATAAAGCTTTAAAAATTAACAGAAATACCTGATAACATTTTGTTTTTTTTTTGTTTGTTTTTGTTGGGTTTATCACCGTAGCAATACATTGTATAGGTCATATAACAGCGGTCAATCAACCTACTCACTCCTCCTTGAAAGGCTATATCTCTATATTTAGCTGTTAACCAACTACTAATCGCATAATTTCGTCAGTGGCTGACAACTGCCCTACATAATTAAAAATTATAGTAGAAGATAGAAGTATGACCAAGCTCTACGAAACTATTTCCCGCCCTGGAATCGAACCCACGACCCCTTCATCAGTATACTTGCTTGCTACCAACTGAGCTAGCCAGGCGGCTGAGAAAGTATTTATATTCATGTCAGATAAACATAATATCTTCTCGAGGCTAAGAAGAAAAGTGTATAATCTACGAGGATAAGTTTATGTTTTCGTCTTCAAACTGTAGCATTTGTGATATCATAGTCACGTGGTATAACCATTGTAAATATACTGCATACAAAAATAAATCATTTTAACTCTTGCACTTTATCTTTTGTACTATACTATTATATTCTTTGTCATTTAGAACCTATCTTTATTTACACTTTTCACCAACTTATTGTGCATTTGTGTCATGATGTTAATAACTTTCTTAGAGTGGCTTTGAAAACAATTGTATAACTTAATGATGTCATTAAAACTTTGTCTTGTCATATACTGTATTATAAATTATAAAGTATATATTTCAAAGATTTAAGGTAAGATTAATATTAAAGACAAACGAGACAGAATCTCTTTATTTAAACTTGTATGCTTGTCACATTATACAAATTTTATTAACATAGAAAAATACTGATATGATACAATTGTCTAAAAATGAAATAATGTGATATCTGACTTAAATATACATTTCTTTACTGTAGGAGATTTAGCAGAAAATAAGTTTTCTAGATTTGCTAGTAATGTGGTCAATAGCCCTCACCAGTATGCATATAACGGTAATGATGGAGATATATCAACATGTAGTTATACAACAGAACCACAGTACAGTACTGGAAGACCCTGGTGGAGAGTTTTTTTATATGATGAAGTAACAATCACTGATATCTATATACTGACTAATACTGATGGATTGCGTAAGTTGCAGGCAGTTCGCTACCCAATCTGCGCATGCGCCAATTTTTGTAGTGATTTACACGGATAAACTACGTTACGTCGTCACCGTCTAAAGTATTTCCAAGTTTGTATGCTAACTGCTAAATAGTCGACTTTTTTTAAATTAAGAATATACCATGTTCCCAACGTCATTTTTTTGTTACAATAACATACGAAAAAATCAAATAATGTACCTTAAACGCTCACATCTGTGTGAAATTTTAAATTATCTTAGTCGAGAAATAAATCAATTTTTGTCGATCGACGTATAGCATACACTTTCAACACTCTTATCAAGAGTGGTCGTTCGTAGGTCTACGTGCACTTGCTAAAACGTTACTACACATGGTCATGTTTGGAGATTGAGCGATCATGTTTTCATCAAATAAATTCGGTCACGCTAAGGGCCACGCTTGCAGGTATGTTAAATCCTTAAACATTCTATGTATTTTAATATGCGTGTGTCATTTTGGTTGATAACATTTGTATGACTGTATTTTAAACTTCACTTATGACGCGGAAGTAGGATGACGCAATATGTAAACAATAATCAAGGTCATGGTGATTTATTTTTGATTCACAGAATTATTAACACATTTAATTTGAAAACATTGGTGAGTGGTGACGTAGATATTTTGATAAATTTATACGCTGACATGTGCTATTCGGAGTGGATGGTTAGAATTCGGAGGCAACTTGTCTAGACAACACGTCGCCAAAATTGTAGATCTACAAAATGCGTTGAACAAATGCATTGATGTTTATTTTTATTTTAGAGTCTATTCATGGAGACATTATTATTTTATTTTTCAGATTGTTTTCATAGAGTTTGATCATTCTGTTTGACTTGATGTAGATGTAAGAAAATAAGTTTGCTGTAACTCAATTCACAACAATAAAAGGTTTGTTTACATTTCATATCCCACCCACCATCTATGTGCTAAAGCTGGTCAGGGGCAGCTCAATATTTTTAATTGGGGGGGGGGGAGATTTTTGATTTTCTTACCAACTATGTAATTTTTAGCATTATTGTTTGTAGGTGTTTATTTTAATGGGGGGGGGGCAGTGCACCATTTTGTTAACATCAGCTGGTCTATTTATAACTTGTAAAAAGAGAAACTGACTGATATTTGCTTGAGAAGACAACATAGCACAAAAAGCATGATTTTTATCAGTAATGACAGATGTATAATAAAACATTTGTCTTCTTTTATATATTAGATCAAGAAGTTAAAATATTTAAAGTATCCTAAAGTATTATACAACTATTCTTCTATTTGTTATATTAGTAAATATTAATACTGCTGGTATATGTGATTTGGAATTAGTTGTTTATTTTGAATTTTTGTATACCTCATGCACAAAAACTGTCAGTATGTTTCTTTCTTTCAGGTGCATGGTATTTATTTTTGCCATAATGATGATACTCAGCGAGCATGATAGATTGTTAGGGCACTCTTCAAACCAATTGGACTACAATACAATAAAAACATTTGTTTGACAAAGCCACAAGTGATTGGTGAAATGCTATAAGCATTGATTTTTTATAAAATGAAAATTAGAACTCAATTTGTTTGTTCATGACTTATCATTGATATGCTTAAAACAGCTTTGTTTTTGTTTGGATTTATGATGTCAAGACAATAGCAAATAATGCAACCTATGCACTAGTTACTGTAGAAAACCAGTCATCAGAATTTTTATTGTTGACAATGCTAAGAACCATGTCATTGTATCTGGTTCTCACTGGTAGCTATGAAGTGGTCACTTCTAGTCAGTTATTCACAGTTGTAAAGCATTATCGACTTTTCAGTGCTGTGACAAAATTTCAAAATCAAACCATCTTCATGACATCATTGAGGAGGTATTACTTGAAAATTGTAATATTATTAGATTTTAGTTTGTATGAGTTACCTCCCTTGATTTGAAATACTATATACATGCATGTATACACCACCTTTGATTATATTTATTAAAGCTTATGATAGGTGTGTGAATCTTGTTAATCTATTTTTATTATTATATTTAATTGGAAAGATATATAAGATAACAGAAAAGAAAATTCTGGCCATGAATAGTATCTCAGTGTATGATCATTTATTTCCATGTGTGAGATTCAAGCACTAAGATTAGAATTGCAACAAACTAAAAAAATGCATGAATGAAGTAATCCTGGTGAATATGGCAACACAAATACAATTTTACGGCACTAACACAAAAGTTAGTTTGTGTTTATAACTGGAATTGTTCTAGGGATTAACAAGGTATAGTATAAAACAGTCAAGAACATGTGAATTTCCCTTATCACAACTACATGTATTTAGAATATTTGGTTGCCATGGTGAATTCAGAAATAAAAAGTTTTTTTTATAAATATGTAGAGTAAAGATTTATTTATCACCCTTTTCAGAAGATTTGTGACATCAAACTTCCATGGTAGTCACAAAATATAGATTTTTAGAGGTTATTAAAGAAGTGGGTGGGGTAACCCTAACAGTGCTAAAATGTGTTAAAATTTATTACTTTTTTGACAAAACAGCAATATTATTATTGATATTAGCTTTTTTAATCTTAAACTATGAATAACAAACAGATAGTAGTAAAACATCTTTTTAGTTCAAATAAAGTCTACCAGAAATTAATAGACTTTGGAATTTTAATATCTGCTCAGATTTTGTGTTTCATATTGTGTTTAAAACAAATCAGATTTCTTTTAAAAGTTCAGTGACCCATTCGTTTTATATTTCTATCTGATAATAACACATTGTATCAAACATTTTAAATTTTTTTTGAAAAATATCATTTTAAGGTCGCAAAACAATGTTACGTAAAAATCAACATTTTCAATATATTTCTTAAAAGTGGGTAGGGTAATTATCATGTTTGTGAGAACATTTTGCGAAAATTGATCGATAAAAGTCTGTAAGAAAGGGAGATATATCTAATTTTAGTAGATATATATCAGTACATTACAAAAATAACCATAATTTGATGACAAATAGGCTATTTTATTTTACATCTGACAGATAATATGGTATTTTTAACGTATTTTGGCGGGAAATTTACACATTTTGGGTGCCATCTTTAAATGGCTGTAACTTTTTAAAAAGGACGGTGACCTATTGTTTTTTTCATTTCTTTTCAAAAATGAGTCATAGTTTGATCTTTCTAACACAGAAATAAAAAAATTCCATCATAGGTATGTTTGTATCGTTATGTAGAAATGGACCGTTTGAGAATTTATTTTAAAAGTGGGTGGGGTAATTATCGTTTTTGCACGAATTTTATGCCACCCTCGAGTATTAGAATTTTGTGAAACTGTTTGATTTGAGGGATAGAATCACTTATAATCGTCCATCACAGAAATAACCATCATTTAATCAGAAATAGGCTCTTTCCTACGCATCTGACAGATATATGGTATTTTTGACGTATTTTGGCGGGAAATTAACACATTTTTGGGGGTCATTTTTAAATGGCTGTAACTTCTTAAAATGGACGGTGACCTATCTTTTTTTTTCGATGAATTTACTTCAAATGAGCAAATAAACAAATTTATGAATGTTAGAAAAAAATTCCATTATACACTTTTTTCCTCCCGAACTCCCTTAATAATAATAATAATGTATCTGCATGTATTTTATGTTGGATTGAAATTGCATTAAGATATATAAAATCTAAAATTATATTTTCTAATTAGTAGTATATCATCAATTTATATTTCATGATTTCATGTTTTTGACGAGAATGTCGATTAAAACCTTATCAAAATTTCTTTGTATTTAAGTTGCTTAATCTACTCGAGAAATGTATTAATTTTGAATATGTTCTTTCAATAAAACATGGTTAGTGAATGGAAAAAATGTAACTTTTTATAGTTTTTTTTTATTTTCATGACTGATTCCTAGTGAACATATTCATTAAATGAAATTTAACATTTATGAAGAATGTTTTAAGTTAACAACTTTGACTGTTTTTGCTAAAGTAGGGTTTGAACGGTAAAATAAACAAATAATGTGGTTGTGCATAAGTCATCAAGTCGCAACTTCTTAATAGACTTTTGTACTTAGCATTGATACACTGTCGAGAAGGTTATTTAGTCTTTTTTTATCAACATGTAACATTTTGATTATTGAGATACTAAGTGTGTATGCCTATGTCGCAAATAGCGAATGTTGGTTAAGTCCGGTAAACCGGATTTAAGGTCAAAGAGTTCACCAGATCCCGATCCGGTGATTATAATCTGGTTGTATAGGATCCTCCGGATCTCACTGAGTATATATACTTTATAACCCGTGTAAACGGGGTTAATACAGGAGGTTAGAATTTTAGTTTTAATACATTTCGGATACAATTTGTTGTTATTAAGATTCAATTTTATGTTAATAAAAAAGTACTTAAAAAGTATTTAAAGTAATGTAAAGTGACAACTTGTGTTAGTTAAATATTATTATGGATGTAGAAAAACTTCCAAATTTGTAACATCAGAAAAAATCCAGAAAAACTCTGGATTTTTTCTGATTTTGCAAATTCGGAAGTTTATGTCTCTTTCAAAAGTTTTTAAAGAGAAAACGTATATTTATACTGTTCAGGAGATAGATAATATTGTAAGCTTTAAATTGATGTATCATTTGTTGTTGTGATGCGGAAAATAAAGATTTAGCAACACATTATAAGTTTTCTTACCATTGTCGACTGACGTAAAAAGTGCACGCGGTCGTCATGTTTACGACGTCATGGTAACGTTATTAGCAATTATGACGTCAAATAAAGTGTTCCGAATCGGAAATATCTTCTAGTTTACAACGGTACAAAAAGTATATGCAAATCTAAAAAAAAGTCAGATATACCATACCACCTTAATCACTCATATGTAGGGTTTCAAGCGGTCTTTAGTCGTACGTTGGACTTGGAGCGATTTTGATATTGATCAGATTAAATATAGACGTATTTTCGAATAATACAAATCGTCGCGTGCGTCGGTTCAGACCATTTTTATTACGTCCCGAGAATATGAGAAAGCCCGAGAATACGATAAACATGTATAATGATTGATTACATTTGATATTGTGTATTTGGCTGTGTTAACCGAAAAAGATATTTGTGTTCACAAAGCATTTAATATAAAATACGTGTTTGTGTGTATCGTGCATATTATTTGTATGTACTTTATGTGTTAATTGTGTCAATAATGTTGAGGCAGTCAAAATATCATAAAATAAGCTAGGTCTTACCAGTTCAGCTCAGTCATAGTCCAAATTTCTTCGGATAGTTTACCATTTAGGTCTAATGATACAGGTAAGCAAAAAGCAATAACCTTATTGTCTATATGTATTGCACGAGTCAATATACATGTAGTATTTAAAATTTTCATAGCGAACAATGGAAATTAGGTACCGCCCCGCCATTTATGACAGTGATAGACTTTCTAAAAACAGATGTTTTTGTATTTAGTCGATAGAAGCAATTTCTAACAGCATTCTTTTGTTTTAAACAGGCATTCGCAGACGAATTATGCACATATGTTTGGTTTGTTGTTTTCTGTTATGCTTCATTCTAATATAAAATACACGTACATTTCAAAATTTCAGAATATTTTCGAGAATTTGAAGTCACAGTAGAACGTTATGGGAATTGGGATAATGGTTTTTATGATAGACCACCAGAAACAAGTGTGTCATGTTATAAACATGATAATACTGAACCAGACAGTACCAATATACATGTAACATGTACTACACCATTAATTGGTAATCAAGTGAGGATTACTTTATCTCAAACTCGATCTCAACTTATTGTATGTGACTTCAGAATAAATATAGGTTAGTTTTTACAAACATCATTAACAAATTTGGTTTTAACTTACTGCTCACCTGAGCACAAAAAATCGAAGAGAACTATTGTTATTAATCTAACCGACGTATTTGCATGCGGTCGTCCGCTTTCTTATATTTAGGGTTTTTTGTCAAAATAAAAAAAAAACAATTTATTTCACGGCATATCAATGCTGTGATGGGTAGTATTTGGTAGCAATGGGCTAAAGTCATGTGTCAAAATCCTTTCGATTGCTTCTGTCGACATTTTATTGATTTTTATGCAATCATTGTACAGCACATTTCCGTGAAAAATTACATAGAAAAAGCATTTTTCAAAACCATATAAACAGTATTTTATCAACACACGTAATATCAGCGTTTGACACATTTCCAATACACTTAGAAAGTTTGCTTGTTGTTAATTTGTTTTAATGGGTTATGTTTTCTCGTGTCCGAGTTGATCTTTTTACGAGTAAAATGTCTTTTGAACCTTACATTTCTAAGTTTCTATATTTGCTGACATGTTTTATTTGTTATCAAATTATGATATCTATTCGAAATAGCTTGCATTTTGTAGTTCGGCGCATTTTTCGGGATTGAGCGAAGTGTTAATTGCTTTCGGGTATCCCACAAAACAAGTCTTCTGTAACATGTAAGGGTATGCTAGAATCCATTCTCGTACCCAGAGTATAGTAGGTTAACCTCGCGTACAAGAATGACTAAAATCAAGCTGACAGAAAGTGAGTAGCGGACAATAATTACTGCAGCGGACGTAAAGGCAGGTTAAACACCACTAAATTTACCAGCGGACATTAAAACTACACGCCACTATTTTCGATCGAAAAAAAATGTACATAAATATTGCTGAATTAACGTTGATTTCTTCGCAGGATAACAAGTAATTCGTAGCTGTTTTGTCTTAAAAGGCTTCAGGTTTAAAGATTTCGTTAGAAACGACTTTAAATAAAAAGTATATTTTATATTTATATATATTATAAGTAAAAAATGCACTTAAGTTCAAACCAATGAAGAACCTTAACGGTGAAGCACGACGCTGAAAGACCAGGTATACAGACGTATATTATGCTATTACCAGAACGAATGAGCAACATCATACAAGTTCATCTTGGGATTCAAAAGAGGGATGTGACCTAAAAGAAGCCACATAATAGATATACTTACTATAGACGTTTTAAAGAGAGTTCGAACCCTGAAGATACCAAATGGTGAAGTATGACTCCAAAAGACCGGATGTACAGACATACACTTTGCTAATACCAATCGAATTTGCCCCTCCATACAAGTCTATCTTGAGGCTAAAAGCAGGGGCTTGACCATAAATAAGCCATATAACATAAGTGCTTTAAACGTTTTAAATTGGGTTCGAACCTCTGTATAGCCAAAACTGTGAAGTGTGACCCTGGAAGACCGGGTATACAGGCGTAAATTTTGTTCATACCAATTGAATGAGCAACATCGTACAAGTCCACTGGGGCTGAAAGGAGGAATGTAACCTCTAAAAAGCCATATAAAAGATATACTTACTTAAACGTTTTTAGGATGGTTCAAATCCCCGTAGATTCCAAACGGTGAAGTGTGACCCAGAAAGACCAAGTATACAGGCGTAAATTACGCTTATACCAAACGGATGAGCAACATCATACAAGTCTATATTAGGGCTGAAAGCAGGGGTGTGACCTTAAAGAAGCCATATATACTAGATATACTCACTACAAACGTTTTTTAAGAGAGTTCGAACCCCTGTAGTGCCTAAATTTTTATTTATGATGTTAATGTTAACAGTGATAGTTTCTTTATACTGCAATCATTAAAGTGAACATAATTTTATCAACGTGCTTAAGTTAAATCTTTCTCCCCTCTTTTTTCTATTATACAATGCAATCAAATTTTAGGTAAACAAAAACATATTTAAGTCAGCTTTAAAACATTTTTCACATGTTTCCAATTATACATTCATACAAAATTTACCGCGCATAAAACTTAAAGCAACTTGTACGTTGGATATTTAAGCACTGTTAAGCACTTTTGATATGAAGATAATTAGAACTGAAAATGTGTATATAAACCAGTATAAGAAACTTCTGTCAAACATAATACAGCATTTATATTTGAAGGCAAAGTATCTGTCTGCTATTTATTTTTAGTTAGTTCTTAATTAAGAACACTGACATTTATTGGAATCAAAAAAGTAGCTGTATATGTATTAATGTTGAAAGTTAACGAATATTGCTCAAAATGGATCATATCGGTAATGATTTTGCTTACATTGTTTTACATGCATAAATCGTTTTGAAGTACATGTTACATTTCCTTATTTGCCTACAGAAATACTGTTCGAATTATCTCCCCCATTGATTCCTGAGATATCAACAAAATCGTTTTGGTTGCAAATAAGAATCATACCATTTTTGGCATGTATAGACATTTTATATCAATACAAACATACATGTAGTATTAATACTTACGACTTGATAAAATCATGTATTTTCAATTTGCACATTACATACTGTTTTGCTAAAATACTGTATCTGTTGGAATTATAAATTTGTTTACGGCACATATAAAACTTTTTTATATAACTTCAAAAACTTGCGGTTATCGGTAATAAATGTGCAAATTGATACTTATACTACAAAACAGAACAGATCAATTTACTGGATGCAATATACAGTCTGTTTGTTATAATTATTTGAATAGTAGAAACTAATGAAATTTAACATGGATATTTAAATAAACTCAAAATTACACGAATCGCCTGGTAAGTGATGAATTCTATATAATTTCAGGTAGAAATCTCGCATTTCGACAGTCAGTTACATCAAGTGCAATTTATGAGAACAGTACTACTGATTACCAGGCAAATTATGCAGTGGACGGTTTAGTAGTTTTTAATGGACATACAGGTTGCTTTGCTACTGGTGAATTCAATAACAAATGGCTACAAGTAGAACTTGATCAATTAATGGATGTGTATTATTTTGATGTAATGCATGGATTATATTACGGTAATTGTTCTTTATTAACATGCTCACAAATATTGTAATTAAAGTATGCTATGAAATATTGCACATCACACTATCAATCTCACTGATTCATGCAGTATTGTCTGCATGGATGTGATTCAAGTGTTGACTGTTGTTTTTTTTAACTACACAATTGATAAATAGTTATGTAATGTTAGGTGATTCACGACACATTCAACATTTTATCTCATGTTGCAGCTGTCGATCGTCCTACCAACGGTTCGTGGATAGGCAAACCTCTATAGGAATAGGATTTTAATTTATTATTACGCACAAGCTCGCAGTAGCTGACAACGTCCCTACTTGATACAGGGGTAAACGGACTATTTCAACTTATTATTCAACATTGTAAGTGATTCTGCCACTATTTGTTTCGAATTTTGCATTATTGTTAGTTGTAGATACAAAAAAACGGCCAATATCAACCTAAGAGTAAAAAGTGCACATTAGTTCTTAAGGATTCTGGTTTTTTGGGGAAGGATTTAACGCCTCAGCAACAAATTGTAAAAGTCATATCACGGCGGTCATTCAAACTGTTTCTGGAAAGGCGAAATCTCTGGATTAAGCTCTTAGCCGACTACTTGGTGCTTACTTTCGACAGTGACTGACAACTGCCCAACATGATTAAGAATCATTGGCGGGTTGAAGAATGGCCGTCGAAATAATTTCATGACCAAGCTCTACGAAAGTATGCCCCGTCTGGGAATCGAATTCGCGACTCCTCGATTACTAGACTTGAGTGCTTTCAACTGAATTAGCCTGGCGGCTACTACAATATTTTGTATATTTCGATTCTCTGTTATGTAATTTACAACATTAGCTATCAAAATAATTAGTTTTATTTACATACCTTGTTTGGTCATTTTAAGCTTATATAAGAAATCATAAAATTTATGACACAACATATGTCAAAGAATTGTTACATGATTCTGGTAGTGACTTGTCACCAGCTACACATGGATATCTGAATAAAACTGTACAGAAAATCAGAATTGAAAAAAGTACAGAACACATTATGGTTATATGTGAATTAGAACTTTATGGAGGTTTGTTTGTTTATTTGTTTGTTTGTTTTAAGTTAAAATATTGCCCTTCTGATAAAAGATATTATCGGTTAGATTGGACTGAAATTCTGTTCATTCTTGTTTAATACATTATTTATTCTGCCGAATGTACGTATATTGAATACATACTTATGAAATGTAATGAAAATTTAAAAAAAAGTTCGAACAAATATTGCTTTTCATCTTTTCTGATTTCTCTATTCTATACGATCGAGCTCAAGATCGAAGACACGCGAATAGACGGAACAGAAAACGTACGCCAGAGACGATTAGAATGACAACATGAATTATTTACTTTAAATCCAAGTTGTTGATTTGAATATCTCAACGATGTATTACCGTAGATTTTCGTTTAAGTCCCTCTTTAAATCCGGCTTTAGTGTGACTTTTATGTTGTTTCCACATTGCATTTTTGTTTTATGTTTTGTCTGTGTTTTAATTGCTTCATTAACTAACTAGCAGAAAAGAAGGTTATGTAAATCAAAGTACTAGAGTGCTGGAGGAACGATGTACTGAACTTATATATTAATTAAGGAGTCTAAATATCAAACTTGTACAGCAATATTATATATAAAATAATTTATTAAGTACCAATAATTGATTAATTATGAACATAATTTAACAATAGCATTCCAAAGACAGCACTAGACTTTCGAGTGTTTTTCTCATGACAAGGTTTATTTTACTTTATCAAACAAAATGAATTAGTCAATGAATAATAACCAATTGATAAATATAAAAAAGACATAACTTCTACGAGTACGCGACCAGTATTTGTTGGGCGGGGTTTCACTCTGGGCATGCAAGTGGTTTACTTCCGCATAAAGTGTTCATATGTATATAAATCTTGAATGTATACAATTTAAACGCTTTCCGCAATTTGTTTAATCGTTGAATCGACTAGCTCCGTCCAAGACATTCAGATATTGAAGGTTGAGTCTATGATAGAACGAGAAGGCAGGTTTTATAGCTCCACCTGGTGTTAGTCGAAGTTTGAAAATATACATTTGTGAATGACTTTAACGACCGAAAACACAAGCCGGTGTAGTTTTTTTATTATAATGAGATGTTAATGAGTGTCACGCTTGAACTACGCCTATTTGTCTATGTTGAAAATAGTTGAAGCGTGAAAAGAGTAAACTTATACTTTCTTGATACCATTGGAACGATGTTTAGACATGGTTCCAAAAATGTAATGGAATTTTATAGTCTGAGTTTCATGCTTACGCATGTTCAACGACTATACAGCTATTAACCCTTGTCATTAGGTAACGTGTATTTATCTATTTTTATTAAATGACTATTAAACTTTCCCTGTAAAGTGGCAAATTCACTGCACAATACAGAAAAAAAACTGTTTAATAGAACTGAAAATCGGGCCGAAATCTGTTATAGGGCCAATAACACATATTGACCCTAAGGCCAATAACACATTTCTGCGCTCTGATTGGTTGAAAAACAGGGCCAATATCAATATTTGCGAAAATGAAGAAATTCTAAAACAAAAGGCTGCACTTTTTCCAGATAAAATTCACTTTTATCAATTTTGCGGTCTAATTACGTCGTGGGCCTCTATAATCAGAATGAATACGGATAATTTTTGAAAGGGAATTAGTCGATACTACTTTTCGATAAATGACATCAACTAAGAATGGCGAATTCACCCCGTGAATTATTGCATCATCTTGAACACAGAGTCTTGTTGACAACGGAAGTTTGGTAAGATATTAATATGTAATGCTTGACTGAACCAATCCATGTATAGGGTATGTGTTCTATCATTTTGTGTAGTATTTATTTTGGATATTTGCCGTAAATCCGAATTTCAAAGAAATAAATAATAACTGAGACATCGTCATAACGCATTGTCTGAGGACATTTTCTTTTCATAAAATTAAATCGTTCTCTATCAAAACGCAGATTTATTGCTAACTATAAGGTATTTTGTGAATAAAAAACAACATCGATGTCCTTGCCTCAAAATCCAAGCAAAAGGCGAGAGTACAGTGAATTCTGTTCCGAAAATTCGAGTCACGACATTCGTACCCTTACCAGTTCTATACTATAATACTATTGAGAATCCTTCTAGACTCTGGGAACGAAAATGATGTTTCCTAACATTTACATTACATTCATATTGCCATTTTCAAAATTGAGTAATGAAGAGAAACATGTTCTTTCCAGTCGCCTGATAATACCGTTTAAATCCTTGTCGTTTAAGGTTCAAGTAAAGTCTTTGTTTTCATTAAAAATACTAAAAAAACTCCAACTATTTTATACTTATATCAAGCGCAGTATTTTATACATCAAAATGTTCCTTTAGAAACACACAACGTAATGCTGGTATTTGGTCCAGATTAACTTTTAACGAAAGATGCATTTGCAAAGCTGATGCTGTAAAATGAAAATATTAACAAGCACTTAGAAAGTTATACAAAATAATTGAAATTTCAATCATTTATAGAACACTATAGTTTATACTCGATTATGTATAACCTGAATAAATGTTAAAACAAAACTAAGGCAACTGAAAAACATTTTGACAGATACAAGTGCAATGGTTTTTCACGACCTGTTTCTACTTTCACTTTAGTTTTTCATTTGCTTTAGTTTTGTTTTAACAATTTTAGAAGTTTTAAATATTGCAGTACATTCATTTGAATTTGTACTATAAGGTTCTGTAAAGATTTAATGTTAAAATTTGTTGTCAGAAAATTTTAATGAAAATTTAATATTTGTATTTATGCAACATCAATGTTGCAAATACATTTTTGTTAAATGATTTTGTCCAAATTAATGACCTGCATCACTTTGTACGTTTGATAAAAAACATTTTGATATATAAAACAACACTTTGGTTGGTGGAAATATGACAGAACTAGAGCTATTTCTTTATTTACTATTATTTTGCAAACCAAAACTTTACATGAACGTTAACCACAGTACATGACATCACAATAATAACTACTGTGTTGATTTGGAATTTGCATAATCTTGACGTTGTTTTTCTACATTATGTTACCTTCCGCTTGAGAAAACGATTACATGATTGTTGAGTTGAAAATTTGTTTCCCATATATTTCTTTTACTAAAACAGAAGTATTGGATTTGGATGTATTTTGTCTTTAGAAATAAATTATTTTGCTAAAAAAATTGGATACACTGACACTAATTATTTTCGCTCTATCACATTTACAATGTGTTATACGGTCAGTCCATGAACTGGCACAGGTAAACATGTCTTGCATCATTATTCAGATGAAAAGCATGAAAGAAACAGAAAAGTTGTCGATATCGGTGAGGGGTCGATTAATATTTCACCACGTGAGTTCAGAAAATGACATTTTCACTCGTGGCAACGCCACTCGTAAAACTTATGTTTTCTTAGCTCACTCGGTGAAATATAAGTCCATCTTACACAGACGAATTCGACGAATATTCTCTATATCTTGTTCAATCTCATTTTCATTTAAAGATTGTCCAGTCAATCAATGTGGATACGATTGTTCAAAAGTATGTCATTGTAAATCAATGAAATCTTTAGAAGATAAAATATCTGGTATTTGTACATCTGGTTGTAAAGATGGATGGACAGGAGAAAATGGTAAATGTGATGTTGGTAAGTGTATTTGACAGAATTTGTCTTCTTAACTGAGGGATTCTAAATATTTCAAATGCCATTTCGTTGCATATCATTATACTATTTATTTCGAAGTTAGAAATATTTTAAGTATGAACAAGTTGAATGATATTACGTGTATCAGTATGAAATGGGTATGTGTAATTTGATGAATATGTTTCTGAAGAATTACTAATTACCTGCATAAAAACTTGAGACATTGTCCTATCCACATTTACAATGATTTTTTAAGTTAACGCTTACGAGTGTCTTACAGATTATGAAGTTTTGAATTGTTAAATTGACTTACTCTATTCACGTAATGTCTAACACAATAATACTACCATCGATTGCAAAGTTGTCAGATATTACAGTTTATATAATAACATATGATCATCTTCATGCATTGTATCATACTATAGTTGACTACTTTTGTAAATACTTCCTGTAACATTTAAAGAATGTACAAATATCAAATATAAGCCACCAAACACATTAATTTGTGCAAGTAACAAATGGGGAACATCCTGTCAGAATGAATGTGGAGCCTGTAGACAAGGAACTTGTGATTTTGTGACTGGTAAATGTACTGGTGGTTGTCGAGATGGATATTATAATACTGATGATGATTGTAAAACTGGTAATCTTTATCTGTTGATAAGTTTAAGTTAGTATTCGTTTGAATGTGACACTATAGTTTTCGATCATGAAGTCGTAAAATAGATATCGTTTTAATGAATACAGCCAGAAGCGTTGAAATATAATGTAAGTGTATTAATTAGATTAATTTAATTCATCTATATTAAATGTATTACATATAAAGAAGTGTCAAAATGTATTACTTACAATATTCATCACACTTGAGACAGTATATTACTTATGGGGGGATTTATAAATGATGTGAAAATCTGAACGCGTGAACATGTACCGATTCAGTTATATTAAACATGGTAAAACTAACTGTGCATGCACGTAGTTCGACGTATACGTATTTTCCATAACTACTCCACTAATCTAAATTTAATGTATTTATATAAAAGTGACCACCAGTTTAGTTCGCCAGCAACAACATAAAGAAATTCAGCTAGGTTTTGTTACAAAGGTTTCAAGAAATACTAGTTTTATTTCAATCATTTTACAGAATGTGTCAGAGGTTGGTACGGATATAATTGTCAAAGTAAATGTTCTGAACACTGTAAGAATAGTTGTGATAAAGTAAATGGTAAATGTATAGACGGTTGTAATCCTGGATACAGTGGTGATAAATGCCAACAAGGTACTTTTTTATAATAAACGTGTAAATTGTCATTTGTTTGTGTACCAAAGTATGTGATGATTTGTAATGTTTGCGATGTGCATAAATGAGCCCAATGCATACAATGGACAAAATCAAAAGCTAATGATTTAAGCAATATTGTAACTTACTTAATTGATTACTTTGAATGACATTTTTGTTCTACATACAATATATCTTAAAATGGTGTATATTACATCCTTATATAAGGAACAATGAAAAAACTTTTTTGATAAATAAAATTGTGTTTTATTATGTATTGCATGATAGTGAAATCGGATCGAAACCGAAAATAGAATTTAGTTGTCAGTACTTGAAACATGTTGTCAATACTTAACACAATACCATAGTTTGTACCACAGTGGGATTAATATGAAGTATTTTAATAGAACAAAACCACTTTAACTTACATAGTTGAACTCTGAAACGATATCTATCCATACATAGTCAACATTTACAGAATGATGTAGTGTTCACTTATCAAAAACATTTTTAACTTTAAGGAATGGGCACTAATATTAAACTCACACTTAGAAAATCAAATGTTTTGATATGCTTATTGTGGCTCTATTGCATGTTTTATTTCAATAACTTTACGGTTGCAGGACAGTTTTGTCTGCTGTAAAGGAACATGTATTCATACATTTTGGCGAACGTATTAACATTATTAAAATCTAAATAAATCCGCCACACCGGATCTAATGACATCACTTTTTCATTTGATCTATCTAATTTTAATTAATATTCTATATGAATAATAAACATATAAAACTACGTCGATCTAAACGACAAAATAAAGTAGAGAAAATTGATCACGTGTATACAACAAAACCTGTGTATTAATAGTGCTGTGAGCTCCACCAAAGCTTGTCTGGTTCCCAGTTGTAATGTGGCAGGTAAAAGTACGTCAGGTAAACCATGATTATGGCCGCGCCCTATGTAATGAATTAGATATTAGATAATTATGTTTTCAAATGAGCATTTCTCACTACGCAGGCTTAAATCAAAGGATCATTATACAAGAATTGCAGTGGATACCTTTTTTAGCTGTTCGTTTTCATTGATTTATGCAAAATAAAGAATCCGAAATTCTTACGAGACTTATCCACGTCCGAATTGTGTTCACTTGTTTTTTGGTAACCGTCGGCTAAATATACGTGAAATCTGAAAAATCGAAAGTCCTATATAGTACCGAACTCCTACAAAAGTAACTATCGTCAGCAAATGATCATGCAAGATTAAGAAAACGTTAGACCTGTATAATACCTGAGGAGACCGCCATGGTTCCCGTTTGCCTGACCCGATAACGACAGTGGTAAAGGGCAGGTAATCCAGACTATACCGGAGCATAGTATAAGAATAGGCTCCGCTGCAGCAAAATTAACAGGAAGCTTTGTAGGAGCAAAATTAATATATACATTATATCAATAAGTAACGCAGGCATCATGAAATAACAAAAAGCTTTAACGAAGCAAAGTTAACTGGAAGCTCCGCCGGAGCATAGTTAATATACATCGTGAATCCACGACATGCATAAATAACGTCTATAGGTTTACAAACATGATTTTATTTAATCGTAAATGATAGAATAATATTATGCTTCATATATTTCAGAATGTCCATTGGGAACATATGGTCAGGATTGCGTGAATACTTGCAATGCACATTGTGATGTCACGTGTCATCACGTGTCTGGTACATGTACAAGTTGTAATGCTGGCTGGAAAGGAAATGATTGTAATACAGGTATGTTTAATTTTGTTACCTCTAGACTCATAGATTATTTTACGACGAATTTGATTCCTACTAATGTATTCTACTAGTTTTAGTTTTATTCGGTGAATGTGTATGTTTATAAGCTGTTAAATATGTGTTATTGATTTTATGCTAAAGTATTGGCGCTGTGTTCAATGGACTGCCTATGTTTATCAATAAGCAACTCTCTTAGTAAATGATTATAAGCCAAATACTTCTTTTGAGCAAAACCAGGGTCTGTAGCGCAGTTGGTAGCGCACTGGGTTTTCAAATCTAGTGTCCTGTGGGTGATATTGGTCTGAATCCCACCCGATGATGTTTTACCCTTCCATGAATATTTGCCATTTTGTAATTTTCCTTTATCAATAAAAGGCATTAGCAATTATTAACTTTTTAAAAGGTGCAAATCAAACGGATGTTTTTTTATGGCCAACTTATTAGCTGAGTCTGAATATAACAATTATTGCTTCTCATAGATATATTTGTATTTTTAACTTCAAAACGTGTTTACCAACCATAAAACCCTATAAAATGATATATTACAAGCCATGGTGACAAAGTAATATGGTCATTCAAACACAAAATTTGCCATGTTGACAGCCATTTTTAAGTTTCGCAAAATGTGAATCTAAAACGTCATCAGAGACAATTATAGGTCATATGTGAATTCAGTGCATCATTTGGTTAAAGAAAGAAAAGTTAGGTGATTTGCCCAACACAATTTATAAGGTATACAGAGCCGTTGCCGGCCTAGTGGAAGGGTAGGTGAGTAGTGGTTATAAACAAGGGTCCAGGAAAGCTGGGCGCCGTAGAATAATACAAACGTGTTGACACGGTTTTAATCCAGTATAAATAAATGAATTAAACAAACTATATTATAGTGTATATATAGTGTATATTCATTCATTCCAAAAATAACTATTCATTTAGAATGTGCAGCAGGAAAATACGGTAAGGAATGTACCATCGACTGTAGTGTCAATTGTAATGACGTTTGTAATCACGTGTCTGGTTCATGTACAAGTTGTAAGGCTGGTTGGAAAGGAAGTTATTGTAATACAGGTTTGTTTAAATTTTATTTTTTATATAACTGAAAATAGGTTGTACTGTATGGTGTTCATGTATGTATGTAGATATATTTTTTTACCAATTATAAGTTGTACTAACTTTATGTAAAGATGTCTGTATATACCTGAGTCGATAGAAAAAGAACAAATATATCTGGGTTTTTTTCTTCATGAAATCCGGATTTAGTTCGTCAGTAGGTAATTTCTTTAACGTATAATTCAACTCAAATGTATTTTGCAATTTGAAATGTATGCATGCAAAATATATTCCCATTGAGGTTGTGTCTTTCGTTTATACCATAGTTAACTCTCAGATACAACATATTCCTGCTATTGTGAAGCACATGTTTAACTTTACAGAAATTAATTTTCAATCGTGAGGTCATTTCTATCAAAAAGCCAACATGCAACATGTTGTACTGTTACTTAATGCAGTTTGAACCGCAACAGTTAATACAAAAAAGATCTTCCTCACAACCAGAGAGGATTGAGGAGTAGATTTAGGGTTTTAATGTTTTGTTATAAAAAGGACACCGGGAATAAATTACGAAAACAAAAACCTATGGGATTTCCATCTTGGAACGGACAGAGGCAAACTTATTATCATTAGAAGTTTAAACTTTGTGCTAGGGGACACTAACCTAACAAACTCTGAAACAGGTTATTGTAGAACAAACGATAGAAAATTGTCTATGTGTAAAAAACATTGAAGAGGTTTCTTATTCGCGTATCAAAATTTAGCTGCAAATTTCAACGAAAAGTCACGTCATGACATCGTTAAGATCTGTGTGAACTAAAAATCCTGTTTTATTTGGATTTTGTAGAATGTGAAGATGGTACCTACGGTACCGGATGTTTAAACAAATGCACTGATAAATGTTTAGTTCCATGTGATAAAGTTAGTGGTGTATGTACTCTATGTCAAACTGGATGGACTGGAACATTTTGTGAATATGGTTCGTATATACACATTTACTATGATTAAAATCAAATTGTTGTCTTTGACGAATTTGATTCCTACTAATGTATTCTACTAGTTTTAGTTTTATTCGGTGAATGTGTATGTTTATAAGCTGTTAAATATGTGTTATTGATTTTATGCTAAAGTATTGGCGCTGTGTTCAATGGACTGCCTATGTTTATCAATAAGCAACTCTCTTAGTAAATGATTATAAGCCAAATACTTCTTTTGAGCAAAACCAGGGTCTGTAGCGCAGTTGGTAGCGCACTGGGTTTTCAAATATAGTGTCCTGTGGGTGATATTGGTCTGAATCCCACCCGATGATGTTTTACCCTTCCATGAATATTTGCCATTTTGTAATTTTCCTTTATCAATAAAAGGCATTAGCAATTATTAACTTTGAAAAAAGGTGCAAATCAAACGGATGTTTTTTATGGCCAACTTATTAGCTGAGTCTGAATATAACAATTATTGCTTCTCATCGATAGATTTGTATTTTTAACTTCAAAACGTGTTTACCAACCATAAAACCCTATAAAATGATATATTACAAGCCATGGTGACAAAGTAATATGGTCATTCAAACACAAAATTTGCCATGTTGACAGCCATTTTTAAGTTTCGCAAAAAGTGAATCTAAAACGTCATCAGAGACAATTTTAGGTCATATGTGAATTCAGTGCATCATTTGGTTAAAGAAAGAAAAGTTAGGTGATTTGCCCAACACAATTTATAAGGTATACAGAGCCGTTGCCGGCCTAGTGGAAGGGTAGGTGAGTAGTGGTTATAAACAATGGTCCAGGAAAGCTGGGCGCCGTAGAATAATACAAACGTGTTGACACTGTTTTAATCCAGTGTAAATAAATGAATTCAACAAACTATATTATAAATGTAAGTGTATATTCATTCATTCCAAAAATAACTATTCATTTAGAATGTGCAGCAGGAAAATACGGTAAGGAATGTACCAACGACTGTAGCGTCAATTGTAATGACGTTTGTAATCACGTGTCTGGTTCATGTACAAGTTGTAAGGCTGGTTGGAAAGGAAGTAATTGTAATACAGGTTTGCTTAAATTTTATTTTTTATATAACTAAAAATAGGTTGTACTGTATGGTGTTCATGTATGTATGTAGATATATTTTTTTACCAATTATAAGTTGTACTAACTTTGTGTAAAGATGTCTGTATATACCTGAGTCGATAGAAAAAGAACAAATACATCTGGGTTTTTTTCTTCATGAAATCCGGATTTAGTTCGTCAGTAGGTAATTTCTTTAACGTATAATTCAACTCAAATGTATTTTGCAATTTGAAATGTATGCATGCAAAATATATTCCCATTGAGTTTGTGTCTTTCGTTTATACCATAGTTAACTCTCAGATACAACATATTCCTGCTATTGTAAGCACATGTTTAAACTTTACAGAAATTAATTTTCAATCGTGAGGTCATTTCTATCAAAAAGCCAACAGGCAACATGTTGTACTGTTACTTAATGCAGTTTGAACCGCAACAGTTAATACAAAAAAGATCTTCCTCACAACCAGACAGGATTGAGGAGTAGATTTATGGTTTTAATGTTTTGTTATAAAAAGGACACCGGGAATAAATAACGAAAACAAAAACCTATGGGATTTCCATCTTGGAACGGACACAGGCAAACTTATTATCATTAGAAGTTTAAACTGTGTGCTAGGGGACACTAACCTAACAAACTCTGAAACAGGTTATTGTAGAACAAACGATAGAAAATTGTCTATGTGTAAAAAACATTGAAGAGGTTTCTTATTCGCGTATCAAAATTTAGCTGCAAATTTCAACGAAAAGTCACGTCATGACATCGTTAAGATCTGTGTGAACTAAAAATCCTGTTTTATTTGGATTTTGTAGAATGTGAAGATGGTACCTACGGTACCGGATGTTTAAACAAATGCACTGATAAATGTTTAGTTCCATGTGATAAAGTTAGTGGTGTATGTACTCTATGTCAAACTGGATGGACTGGAACATTTTGTGAATATGGTTCGTATATACACATTTACTATGATTAAAATCAAATTGTTGTCTTTGACGAATTTGATTCCTACTAATGTATTCTACTAGTTTTAGTTTTATTCGGTGAATGTGTATGTTTATAAGCTGTTAAATATGTGTTATTGATTTTATGCTAAAGTATTGGCGCTGTGTTCAATGGACTGCCTATGTTTATCAATAAGCAACTCTCTTAGTAAATGATTATAAGCCAAATACTTCTTTTGAGCAAAACCAGGGTCTGTAGCGCAGTTGGTAGCGCACTGGGTTTTCAAATATAGTGTCCTGTGGGTGATATTGGTCTGAATCCCACCCGATGATGTTTTACCCTTCCATGAATATTTGCCATTTTGTAATTTTCCTTTATCAATAAAAGGCATTAGCAATTATTAACTTTGAAAAAAGGTGCAAATCAAACGGATGTTTTTATGGCCAACTTATTAGCTGAGTCTGAATATAACAATTATTGCTTCTCATCGATAGATTTGTATTTTTAACTTCAAAACGTGTTTACCAACCATAAAACCCTATAAAATGATATATTACAAGCCATGGTGACAAAGTAATATGGTCATTCAAACACAAAATTTGCCATGTTGACAGCCATTTTTAAGTTTCGCAAAAAGTGAATCTAAAACGTCATCAGAGACAATTTTAGGTCATATGTGAATTCAGTGCATCATTTGGTTAAAGAAAGAAAAGTTAGGTGATTTGCCCAACACAATTTATAAGGTATACAGAGCCGTTGCCGGCCTAGTGGAAGGGTAGGTGAGTAGTGGTTATAAACAATGGTCCAGGAAAGCTGGGCGCCGTAGAATAATACAAACGTGTTGACACTGTTTTAATCCAGTGTAAATAAATGAATTCAACAAACTATATTATAAATGTAAGTGTATATTCATTCATTCCAAAAATAACTATTCATTTAGAATGTGCAGCAGGAAAATACGGTAAGGAATGTACCAACGACTGTAGCGTCAATTGTAATGACGTTTGTAATCACGTGTCTGGTTCATGTACAAGTTGTAAGGCTGGTTGGAAAGGAAGTAATTGTAATACAGGTTTGCTTAAATTTTATTTTTTATATAACTAAAAATAGGTTGTACTGTATGGTGTTCATGTATGTATGTAGATATATTTTTTTACCAATTATAAGTTGTACTAACTTTGTGTAAAGATGTCTGTATATACCTGAGTCGATAGAAAAAGAACAAATACATCTGGGTTTTTTTCTTCATGAAATCCGGATTTAGTTCGTCAGTAGGTAATTTCTTTAACGTATAATTCAACTCAAATGTATTTTGCAATTTGAAATGTATGCATGCAAAATATATTCCCATTGAGTTTGTGTCTTTCGTTTATACCATAGTTAACTCTCAGATACAACATATTCCTGCTATTGTAAGCACATGTTTAAACTTTACAGAAATTAATTTTCAATCGTGAGGTCATTTCTATCAAAAAGCCAACAGGCAACATGTTGTACTGTTACTTAATGCAGTTTGAACCGCAACAGTTAATACAAAAAAGATCTTCCTCACAACCAGACAGGATTGAGGAGTAGATTTATGGTTTTAATGTTTTGTTATAAAAAGGACACCGGGAATAAATAACGAAAACAAAAACCTATGGGATTTCCATCTTGGAACGGACACAGGCAAACTTATTATCATTAGAAGTTTAAACTTTGTGCTAGGGGACACTAACCTAACAAACTCTGAAACAGGTTATTGTAGAACAAACGATAGAAAATTGTCTATGTGTAAAAAACATTGAAGAGGTTTCTTATTCGCGTATCAAAATTTAGCTGCAAATTTCAACGAAAAGTCACGTCATGACATCGTTAAGATCTTTGTGAACTAAAAATCCTGTTTTATTTGGATTTTGTAGAATGTGAAGATGGTACCTACGGTACCAGATGTTCAAACAAGTGCACTGATAAATGTTTAGTTCCATGTGATAAAGTTAGTGGTGTATGTACTCTATGTCAAGCTGGATGGACTGGAACATTTTGTGAATATGGTTCGTATATACACATTTACTATGATTAAAATCAAATTGTTGTCTTGATCAATTTAACGATGTACATGGGTATTATCTTTCACTGCATTTGTTAAAAATTATATAGTATTCTGAAAATCGAATACAGTACTAGATTTATAATTACCATAATTACAATTAATGATTTTAATGCGTTATGAAACTAAAACTATGCCTTGTTTTATCAATTGTGGCACGTTTGCTTTGTCGAGATAATTGGACAAGAGGCATTTATACAAATGAATGCATTTCACATCGCCAGTTCAATATTATTCATTTTTATGCGATGAAAAGATATTTATTTTTATCAAATTATGTATTAATAAATTTGCAATCTATTTAAACCTGGAATGACACTGACAATATATACGTATGCGTTTAATCTACAGAATGCCCAGCTGGAACATATGGTCCAAATTGTAATGAGCAATGTAACAATAACTGCGTAGATATTTGTGATAGTATCACTGGAAAATGTACACAATGTGTTGATGGATGGAAAGGTGATTTTTGTGATCAAGGTTAGTTCTGCAGTTATTATATCTGTAACTCTGGAATAATTTTATTTGTTTGTTTTAGTTTTTTTGTTACAAATTATTCAAAACAATTATATAACATTCCAGTATACTAATTTGTATAATCCTAAAATTCATTAGGTCAATACTGTATACTAGTATTGTATCAAAACATTCTAATTGATTTACATCTACTACTACTAACGTAGTCAGCGTTTTGAAACTTTCCTGGTATATATCGTTATCTATTTAGTATAAGCATGAACAAGTGACAACGCTTTTTCAAATCATTGTCTTGGTTATCATAACAACTATGTTATCAAAATGTTCATTTAAAATGTCACTGTTACAATTAACAAGTCCATAAATATAAAAAGTGCGGTTTAAAGTCTGCTTCCATATATATGTTCAGCCGACTTTACAATCTTGTACAATAACTCCTGGTCACTGAAATCACCCTCAGGCAGGCGATCCCTCACAGTACCCATTTACACCTGGGTGGAGTGGAACAATTGTAGGTTAGTTTCTTGCTCAAGGAAATAAGCAGTGCCCCTAGTGGGGATCGAACCCAGGACCTCTCGATCCCTAAGCGCGCGTCCTACCACTGGACCACTGCTCCTACACATACAAATACATCATACTAATATGTCAGATATGCAGTAAAAGCAGAAAATAGACATAATTAATGAGACATGTGAAGTAAAACTTTGCTGGGTTAGGTCGTTTTGCAAAAAAGCATTACGAAAATTCAAGCATTTTGTTTATACATTGTATTTTACCACGTTATCAATGTTATTGAGAATTAATTCTTATTATAACTACCATTTGCACTTACTCTTGATATGTCATTATCTTAAGAATAACTCATTAACTAACGCACTATGAATTCTTATTAATACTGAAACTATTTCAGCTAAAGAACAATCACTTTTGGTGGCTGCCATAGCAGGATCTTCCTCTGCCATTGTTGTTATAATCATAATTGTAACTGTTGTATGTATAATATGCTTCAGGAAGCGGTCAAGGTAAGATTCGCGGATAATTATTGAACGATTCATTAAATCTTAAATTCATAGAACAAGAGACGATTAAAGCTTGACTTCGAGTTCATGTCTTACAGGTTGATGTACATTGAATTCGTGGTAGATGTTAACAGATCGAATAAACTATTTAATGGCATTACTTCTCATTAGATTAATTTAATGATAAATAGTTTTGGGTTGAAGATATTTATTTAGTATAGCAATCGACATTTACTTTCCGTTTTGATCAACTTTCAATTTGAAGTGCACCTAATTACATAAAATAATGTTGTGGTAATCGCATTTAACACACCATTTCGGTTTCAGTCGTTTGGATTACGAGCACCCATAGCTCAATGCCACTGCCTAGAGTCATACAGAGACTTATTACTCATACATATGCTATGATTGTTTTAATACAATTTCTTCTTTATTAAAGAAAAATTTATATGAAATTTGCGATGTCGATTTATTCGAATTTTAATTGTGTCCGAGTATAAAATATCAACTTGAATGATTATGTAAACTAGTTAAATAAAACATCATCGTGTTAGTGAAATAAGTTCAATATTCATTCTTTTTGCAACCGGTTGTTAAGTTGCCAATCAGCAAGTTATATTGTTTTGAAAAAATAAACAAGAACTTATATAAATATTAATTGCAGATTAAGTATTATTTTTTTATATTTATAGATCAAAGAATCAGCAAGATATAGAGTTGACGAATAGACAGGGAAATGAATCTATTCCAGTTACTGAAAATGAAGAAGCTTATTGGACAGGTACACATTTCTATTTAATCATCATAGAAAAGAAAACAAGTATATGTTTTAAGTTAGAACATTAGAAATGTAAAACAATAAACTCCGTATAATACAATGCTTTATAATAATTGCATTTGCGTTATATGAATCCAAGGCGCAAACATATTCTTATAGGTCTATACAAAAACTGTTAAAACATTGTTATGTATGATGGTAGTTAGTTACAATAAGGAAACATTAAACGTTTGAATGTGGAATAATAATAAATAAATTGTTGCAGAAGTTCCTTCGTGTTTATTATTTTCGGTGCAACCGTTTAAGCCATTTAATATCTTCAAAGATTGTGCTGCTCATATTGTGTTGCTAAGTCATTTTCCGTTGGAATAGCTAAAGTAATGTAGGTTACGTACATATATCTTAACATTTGTATTAACATTTTCATAAAATAACTTATTAATACAACCATCGATGAATGGATTACAGATAAGATTGCAAATCATATTTTTGTATTACAGACTTGCAGAGACAAGATGCAACACCAACAACCCAAAATACTGCTCAAGATAACGACAATGAATACGACATAATCCAATAGAAATAAATTCAGAGAAACATTTATAATTTAGACAAGTGTTCAAATACACACAGTCCTAACTATACAACATGTTTGATTTAAACAAATGTGTATCAGACACTGCTGACAATATTTATATCTCAAGAAGGTAAATTGAGATACACATTCTAAAGAAGCCATTTTCTGTACTTTCTAATAAAATTATACTTGCATTATTTGTATTTTATTACTATTTTTGATATTGATGATAATCATGCAGTAGATTGTTTTATTACCTAATGCTCTATATAAATGTCAATTTGCTATTTTTAACTGTTTTTCAACTATTCTGAGTGAAACCGGATTAAACCTGTTATGTTTTACTGCGCAACGCCACTGCGCATAAAACAGTTTTGACTGTTGCCCTCGCGTGCAAACTGTTGCCCTCACGTGCGAACTGTTTCATAGAGTGCAGTGCCAAGGGAAGTAACCGCATTAAAAAACTCCAAGCGTCCAATGAGCGAGATCATTGCAAGCGTCTTTAGAGTTACCAAACGAAAAGTAGAAAAAAGTAAATTCTGTTGAAAATATCTACGATATGTCGCAGTTTGAAACATTGAAGAGAGGGATCTCGAACTTTTGCTGAGAATCGGGACTCGCTAAGCACACGTAATGTCATCTGCTTCTGAAACTATCTTTATTGCCATGTTATATCTGTACTTGCATTAGGTAATAAAACACTCATTGCATGGGTGTTTTTGGAACAGTCAAAACTATTATCCCTCGGTATCAGGGACAACTTAAGAACTGTTGCCCGAGGCCGTTAGGCCGAGGGCAACAGTTCTTAATGTTGTCCCTGATACCTCGGGAAAATATTGTTGACTGTTCCCCAAACACCCATGAAATAAGTGTATACTGTTAGTACATTGTATATGTTTTTAATATTTATTTAGACTTTTTGAATTACTTTATGTATATTTCTCTACGCTTCTTAACTTGATATTCATTTATGTTCATTATTGCATTATACATATAGCATGTACATAACTCATGTTTTTATCATATTTTTATTTTGCTAGTTTTCACGACCAGTTGTCTTCTTTATGCATTTATCGTAATAGTATTACAAATGAAACAACATATTTTATGTTAAACACATTACCCAACTCAGATTGCATAGGAAAACAATATTAAACATATAGTTTGAGCAAATTTCATAAATGGTTATGGTGACAACAAACATTGCAATGCTCACTGAGCTATGGAAGCAATACAGAAAATTTATTGACAGTTGTATGATTCGGAGCTCAGAAACACATAAAAACGAAAACATTAAAAAACAAAAACAATTATTTTCACTCTAGTTTTGCAATATGAGAATTCCAAAGTTCATTGAACTATGTGATAAGTAAAATAATGTTTGAGGCCATAATTTCAATATTTATTTTCACTATCATGGCAACTTATACTTTTTTGACAACAGGGAAGATCACACAATTTACATTCTCCTTTCTAACCTGTATCATTGTTTTAAGAATAATGTAGAATGTTTTATTTTAGTTTTTGCAAGATCTGGATATCTTGATCAAGTTGTTTTTGTAATTGTTTTGCTATATCAAATTTCAAGCAACTTTGTAATCAATCTCATTTCATCAGTGGTATGTAAAATAATGGTATTATTTTTATTAATATACATGAACAGATGTCTTTTTTTAAATCACTTATTATGATTCATTTTAGAATCTGCCCTAAATGAATGTTTTTGTACTCAATTTAATGGAATAAAAGTTAACCTATTGCCTTTTATAAAACATGTTGTTTTCGTCATAAAACGTTATGGGGAATTATTAACAAGATATTGCATTTATCCACATATTTATTTTACCAATTCAGTACTCGCCATCGCTAGTTTGGTGAATACTGTTTTGACATCAAATATATTAGGCTATCATATATTACATTACATGAACAAAATTCCTGTACGTAATAGAATTGTTATAACAATAAACTAATATAGACGACATAAACAGAAAAACATATTGATGTAATTATTTACAAATCATTTTTATACTATAATTATTATATAATTCGTAATTGTGTGAAATATGCAAATTTTCATTGTCAGCTAAAAGCATATGTAGCGCTCATTAAAGATTTTAAGATTATGAAATCTAGAGGTTTACTAATTCATCAAATTTGTTCATAGCAAGCTAACTCAAATATCACCAACTGTTGGTCACCTTATTTATTAAATAATCTACGCTTCGGATTCCTTGTAACCCGGGTCGATAGCGCAGTTGGTAGCGCGCCGGGATTTGGATACTCGTGCCCGAGGGGGTGCGGGTTCGAATCCCGACCGGGGAGGTCATACCCTTCCATGAAAATTTGACAATAATGTCGATTTTCCTCCATTGATTAGACAATATGGAGAAGTTTCCGGCCTTGTGGAAGGGTAGGTGAGTACTGGTTATAGACAATGGTCCAGGAAAGCTAGGTTAGGTGCGCTGGACGCCGTGAAATGACCTAAATTGTGTTGATACGGCGTTAACTCCAATAAATAAATAAATAAATATAAATCGGATTCCTTGTAGACGATTTTCACTTAAATAATAATTATTTTCTTCTATAGTTACAAAGTTGTTACATCCAACTTTGGCATGAAAAACTCCTTACTCTAAATTACTATGTTACAAAACGTTTAAAACCAAATTTAGATACGAAACATATTTAAACATACTAAGTAACAAAAATAGAAAATAAGTGAATAGATTAAGATCAAGCTCTGACAGCTTGGAAATTGAAATAGGCAGACACAATAACATTCCAAGGAAAAACACATTCTGTAAATTATGCAACCAAAACTTGGATATTTTCACGGTGACTGAATGCATTGTTTTTGTACTGGCGACCTAATTGTAATTAAAAATATGTTGACTAAAACTTATCATACGGCGTAATAAGCTTAACTCAATCAGAATACACACTTTCGGAAACTCATTGGTGTATTACGACAATAATTTTAACAAACGCATTGACCGTAAAATTATTCATGTTTTGACAGTTGAGAAAAAACGAACAATAATAGATGTCCAACGTGTTTTATTGATTGACTCTATAGCGTAAACGGTAAGACTGTTGAGCTTGAAACATTGTTTGTGTCTGGCATAAGTTCGAACTGTGAATGTTGATTTTTTCACTTTAGGTCCATTCTTTTTTATTTCTGTCAATCATTTGTGTTTTCCTATCATGCAAAATTATCTTACCTTCACTTCATTGCTGCACTTGTAGAGTTAAGTATTTCCGAAATTACAATATTGTGCATCAGCGAAGATTGAATAATAAGTGATAAGTAGGTAACTAGTGGAGGATATCAGGGTATACTTATAAGATTCATACGAAATATCTAATCTTTTGGACCATTATCGAAGTTTTGAGACGAGTGTTATTTAATTTGAATAACAAAAACTGCAAAATTGCATTGCAAACTATGATGCCCGTCTTGGCTAACTTAAAAACAAGGTGGTATGTCAAATATATTACTAGCATGTGATTAGAGTATCCTTTTCTAAATATTTAGTTTAGAACTTTTTGTATGTGTGTAAATGTTCCAGGCAGTTAAACTAAAGTATCACTTAAATTGAAGTGCATGGATCAGTAAGTTATAGCCCGTTTGATATAGTGACATCAATTCCAACATTAAACAGTTCAAACATTTTTTAAACTGGCTTTTGACGAATGATGTCCGCCTAACTATGCTTGACATTCTCTTACTGTCTTTCAATATGGTTGACATTCATGGATTGGCTGGACAGTGTGTTTAACACGCATTGCATGTCTTGAAATAGTATGGTGGTTAGAAACGTATACACTATCTATTTTTAAAATGGTTCGGCTCTCATTACTTGCATATGAAAAAATTGAACTGTTTATATTATAAATTTGTGTTAAACTCTTAAAGCTATGAATCTCAAATAAAGACATAACGAATGAATTTAGCAGACTTAATATGTCATGCCTCGTAAACAAAACTGCTGAATAAAGGTGTAATTTAAAAAAGGCAACGAAGTCCCACTTATCGTTGTTTACATGCATTTAGTTTATGGGGATAATGAAGGAATTCAATACAGGTATGATGGCAATGTGTTGTTATACCATAATAATAATAATAATAAAACACCGTCGGAAAACGGTGCGATTCTGTTACGAATGTGTATTAAAATTAGAATTATTGGTATTGATTAAATTAATCAATCTATTTATGTTGGAATGAGTGTCATCTCTAAAATCTTAACATAATGACAATCAATCTGGATATTCAAGTATACATATTAATGTTATATTAAACTGTCACAATTTGAATAATAACACGGCCAATGAATGTGTTATTATTCTACTTCTTTTAACCATTTAGCCACTGATCCATATCAATCATTGATAATCTAACTATATATGCATCGATTTTTGAATTTTGGGAAAATAACTAATTCGAAAGGAGTTAAAAATAAAACAGATTCAGTGACCGTGTAATTATTTAAGTTGTGACAGGTTAATATTATAGAACTATATTCGTTTTGATCTGCTAGTTTTATTATTATTTATATATCAATACAAACTCCGCCAACACTAAATCTACCCGTTCACTCGCTTAAATATGTATCATAACTTAGACTATTTAATAACGGATTAAATTGTAAAATGTTTGCGAAACAAACTTTAACTTAAAAATGCTAAAAATGGAAAAATTAATGCTAATCTAGAAATTTAAGATAGGAATGCGTTCGTGAAACAGGGCCCTGACATGTTGTATATCGAGAGTTGAAAGATAAAAGGTGCCAACTTCATTTTTGACAAAAAAGACTCTTTGTGTTTTTTCATTAGTACTTAGTGTCCTCTATCATAGGAAAAAAATTCAACCTCAGGTTCTGCCCATAAAAGGTAAAAATTGACAGAAGTATTTAGTATCAAAAGCCTTAAGGTGATTTTTGTAGTGATAAAAGGTGTCAAGTACACTTGGTACCTACAGAATATATATTTTTAGTGGAAAAAGGTGCCATCTACACTTAAAATCATCATTCTAAAAATAATCAACAGTCAAGGTGCATACATGACTTATTTTTGTTCCCTAAGTTATTGTATATGATTTTCTTAGCACATAAACAATTTAATAAATAAATTATGACAAATGCACTTAGCTAATTCTGCATTTAAGAGTTATTATTTTAGAAATAGAAAATTGTTTTTCAACTCAGAATAAAACAGTTTCAGGTTTGAAAATAAAGTTCTAGAAACCATATGTGAAAATTATTGTTACAAATTAAATTGCAAGAAAAATGCGAAGTAAATAAACTTTCAGTATAATGTACATGTATATAGTTCCATAGCAATCTTGAAAAATATAGTCTAATTGATAGAACTTTAAAATAAGCACAAATGTTTGCTGCAAATGATCATAAAACGAAATTCCTACATGGTTTATATAGAATGAAAATAATACTAAAATATACCTGTAGCATTGTTAGTTTGGCACAGATAAGTTATGGCATTTTGGTTCTGTATTTAAGATTTTAATCCTTTACAATGAAAAATGTTTCAGACAAATAAAAGTTTGACTAGGTTTACTGACGCTAACAGAGCTTCGGCCAGACTGAGTAATAAAACTTATTATTGTGCAGCAAAACCGTCAAAAACAACTTGGTAAATCTATGTTCATATTATTCATAATTAATATCTTAGCTTATTAGTAATAAAAACCCGAAGTGTTGAAACACACAGGCTTAGTTAAACTTCTGAAGATAATATACATTGTTTGTAGTATTGCTTGTACTAATTTATAAAATAAATTGATTTAATTGATAATATACATGTACATGTATATTTAGTGAATATAATGTCCTTATTAAAGAGTTATTCTAGTTTATTACCTCTAACCAGTTTCTTGTATAGTTTATTATTGTTTCAAACAAATTACGGTACATATTTTTCTAGATGAAACTGCATTCTTTACTGTCTTAATATTAATATTTGTGATTAACATTATAAAAGTAATGTCAGTAAAAATCACTAGTGTCTTGTTAAGATAAGCCAACACTTATGTTTTATTCCCTTTAATAATTCAGTAAAATAGTAATGACAGATGTTTGAAATCTCCTTTAAATTGTATACATATATTTGTCAAAATTATAGTGGTAAAAGGTGACATCTTACACAGTTGGCACCTTCTACCACTACTGTTTAGAATATTTAGAATATTTTAGGTCCCAAGTGTACGTGGCACCTTTTACCGTTGGAAACTTTGTACTTTTATCATTTTATGTTTTTTTTTATTTGAAAAATAAACCTTATTTGGAATTGGCAATGGTATTCATAGCATGCATGAATGAATGGTATATCTATCGATAGGAAACAAAAGATAATAAATTTTATTGCAGATTAAAAAAGTATTTAAAAAATTAAAAAATTTCTCAATTTCTTAAAATGTGTAAAATGGAAGTTGGCACCTTTTACCTTTTAACCTTCGATATTATATATATTTATAGCCAAATGTATTACTCATATATATTTATATACAGATTTCGCTATTAATAAAAGTATAAAGTAAAATAGTGTATTTTGTTTTACTCCATTTGTAACATCTTGGGCGTGCAATGGTGTCAAGTCGTACTTTCTCTGGCTTAAGGTCACTATATTATATATTCATTAAATCTGATTCATTAGTCATCACATCTGCCTATCAGACAACTGTTTTTAATGCTATGTAACATTTAGCTCCTGTGAAGTAGTTTTTCATGATCCATGTTTGAACTTATTTAAGCAATTACCTAGACTAAAATCCTCTCCAAATTTGATGACAAATGAGTAAAATTTCTGACAACTAGAGTGTTCACAGGGTTTTTCCATATTTGGACTAAGTGACCTTTTTCTTGACCCCAGGTGACCTTTATTAATTTTTTACCTAGAAATTATCAAAGCAATCTTTCAGACCACTTTCCATGATATTTCGTTAAAATCAGAAGCCAAAGCAGTGTGAGCAAGGTTTTCCTATTTTTAGCTCCTGTGACCTAATTTTTCATCCGAGATGAATAATGTCCGAACTCATCTGAGCAATCAACTATACAAGCATCATCACATAGCTTGAAAAGAATTGAGCCTAAAATGTAACAACTAGAGTGTTAACGTGTTTTTTCCATATTTGGACTGTGTGACCTAGCTTTTGAGCCCATGTGATCCATATTCATACTTGACCTAGAAATCATCAAAACAAACTTTCAGACCAATTTCCAGAATATTCCGATCAAAACAGTAGCCACTACAGTTCCAACAAGGTTTTTCAATTTAGCTCCAGTGACCTAGTTTCTCATCCGAGATTACCCATCTTCAAACTCATCCAAGCAACTACGTAGACGAACATCCTGACCAAGTTTGATGACAAATGAGTAAATATGTGACCACTAGAGTGTTCACAAGGTTTTTCAATAATTGGATTGTGTGACCTAGCTTTTGCCCCAGGTGATCCATATTCATACTTGACCTAGAAATCTTCAAAACAATCTTTTAGACCAATTTCCAGGATATTTTATTAGATCAGTAGTCACTACAGTGTTAACAAGGTCTTTCTATTATTAGCTCCAGTGACCTTGTTTTTCATCCGAGATGACCAATGTCCGAACTCATCCGAGAAATCACAAAGACAAGCATCCTCACAAAGTTTGAAAATAATGGAGCCAAAATGTTACCACTAGAGTGAGCTAAAAAGTGGGGTTCTCTTAAAAGAGCACATTATATTCAATTATACTCTATTATTACCCGATTGCTTATATAAGTGTAATTCGATATTTTTAACTTTTTACTGAGTGAACTGTTGACCGGTCAATAGTTTTGACTGTTTCCAGCGCGTACCCTGACGTCACGTAATGACATCACGTACTCTTACTGTACTGATAAAAAGGGAAGTAACTGCTACGGGATTATAGGCTTAACAGACACATTAAACATGTCAAGTACTGTTAAAAAAATAGTAATTGGTCAACAAATAAAACAGTTATTTTATGTGTGATTTGGGAACAGTCTAACTTGTCCCTCGATGTCAGGAATAGTGTTTAAAACAGTTCAAAACACTGTTCCCTCCACCTCGGGCCAACAGTTTGACTATTCCCAAGTCACATAAATATGAAATAACTGTATAATGTTCAATAAACCTGATTAAAGTAAACATGTAAATCTGTGAGCTAATGCTCACTAGTGATACCCCGCTGTTAGAAATATGACTATCATAATGTAACTTTCATTTAACAAAATCTAAAAATATGCTACAAACAGGAAGTAGATGAGCAAGGAGCATGAAATCGCTTTACACCACATGGGACTATGGGATGAAGCAATATGCAAAGTATTAGGCTGCTGCATGTTATAGTTGCTGAGAAAACTGCGACGGAAATTTTGTAACGGACGGACGCACGCACGGACAAGGGTAAAACAGTATACCCCCCTCTTCTTCGAAGCGTGGGTATAATAAGGAGCTTTCAAGGAGCTCAATTATGTAAGCTGCATATCTGCCTTTAACTTGTGTAATGTTGTTATAAGGATTAACACCATGGAAACAAATGGAACTGCATATAACAAAGCTCAATGGCAAAATTGTGATATGAAATCATCAATTTTAGCAATATAATACACAATGTTTATGAACAAATAAATAAATAACTTAAAAGCGTTGAAATATATTTTATTTTTATCATCAAGGCTATATCATCAAAGCAAATTTTTATCACTTAAGATAGATGATGCCGATATGATTTACATGTTCATCTTTGGTGAAAGTATAATGTCCATAGCATAGTTCTTTTTTATTTAAAATATGTAAATGTGTAAATCAAAACTTATATGTAATACAATACTCTCCTTTCCAACCAACCTTACAACTTGTACATGTACCAGACACATGATGACATGTAAAGTCACGTGACATCACAATTTTAATTACAAGAATTTTACAACCCTTGCATGTTCCCGCGGCACATTCTAATGATGGATTGTGGTAAATAAATTTAACATTTTCAGCTTTGCAGAGAATTAATTTTTGAGTACATACAATATGATTCTGAGTGTCCAAAGCCGTTGTGAAAGGTCTGCAGGTAATTCAAATATTTAAATAAGTGAAGAAACTAATTCATTACTGGAAATTCTAAATGTAACGGTGGATGACTTTAACATTAGGCCTTTACTGTAAAGCATATACGAAGAGATATAAAAACCTGGTACATGTAAGTATACAGTAAGGCGCGCGTAATAGTTGAAATACGATCTTTACCATACACGAAGACAATACGCATGTGATTCGTACGTAATACCAGTGTTTATGTTGCCGGACATTTAACTTTCGGCTACTCTACAAATATGTTCTAATCCTAAGGGCAAAATCCTAACCATTGAGACAGACCCGCCTACATTTAATCATTTGAGACCCACCTATAAAATACTATCGGTGATTTATGAGCTTAATGAGGACAGGTTGTATTTTTTGCAAGTTTATTCATTGCGTCAAGTTCTCTCAAAATAAAGAATTATGTGCATATCGTAAGAAACATATTGTAAATCGCATCAATCGTATCGTAATAATAGTATAGTAAACAAACGTTCGTATCGTATAAAACGTATGTTCCTATCTTATAATCTGCGTAAAGATGGTAAAACGCATGGTACGTATTTGACTTTGGGTATGGTATAACGTATGAATCACATGCGTAGTGTCTTCGTATATGGTAAAGATCGTATTTCAACTATTACGCGCGCCTTACTGGTACATGTAAGTATACTAATAGAAAAGGTAGACGACAAAGTGGTTTACAGTATGGCTTAACATTATAAACTATATACATAAATGTGTTATGGAACAATGTACATGCATGTATTAACAATAATTAGAATGACAGTGGAGTCTGATTACAAGTTCAAAAAACAAACTTAATTACAAACATTTTCATGTGATGACATCAACATTTATGGTAAAAAACTTTGAATAAAAATGATTAAAACAATCAAAGTTATAACATTTTAAGAAAAAATAGAGAAATGTGAGTTGTCTGACAGGAGAACAGAGTATACAAGTTCACGTGAAAACGAGAGATAACGAGAGATAACGACACTAAAAGACTCTCTAGGCAGTTGTAGATTCAGATGTACTCAAGCTTTTACAAGTGACGAGTGGCAACTGATCTCTTTTCGAATTCCGGAAGTTAACATATAGAAAAAGAAAAGAAGACAATCGATGCAAACACAACAGACAAACATATTAAATAGAGACATCAAACAAAGACAGAAAACTTCAGACCAGACTCTCAAGTACCAAGTACTATTATGCTAAAAAGTAAGAACAGCATACGGTACGTAAAGAATTCCATCTGTCGAACCTAAATAAAAGTAGCAAACCGGAGAAGTATTTCTACAAGTCTCAAACGACAAGCTACATGGTCACAGAGAAAAAGAAAGTAAGCCTCAAATAAGGTACCAGAGGTGGATAGAAAGTATATCATATCCTTTCCCATAATTCCGTCGCACTGTTGTAGAGCATCATCAAGTGCAGAATATGTGGAGCCCTGACACGTGTCATTTGCTGAAATGTACAGATTGCATAAAAAACGTGTAAACTCAAAACTGCACGTGTCAGAAACCAAAAAGGCTCGATGTGACATATGTAATGAGCACGAACAATTGCATAAAACAGTACCTAGACTGGAAACAAAGTATGATGTATATCAAAGATAAACAATCAACAGCTACAGAAAGAGGGGCTTATAGAAAGCACATAGATAAACGTGAACTGATTGTCGATTTCGTCATAGAAAATGCAATATTACATGTCAACCTGGTAATGTATCAAATTCTTTATATAAAAGAAAGTTAAGAGTCTTAAAATTACTGGGCATTGTTAAGTCGACAAACTTGCCAAACATAAGCTCAGGAGTGAACAAGCAGACGGTCAGCCGTGGGTCAAATGAACTAGACAGTGCAATCATAAGTATTCTAGACCATGATAGTCTATATTATCCTTTAATCGGATTAATCTGTGACTCAAAAATGAACAGAATTACGTGTAATGCATTTGAAACATTCTTGTTAAAACATCTTATACGCCCAGACATTCGTCTATCCAGGAAATCGACAATGTGCAATCTCATATTGAAATGCGGCTGAAGGTTTCTGAAGTATGTTGCTTATTATCCCTAATGAAAATGTTTTAAAATGTACGATTGCAGTTCAAATTAAATCTTCTGCTAAGAATTACTGCAAATATGTTAACATTAAAACAATTTTTTTCTAAAATATCAATAATAACTGGAAAAACACATACCTTACACAAGTAATGGTGAAGATGTTTAGATATTCGAGCCTTTGTAATAAAATGACGTCACAAACAAAACGAAAACGAGAAAGGGTTTCTGCCTTTCTATGGACAGTGGCAAATAACAGTAACTGGGGGGTTGAGATCAGGTTCTAAACTGCATCAAGCTCTTGCCTCATCAGGGTCATGCTATCAAAAAGTGTTGCCATGAAAAAAACGACAACCTGCCGAACACTGTGCAATGTTGCGAGCAAAAGATGTACCGTTTTCCAGATTTAAAACTATAAGTAACTTATGATTTTTTGAAGATTGGCTATCGCATGTTCAATACAAAACTGAGTATTTCATGAACAACGAGACCAGTCAATAAGCGTTGTGTTCGTGTGGTTCCAAGAGTTCTTAGCAAGCAGACTGTTATTTAAGATGCAAGGAAGATAGACATTAATTCAATGCTTAAGTTCATGCCGACAGAATATCAGTTGTGTATGAATAAAATATTAACCGTTCAATTTCTTCTGGCACAAGAATAACCTTTTTCATACCAGATGAGTGTTTCATTCACATTTCTGTTTTCTGTTACCTTAATTTTTTATGTAAATTGCTTAAGGCCAAAGTCTTGTTTATTTATACCCATGTTGTAACTCAAAATGAAGTTCTAAATAAATCTTGAAAAAGTTGCGCTTTCCAAACACTTCGGAAAACCTTAGAACATTTTTGAAACGCGAACTTTGTCAATAAAATGGAGACGACTAAGAACTGTAGCACGCTGAAAAAGGAAAATGTTCACAGGCGTTCCAAAGAGTTCGCTTTAAGTACAAAACAGAGGCAGGAGATGCGACGCGCAACAAATACTGTACAATTTCTGATAAGCCTCACATAGGTAACATGAAAATGTAACTAAAATCAAACTATTTACAGCTCTTTAAGTTCCCAAATTGCGAAGGATTCTTTACTTTTTCAATCATACAGAACAAATATTATCTTTAACAATCATACAGAACAAATATTATCTTTAACAATCATACAGAACAAATATTATCTTTAACAATCATACAGAACAAATATTATCTTAAACAATCATACAGAACAAATATCATCTTAAACAATCATACAGAACAAATATCATCTTAAACAATCATACAGAACAAATATTACCTTAAACAATTATACAGAACAAATATCATCTTAAACAATCCTACAGAACAAATATCATCTTAAACAATCATACAGAACAAATATTATCTTCAACAATCATACAGAACAAATATCATCTTAAACAATTATACAGAACAAATATTACCTTAAACAATCATACAGAACAAATATTATCTTATACAATCATACAGAACAAATATTATCTTAAACAATCATACAGAACAAATATTATCTTAAACAATCATACAGAACAAATATTATCTTCAACAATCATACAGAACAAATATCATCTTAAACAATTATACAGAACAAATATTACCTTAAACAATCATACAGAACAAATATCATCTTAAACAATCATACATAACAAATATTATCTTCAACAATTATACAGAACAAATATCATCTTAAACAATCATACATAACAAATATTATCTTCAACAATTATACAGTTCAAATATCATCTTAAACAATCATACAGAACAAATATCATCTTTAACAATCATACGGAACAAATATCATCTTAAACAATCATACGCAACAAATCTTAAACAATCATGCAGACCAAATATTTTCTTAAACAATCCTGCAGAATATATATATTCTTATCTTATAACCACATTAAGTGTATTATAAGCCTCAACACCTATATTTTCATGTATACTATTTATTTCATTCAATGTTAAAACTCTTTCCATGTGTCTGTAGGTAATTCTATAACAATGACTTGTTTTTTGTTTCTTTTTATTTTCAAACACATCAATGAGTTCAACATTTTCTATCAGATCTCCACCTACAGACCGTACTATGTCATAGAAATCATTCTCATGAAACGTTTCAGGAATCCAGAATGAGATATCATTTACTACAGGTGGATGCTTGCTGAATGGCTGAAAGAAAAATTGGGAAAAAAAAATAATGAAATAAAATGACAACACATCGTTTTGATAGAAATATATTTAATACATGACATAATGACATGAATAACAATATTTTAGATACAAATATTTTTTGTCAAAACTTGTTTCCTCGTCGTACTTGGATAATAAAGATAAGATTAGCCGAGTTAGACAGCACTATACTACTGAAGAGTTGTCACCTTTCTTTAAGACAAGTAGAAAACTTACATAACTTAAGCAGTTTTATTGATATACCAAATCACCTAACACACTTCTTTTATTTTGAAATTAACATGAATGTAAAATTATCTTAGATTTAAAACACTAAGTTGCTATAGTTAATTTAACACATTAACTTGATAAAGTTGCCATGATAAATTTAACACACGAAGTTGCTATTACAATTTAAACACACAAAGTTGCCATGGTAAATTTAACACATTGAGTTGCTATGGTAAATTTAACATATAAAGTTGCCATGATAAATTTAACACATTAAGTTGCCATGGTAAATTTATCAAACTAAGATGCCATGGTAAATTTAACACATAACATTGCCATGATAAATTTAACACATTAAGTTGCCATGATAAATTTAACACACAAAGTTGCCATGGGAAAATTTAACACACAAAATTGCCAAGATTTACTTATATTTTGTTAAAAGAAATCAACATACTAAACAAGTACCTTGAAAGTAATCTGTGTGCTAGGATCTTGTACATCAAATTGAGATGTAAATCTTTTATCTTCACACCAAAATAATCGTATATCTGGTATATCATAAAGTCTCATAGCTAAACGTTCTAAACCCATACCAAATGCCCAGCCTATTTTATCTACTGCACCAGCTGAAAATATAATATACAGAATAAATATTTATTTTACTGAGCTCACAATGATAAAGCCAGAATAATCTATATGTAGTGTTCTTTACGCTCAGTCTATTTAATCAACTGTACTAGCTAAAATATGGTATAAATATTAAATTGTAAAGTAATTTATCAAATAAATAACTTGCTGAAGTAAAGTTTGTCTTTTTATTTAAACATTGCTAGAGTTCTTTCCCTTTACACAACAATTGCTAATTCTGCCCATTTGTTTTAATGCGTACAATTGCTTCTTTTTCTCGGTCTGCAAAATATGTTATAAAAGAAGCTTCTAACCGCTTCTGAACCTGGGTCGATAGCGCAGTTTGTAGGGCATCGGGATTTGGAATCTCGTGTCCTGAAGGGGGTACGGGTTCTTATCCCATCCGGGAGGATATACCCTTCCATGAAAATCAGACAATAATGTCAATTTTCCTCCATTGGTTATATCATATTGAGAAGTTTCTGGCCTTGTGGAAGGGTAGGTGAGTACTGGTTATAGACAAAGATCCAGGAAAGCAAGGTTAGGTGCGCTGGATGCCATGAAATGACCTAAAATGTGTAAATATGGCGTTAAATCCAATAAATTAATAGATATTTGCAAAATACCAAGTGTACATGTATCATTTTATTAAATGTTTTGTATTGTTTTTTTATTACATGTATTTATATTGGGTTTAATGCCGTGTCAACACATTTCGGTTACTTTACAACATCCAGGGCACTTAACCTAGCCTTCCTGGACCCTATAACCAGTACTCACCTACCCTTCCAAAAGACAGGAGGGAAACTTCTCAATACACCTTATTAATGGAGAAAAATTGACATTATTGTCAAATTTTTTAATGGAAGGGTATAACCTACCTGTGAGGGACATTAAATTCGAAATCCCGGTGCACTACTTACTGCATAACAAAATATTGTGCGGAAGCTAAAGATCAATATTCATGAGACCTATTTTCGAGGGAAAGAGAGGTATTATTCATTTTGTGCTCTACAAGATGTCATTTAACTCTTTGTCCAGAAAGAGAAATTGCTTGTTTATCTTAGATCACATTACTATAGGCCCTTATACAACATGAACAAGAAATGTTATGTGGAAATCACATTAAAGCCAGATTAAAAATTTTTAACGTAAAAATTACAAAGGGCAATAATCCATAATAAAGCCAGGCAGAGTTGTGGTTACTTTCTAATTCTGTTCATTACATGGTATGATGTCATTGTATGAAGTTTCATAAAGATCTGACCATAAATTGCAAAAATATATGCTATATTGAAAACTTTAACACAATTGTTTAAGAAACCACCTAACTGCCCACCCTTCCGTTTTTTGCCAAACTTTAAGCCCAAATTTTTCGTTGAAAAATCCAGCTAAAAATACATATCTTATGATATGAACCTAGTCTACTCTGTTCATACCTAATTAACATGGCATTATTACCACTCAGTCACAATCTATATATAGATTATTTAAAAGTTAAATTATAAAACAAGAATTTAAGTTTACAAGTCATAATTTGGTGGAAAACTACGACATCTGTACAAGACTAAATATAAGGCATTCAAACCGTTTTTTCATCATGTAACAGGGGCCGTTAACAGGTGCCTTCCCCAATTGAAATTACTTTAAAATCATGCAGTTTTCCCCAAATTTGGAGTTTAACTTGGATTTTTGTTCCCCTATTTATGAAATTGCGATACAATTTCACCAAATGTTGTGTATAAAAAAAGGCCCCTTCCCCAAATACTGAAAAAAGCTCTGCCATTCAATCATAGTTAAATTATTTATCGGTGTTGTCTAGTCAAAACCTCGTAACTTTACCTTTCTTGAATGACAGTTATGAGGTTTTGAGTAGACAACAACGTTATGCTTTGTGAGATAAGAAAAATTAAAATACCTTTCTTCAATATATCTTGTTTTATTACACCACAACCTAAAACTTCCATCCATTTATCTTGATATAATATTTCAAGCTCCCAGGATGGATGAGTGAATGGAAATTGTTCTTCAACCCATCTATACTTTATACCTAAAATAATACAATAATAAATACATGAACACTTTATATCTAAAATATTACAATAATAAATACATGAACACTTTATAACTAAAATAATACAATAATAAATACATGAACACTTTATATCTAAAATATTACAATAATAAATATATGAACACTTTATATCTAAAATAATACAATAATAAATACAAGAACACTTTATAACTAAAATATTACAATAATAAATACATGAACACTTTATACATCAACACTTTATATCTAAAATAATACAATAATAAATACATGAACACTTTATACATCAACACTTTATATCTAAAATAATACAATAATAAATACATGAACACTTTATATCTGAAATAATACAATAATAAATACATGAACACTTTATATCTAAAATATTACAATAATAAATACATGAACACTTTATATCTGAAATAATACAATAATAAATACATGAATACTTTATATCTAAAATATTACAATAATAAATACATGAACACTTTATATCTAAAATATTACAATAATAAATACATGAACACTTTATATCTGAAATAATACAATAATAAATACATGAACACATTATATCTAAAATAATACAATAATAAATACATGAACACATTATATCTAAAATATTACAAAACAAACAAAATACATATTGGCCTCTTTGGGCCAAAGTAGCCGCCCGGCTATCTAAGTTGGTAGCAAGCAAGTCTGCTAATCGAGGGGTCATGTATTCGATTCCCAGCCTGGGCATACTTTTGTGGAGTTTGGTCATGAAATTATTTCTATGGCCATTGGAGGGAGACATCCTACCAATGATTTTTAATTATGTAGGGCAGTTGTCAGTCACTGACAAAAGTATGTGCTTAGTAGTTGGTTAACAGCTAAATCAAGAGATTTAGCCTTTACAGGAGTGAATGGATATTGTTCCTCAACCCATCTATACTTTATATCTGAAATAATACAATAATAAATACATGAGCACTTTATACATGAAAACTTTATATCTAAAATAATACAATAATTACATACATGAAAACTTTATATCTGAAATAATACAATAATAAATACATGAACACTTTATATCTGAAATAATACAATAATAAATACATGAACACATTATATCTAAAATAATACAATAATAAATACATGAACACTTTATATCTAAAATAATACAATAATAAATACATGAACACATTATATCTAAAATAATACAATAATAAATACATGAACACTTTATATCTAAAATAATACAATAATAAATACATGAACACTTTATATCTAAAATAATACAATAATAAATACATGAAAACTTTATATCTAAAATAATAAATACATGAAAACTTTATATCTAAAATAATAAATACATGAACACTTTATATCTAAAATAATAAATACATGAACACTTTATATCTGAAATATTACAATAATAAATACATGAACACTTTATATCTAAAATAATAAATACATGAACACTTTATATCTGAAATATTACAATAATAAATACATGAACACTTTATATCTAAAATAATAAATACATGAACACTTTATATCTAAAATATTACAATAATAAATACATGAACACTTTATATCTAAAATAATAAATACATGAACACTTTATATCTAAAATATTACAATAATAAATACATGAACACTTTATATCTAAAATAATAAATACATGAACACTTTATATCTGAAATATTACAATAATAAATACATGAACACTTTACATCTAAAATATTAAAATAATAAATACATGAACACTTTATATCTAAAATATTACAAACAAACAAAATACATATTGGCCTCTTTGGACCAAATTAGCCGCCCGGCTATCTCAGTTGGTAGCAAGCAAGTCTGCTAATCAAGGGGTCGTGGATTCGATTCCCAGCCTGGGCATACTTTCGTGGAGTTTGGTTATGAAATTATTTCTACCGCCATTGGAGGGAGACATCCAACCAATGATTTTTAATTATGTAGGGCAGTTGTCAGTCACTGACGGAAGTATGTGCTTAATAGTTGGTTAACAGCTAAATCCAGAGATTTAGCCTTTCCGGGAGGAGTGAGTAGGTTGACTGGCCGCCGTTATATGACCTATAAATTGTGTTGCTACAGCGTTAAACCAAACAAAGCAAACACACTTTAGGCTATATAGATCCAGTCAGAGTCATTTTTACTAAACAACTGCTGCCTCTGTGCGTGTGATTTTTCAAGCCTGACCTAGCCACAAACTGTAAACAGACTGTGAATAAAAGGGCCAGACATCAAAGGTCATCCAATTGCCCCTGATGACCTATATTTAGGCTCGGGCAATCTGTTACTGCTTGTAAATATTTTGTTCGGCAAGCAAAACATATTGCAGATTGTTCGAAAAAGCAACCTTGTTTATCAATCTCTGTCTAGCCTTGAAGTTGTGAATTTTTTTCCTGGCATCACTTAGGGGGAGTGGAGGAGAGGGTCATGATCAAATAATCTTTGTGTCAACTAGCTTTTATTGAGACAAAATATAAAATATCATCAAAAGTCCAAAATTTCCTCTTTTAGAACAGGTTTTCCAAGCTATTTTGAGAGGTCACTGCTAATCACTGACTATTACTGGACAATTTGTTTAGAATTGCTTCATGAATGCTATCATAATTAATGTCAGCAGTATGTGACCTGTACAGCTAGCTTTCATAAAGAACATTCAGTGAGAATGTGAGTTGAAAATTTCAGATTTGATTTTTATCATATTGAGCCATACAATTCTGTGTGAGACATAATTAACTCACCTGTTCCAAATAAAGATTTAGCTAATTCTTGTAAACTATTCTTTAATTCAGTTGCTACAGCTAATGCTGCCTCTAATGAATGTTCTCCTTGTTTTAATTCTGTAAATGAACCATTCTCAAATAAATTCAGTTTATCTATGTCCTTAGCTTTTCTAAATAACTGAAAAGAGAAAATAACATTTTGAATATAAAGTTGATATAATACTTTTAAATATTGATTATTTATTTATTTATAGGAGTTAACGCCGTGTCAACACAATTTAGGTCATTTTTACGGAGTCCAGCGCACCTAACCTAGCTTTCCTGGACCATTGTCTATAACCTGTACTCACCTACCCTTCCACAAGGCCGAAAACTTCTCCATATTATCTAATCAATGGAGGAAAATCGACATTATTGTCAAATTTTCATGGAAGGGTATAACCTCCTCGGGTGGGATTCGAACCTGCACCCCCTCGGGCATGAGTATCCAAATCCCGGCGTGCTACCAACTGCGCTATCGACCCGGGTTCAGTAAGGCAGGATACAGTTAACGTGATACCTTACATGAGATTTTAGTGATGATCTTACCTGATGTTTTGAGAACAGTCTTACACCATCAAGTTGATGAAAGACGGGATAATGTGTAGCATCTACAGTATCTCGTCTATAAACATCTCCCGTTATAAGAAAACTATCTAAACCCGATGATATCAAGTCTCTCTGATGAGCAGTAGTGTGGGCTCGTAACATATGTGTTTTATTCAGATAATAGCTATCTGTTAGACTCCTACTTGGATGATCAGCTGGAACTAACAGATTATCAAAGTTTTGTTCTAACGTAACAACTGGACTGATGTCATCATACATAGAAAATATAGGATTTCCAGCTTTTAGATATGTAGCATAGAAAAAATTTTGTATTTGTTTATTGATAAGTCCAATAGGATGGTTTTTCTTGGTGTGAAGTTTCTTCCCAATCTTGTTTATTACTGATGGAGTGATGTTTGTATACTCATCACATGGATATGTATGTCCTAGCACATCAGTAGCTAACTTAGCGGCTGGTTTACTGCACATACATCGTAAATATACTTTGTATTGACTCAACTTAAGAACCAATCTGAAATGAGAACAAAATGAAAATTACATTAAATTTTTTATACAAAGAGGCTAAGTTAGGCACAATTAGCAACCCAAGCTGGTTTTCAAATTTACTAATTGTTTATTAAAATTAGTCTCAGATTGGAAACTAAACAAATGTAATGTGGAAACCACATTAAAGCTGAATAAAAAAACTTAACGCAACAATTACAAAGGGAAATTATCCATAATAAAGGCAGATAGAGTTGTGGTTACTTTCTAATTCTGTTCATCACATGGTATGTTATCATTGTATGAAGTTTCATAAAGATCTGATAATAATTGGCAGAAATATATACCGGTAGTATAGACAAACTTTAATGCAATTGTTATCAACAATTGAAAGATTCAGCTTATAAAATCAAATATAGACTGGATATGCAACTACACAAGTATCAACCTGTGTCTCAAGGAGTGATGTCAATACTGACATGATAAAATGTTGGTTTTCATGGAATGAAATGGCTTGCCTGGTTCCCAGTCATACTTTGTCAGGTGAAAGGATGACAGGCAAAGCAGAATAATGGCAGCACCCAATGTAATGCAGTAGGTATTGGATTAATATGTTTTCAAATCCCGCCAAATGAAGCTAACAAGCATTTATGATTTATATACTTTAGGACAAGTTTATTTTATAGAACAATCCATTTTTAACCCAGAAGGTAAAACAAATTAATTTTTTAAAAAGGGAGGTAATTTATCTCTTTTTCCCTAGCTGATCTTACTCAATACTATGCATAGATTTAAAATGATAATATAAAGGAATAGATTTCAATCAAAATGCGAAATGAATAGTTTAAAAGGTTTAATGCTACATAATTTTAGATAATTAAAAGGTATTAATTACAATTCCAAACATGTCAGAAAAAGTAAAAAATTTACACTAACTTTTCATTTCATCAAGGGGAGATAACTTTCAAAGCCATATTTACTGATTAATAAAGAAATTGTTCAAAGCCTTCTTGTATACAAAAGGGACACAGCTCTAGACGAAGTCACTGAACAAAATGACAATTGCTGTCCGTTCCAATCACAGTTGCCCATCCCATTACAAAACCCCCAAAAAATTGTTAATTTTTATTTAAACATGCTTCAATTATCATAAAAACGCCAAATACAAAAGTTCCAGCCAAAAGCCAAAATTGTGTTTTGTAAAAATTATAAGGCATCCAACTCGATGAAATCGTTCTGAATTTTACTCGGAAGAGATGTGACAGGTCACCTTTCCAAGACTAAACACCCGTTTTCCAATGGTTATGCGCTAAGATTGTACCGATCAGTTTACTTGAATTGTTATTGTTTATCTCCCATGTCGACCATTTTTGTGAATGAAGATACACGCGCATCACATTTGTTATGAGTCATTTCATAGCATCCAACAAGATAAAGACGACATCCAATGAAATGACTCGTAACAAATGTGATGCGTGCGCATCACCATTCACAAAATGGTTGAGACGGCAGTTAAACAATAGCGATTCGATTGGTTTTTCTGTACATTTGGGCGAAATTATTAATATATCCTAATTAAAAACATGTTACTCATAGCTCCACCCGAAACAAAACAATATTTCAATTCAAGAAATGCCGTCATTACCTAAATCAATTAATTGAGTCCCAAAACAGGACAAATGCAATCAGCGTAAACTTATTTTTGCACACTATCAATCAATAAACAACCAGTGCAGAAACATGTGTTAAAAAGATGCGCTGTGATTGACTACTCATCTTTGAAGGCGACGTATCGAGCGTTGCGATTGTTCGATACTACCTGAGCAGTCACCTTACCGAAGGCGGTTATTATTGATTTTATGGGCGGAGTAATGCCTACCGAGTGACAGCTGGATGACACTGTGATAGTAATTATCAGATTAGAGACGCTCGGCGACTGTTCATAATCGAATTTGTCTGCAATTTCAAAGTCACTTTTTTCGGCTTTGATCTTTGAACAAGGCGAGGTCAGCGATGGTAAGGTGACAACTTCGCCCGAATCACCCTCAAGGAAGATCCCAGCAGTCACAATCCTTCCAAGTAAAATTTTGAAGGATTTCATCCAGTTTGATACCTTATATGTTTTATTAAACAAAATTTTGGCTTTTGGATACAACGGGCACCTTTGGTTTCAATTATACATGTTCAGTTCAAATTATAATCCAACTCAATAAATAAGACCATACGTAACAGAAAAATGTCAAAATGATGAAAAAGTTACATACGGTCTTTTATAGCGAGCTCGAAGAGCGGGCCCTTTGAGCTTTACCGTAACGTGAATATGTTTCTGTGCTATACCATTGAATTTCAATAAAATAGCGGAAGTTGACTTTAGTGGACGCCGGAAGTCGATATTTGAAACCAAACTGCACATATCAGAAGTGCTTTTATGGGCTGAAGAGGTTGGGGTATATTTTTTGGCTAAAAAGATTCACTGCATTCATGGCATTATGCTATCTTTTAAACCTGCAAAAATGTGCAAACGCAATATTTTACTTAACTTACTCTTAGATTGTATTTTAAAATAAATATTTGATCGTTTTACTCACTACTTTCCGCATTTACATGTGTAAATGTGTTTAAACCGTTTTTTGCACTTCGGACAGGATTATTGATTGATGTTGGTGCAAAATAAAATGATAGTGTCAATAAAGCAGGTTTACAACGACATTAAATGTTTTAAGTGACATTTTATTGTTTTTAACGCTTAACACCGCAAATCAAGGTTAGTCCTGGATATATAAAAATGAAAATACTGAAAAACATGATTTAGACATTTTTACAAACTAATGTAACTTTAAATCATTTATAGAACATTATAGTTCATATTCCATTATGTATAACCTAAATAAATGTTAAAACAAAACTAAGGCAATTGAAAAACATTTTGACAGATACAAGTGTAATGGGTTTTCACGACCCTGTTTCTACTTTCACTTTAGTTTTAGACATTTTGCGTATCATCATTTCCTTAAAAAATATTCCAAGTAAACGAAAATTGACAAAAGTTAGAAATTACTAACCTGATGTCCTTCGTCAAAAACGACATGCTGTCAAATTATCCCAGTTTCGTTATCAGATAAAAATATTAATGTTACTTCAAGGGCGCCGCCATATTGGGAGCGGTCTAAAATACTGACACACATACACTGACACTACATACAATGAGGCAGGTTTATTCGGCGGATAATTATTCAGATTCGGCACAGAAACTATCAAATAGGTTTAATGGACAGTTAAAGCATTTTTTTTCATTCAATTATCTTGAATTTTGAGTATAATATTTAACACATATATGTTATTTGATAGAAATGTAAAAAGTGAAGAAAAATAATTTAGATTTACCAGGGAATTAGATGACTCTGGATAAACCCAATATAGTCCTCTATTTTAAAGGCTATTTTTACTGAAAAATAATCAGTAAAATCCGATTTTGATTCAGTGGTGTAGATAAGATCCAATAAGTACAAGTCACTTTTTAGTATAAATTTAATGGCTCTATAGGAATCTTTAATATCCCCTGATTCAAAATATATGGCACGTGTTATATGTATAACCTTTCTCTGTTTTTATACAGAACTAAGGACCTTGATGCACTTCAACAATGGGAAAGAGACTGGTTGATGTCATTAAACCCATCTAAATGTGAAGTCTTACATATTATATAACCAGGAAACGAAAGCCAATAAAGACCCAGTATACTATCTATGAGCAACCACTGACAGCTGTTAAATGCCTTCTTGCGACGCAACTTATCCAGTTGCCCCACTGACATTAAGTCCCGCATCTACTCAGCGGTTGTAAGACCTGTCCTAGAGTATGCCTCCATAGCTTGGGACCCACAAACAAGCACCTGCGCCAGAAAGCTCGAAGCGGTCAAGCGCAGAGCAGCAAGATTCGTCAAAGGTGACTACCGAACGACAGCTAGTACGTCCCAAATGAAAGCTGACATTGGGTGGCAGACACTTGAGCACAGAAGACAATAGGCAAAACTGACGATGATGTACCGTATCACCAATGGCCTAGTTGACATACAACCACAACCGTATCTTCGCCAAGCCTCCAAAACAACCCAAGGAAACAGCATTTGTTTCACTGGTCCATACTGCAGAACAGACTATCTCTGCCAGTCATATTTCCCTCGGCGAAAAGACTGTGGAACCAGCTGCCGGATCACATCGCAACAGCTCCAAGCTTGAAGCATTCAAACAGGGACTGGCCGAGACGTAAAAAACAATGATATCAGTGCATATAGTTTTAAAGGTTTTAACTTGTTTAACTTTTGTGCCACACCTCGTCTTTTACCTTACACCTGTGCGACAATACCCCAGAGGGGGATTTTGCGCAGTAACTGGAAGAACCCGGGTCGATAGCGCAGTTGGTAGCGCGCCGGGATTTGGATACTCGTGCCTGAGAGGGTGCAGGTTCGAATCCCACCCGGGGAGGTTATACCATTCTATGAAAATTTGACAATAATGTCGATTTTCCTCCATTGGTTAGATAATATGGAGAAGTTTCCGGCCTTGTGGAAGGGTAGGTGAGTACTGGTTATAGACAAGGGTCCAGGAAAGCTAGGTTAGGTGCGCTGGACGCCGTGAAATGACCTAAATTGTGTTGATACGGCGTTAACTCCAATAAATAAATAAATATAAATAAATAAATAAGAAGAAGAAGAGCTCGTTTGATGGAGAGCTGTGACTTAAAAAGTATGTTTCTGCAGCAGTTCAAAACACTGACTTTTGAAGTCTTATTTTACTTAATATTTTTTTCTGCAGCAGTAATTGACACAGATCTACATATTGAAGACCCGCGGAAACTCTTAAATTTTGAAAATCATCTATATTTATGAAACCTGTATTTTTATTTTCAAAAAGTACAAACATTTGCGTCTCCCGACCGTGCATTGAATTTTACACATATTTGACCAAAATTTATAAGAATAGATGCATCATACATGCAATTGTAATCACATAGAAATTTGGACTCGGGTTTTCTCCAGACTCCATGCCTAGCTTACCACAGAAAGTAGCGAACTCTTCTGTAAATAATCAAAATATCCAAATAAAGGTTTCGTATGCACGTTACCATGGTGTTTAGTTGGCGACGGTTAAAACATACCATCTGAGGTACAGGTCGTCAACGTAAACATTGCGTATATAAACATAAACAGTTTCATTACACACCAGTATTTAGGGATGAATTATTTACAATTTCATAGTTTAATCAGTTTACACTTATTTTATCAACATATCGTTATATAAAACTTACAATGCATATACAGTGCATATACACTATTTAAAATAAATGTTACATATAAAAAAGGTATGTTAAAATCAGTAAAATGCTATTCATGCATTAGCTTATGAATCACCCATTCAGTGGACAAGTCCATTGTTTAAAGTACAAAAACACGCATGACCTAGAATACGACCTGTATGTGTAGTGAAGACGATGCTTATTATAAATCAATATTTTGAAATGGTTTGACCATTTAAATTATATTTTACAAATGTACAAAGAGATGCATGAATGCACCAATTTTGATCATAATCTTTTTTTCCAAATTATCGGATGAATGCTTTTGCAGTAATATAAATCTATGGGTTGAGCGATATCTTTTCGGTAGTTCCTATTTTCGCGTCTTTTTCTTTATTTGGGTGGTATGTGTCGGCCTGGTAGGGAGGCACGTGCCCCCTTTACCAAAAGTGCTAACAAAATTGTTACAGAGATTGTAAGGAAAATACATTATTATGTAGCATGTCTTTTTATACACATATAGAAAATCTATAAATTGTATCTCAAAGAAGAATGATTTATTTACCCAGAAAAGTTTTATGAATATTATCTTTTAATCATTTTAATATGATTTTAAATGATACATCACAATGAATCATTCTATGCACCAGGGGCGGATCCAGGATTTTTTTCTAGGGGGGTCCGAACTTTTCTAGGGGGGGGGGGGCGCGTCCGAACCTCGAACCACAACCACATTACACACATTTTGCAGAAAAAATGCAACATATTGATAATAAAAACTACATAAACATCAAATCTATGTTAAGCACCGAGAAAAATTGCTTCATGCTTCTTAAAAATGACTTACATGCAAGAAATTCACTAATGGACAGGTACAATTTCCAAATTATAGGGGGGGGGATAGGGGGGGGGGAATTCTAGGTGCATGAAATTTCCCAAGGGTTCGCAACATGTTTCATTTACATGTTACTTTACGTTACTTTTGATGACTGTATATAGTATAGAATTTAAGTGAGCGGGTCATTTTCTAGGACAATTGTTAATCTCATAGTCAAAATTTTATATGAAATTCAAAATATCCGCATAGATTTTGATTAAAATTTTTAAAGTTGCATTTATTAAAAGCAATACTCAGATACAGAAATATTTTATATTTCATTTTCATTTATAAGACACTTTACATGTTGTCATACTTAACATCTTACTAGAGAGTATCTGTCAGTGTCAGGTGAAAAATGAACACAAAAATATCGCGAATAAATCGAGTGTTACAAGTTGTAAGAAAGATGACAACTTTATCACATACTGAATATAGTAAGAATAAATATTATTGATTAAGTTTGTATGAATTATATTTAAAGTTCATTCCTTCTTAATTGAAATAATCACAATTTATTTCACCACCTTACCGGATCAGAACTGGGTACAAATCCATGGGGGGGGGGGGTTATAGAAGACGAATGACGTCTTGCGACCTCATCTCCAGTAAAGTAAAGTAAAGTAAAGTAACACGTTAACGTCTCAGTTCTTCAACTTCAAGCTCAACTTCAGTTCAGAATCAGATAATATGAGATATATCCTTCTGGAAACAAATCACATTTACAAGCAGGCTTTGACAGATTCAAGCCTCATGCAATTTTTTTTCATTAAGTCAGTGATTCAGTGCATTCAAACAAGTAATTCTACTGCATTCACAAAACACGACAATCATCACACTCCAGGCTAGGCAAGTAGACAATATTCTTAATCACAAACCCAGAAACTGTTGGTTTGATTCTTTAGTGGAGCCTACATACATGTACCTTCTTGGAGTTTTGTCATAAATTATTTTCTATTGCCATTTTATCCTGTCACAATCAATTAGGATATATGTCAATTACTGGTGAAAGCATGTCCTTAGTAACAGTTAAAGATTAAGTCCAGAGATCAAGTCTGTCCCAGGATATTGTGCAAGTTGAATTACCACCTAAGTTTTACTTTAACATGTGAAAGCACCATAATTTCTAGGGATGTAGCGGTTAACCAATATACCGGTTAATAATGCAATACAAATTCTGGCGGTATTTAACCGGTCCTTTTTTCCCTGAACAGGATTTTGAAGTTATGTGCCATACTGATTGTTTTATCAGAATCTGAAATCTTGATGTTTTAATTAATGTTAAAATGTGTTGAAAATTTGAAACAATCTTATTTTGCTTTAAATGTTAAACACGTCGTCAGTTGAGAGAATAATTCTCTTTGCAAGTCCATTTCAAAACATGCATATTTCCAAAATAAAGTCAATTTAACTCAAGTCATTCAAATTGTTGTTTAATAGATTATTTGAAAATACACATATGCGTGTAATGAATGCAATACACATGCATTAATTCATGCTTTGCATGTCTTCTCAAAAACCGATACATATTGCAATATATTGCAATACAGTTTTTACCGTATTGTTACACCCCTAATAATTTCATTATTTTACTCAAGATGTTCATATTTTCATTTAATTGGCTGTGTTTGTTATCACTACATGTTGTATCTTTTCTGTTTTTGTACAGAGAATATTTTAGTTGACAACGTTGGAGGCATAGTGACTATTGCTATAAATCGTCCTGAAAAAAGAAACTGTGTAAACCCAGCAACAGCTAAAGAACTTGTTCAAGCATTTAATGACTTTGAAAAAGATGAAGAGGCAAAAGTTGCCGTTCTGCGTGGGACAGGTAGGTGTTTAAAGTCCGTTCTCAAGTCTACTTCCATTTACATTTTCAGCATACTTGAACCTATCAAACATTTGTCAGTCACTGTAGGTCAGTAATATCACTGAAGTCACCTTAAAGACTTGAAGCCTAGGAGTGAAGCAATCACAAATAATTGTTTTAAGCCAAGGTTATATTAGTTGTACACTGGTCGGTGAAAGAATCTGGTATATCTTTATTCTTCCCTTAGTTCCTACTGCTTGTTGTATGTCATAAAAGATATCGAGGGTTGCCTGCAAGACTGTAGTAACTCACACTTTAATGCAGTGCACTTACAACAGTCTTTTGGGTAACACTTGATATATTTTACTATGTATTTAGTAATTTCACGGCATTGTATTGTGATGGGTAGATTTTGATAGCAATGGGCAAAAGTCACGTGACATAAATCTTTTTGATTTGTATTTTTATGCAATCATTGTACAGCCCATTTCCGTTAAAGGTTACATAGAAAGAGCATTTTTTTTGCAACCATATAAACAATATTTCGATCAACAGGGCAACACACCAAAAATCAGCATTTTATATTGACACATTTCCGCAAATCCTTTCGACAAACTTGAAAGCTCGCCAGTTTTTAATTTGTTCGAATGGATTGTTTTCTCGTGTCCGAGTAATTTTTTTATGTGTAAAAATGTCTTTTGAACCTTACATTTCTAAGTTTCTATATTTGATGGCATGTTATTATATAATTATACCCCCGCTTCGAAGAAGAGGGGGGTATACTGTTTTACCCTTGTCCGTGCGTGTGGCGTGTGTGCGTCCGTCCGTTACAAAATTTCCGTCGCAGTTTTCTCAGCAACTATAACATGCAGCAGCCTAATTTAATACTTTGCATATTGCTTCATCCCATAGTCCCATGTGGTGTAAAGCGATTTCATGCTCCTTGCTCATCTACTTCCTGTTTGTCGCATATTTTTAGATTTTGGCAGGGGTATCACTAGTGAGCATTAGCTCACAGATTTATTTGGCTAGTAATTACTGTCATCTAAGGCTGATGACCACACAAACACTTGGTTTATATTGGTGGGTTTCTTGTAGCGTGTACATTCAACTGGCATCTTCTAAGAATCTTTTCTTGCATATTTTTCAATTATGAATTTCACTGTAAATTGTTGTAAATTTTACTATATGGGCGTCTTGCAATAAAGTTTTCTCTTTTGTACTTATACATGTAACTAGAAATTATTATTATTATTATTATTATTATTATTATTATATACCGCATTTGCGCTCTTTTCATATTGAATATATGTTCAAAAGCATACAAAAATATGTACAAGACTACAATGCAGCTCATAGATTCAGTGTGCATGTGTACATGAATAATCCAAACTCCATTGGAACACAACAACAATTAAAGCCCCATTATCAAAAGTAACACTGTTTTTTGACTGCAGAAAAAATAGACATTTATCTATTTCAAACTACTCTTATTAACAAGATTTTTTTTATTAAATGCAAATATTGCTTTAATAATTTATTGCATTTCAAAAGTGAAAGTAGATTGAAACCGAAAGTAGAATTTGTTGTCTGTACTCAGGGCCGGATCCAAAGGATAAAATTGAGCGCTAGAAAACCTTCCTTACGCACGTATTTGAATGTTCATGTTTAATTTGTTGGTTTGATATAATCTAGTTAATTTCAAAAAATAATAATCATTTTTTCACATAAAATGCTAAGATTTCGAAAAATTATGCATGTTAATTTTAAGTTGTATAAAATCGCCAAATGTAATGAGAAAATTCGCCGATTTTACGTATGAAAATTGCCGATTTTAGATACTTTTTGTTAGTACATGTAATTTGTAAAAAAACTAAAAAGTACTACTTTAAACAATAGTTTTGATCTCAGTATGTTTAAGATAAAGTCTTGTTAGAGAAAAAAGACTGCTCTAAATAACATAATTAAGCTCTAAAACTATTTTGGATCAGGTATATTGAACATTAGCATATAAATTAATATACCGTAGTGAGCTCTTATAAAAGTACCCTACTTTTTAAGAAATGGACAGTTAGTCAATCTCAAATTAAGAAAGCAGAATGGTTTGAACAGTTTATTGTGTCTCTACTTCATATTATATTCTGGCAACTTCATGTTTGTTAAACAGTTTTCAAGTCTACTGTTGATTATTATATCTTCATATAGAGGCTTTAGTTGTTTGTATTAACAGATGTTGGCATTCAGATGTGTATAATGGTAGAGAAAATATGGTTTCCAATGTCTTAAATGTCTACTTTTGTCTGGTGAATGTTCTGTTTTTATACAGGTTTACTTATCATAATCTAAAATTCTCAGTTCTAATATTTACCTGACAAAATATTTGTTTACAGAGGTTGACTTAAAGGTAATGATATTTTTGCATTTGGAACTCCTCGGCCATTCGCTACAAATAACCTCGGACATATTTAGACGCCATTTTGGAAAAACTCGTGTTGAAGTAAACAAATACACAATCCTTAAGGCGATGACTGAAGTTACGTTTTTAGTCCGTAAATTTGAAATTACTCATTTCAATGTTCCGATGAACAATATTTGGTTCAATTTAAAACAAATTAATATGTTTAGACAAAGATCTGTGTGAATACTATCTAAAGGAACTATATATTATGTAACCATTACGTGCTTTGCCTCGCATAGGTAGTAAAATCACTAAAATCCAATGAAGACCCCCCAAGAATCCTTCCGAGATTATTCATCCATGAAAGGTCAAGGTAATCTGAATGGATATTTATGATGTACACATATTTCTATTTAAAGGTAGTGATTTTTACACACACATAAAATTGTCTCTTTTGTAAAGGTGGTAATTTTTGTGCTGGTTATGATCTGTCATCATTAGCTTCATCAGAAATCAAAGATCTACAATTACAGTATTCAGATGGTATAGCTCCTATGGTAAGTTTATTTTTTCTTTCATGCTTTACGGTGAAACGTCGGGTTATTCAATGAAAGTAGACGATGAAAATATAAATTTTATATTCTTATCGTAGTGAAAATATAACCTTATATTTTCATCGTTCATGACGTCATATTAGAAGATAAATGACGTCATATTGGAGTAGAAATGACGTCACATTATAATTGTGTAAAATACATCAAATAAAACACAAAACTAAGTATGAAAGAAACGGAATTGAGTGAGCTCAGAAAACATATTTTCACAAGTGGCATAGTCACGAGTGAAAATGTCATTTTCTGAGTTCACGAGTTGAAATAAAAAAGATCTTGCACCAAAGTTGATGAATATCCTCTATGTATTTGTTATTTTCAATGTTTGGAGGTGCCATTTTGATGGACTACTTTTTCATATGTGCCAAAGAAGGAACAGACATAGACAATAAATAACACCAGTTAGAAGCACACGCTGTCGACGTACCCACGAAAAAAATGTTCAAACACATTTTAAACCGGTATATAAAGTATTATATTATGTGTGTTTAGAAAACAAATGTGGGGAGGCCAACAACCTGTGGTCTGAAGCATTTAATAAACAGAAAATTTGTTTATTTTGCTGTAAAAGTGATTTTATTTCACTTGTGAGCTAAGGATATAATATTTTCACTTGTCACCACAAATCTATCATACAAATGTCTTCTATATATTTTCTTTTGATTGGGTTTAACACAGTGTAAACACATTATAATCATTTTACTGAAGCCAGCTCTCCTAACCTAGCTTTTCTGGACCTTTGTCTATAACCAATACTCGCCTACAATGTACCTTACCACAAGGCTTGACAACTTTCTTATCATTGGGAGAAAATCAACATTATCGTTGTAATTTCATTGATTTTCATATAACCATCTTGGGTGAGACTCAAACCAGCAACTAGGGATGTAACGGTTAACCGATATATCAGTTAATATTGCAATACAAAAACTTCTGACGGTTTTAACCGATTCGTTTTTCTTTGAACCGGTTTTTCTAGTTATGTTCCATACAGATTGTTTTTGTCAGAGTCTGAAATTTAAATGTTTGAATAAATGTTAAAATGTGTTCGTAAATGTGAAATATTTTTGTTAAGTGGGAAAGTAATTAACCTTGAAAGTCCATTCAAAACCTTTTTTCTAACTTATTCAAACATTTGCATAATACGTGAAGATCATTTGAAAATACAAATATCTATGTACAATTTTGATCAAATTGAGACGATGCACGCGCGTTAATTCTTGCAAAACATGTATGCCCAAAGAACAATAATTATGTACTGCAATATATTGCAATACGGGTTTTACCATATTGTTACACCCCTACCATGGCAGCAACCCTTCTGAGCATTAGATTCAAAGTCCTGGACATAGCTTACTGTGTCATGAACCTGGGAGAGTTTATATAAAATGTACATTGTAAAGTCTGTTATATGTGGGCAAAAATATCAACTATATTGTAATATTTTAAAAAGACCATCAAGAATGTGTTTAAGTAAATTTGTAAAAGATGGTTACATTTTAAAGGGACCACCAACAATGTGTTGTTGTAAATTTGTAATAGATTGTTATATTTTAAAGGGACCATTAAGAATGTGGTTTAATAAACATTTAAAAGATTGTGATATTTTAAAGGGACCATTTAGAATGTGTTTTAGTATACTTGTAATAGATTGTTATATTTTTAAGGGAACATCTTGTATTTGTTTCACTAAGTGTTGTACAGATTATTGTATTTTAAAGGGACTGTACACAAAGTTGTGTTTCACTAAACTTGTTATAGGTTGTTATATTTTAAAGGGACCATCAAGGATGTGTTTTACTAAACCTGTTATAGGTTGTATTGATGGCTATGCTGTGGCTGGTGGGTTAGAGCTAGCGCTACTTTGTGATCTACGCGTTGTTGAAGAATCATCTATAATGGGTGTATTCTGTAGAAGATTTGGTAAGAACCTTATACCTATATACGTGTGAGTGAGGTAATTTTCATTTTCATTCTATCTCTATAAGAACAGTGTAAAAGTTACCCAACCACCCCAAACTATAGACAGTATATGAAGTATCTTTCATTGGAGAACATGTTGGTCACAGTGTGGTGATCGGAAATGGCTAGAAATTGCAAGTATGTGCAGTTGATGCCAGCTCCAAAAAGTAAAGAGGGGAAGAGTGTGGTGATCGTAGGTGACTATATAGTCACTTCAAACAGCCTTGCTGATGGGTTAACCCTTTAGCAACGCGGTTGAGTGTCTCGCCTACCACCCGGGAAAACCAGGTTCGATTCCCAGTCTGGGCATGTATGGTTTTTATTCCCCCAATTTACTATATATTCATACATGTATCTTGTTTATTTGTTTAACTTGACATTTTTCATTATTCTCCTTGTAAGCTGTTTTTGCTTGCACTTTATTATTATGGTACTATATACAGCTTTTTAATTGTATAAAAAAAAAGATTGTGTGCAAAATCTAAGCAAAACAATGTTGAAGTTTTATAGACATTTTTAGTCCAGTATCAATGCAAATAAGGAGCAGGTGTGGCTGAGCAGTTACCATGTTGGATTGGTAATCATTGGATAGCCACTCAACCTTGGTTCAAATCCCATCCAAAACCTACCCCGTTGTTTCCTTGTGCAAGAAACTTCATCCTACTAGTTTAGTTCTGGGGGACCAGGAAGTGGACTTAAAAGTGATAATTCTTAGTTGTAAGAACTTGTTTCACAGTCAAGCTAAAATAAATTGGTATAAACTAATGCAAACTGCTGATGCTGTTTCTTTCATGATTCTTTATGTGTTCCATAAGAGATATTTTCATACTTACATAGCACAATATTATTTTTCTGTAAAGATGACGTCATTTTCATACTAACATAGCACAACATCTATTCTCTGTAGAGATGACGTCATTTTCATACTCACATAGCACTACATTTTTCTCCGTAGATATGACGTCATTTTCATTCTCACATAGCACAACATTTTTTCTCTGTAGAGATGACGTCATTTTCATTCTCACATAGCACAACATCTTTTCTCTGTAGATATGAGGTCATTTTCATACTCACATAGCACTACATTTTTCTCTGTAGATATGACGTCATTTTCATACTCACATAGCACTACATTTTTCTCTGTAGATATGACGTCATTTTCATACTCACATAGCACTACATTTTTCTCTGTAGAGATGACGTCATTTTCATACTCACATAGCACTACATTTTTCTCTGTAGATATTACGTCATTTTCATTCTCACATAGCACTACATTTTTCTCTGTAAAGATGATGTCATTTTCATACTCACATAGCACAATATTCTTTTTCTGTAAAGATGACGTCATTTTCATACTAACATAGCACAATATTCTTTTTCAGTAAAGATGACGTCATTTTCATACTAATATAGCACAACATTTTTTTCTCTGTAAAGATGATATCATTTTTTCATTACATATACATGTATCAACATTTTAACTTTTGTACTTTCACTACAATGAAAAGTTAAGATTTTATACATTCATTGTACAATATTACCCTATATAATCAAATATTACCAGATTTTTCTGCAAAGTATAAAAGTTTATATATAATCACAAGAAGCTTTAAAGTTTATTTCAAATGCTCATAGGCGTTGATTAAAAGAATTGCATTGGCCCAGTTTTTGGTAACAGTCCGGTGTCTGCTAACGCTTGTAAAAATAGTTGCCCTTTATGTATAGTTCTAAGTTAATGAGATGACCAGCAGTATTAGAGTATTTCGCTTTCAGACTAGAATGATAAATGTTGGTCAAATCATATATTACCATTTTTCACATATAATAAATGTCAATATTTATATTTTATTTATACTATGTTCATAATATAAATATTGAAAAATAGTAGTCTAACTACAAATGAGTTTATTTAAGTTTATTGCCCAAGCTTTCAGCTATAATTGCCTGCATCAGGGTTAACAATTTAAATACATTTATAATATGTAACTTATGCTTTCATGATTGTCCTAGAGCTGGGTATTGCCAGCTAGTTTGTATCATGATACGTATCACGATAGTAGCATTGTATCACGATATGTATCACGATAGTTATTATGCTATATGCCACATGCCAAATGCTTGAAAAGAGACACAAGCAAGCAAACAACTTTCCAAAATGGTAGTGCAATTATGTAAAAAAATTGAGGATGAATGTGCCCTTAATAGGGACACCTCTCTGGAGGAGTAATAATACAATTCAAAACATCATGCTGACATGCAACACAAAAAGTGTATTTAGTCTTCATTTGAGCATGATAACAAGTTACTATCGTCATGTATCGATAGTTTGAGGAACTATCACGATACAATATCGTCATGCTAATATCACGATATATCGATGCGTCGGAAATATCGCACCATCACTAATTGTCACATTTGTGTATATGTTGAACGCATGGGTCTATGACCTTCCGGTGCTTATATAAATAAACTTGTTAAACTTGTTATATTACTAGGTGTACCATTGATTGATGGAGGTACTGTAAGATTACAGAAGTTAATTGGTTTATCTAGAGCTATGGATTTAATTCTTACAGGTAGAAGATTTACAATAAAATTATACAATAAACATCAGTTAAGTTATTGCTGAATGATGCAATATTTGAACATTTTAAGACCTTAATTCATAATTTGAGGAGAAGAATGTCCTTTTAGTAATTCTGTATTCTGTAATTAAGATGCAATTTTGATGGTCCTAAAAAGGGAATTTTACTTAAGAAAATATGAGTTTGTTTGAATATTGTGTTCAGCATGTTATTACAATCTCTGTTAACACTGAGAAAAGTTTATGGCCCAAAACGCCCTTCGGACCATATACTTTACGAGGTCTGACCAACCAGTCTGTTTACCGTTTTAATATTGCCCAAAATGTCATGTTTTATGTTTTATATAATACTGAATCTAAATCTTTCCACCCCATTTTTTGTTGTAATAGACCTAATCCGGAATTCAAATTTATGGAGTTTTCCGTTCGTGCACAGGCGGTACAAACAAAGTTTGTTACACATTATTGCTAAATAGCACGACACTATGGATTAAATCCTATTGTCCTTGTACACATGTTTTCATTGTAACGGTGAAAGTTTCTTTGTACCGGAGGGGAAACCCAACTATTTGAATTCCGGATATAGTCTATTCCGTTCTAAATTTGCTACCATTCAGAGTTCAGAATATAAATACATGTATATGGCATTACAAGTTGCTCTTCTATACTTCTTCTACTCGGATTACATTTAAAATTATGTTATAACACATATCAATATTATTTTTTAATTCTCAAATATATACTTTTAGTCTACTCTAATCGTCTGAAGTGAATTATAATCTTGATCTCATAAGCGGTCGATATACTTGACTACGGACAGAGCTTTCATTGACTATGGGCTTTATACAAACGTATGGACAGGGTGATGTCACATTCAATATAAAGGACGCTTTGTAAATGAGGTGTAATATTACAGATTATTATACCTCACTGGAATTTCCCTATGCTAAAGCCCTATACCGGAGCGGGTGATATTTTGTTCGATCACATGGTAATATTACCCGCTATCTAAGGGAGACCATTTATTCACGATTAGTAGACGTAAATAGCTGCGACCGTGGCGTAGTGGTTAGCATGTCTGACTTCGAATCCGGAGATTGCGAGTTCGAATCCCGGTCGCGGCAGGGTATATTAGTGATATAATTCAGTTTTTTATTGTACTGATTGTTTTCTTTACTGTGTTGTTATTTGTTGTTAAATATTTACATGTTACAGTTTTGTTCGGTATAATAAAACAAATAACACATGGCAGTGAGGGTGACAGTGCAGATTATCAACCCTTGAAAATTAATATCAACCTCGGCTAGCGCCTTGGTTGATATTATTTTCCTCGGGTTGATAATCTGTACTGTCACCCTCACTGCCATGTGTTATTTATATAATATATGGTATGTTTTACACTGTAGGTAGAGGTATTTCTGGTAAAGAAGCTTATGATATTGGTCTAGCAAATAGATTGACAGCAACAGGATCTGGTTTGTATTTTTTGATATCAGTTGTTTATTTATTTATATACATTGGTCTATTTTGGAATTTTATTTGAGTACATAGTCATTTGATCTTCAGAATGTTAACAAATTTAAAGCACATGCTGCCAACACTTAAAGAGTTCATAAAATTTATATCTCTGTCCATAAATGCCTGCATAAGCTTGTGAGTTAAACATTATTTATTGTAGATCTTCTGCACCAATTATTTTTGCACTTGACCTAATTTACTGCTTAATTCATTTCTTGTGCAAAGGATTTATAGCTTACAATCTATACATAAGGGTCAATTTGGTTAAAAAGGTAGTAGTTTTGATGAGCTATTTAATGTCTTTCAATTCTTTGTTTTGAAAGAGAAGACAGTGAAAAAAATCTTTGATTGGCCACTGCTGATCATTCATGAATGTTGAATTGTTTTTCAATGACTTTTGAAGGTAGAATTATATAAGTAACATGTTTGGACAAACCCTCGTTTGCTTGGAATCAATTATAAATAAAGCAAGCATACAATGAATCCATTACAACTTGAAATCATAAAAAACAAGATTGAATCACATTGAATGGACTTTTCATTGGCCTGCCCAGCTAGTTCAGTCAGTAGGACACAAGTGTACAGATTGAGGGGTCATAGGTTCAATTCCCCGGGAGGGCATACTTTCGTGTAACTGTAAAATGAAAAATTTTCTACGGCCATTTTCCTTCATACCAATGATTTCTAAATCATGTACGGCGGTAGTCAGTCATCTGACCGTTGTGATATAACATATACAATGTGTTTCTACGGCGTTTATACCAACAAACAGGTATTTTCAATGAATCTTTACAGCCTTGTTTCAGAGTCACCTTGGACGTCTGATACACTGGCACCAGAGTCCTCACATTCTTTAAATACGCACATGTATAATATTTTGTAAAAAAACATTTAAAAAATTTGGCCCCGTATACATTACCGTGTACGAGTTAAGACTATACTTTCATTATATAATATATTAGGTAATGTGCATGTATGTATGCACAGGGAACTATATATAAAGGGACATACGACCATCAGATATGGACTCTTGTGTCAGTGTTCTGATATAATATTTGTATCTGTAACAGGTTTATCAGAGGCTATCAATATTGCTCAAACATTAGTAAAGTTTCCACAGAAGTGTATGAACGTAGATAGACAGTCATGTTATAATGCAGCATATAATAGTACATCACAAGACGAGGCTTTTCAGTATGAATATAATAATGGTATAAAAGTTATAGTTGACGAATCTATACCAGGTAAGATTTTAGCAGTTTTGGCAGGCTACTGTATTGTGGGTAATTTTAATGGGGGTTTAGCTTTCACTTTATATGTTGTCAATAAAGTTACATGTAGCTTGAATTCTAAACCCCACAAATAAATCCATATGAATAGAGATTAAACTTGTTAAGATATGTTATATATTGTTTGTTTAATGCATGAATTATAAACCCGCTAAATGATAACCCATCAGAAAACTCCAAATATGGGCACGGCAAAATTAAAGCATGATAGTCTACAGTTTACTGTCATGTGATCTTCATAAATTAATCGTTCTAGTTTTCTGGGCTCACATTTGAAATAGAGAAAACTCTTCATAATACAAATATTTTTTATGCTTTTGCTTGTACATTTTGTACATGTATTATTAGTTGTTTTTAATTTCACTTTGACTGACTTTGTGTGTTAGAATATTTGTCATTTTACAATTCTACCATTCTGATAGTGTGTTTTAAGATCAGATGTGACAGATGAATAGCTAACTAGTTTATTGTCTGCTTCTGAGACACCTTTGTATTTGTCCCTAAGTGAAAGAACTTAGTACTGTTAAATTATTCAAACTTTTAAACTTTAAAAAAAAAGACTTAACATTAAACACAGATGCACTGTGTTCATAATATTTTCACTGTAAATCTAGATTTCATTGTAAAACATAAAATATTGTTTTATATTTTATTCCAGGAGCTCAGAAGTTTACACAAGGTGTAGGGAAACATGGATCATTTAATTTAAGTAAATTAACAAAACCAAAACTTTGATGTTGAATAGGGTTCATTGATTTATTTTTTATAACTAGTTTAAGAATTCAGAGTTTTCGTAGCAAAGAATGTAGTTTACATATCAGACATCGTCTGAACACCGGAGGGTCAAACAAACTGACCACAAGGGTTGTAGGTATTAAAGGTACTCATTCACAGATTTCAATTTTAATATCAACTTTATCTCAAACTATCAAAAATGTATGGAAATATTTTTGGTAGCAGGAAAGGTGTAATCTGATAATGACAATTTTAGTGCTAATTGACATACAACAACAAATGATGGTGTTCATATAGTAAATATCTACCCCAAATGTCACAGTATAGACACTTTTAGTGCTTTTTTTACTTTTATTGTATATTTCTTGCAACATATAGATCAGTTTGTCTTAAACTAAGAAGAGTTTTTTACAAAATTACAGACACCGAACGGTATTTCGAAATTATAGAAAAATAAACCAAATCTGTGAACACTAACCCTTAAACAACTAACAGTGTATAGATGGGTCAGCACCAAACTAGTCTTCATTCTTTCTTAATTTCCATGAAGTTTGATCCCATTAATATGTTCTACTCATGTTGTTTAGTGCAATAACTGGAAATCCTCGCTGCCTTATCTTTGGATGTAGCATAGAGGTTTGTTAACTGTGGCCAGAGGAGTATCCATATAACTTCTGAGGACTGAAAATATGTACAGAAAAGGAACAAAGAATAAAAAAGCTTTGATGTGATTTCTGTATTTGTTAATTATTTATTCAAAATCTGTATACAGTACAAAACAAAAAGTTTTTGGACAAAATTGGATTTTAAGGAAAACGAATCATACATACTACACGAAATTTTACTAAATTTAAACCTTATTTATGTAACACAATACTGGAATCATATGTGAAATAATTACTTGACATTGATTTTAGAATTTGCTTAAAAGACCCTTTTGTTCTTATTTGTTGGGTAAATGTTATCAATTTATCAAGAATTTTGTCTCTGACTTCTTCGTGCTTGCTAGCAAGTGAAAAAAATTGAGGCCAAGGCATAGCTATTGATAATGAATACTTGTATTGTACTTATGACTATCCGTTTTAATTGCACACACAAACACACAGGGTGTTACAAAAAAGTTTGCTTTTTGCGTGATACCCTTTCTCTCTTCTTTTTCTTTTTTCGCTCGGGTGCTTTAGTCAATTTTTCAAAATAAATTGTGTACCATAGTCTTTTTTCTAAACAAATTGGGTGCCATAGTCGATTTTTTGTGCCACGCTAACACCTTACGTTATTAGTATTGTTAAGAGTGGTAACACCTGTGTAATTAACATAAACAAACAAAATACAACGAAAGATATTAAAAAAGTAATATATACTTAATTACAGAACTTATTATCACGCAAATGGCTTTTGGCATACATATGTTGTTAGGGTTTTTTCTCACGCAAAAAAACTTATTTTAACAATAACGCCAACATCAGCAACTGATATGATGATGATGAAGTTTGCAACACATTCGACCCGCGGTAATAGATGTTATATTGACTTCAATCCCAGCAATCTTGGTTCCATTGTCCACAATAAGGTTAATTGCTATTGAAGGAAAGTTGCGTGAATGCTGACAAATGGTGAAGAAATATGTCCAGCTAAGATGGCTAGGTGCGCTGACAGGTATCCATTAATGAAGCGAAGAATTCTAAGCAGGTAACTTCCTTGCTTAAGAAAGTTAACATTGTTCCTAGTTGCTTCGAATAAGGAATTTTTGATCCCATAACTCGTGTTTACGTGTTTTATCGTTGTTCTTTGCAACTGATATGTAAAAATGGTATGTATATATTCGTGATATGAAATGATTTTTGGTTTTGAAATTTAAAAGCCGCGACCGTGGCGAAGTGGTTAGCATGACTGACTTCGAATCCGGAGATTGCGGGTTTTAGCCCGGTCGCCGTAGGTCATACCCTATACATGAGTTGTTGCCCTCGTGGTAGGGTAAGTTGGCACTGGTGATAGAAGTGTCCAGGAAGAGCTAGCCGTCGTATATATAAGATACATATGTATTGAATACGACGTTAAAAAACAAACAAAACAAAAACGAACAAAATTTAAAACAAAATGTTAATTTTTGACATGAATGGATATAAAACATGCATGGAACAGTAAACACTGACCTCCTAAAACGAATAAGCAAAGAGGGAGAAATTTCAGATTTTTAATATTTCTGTTTCACGTTTGAAAGTAATACTTAGTCGTGTTTTTAATTAGAATTGTTTAGAGTGGTAACTCCCGTGTTATTAACATAAATAAACTAAATAGACAAAATACAACGAAAGATATTTAAAAAAGTAATATTCTTAATTACAGGACTAATTATCACGCGAATGGCTTTTAGCATACAGATGCTGTTAGGGTATAAAGAAGGTCCCTTGATCAACTAAGTCAATTGTTTTTTCTCTCTCTGAAAAAAAAACAACACCTACATATCACAGGAACACCAAGACCAACAACAGAAATGACGATGATGAAGTTTGCTGTGATTTCAGCTATTGTGCTTGTGTGTTATGTGTCGTATGGTAAGTCTAGAGTTTTATTATTTTACTTTGTTCTCCTTTGAGTTAGTAGCACATGTTTCATGTTATGTTTTTTTATATTGAACTTTATGAAAGTACTGATCTAAATACTGTTTATCAAGTTGTATATTTGTATTTATCTAGTTCGTAGACTATAACTTTCATGTTTTAGTGTTAAACTAAGTACATATTGTACACCACTATATTGTTGTGCAGTTTCAAAGTATTTATTCATATGGAAAAAAACTGTTTAATACGCGTGGCTCAGTAGTTAAGAATGTAGATTATGAACGTCTTTACTTTATCTATGAGTAGATATTACTTACTTGTTTTATTCAATTTATAATGGAAAACGTTTATATATACATGTATGTTTATTCATTTATCCCTTTTTGACAATTAGCCTGTTCCTTTGTTAGATTGACGCTCTAAGTTGTATCACGTCACCAGTCATAATCGTACAAGTTTTGTTTTTAAACAACCTTCTATAATGTATATGTGAAATGCTGATTTCTATTTTGTTTTGTGTATTTGAAGCATTTGTGTAAAAGCTTAGTTTATAACCGACATAGCGGCACAAGAAATGATTGCAACAAGCTACCAATTTGTACTTGTAATAAAAGCATATTTTACAAACGATTTATGTAAATACTTTAGATGAACTCGAAATTTCAAACTCCGCTTTGTTAACCTGATGTGAATTATATCAGAAAAGTGATGTCTGATATCTGAAAAGTGATGTTTGATATTAGAAAAGTGATGTTTGGTGTCTAATTTTGAATGTCAGTCCAGACTTTCTAACGAAACTTATTCTTTTCTCCTTTTTTGCAGCATCTACTTTAACATACGCTGGATGTTTTGATACGGGGATTGCTTTCGAATCCATTGAAGCCAGTCAACTTAATACTAACTTGTCACTTGTGACATGTGTCAGTTTTTGTAATAACTACGAACTCGCTTTAATAGTAAGTTATGGTTCTGTTCATACGAAGTAAAAAATTATTGTCAATAGAAAATGATTAACTGATATACTGGTTGATATTGCAATACGAGTTCTGACGGTTTTAACCGGTTCTATTTTCATTTAACCGGTTTTTATACACGTGTATTTCCCATGCGAATTGTTTTTATCAGTCTCTGAAAAGTAAAGAATTGAACAAATAAATGTGTAGAAACTTTAAATATTTTAATTGCACTTTTGGAGGTAAAATATTTTGTCAGATTAGTATAATTCTCTTCAAGAGTCTGTTTCAAGCTATGTATTTACTTACATATGATCTATTTTACACACCTCATTCAAACGTATGTACAAGAGAGCATATAAAATGCAAATACACGATATATATGTGATGCGGATTCAATGAGGACATTAAATGTGTTTTAATTACAGCTCCGATTGCCTTCGCAAGAAAACCTATACGTAATGTAATATATTGACATACAGTTTTTACTGTATTGTTTAACCCGTGGGTATTAACAAAACAAAAACGGGCTCTTTCGTATAGGTTTTGCTGTGTAATGTTGCCTCGAAGCCATAGTTGGAGCTAGAGTAGTTGGAGCTAGAGTTAACGTCTTCATGCTTGAGGAAGTTCAACAAAACTAAGGCTTATAATAAGCCTGCAGAATGGTTGGTGAAATCTGCTTGAGTGTCCTTTCTTTTGCTATTTTTTTATTTTTATCATGACTTAATTCCGTGCTCATAACTATTATTACATCTTTTCATTGTAGCTAGGCAACAATAAGTCAATGATGTTTATATTTTTATAGTATGAATACCGATGTTTCTGTAGAAATGGATCTGTTATTGAAAAATACAGAACGAATGAGACTAGCTGTGATATCCGTTGTTCAGATTTTACAAACCAATCATGTGGAGGAAGTTGGTATTACTCTGTCTATTATATCAATGGTAAGTGATTATTTCATGTGTTTCATAATTTATGCTTGAATCAAATCATATTTTTTGGTATTAGGTATTACATAATTATCTTATTTAGAACTTATAACTTATAACTTTCTTACTCACTTCATAGCACGAAATTTTACTTATCGAGGGTCCAGGTCTTCAATTCCCGGGCTAGACATACTTTCATGGAGTTTTGTCATGAAATGATTTCTAAAAGCATATTTCCACGTTCCATTCATTCTTTTATATATATGTCGAACAATTGTCAGTCACTTCTATACGTATGCACCTAGTAACTAGTTAACAGTTAAATCCAGATATTTAGCCTTGTCGGAAATGGAGAGTAGGTTGACTGACCGCCGTGGTATGACCTTAGCAATGTGTTGATGCAGCGTTTAATCCAACAAAAATATTCATAACTTATTTCTTTGGTAGAAACATAAGTTATTTTAAGAGGCAGTACATTTGGTAAACATAGTCTACGTCCTCCTGTTTAACAACATGCGTCATTATGCTCCTGTTACAATATTTTCTGTATTTTGTGTTTATTCCAAAACAAATAATTAACTTAAAAGATGATAAATATTGCAATGCGAATTCTGACGGGTTCCAACCGGTGCGTTTTGTCCTGATTTAGTCATTGTTGTTCTTGCCGTACTGATTGTTTACATTAATATCTGAAATTTAAAGGTTTCGTCAAATGAGAGAGAATAATATCCTTTGGAAAGTGTGTTTCACACTATGCATTTTTACACACATATTGTCTATTTTACACAAATCGTTCAAATTTATTTACACAAGATCGTTTGAAAATACACATATGTAGGAGTTATAAAGTAATTTCTAGGTCAAAACATAACAGTTCCTATTAAGCTCATTTCAAATTTAGTTTTGCTTACGTTTTCACAGTAGTCTATTATACAGTACTTTATGTAATCAGATTGTCAATAATTTAACTTTTATTCATTGTATCTAATTCCTTGTCTTTTTGACTGTTTATAAAAAAGCGACTTTCTAGGTCACTCATCATTATATCGTACATGTACTCCTGGATGTGCACACTCTCCAAAAGTTACCAATGCTATCAGCATACCATCTATTTGTAAAAAACCATATGTGTTCTACATCAAGTTTAAATAGGTATCATCATACGCAATACTAAACTATCTGAAGGACATAAATATTTATCATAAAATACGAGACTTAAAATCATTAGAATTTTGTTACATTAAAAGTATCACCAATTGCTTTCGGCGCGATATAACCTTTCTGTGTTGGTGCGCCGTAAAACTCAAACAAACAAACAAACGAACGCACACACATACACGCACAAACAAACAATCAAACATTAATATTTTTGAAGGACCACGTTAATTTACACATATCTAACGGAAGTTGAAGTGTATGTTTTTATTCTTTTGTTTGGCACACTTGATGTATACTGTTGTTTGATATGGCTTTATATTGAACTCATGTTGTTTATTATTGAAACATGTACGTTATTATGAATACCATGTTGTAACATTGTATGTGAAAATAAATCTGTAAAGTCCGTGAGGACATTGAATGTGCCTTAACTCGCTTGTTTCGCTTGTTTACGCAAAAAAACAATACGGATTTTGTGTACTACAATGCAATATATTGCAATACGGGTTTTTACTGTATTGTTACATTCTTTATAAATATTGGATAATTCTATCGATTATCGACTAATCATAAATTTTTAGGATGAACGTTTACTTAATTTTCACACTAATGTGTTATCTGTTTAGAATGTTCTATCAAGCAAATATTTCTATCATTTTTTATGTCCTGTCAATTTCACTTTCGGACAGTAAAAAGCCGGAACGAAGTTGATTACTTTGACTACCATGAAATTGGTGGAATTATGTTGGTCATTTTACGCCTTCATACTGGGGTAGTAGGATGAATGAGTATGATCGGTAAAGCCAGTGTCATTTAATTGAAAACAATTGATGCACTTGAGCTTTTGGTTACCAGAAGAAAATATTCCTATTCTATCTTCTAACATTTTATATTATTCAATAGTATTATCTATGTACGTATATTAACTAGTTTTAATGATTGTATATATATTCATTATTACACCCTATGTGATCTACATACATTGTGTTTAGAATCATTAGAAAGCACCACACCTACAACAGAGTCAGTAGAAAGCACCACACCTACAACTTCATATAGCCCAACTGCAGATACCAGTCAGACTCAGCCTTCAAGCGAGTTTCCGAGTTCATCTGGATGTTATATTGATTATCCAAATAGAATACTTGATGGTCCAAGGATTGAGTCGGATGATATGACAGTGGAGAACTGTGTAAAATATTGTACAGACAAAAATTACTATTTTGCTGGACTAGAGGTATGATGATTTACATTATATATATATGATACAACAGACAAATGATTCATTTAAAGAAAAATAACAAGTCTACCACTTAAACATCATATCCTTACCTTACATGACATTGTTAGAGCCGATAGCATACTAGGTTTCTCTTACGATACATCAGCTGATTCACAGATGTGACCCAGTGTTAAAGCGCAGTATTTTTATACAAAAAAACTTGGTTAGAAACCTGACCGCGCTGGGTTATATCTTTTCATAAAATATTGAAATTTGTTACCAAATTCTTTTATCAAAAGAAATGTCAGCTCATTTTGGAAGGTATAATGAGCAAACGCAAATATTAACATTCCAAAAAGTTGGCAAGCGGACGCCGAATAGAATTTAAACGAGGAGTATATACTTCTGCTGCCATGAATCGAATCCAGAGCCTACGGCTGCGAAATACTTCGATTTTCCTCATTTCATGAACTGCAACTCCGCAATACATTGAATATATGACGTTTAAAGTTTCATTGTTACGGTGTACAATCTCTCTATTTCTTCCTCTTCAGATTTATAATATAATGTTTGTTTACTACATATAATTTCTCAGGTTGATAAGCCAAAAGAAAATAAACATGAAAGACGAACCGTATAAACATGGGAAAGGTACTTCAATATACATGTGTATAGTACCATAGTTGAAAGATGGATGTTCAAAGATACAAGAATAATATATTCCTACATGTTGGTGTAATACCATACCAGCAAAAGCTTGTGTTAGAAATAACACCTTAATTTGTAGTATAAAAGAAAAGGTTATGGCATACATGTTATTTTATTGTGACTGAAGTCAGTCTCCGCTGTTTAGCGAACAAAAAACTGATTTTAGAAAAAAAATGTATAAATTAATACAATTAGTTTATTAGTATTCCAGAGAATGTTTTTGTGGCAACGTTATAAAGCTTACTGACATGGCACACGGTGTAGATTGTTCTGCTACTTGTACAGGTGATCCGACTCAGAAATGTGGAGGAACATGGCGCATTTCTGTCTATAAGGCAAAACGTGAGTTGAATTGATCTGCAAATGTTTGACGCCGATTATTGATTTTGCGATAAAATACATTTCAGTCATTGCGATGACTAAATCAAAAATATAATTTGGTTTGAATCCTGATTATAGTTATTACTAATTGTCTAAAGCGATAACGTTCATTTTTTAAAGAAAAATATAACTTAAGTAATAGTGTAATTTTCTCCATTTATCAACATTTTTTACATCAGTGACCACACAAATAACTTAATTTCCTGTACGATTTTACTGAATTTTCTCAGCTTTTTTGAAAAACCGACAACTTTCCCCCTAAGTGGGAACATTTATATTAAAATCGATGTATCATGGAAAGGTGTTAGATTTTACGAACAACAAGTTAAACCGTAGGCTTTCGAATTCTAAATCCAGCGCCGTGGTTGAAGGGCTGAAGTAGTTGACTGAATTAGAACACAAGATATTCATTACTAAAAAAAGTTTCAATTTATAGTTTGAAAACTTTTATGATGACTTTAATTTATTTACTAGATTTAACGCCGTGTCAACACAATTTTATGTCATTTTACGGCGTCCAGCGCACATAACCTAGCTTTCCTGGACCATTGTCTATAACAAGTACTCACCTACCCTTCCGGAAGGCCGGAAACTTCTCCATATTATCTAATCAATGGAGGAAAATCGACATTATTGTCAAATGTTCATGGAAGGGTATAACCTCCCCAGGTGGGATTCGAACCCGCACCCTCTCGGGCACGAGTATCCAAATCCCGGCGCGCTACCAACTGCGCCATCGACCCGGGTTGTGATGACTTTACCTTCAGGCCTAACATTGTATGCCTGTGGTATAATATATATCATAATGGGAACTGTTATGAAGTCTTAGAATGAATGTATCCAAAGGTCCTCACTACAATTGACAACATGTTTTGTTTTCCTTTTTTGCAGCTTTAGTATACGTTGGATGTTATAATGATTTACCAAACGTGAATTTGTTGGAAGGCCCATGGATACAGTCGGCAAATATGACAAAGGAGAAATGTGTTCGCTATTGTAATATAAGAAATAATGACTATGCAGGATTAAGAGTATGTTATTAATCTTCATTATAAAAATATCACGTATGTTTTAGTTCCAGACTACCGCTTGGATAATATGTTCTAACTTAACACATTGTAACATCCTATTGTAAGCAAGAAATGCCTTGTGGTATCTCAGCAGTATCGATACCGTGATACACTGGCTTAGTTCAGGATATCCAATATGGAGATTCATAAAAAGCTTCTGATGCGAATGTTTCATAAAAGTATGATATTCTGTCTCTTTGTGTCTCCCCCCCCCTCTCTCTCTCTCTCTCTCTTTCTCTCTCTCTCTCTCTCTCTCTCTCTCTCTCTCTCTCTCTCTCTCTCTCTCTCTCTCTCTCTCTCTCTCTCTCTCTCTCTCTCTCTCTCTCTCTCTCTCTCTCTCTCTCTCTCTCTCTCTCTTTCTCTCCCTCTCTTCCACTTTCTCTCTCTCTCAATCTCGATTTACTACTAAATTATCTATCGTGACTGTAGTCTGATTGTCATGCCTGAGACAATTTTGTTTTTATATTTAAGAATTCTGAACATTGTTACTGTGGCAATCACGCTATTAGTGCAAATCTTCAAGACAAAGTAAACGATGCAGATTGTTCAGATAATTGTGCAGGTGATTCGTCTCAGAAATGTGGAAGTATGTGGCATTATTCGGTCTATCAAGCCAAGCGTGAGTAATATCAATTTAATTCTGTGTTACACTGAATATTTGCATAAAATCTTGTCAGAAAATGCATCGTTTGTCACTATGGTTGCTGAATCAACTTGTTTTGTTGTAAAGAAGTGGCTGGTCTGAACAGGTTTGCTTTCATTGAAAATACACGGACAGTGAATATACTACTAAAATGGATTTGCTCACTGAATGGATTAATAAGGGAAAATGCATATACCATTTTACCATTTCCATCTACCCCTCTGCAATTTTACAATTATAATAAATCTTGGATTTTTTGTATGATTTATCGTAAATTAAGATCAATTTACGGAGGTTAATTCACCTCATCTAGCTTTCATGGACCCTCGGTTTAAACCGATCCCGATTGCATTTGAACCATTGACCGCTCCGAGATATAAGATTCAACGTTCTGCTTGTAATCTACAGGGGCATATATTGTAATAAGCGCATTATTATGTACAATGTAAAATGTAAATGATTATATATTAATTAAATATGTTTAACTAGCTAATATTTTTATTGTCCTTGAGTTTCGGCTCTAAAAATTTGCGTGGTTGTTTTGGAATGAGTGTGTTTTCAACTTATTATACCCCAGCTTCGAAGAAGAGGGGGTATACTGTTTTAACCTTGGTCGTGCGTGTGTTCGTGCGTGCGTGCGTCCGCTACAAAATTTCCGTCGCAGTTTTCTCAGCAACTATGACATGCAGCAGCCTAATACTTTGCATATTGCTTCAACCCATAGTCCCATGTGGTGTAAAGCGATTTCATGCTCCTTGCTCATCTACTTCCTGTTTGTCGCATATTTTTAGATTTCGTTAAATGAAAGTTACATTATGATAGTCATATTTCTCACTGCGGTGGTATCACTAGTGAGCATTAGCTCACAGATTTACTTGTTGTTTATTAAACGAGCTGCACCTCTTCTACATGTTCGTAGATAAGTAATCTTTTAATCATTCTATGATCAACCTTACATGTTGAGTAATAATTGTATATACTGTATCAAAAATACAGCTATTGAATAGACATGTATAGTGTTTATTTCTTATTGTGTATTAAGGTCATTTTCAAAACAGTTTAAAACCCGGGTCGATAGCGCAGTTGGTAGAGCGCCGGGATTTGGATACTCGTGCCCGAGGGGGTGCGGGTTCGAATCCCACCCGGGGAGTTTATACCCTTCCATGAAAATTTGACAATAGTGTCGATTTTCCTCCATTGATTAGATAATATGGAGAAGTTTCCGGCCTTGTGGAAGGGTAGGTGAGTACTGGTTATAGACAATGGTCCAGGAAAGCTAGGTTAGGTGCGCTGGACGCCGTGAAATGACCTAAAATTGTGTTGATACGGCGTTGATAACTCCAATAAAAAAATATAAAAAAATAAAAAACAGTTTAGTTTATCACTGTCTCATCGACTTAATGGCACAACAAATGACTTCAAAATTTTTTTTTCTTGTGATTAAATATATTTTCAAAAGATCAGTGTGAAGACTTCAGATGGTGCGAGGACTCCAAACTCCTGGTTTTACATCGTAGAACTGAGTATATCGGAAATGAAAAGTCAATTATTTAAAGTTCTTTGCTGGAGTCGCCACATGTCTACTGTTCAAATGATTCAACGTGTTTTTTTTCTTTTTAGCAACGTTTATTTACCATGGATGCTTTAATGATACACATAATAGAATACTTGAAGGTTCAATGATTGCTTCGGATGAAATGACAGTAGAGAAATGTGTCAACTTTTGTGGTCAAGAAAACAACATTTATGCTGGAGTAGAAGTATGTTATGTTTTTTATTAATTTTGGCTATTAATGTCTATTGGAAATAAGTCCAGTCTACCGCTTGACTATTACTTTCTCACTTAACACGGCATTGTTTCATATAATACCAAACAAAGATTCTCTTGTAGTGATTCAGCTGTTGAGTAGCCTTGACACAGTGCCAAAGCCCAGGATTTCTAAGGATTTGGTAAGAACCACGATCCCAAGTTTCAACAAATATTTTGTATTTTTTCATCGATAGTGAAGTTATAAACTTATAAGCACCATTTGGAAATTTAAGTGATTAAAAGCAAAACAAGTTTTAAGTTACTTGGGTAAAGAAACGTAGTATACATGTATAGTCTGACAAAAAAGTAAACATTGCTGCAGTTTAAAATAGACATTGTGATCTCCGAGTGCGAAATCCCTTGGTTTTCCAATGAGGTAGAGCAACGGCTCCTCAAATATTACTTTGTTTATGTCTCCATTAACGTCAAGTAAGTTTTATAAAACTTCTGTTAATTGTATAGATAACGGTTGAAGGTACTGTGAAGTAATATAGCGTAAAGTAGATTATACTTTCTCTCTTTTTGCGATTTTCTCAAATATTTTATTGCGTCTGAAATTAGCGCCATTTTTACGAAGCTGGGTTTTGATAATACCATGTATAATCTTATATTACTTGTAATTTTAGTCTGCTCGACAATGTTTCTGTGGGGATACTATTACAACAACAGAAAAAGAAGATGACTCAAAATGTTCTGCCCCATGTGCGGGAGATACTTCTCAGAAATGTGGAGGAACCTGGAGCATTTCAATTTACGAAATACTAGCTAAGTAAGTAATATCTATCTGATTTTGTAAACATAGCTTATTGGCATAAACTGAATCTTGCGAAAAAAATATTTGTTAGTCATGCTTGCTGAATAAAAACATCTTTTAGTATTCAATGTGATAGAACAGTGACGATATTTATTGGATATCTCTCACGCGTTCACGGTCATTTAAAAACAAAAAATAATACACAGCCGGTTATGTATAGTGCGTACATAAAAACAAAACGTGTTTTGTAAACATTAAAAATGAGACAATTCATTTCAGGAGTAGGCAGTATTGAAAATAAAATTTGTGTAATTCATTTAACAAAATTAGCATGGTTGATAAACCACCACCACTTTGTAAATCATGTTTGTTATGGTAGATCGCTTTCCATTACACCAACAACTAAGACACAAGTAAAACTTATCACAATTGTTTATTTTAAAGTAATCCTGGGCATCCCTCGTCATGGGTTAGTTCATTGTAATGTTATTATAAACAGTGTTTTGTTTTTTTGTTCGAACTATACATGTATTAACAGTTTATTTTATGTTGTGTCATTGAAGCCTTACATCACATGTAAGCATATATGACATAACTATACGAGTCATTCACTTTAAAATGAAATTTAAAATTTATTCTATTGACCAGCGCTTCAAATTTCAAATCAAGGACTTGACTACTGAGCAGCGGTTGCAGGTCAATGCTTTTACAACTGTTTTAAATAAGTTGTGATGTTTTTCATAAACATTTTGATCTTTTAATGCTTTTCATTTCTTTATTGCTACATAAATCATTAGTAACGTAATTATAGTTCAGTGCAACGTTTTTACTTTGATGCACAAGTTAGATTACATTTTTACTTTAGTGTAAGAATACCTACCTCTTAAATAAAATTCGAAAATACAAATACATACTATAAAATACCATTTGTTGGGTTTTTTGGTTTAAAAATCTTATTTCTAAACCACCTCATTGTTTGTTTAAATTAGATAATCTCCCCTGAAAGCTAAGAAGCGGGGGACCATGAGCAATATCCCTGTGTGGTTGGTCTGTTTTAAGAATTTGTTAATAAGTAAAGGTTGCTTTATTCTTTCAGCTGACGTCTTGTATGAGTATAATGTGAACAAGAAGAATGGCAAAATTTAAAAACTGGACTACAGTAAATGTCTACTATTAAGACCAGCAAAATCGATGGTCTTAATAGCTAAACGGTCTTATTATAGAGACCCTTTTGCTGACAAAATAAGCTTTTGGGTCCTAATAATTGTCAAAAATCACATGATTTTGAAATAAAAAGTGGTCCTAATAGCAGAACTTTACTGTAGTTTCTAATAACAATTACATAAATATTGAAGCTTTTTTATTTGTTAAGTTTTCTGTCTTCCTCTTTTTACTATCTTCTACCTTTTATTATTTTGAGTAATCCACTATGTTCATTCAAATAAAGTCTTATTAACGATAATATCAGCTTTGTTACTTTATTTTTGATAAACGTTGAATAGAATAGCTAAAAGGAAGCCCTCCAGCTAGCAAAGTTTGTAGCGCCCAAGTTTAATTACCTAGAGGTCGTGGGTTCAATTCCCGAACATGGCATACATCATGGAGTTTTGTTATATGAACTATACAATATGCTGCTAAGGCGTTTAAAACAAAATAGCTTCAAAGGAAGATGACTACAAAAAGCATGTTTACTTCATGAGTTCAATTCAAGTTATCTCCCATTTACAACAACAAATAGATATAATGCGTAAATATTGACCCCGACCTGACCTTTATGCAAGAATATTCATTACATTGAATACGAATGTAGTATTAATGTTCTGGAACTGTAACTAACTTCGGTAAACTTCTGCACTTGGTACAATCCGGTTTTTTCCCAAATACCTATCTTCGTCAAGTTTAGTAATAGCTATTTTTAGTAATTTTCACCAAGTGACGTGGGTTTTTCCAGAAGTCATAGGGTAACACATTTTCCGAAAATGGCGAAACCAGACGCTCTACTGCGTGATCGTAGAATTAGTTATCGTAAAAATAATGGTTTATCGACATAAAAACTATGAAAAGTCGTAGTGGATCTTTACTATTGTGATGATTCTGTGTGTACAGGTGTAAAATGCACTGTTTTCATCTTGTTTTTGCGATGTAAATTATGTATGATTAATACTCGCAATGGAGATTTTGAGGCGAAATGAACGAATAGGAGAATTTTGGGCGAAATGGAGTTTTTAATTGTTAAATAACTTTTTTTCTCCAATGAAAATATTTATTTTGTTTACTGAAAATGAACATATGAAAAATATACTACACAAATATCGATGAACATTTAAAAAAGTGTTAGATTGATTTATTTCCGAATTCCCACAAATTATCTAACCAAAGTCAGCATATAGAGACAAAATCGTTGTACATTTTCTGTTTTGATAACATCATTATATAAAATAAACAATACAATTTACAGCATTGTTTGAAAGCTAAGGCACAAAATATGCCAACATTACTAACTCTGATGTCAATCTGTCAGTGCAAAAAACAACAACAGCAAAACACATAGCTGGTACAGGTTTAATACCCATATAGTTCCCTCAAGCTAGCCAAAATCAATAAAGAGAAGGTTTTTATATGATAATGCAGAGTCTAACATACATTTTTCCATCTCCAATGCCAATTTTAGGAGATACATTTGTATAAATAGTATTATCTGTAATTGACCATTCTGACGTTATTTTTCTCTATAAAATCTCATGCAGTTTCAGTATAGTAATTTCATACAACTTCTTATAATTTTTTTTCAGAATCTTGGCCAACAGATAACTACATAACTAACACGTTATTCAAGTTGTTAACTCGTAACGGTAACTAGGTGACCATTTAAATTAATTAACTTGAGAGGTTAACAACTCACGTTAACTAGTTACTTACTAGTTGAGTAATAATAATGAGCATAATATATATAATTAGGATATTACAGTCTTGATTATTACGCAAAATCCATCATTGGCTTTTTACAAATTGGTAAATATTGCATTGAGCACGGCTCATCAACCCATTGATAATTACGTGTCCCCCAAATGCCTCCACAATTTGCCAACGTTCCTTGATTAGGTTGTGTAGAATACCAATCGAAGTAATTAGCCTGTTCATCAGTGTCTATCCATCTCCAAATACCTTCAACTTCTTCGTCAGTTAATCCAATCCAAAATTGAGTACCTGAAATGTAAAGCTTACATTTAGTAAAATAGGTCATTTGATAGATAGCCTATTGATGTTAGTATCTTAAAAATAGGTTATTTTGTCATAATAAAATACAGTTGTGCTTCCTCGCAATTAAACTTAACACTTTTTATCGTTACCACTAACAGTATTACATAAACAAATTTAAAAACCGCTAACTCAACTTTATGCTACAAAAAATAATCATTATTATTATTAACGAAGTAAATATGATTATTTGTGTATATTTTCTATTGATTTGTATATATTTTCTATTTAGAAATATTTGGTTGAGATGTGAATGTCTACTGACACAATTAAACCTGATAGTAAGATCATAATGATTCGGTTAATATCTTAGGTTATGACTGCACATGAAGCTCCATTGACTGTAATACTTTTTTGCTCAATACAAATACAAATAAAAATGTTTGATCAAATATGCTTGTGACCTTTATGGTGTTTGCAAGCTTTTAATACAACATCTGAATGACATACCAACCACTCAGAAACTAACTATTAACTACTTACTAAGAAACTAGGCGGATATCCAACACGCCAACTCACCAAATATTCAACATCTAATCAACCACACAGCCACTCATATATTAGGCTAACCTACTTCCAACACATACTACTAGCAAAGCACTAGCCCGAACATTAGGCAACATACAAACCATCCATGTAATTTTGCAAATAAACGAACATCAAGAAAATTAAGCAAGAAACCGAATATCAAGATTATGAGGCAAAACACGAAGGTAACTAGCCAAACATCTAGGTAGTAAGACAACAACTCGGTCATCAAAATAATAAGGCAGCAAATCAACAATCATCAGGTAACAGAACGAGCATCCAGATAATAAGGCAACAAACCAACTTATATTCAACTAAATAAGCACAAGGTAACGATTAAACCCACCAACCTCACATATTTATAGCCAAGCAACCAATAACAACTATCCAACAAAACAAACACACATATTTCCAGCAAACCATCCAACTACCACGCAAATTAGCAAACAAACCAAATTAAGGACTTTTTACAAACCAAAACAAACTAGCAAACAAAACAAATACACAGACTTCTAACAAACCATCTAACTGCAACACAAATAAGCAAACAAACTAAATCACAGACTTCTAACAAACCAAAACAAACTAGCAAACAAAACAAATACACAGACTTCTGACAAACCATCTAACTACAACCCAAACTAGCAAACAAACCAAACACAAAGGCTTCCAGCTAAGCAATTAATTAAAATACAAACAAACCAACCAAACGAACACACAAACCAATTAACCTCCAGGTCACCAGCCTGCAACCAAACACCAACTTCTAGCTAACCAACTTACTCAAGACCAACCAGCCGAAGAACATAATACACAGACATTTAGCTTACCAGAACAGAACATTTTATTTGCAGAACACATTGGTGTTCGTCGCCATTACACCAATTAACTAAAATTCAAAAAAAAAAAAACCAGAAAAAACGATTACTAGCTAACCAACAAATCACACAGGTTACTAGCTTACCAAACAAACTTCAAGATGATTCTTATATAACATGAGTAATGAGAATGCGATACGTTAATCTAGTCATTGTCACTCAAACAAAATCCCATTTTAGTTAATGATTTACAATATAATTTTTGTTTAAGTGTATTTATTTATTGTAGTACGATCCGAGTCTCCATTTACTCTAATGCATACATGTTTCTAATTGATACAGTGGATTATAATATTATGGTTTTCTTTAACAAACTGTTAAATCTACAATTTATTGAATTACCTGCAAGGTCAGTAACTTGACCTCTAATATAATCTTTTTCAGCCACAGTGTGAATGCTTACTAAGTGCCCTCCAATGCTCTGGCAAAATGTCTACAATAATGATAGGAAAAAGTCTATTTATCGCTTTACGACATTGTGTAATTCGTTTATACATTCATGAAATCTTTACAACGCTAACGCAAAACGTCCAAAATTCGACTTACGCTGAACGTAGCACTTCGTAGAAAGATATCTTATCGAACTTAAACAATACACAAGTAACCACTCTCAGACTTTTTGCAACCATCAACATATTCTTAACAACTACCCTTTGGACCATAGCAATTACTTTTATACCTTATGCAAATCGCCTTAAGGATCGCAGCACCCACTACACCGTTCATAGCAATCGAGTTTAGGTCCATATCAGCCATCCACTAAAATTTTCAATGCAATATTTCCAACGACCACAAACTTTATCTCATGGTATATTTTGATCATCTTTATATTTAATTTCAAACTTGGTCAAGTTGGATTAGATCAAGGTAGTTAGACCTCATAGATGCCTTATTCTTCCTATAGCGATGTTGTTACGTTATTCGATGAGTGTAGAATACTTAAATTTGCTTAGTCATCTTTGTTTAAATTAGCTTACAAATTTTCAATCGGCGAATGCAAAATAATTGAAAGAAATATGTCTAAGTCATGTATAAAGGTATTACCAATGAACATCAAGTAAATATTTACATAATATTTTATTTGTCAGTTAATACTGTCTGTGTCAAATTCAGCCATTCAATTGTTATTTTTCAATTTCTTTATATCATTTTAATGTTAACCACTGTCCCAACAACACCACAATAACCGTCTTTTTTATGATCTTATATTATTAACAACATATATTTACTATATGTAAACTATGAAAATTAAAGAATTGTTCTGAACATTATGTTGTTGTTCATGGAGTAAAATTCTTGTGACTAACTGAACTTCAGTTGTTTGTTTTAGCGAAGGATTTGTTCTTTTCAAATGACGCAACATACTTTACATGCGTCAAAAATGGATAGTAGGTAGATTTTAGACTCGATTTCTCACTGACCAATGTTTACAGTGTATGGGAACTTTGAGAGAAGTAAATCTAAAAGAATTTTCTTGTTGTACAGTACATTGTCAACTTGGTCATAAATTCAGATATTTACCTCAGCTTCTTGAAAAGTCTTAATGGAATTATCAAAGTAATAACATTGAAAATTAAACCAATTCCAGCCTCCACCACAAACTTCTGTCTCTAAAATTAAAAGGAAAAAAACAATATGTAATCTGAAAAATTTTCATTATTCTGTTAAAGATTTATTCTTAAATAAACGTGATACCTTTAATACTTAACCTCTAACACATGTGGAATATACCGAATATAGGAATTACCATAAAACTGACAGATGTGTAACTATTAAAATATTGCTATACAAACTACTCGTAGAAAATATCCTAAATCATAAAACCACCTAATGATTATAAAATATTTATGATTATATGAACAATTTGTACAGTGCATTAAGCCCCAAACTGCCATTATGTTTTGTCCTATAAGTGTTACTTATTTATTTAGTGGTAAGTTTGACTCCGAGCAAATTCTTCAAAAAATTTAAATGAGTGCGTTCTAACACATCTGCATTCGCAAACCCCCATATTTCAGAACCATAATTTAGTACAGGTATGATCAATTTGTCAAATAATGATGATATATAACTAATGTTTAATTTATCCACGGTTGTTCTGTAATCGACATATTCCTTCAATCTTCGTGAAAGTTTTTTTTTTGTTTTTTGTTGTTTTTTTTTGCTTCTTAAGTTGTTTACAAATACGACGTAAACTTAAACTTTTTCATTTGATTAAACACCTATACTTATTAAATGGCGTTGTACAAAAATATTAATAATAACAATAATAAGTGAGTAAAAACCTTCCACCATAAATATATACGATTTTACAAAACAAAATAAAATTTATCGCATTTTATCATAATTTGTGTTTTTTATTGTTTTTCATTGAGTTTTTTTTTATATTTCACGTTTATTTACAGTTCATAATTCGATTTTTTTACATTAGTTTTTATAAATTTATATATTGAAAGTTGGTGTCCTGAACAGTATAATATGGTGCTACTGTTAACCAGACTTGTCCTGAACAATGTAACATAACGCCACTATAACCGGACATTTCACTAAAGGTATATTTATTTATTGGAGTTAACGCCGTATCAACACAATTTTAGGTCATTTCACGGCGTCCAGTGCACCTAACCTAGCTTTCCTGGACCATTGTCTATAACCAGTACTCACCTACCCTTCCACAAGGCCGGAAACTTCTCCATATTGTCTAATCAATGGAGGAAAATCGACATTATTGTCAAATTTTCATGGAAGGGTATAACCTAAAGGTGTCGAAACATCAACTTTCAAGGAACCCCTTATTTTAAGCAGTAGTGCAGTCATATAAAACATGGTATGCAATGACAAAGAGCGAGGTAATCCTCATTCTCATGGCATCAAAAGTTCACTTAATCTCTTAATATGTTTACTTTTGCATGGTAAAGCATTAACTACAATGTACACATGTTAAGTTTAGAATAGGTCATAAAAAGGAGAGAAACAGTGAGTTTTTAATCGTCTTTGAACAACATCATCTGGTAGCTTATTCCAAAGCATGTGACCTTGTTTCTGTGCGTCTGTGAGTAAATGGTTTTTTTTTCTTATTTAGTGGTACTTTGGATGTTGCAGAGCTAAGACCAGATTTACTTTGAACAGGCTTTTGGAGAATTTCAGTCAGATATGCAGGTGCAGTTCTAGTAAAACAGTTGTACTTAAAAGTACATATTGTAAAGTTGATTCTTGCTTTCGTTGGTAGCCAGTGCGGTAAGTACAAAGCATCATTTAAACTGTGTGATTTGTTTTCGCCTTTATTAAATTTGCTGAAATTTGCATAGATCATATTTTGAAATTCCATTCCGGAATAGATTACAGTAATCAATGGGAGACAAAACCAAAGATAGGACTAGTGTTTCTGTTGCATCTTTATCCAAATATTTCTTATACTTTTGATACGTAAATAATTGAACATGGCAGTTCTATTTTTTGTTCACAAACACTGCTGTTTACTTTGATAAATATCCAAAAACATGGGAGCAAAATAGTGTGTCTGGTCTTAGTCGACTTTCACTTTCAAATACTGTACAAATGGGAATATGTTTCATTACAAAATCAGAGAATTTAGGACATTTCTTTCAATTGTTGTACTGACATGGGTATGTAACTCCATTCACATTAATAATGTTTCTATTGAACAATTTAAGATGTAGACGTGTACCCTTTAAGTAAAATCATATTTGATCGTAACAAAAATATAATTCAAACAAACTCAGTGATTTGGTTACTCTAGTTCTTAAATTGTCTTGGATGTAATTGTGTTGACTTAATTATTATTGTGATCCATTTCAGCCAATCCGCCAATCTTTTAGAAGCAGCATTTCTCAGACACAGCCTCCGTGGTATCATCTTGAGTCTTAGGATGATAATATGGTCAGTTTTTGTGGATTTATGTAACCGATAAAACGTTAGCTATTTGTTTCGTAAAGTATGTTCAATCTTTTCGTAGGACGATACAAACAAATAAAAAAAGATCTGTGTATTAACAACTTTCGTACCTGGTACGCATGTAACGTATGGCTTTTTCTAACTTACATTAACCTCGCACTTGAAAGTCCATGTCTCTTGGGAACCTTTGCAGCCAGGTTTACAAACACAGCACCAACGTGTGTACCATTTCTTGATACAAGACTTGTATTTTGATATTTGTCTTATACACACAGTATAAATTTGTTTGTATTTACTTGATTTCAGTACCGATATTGTTATAATTGTTTCTTGATTCACATGAACCATGAATTTCACTTTGTAACAAATTTGACTATTTATTGGTACTTCAGTGTTCATGTGTTCTGTACGTCTTCGTTATAAAGTAAACTAGTCCGAGAGCTCGCAGGGTTTTAGGTGCGTTATCGCGCCCAAAAGGTTTGATGAGTGATTCTAATGTAGTTTTTTCTGAGGAATTTGAAAATGCATTTCTTAAAACTGGCGAGGTAGGCGTTTTCCCACAATCTGAGCTCAAAGATGTACGTTACCAAAAACACCAAAATGCATCCTAAACTTCATGCATACTTTTTGACCTGTTACTTCCATCAAATCACATTCAAATTCCTCAGACAAAACTACATTAGAATCACTCATCAAACCTTTTGGGCGCGATACCGCACCTAAAACCCTGCGAGCTCTCGGACTATATGGACTTAAAAGATTATACAAACAAAATGCTTCATGTTTAAGTACGGCTAACATCCTTCTTCTGTCAATTTATGGTGCAAAAAAAAAACACACGAAAGAACTAAGCTCACTGAAGCCATTAAGCTAATGAAAAGAAAAAATAGTAACACTTACCTAAAGTACATTTTGGTTCCGTTCCACTCCAAAGTCCTTTTTCTTCACATCTTCGAGTCCAGGTTGTTTGGGTTCCAACATAGCCAGTTTTACATTCATATTTGGCAATAGCATGAGTTTGTGTACCATTGTTAAATACAACTGTTACATTATCTGGCGTACTTAGTTGATTACAACCGACTGTAAGCAATAAACATAATTGATCAATCTAGTATAAATAGTCTTAAATATAAGACCCTACATAAGTTTTTTTTTTATCATGTAGACGTTTTTATGTTTTGTAGGGTCTTAACGGATTGCTTCATTGGGGTCATTTATTCTACATGTCATTTGACAATGCTGAATAAACAGAGTGACAGCATTTTGATAGACAGGTGTCATAATTGAATAAATTGAGCATCGTGCGCTTTTTACTTGTTACCTATTTTTGTATTTTTTAACCAATTTTTTACCATAGCTGTTTGTCCATTGACATTCTCTTCAGGTAAAGAAAATGGATAAATACAGTGGTTATTTGTAATATACAGGTGCGTATCACGAATAGAGTTGCTGATTACTTTCTTTGTTTTTTTATTGGTGAAGCACTATGTCCATTGCTTATACATTCGTCGTTGTACGCTCCTTTGGTATGACTCAACACCGAATATGACTTTTATAGATTTAACAAAATTTTCCCTATAAAGCGCCGAATACCTTTTTAAGACATTTCTTGTTTTATAAGTATTTTATTTTCTTTCATGTCATTTCTTTGTTGTAAAGAGTATTAAGACTTAAATACATGATCAATGGTATTTTAGTGTTTGGATTAACATTACTTGTACCAAGTTAAACAAAAATGTTTCATCTTGTATGTGCAAAGCACATTTATGGGGTGTTTTATATTTTCAAGATTCAACGTGAACATTCCCTAAATGATTAAACACTATTTAAAGCTGATTAGAATGAAGTTCTTGAATTGATTGTTAGAAATGATTTTTCCATTTGCCGTTCTGTTGTCCTTTTCACAAATATTTTCACGAAAAAAGTTATCGTAAGTCAATTTCATATAATTAGCAGTTCAAAGTCTAATGGATAATAAGAATAACTTTGATGTGATATTCAAAAGCTATACAATATTTAACACAATTCTATAATATTTGGAATTGATAAGCCAAAAAAAATGAGCGTATTAATAATGTTTCTTGCTTGAAGCAAATGTCCACCCCTACAAAACGTACGAGAGGGCAAATTTCTGCATCGGTAAAAAAGAGAGGTAATTGTCTGGTAGGCTTACTTCCGGTTCCCTGATGCGTCATATCCAAATTATAAGTAGAGACGATGTTGAAAAGCCGCCTTTTTGTTTAAGTGTTTACCAGCTTGGAAGTGGCAGACAATGTAAATGCCAATGGTGTTTTAAATACTTATTATCTAAGAAATCATCAAACAAAAATTAATCATAGTCATAATTTAAAGTTATATATTTTCTCGTAGGTAAACAAGTTATGGAAGTATATTTTACCTGATAACGCCCTTTTCACCATAAAGCATGGCATAGTATGCTTTGCAAAAGTAATTGTTTATAAACAATATCACGTGTTTTGTTCTTACCTGAAATACACGCGATCATTGGATTCCATTGACCTTCATCAGTACAAACTGTTTGTTTATAAAAAAAGATCACGTGTTTGTTCTTACCTGAAATACACTCGATCATTGGATTCCATTGACCTTCACCAGTACAAACTGTTTGTTTATAAAAAAAGATCACGTGTTTGGTCTTACCTGAAATACACTCGATCATTGGATTCCATTGACCTTCATCAGTACAAACTGTTTGTTTATAAAAAAAGATCACGTGTTTGTTCTTACCTGAAATACACTCGATCATTGGATTCCATTGACCTTCATCAGTACAAACTGTTTGTTTATAAAAAAAGATCACGTGTTTGTTCTTACCTGAAATACACTCGATCATTGGATTCCATTGACCTTCATCAGTACAAACTGTTTGTTTATAAAAAAAGATCACGTGTTTGTTCTTACCTGAAATACACTCGATCATTGGATTCCATTGACCTTCATCAGTACAAACTGTTTGTTTATAAAAAAAAAGATCACATGTTTGTTCTTACCTGAAATACACTCGATCATTGGATTCCATTGACCTTCATCCGTACAAACTGTTTGTTTGATATCATCTTCATGTTTATAGCCCCGAAAACATTTCACCAAAAGTTTTCTGCCAACTTCTTTTCTATTCCCAAGTACATTTCCATTTATTATATTTGGAAATTCCGAACATTCTGTAAAGTAAAATATTGTATGGACATTATTAAATATCAGTTACTACTAATTTAAGTATAGAATGGACCTAAATAAAGATCAGTTAGTTTTTATTTAAATATAGAATGAACATATTTAAAAATTAGATAGTTCTTATCTAATTGATATATGAACATGAATAAAGACCAGTTAGTTCATATTTAAATATTGTATTGACATGATTTAAGATAACTAAGTTTATATGTAAATATTATATTGACATGTTTAAGATAACTAAGTTCATATTTAAATATTATATTGGCATGATTAAAGATAACTAAGTTCATATTCTAATATTGTATTGACATGATTAAAGATAACTAAGTTCATATTCTAATATTGTATTGACATGGTTAAGATTACTAAGTTCATATTCTAATATTATATTGACATGATTAAAGATAACTAAGTTCATATTCTAATATTGTATTGACATAATTAAAGATAACTAAGTTCATATTTAAATATTATATTGACATGATTAAGATAACTAAGTTCATATTCTAATAATATATTGACATGATTTAAGATAACTAAGTTTATATTCTAATATATTGACATGATTTAAGATAACTAAGTTTATATTTAGATATTGTATTGACATGATTAAAGATAACTAAGCTCATATTCTAATATTGTATTGACATGATTAAAGATAACTAAGTGAATATTTAGATATTGTATTGACATGATTTAAGATAACTAAGTTCATATTTAGATATTGTATTGACATCATTACAAATCAGTTAGTTCTTATTTGAATACTCCGAAGACTTTTATAAAAAAAAATTACGCGTAAAAATGTTTTACACAACAGTTTATTATTTTGACGTAAGAGGTCAGCTTTTTTACATTAATTGTCACCGTTTAGGAATTTTGTCAGTTATTTTTCCCTGTTAAAATCTGAAGCAATCCAATTAGTAAGTAGGTCCTTACAGTTGGAATCCTCGAAATTTTATCATTGAATTTCTATGTAAAGATAGCAAAATATTTCATCTAATATCTTTCTTGGTTGTTGAGATATCAACAGAAGTGATGAAATTTAGATAGTTCTTTACACTACAAATACAAATGTACTTAGCTTGGATTTTAAACAAATTAAATAATTTACAAAAATGTTATTTAATATCAGTTTTGGCAAATGACATTAAAAAGCAAGGGTGAAATCCGAGTAATCCAACTAGTAGGACCTACCTATTTGAAGAGTATACAAGGAGAAATAATTGACTTAAGTCCCTTATCGGGACTACAATTAATGAAAATCAACTAAAATCAATTAAAAACTTCATGTTCGAATATATTTTAATCTTTAGAATGCATGTAATTTTATTATTATTTATTACGTGTTAAATTATTGATAGCCGATTTTTTTCAAGTTGACTTGAGATGACGTTTATACATTCAAAATGTAATCAATAATTTACATCTGAGTCGGTCTGGTTTTGTAAGTCAATTAGTAAACATGTAGACGTTGAGATATTATATTAGTTTGTGAACTTTAGTTGCTGCTTGATCAAGCGTTAGAAAAAAACTAAAACTGAGACTGGAAACTTTACTGTATTTCTATCATTAATCAATCAATTTTTGAAGTTTTAATTGTAAAAATATAATCACGAAGAGATGCAACAAAATAGTATACATGTTTATAATATCAATGTTAATTAACCATATCATATATTTTTGTAAATATTTTCACCTTTATAGACTGCTGTTTTTATTTGTTTGGGTCGTCAGACCAAGCAAATAATGGTAGCGAAATTTCAGACCCGAATGCTGTTAATTGCAAATGCCGAAAGTAGTCCGCTTTTTTGAAGTGGTTAATTCCCTTTACATGGACATTAACGCCGAAAAATTCAGGGGAGATCACTGCGTGAAGATTGTCAAATGGACTGGTCCCCTGCGAACCATAATGGGACAGGGAACCGGATTAATTGTCAAATAACAGGCGCATTAATTTTTAAACCTGCTCAGGGAAGAAAATATAGTTCCCGATTGATCGAAGATTTCTAATATTGTGCAATTCTGTAACATTTCCGCAAATTACTGGTAAATATATTGAAATAATTTTGATTAAACGCACGTCAATTTTGAACTCTTCAATTAAAAGGCGTTCGTCTATGGGTTAGTTTATACAAATTCAATTTGTCACGTGATCAAACCACGCTGAAGAGTCAACAGAACAACCCATGGAAAAGAAAGAAAGAAGGTTTGTAAATAAAATTTCATGCAATATTTATTATACATTATCACAACGTAACAAACCAGTTTGTGACAGTAATAATATTGGTTAAAGTGCATACAGATTCAATTTTATGTAGATCACAGACACAGGTCCTTTGTTAACTTAAATAGGCCTATCATTATAAAGTAACGCCAAATATTCCGAGACCCAACAAATTCAGCGCCTTCTGTGCTTTGATTTGTATACGTTATTATTGATAAGCATCATCTTGCAGTTGATGTTAGGAGATAAATATACCATATTTTCCCACTGACAGTTACTTCTTTATTTAGTTCAAAGTTATTGTTGTTCGTAGCAAATTCTTGAATATGAATTAAATCAGCTAACACGATTGTTTTTCTCATAGGTACTTGCTCACAGATATGCTTAATTATTTCTTGATATTCAAAAATTATTGGTAAGTTTCTGTAAAGTTGTTAAAATCATTTTGTAGAATTTTGATACAAACTTATTTACTGAGTGATAAATTCTGAGAAAAATTAAATAGAAATAACAAAAGAACGCAATTGAATGTTTTATATCGGGCGTCGATTATGTAATTAAAATGTCTGTCAATTTTCTCTTAACTTGTCTCAATTAAAACACATATGCATCCAAAACCTTTCTTTTTCATTTCAGAAAGCTAGTAAAAGTTGATTTTACGAAGTAATCTGACCATGAAGTTTTAAATAAATGATAATATTTAATAAATTATGTAAGAACCTTTCACTTCCATTAAAGTCAGTTGACTAAAACATTGCAACATAAACAATCTGCTGTAAATAAGCATGGATAATAAATAATTGAACAAAATTTAAAGCTGATTACGTCAGCAACATATAACCTTGTAACTAATTAAAAAATCGTTATACATCCGCATTATTGCAACGTCAACTAAACCTTAGTGTGATTGTTGGTGTTTAATGCCGCATTTCAACATATTTCAGTCAAACAGAGGTAGTCAGTTAAATAACGGCTGTTAGTTATATTGCTGCTGTCAGTCATATAACAGCTATCAGTCATATAACGGCTGTCAATCATATAACGGCTGTCAGTCATATAACGGCTGTCAATCATATAACGGCTGTCAGTCATATAACGGCTGTCAATCATATGGCGGCTGTCAGTCATATAACGGCTGTCAGTCATAAAGCGGCTGTCAATCCTATAGTAATTGTCAATCCTGTAGTGGCTGTCAGTTATATAGTGGCTGTCAGTCATATAGTGGCTGTCAGTCAAAAAGCGGATGTCAGTCATATAGTGGCTGTCAGTTATATAGTGGCTGTCAGTTATATAGTGGCTGTCAGTTATATAGTGACTGTCAGTCATATAGTGGCTGTCAGTTATATAGTGGCTGTCAGTTATATAGTGGCTGTCAGTTATATAGCGGCTGTCAGTCATATAGTGGCTGTCAGTCATATAGTGGCTGTCAGTTATATAGTGGCTGTCAGTCATATAGTGGCTGTCAGTTGCAAAGTAGCTGTCAGTCATATAGTGGTTGTCAGTTATATAGTGGCTGTCAGTCATATAGTGGTTGTCAGTCATATAGTGGCTGTCAGTTATATAGTGGCTGTCAGTTATATAGTGGCTGCCAGTCATATAGCGGCTGTCAGTTATATAGTGGCTGCCAGTCATATAGCGGCTGTCAGTCATATAGTGGCTGTCAGTTATATAGTGGCTGTCAGTTATATAGTGGCTGCCAGTCATATAGCTGATGTCAGTTATATAGTGGCTGTCAGTCATATAGTGGCTGTCAGTTATATAGTGGCTGTCAGTCATATAGTGGCTGTCAGTTATATAGTGGCTGTCAGTCATATAGTGGCTGTCAGTTATATAGTGGCTGTCAGTTATATAGTGGCTGCCAGTCATATAGCGGCTGTCAGTTATATAGTGGCTGCCAGTCATATAGCGGCTGTCAGTCATATAGTGGCTGTCAGTTATATAGTGGCTGTCAGTTATATAGTGGCTGCCAGTCATATAGCTGATGTCAGTTATATAGTGGCTGTCAGTCATATAGTGGCTGTCAGTTATATAGTGGCTGTCAGTTATATAGTGGCTGTCAGTCATATAGCGGCTGTCAGTTATATAGTGGCTGTCAGTTATAAAGTGGCTGTCAGTCATATATTGGTTGTCAGTTATATAGTAGCTGTCAGTCATATAGTGGATATCAGTCTTATGGTAACAAGTACGTAGAAATTATTTAAAGATCTAATTCCATTAAAGTATAAAAGTCTCGTCAGAGAATGAACCAAGAATTCAGTGACAGATACAAACCAACAATTCCTGGATTCTGTCTCAGAAACAAACAACGACCCACTGAATTCTGTGTCAAAAACAAACGACCCCTCGATTCTGCGTCAGACACAATACGGACTGAGCTAACATGACTTATCGTTTTGTTACCTTTAGTTTCACAAGATCTTGTCTTTAAATCACAACTGGATTCAACGTTGCATGGTTCGCCACATGGTGACTGTAAAATAAGCAATATTTATAACATAGGATTGTACGTAATCAAAACTTCAAAAAAATATCACGTGACAAAACTATACCCATTGACGGCATTGTCAATTTAAGAAGAGTGAAAAATTATCTTGTCGTTGTGGTAAAGAAATCATGACGATGTCCTCTCAAAGGATAACAAAAAGCATATTGGTGAACAATGTCTTTGACCTTAATTACTAAATACTCCTAGCTCATCTTCCGGTCACCCATTAGTAATCGATCATACGGTTGGGTCTATCACCCGGATTTCGGTCCGAATCCCAGTATCACCGTAGTATTCCTTAATTTTCTCGTAGTAAAACAACATTACAATACAAAACATGTAAATTAATCGGACAAATTTTCCAAATTGACAAATCAGTGAAGTGGCAAAATATTCGGACAAAAATTGTCAGTTGAGGCTGAATTGCGATTTCGGACAAACTACATTTGACCTATAGTTAATACATGTACGCCGTGCATGACCAACATTTATACTTCAAACCGTTGAAAATGAACCCAGAAGAGCGCCGAATATCTTTTTTAAACATATTTTTTGTTTGCATATAACATTGTTGAGTTGAATGGTAGGTTAACGTTTTTCTTAGACAAATTGCTTTTGTTTGTTATTACATGAATTTGCTGGGGCAAGTGTGAGATTGGTGCTACATAGACCCTGGTTTAAACACATTATTTGCCTCTGACCGATCCAAGCAGTAAAACACTTCGGTTCTTATTTTCGTTATGTGTTCGTATTGTCTTTTTATAAAAAATAAACAACGAAAAAAAAACTAAAATATCTTCCACTTAGCTTTTTGGCGTGGAATGCCTGTGTTGGTTTACTCTTACTGTTTCTAATATATTTTATACATTCCTTTTTACATGGGCTTTCCCCATGTTTAGTAGTGGACTGTGGCAAATCCACATCAAAATTTGTCGCGGACGATTACATTCGGTTGTGCGCGCGCAAATAAAGGGATAATTACCACTGCAATAAATATAGTCCGCATTACGCGTTAACAAGCAGACGATAAGAAGCACTTGTATATCTTATCTGGTTTATGTAAGATAAAGGTCCATTGTATCGCTTCCATGAGTTGTATACAGCCATGTACTTTACCAAAACCACATGTCTGACAGCGCTATCGGCGCTTTGATTATAAATAGAGTTTTGAAATAAGGAGATCTAGTCTGTAACAGCTATACATTGTATTTGTATTAATAAAAATGTTACTCATTATATCAGTTTAAGTTATATTCTAACGCCTTGTTTCAGTGAAATACTTCATCAATTAAAAACATAATTAAGTTAAACCGCCGTGACATTCATCATTAATAATTAAGTTACTTGTTAAAAGAATATTTATTTGGATCAGTTGAGAACTAAACGTTTCGAAACACTTCACTTGCTATTACAGGTCGTCCACGTAAACTTTGCGTATATAAACATAGCCAGTTTCATTACACACCAATATTTAGGGGTGTATTATTTTTTCAGTTTTATAGTTTAGTTATTTGGCACTTATTTTATAAACATACCATTATATTAAATTTAAAATGTACATACAGTTGTATACAGTATTTAAAATAAATGTTAAATATAAAGTTGTATGTTTTAATCCGTAAAATGATGTTCATGGATCAGCTTATTTACCTATTCAGTGAACAAGTCCAATGTTTAAAGTACAAAAACACGCATGACCTAGAATACGACCTGTAGTCTATATGTACAAAGTTGTAAAGAAAACAACGTCAGTGTCCATGTTGATGAACTTTTTATATGAACAAACACAATGTACTTATCAAGATCTTTAGAAAGATCTAAGTCATGACCTGGTCACACCGCAAGAACTTTGCTGAAGCGTTCCTGGAGCGGTGTAAAAAGTTCATCACCGACCATTACCGTTCAAGAAAAGTTGGCCCCCGTTTAGGGAAAGCCGTGTACGCTCGGCCACCGCTTATGGTCCCTCCTACCACTCCGAATGTTTTGAACTGCACAAAACATAGCGAGCGGTGAGTTGCGGACAATTTTCCGCTGCGGCAAAGTTTACTTCCGCTCCAACCACACCCAGTCAAACTTTAGCTCCGCTAAACGCAAGTCCGTAGACGCTTGGGACTGCTAGGCCAACGCAGATATCATAATCACAGGACCAGTCACCACTGTTGCTTTGTTAGCTTTGCCCGGACGGTTATTTAAAGATATACTCATTCACAGATTTTTAACTTAAATATAATTTTTTCCAAAACTATCAAAATTGTATGGAAACTTTTTCCGAAGCAGGAAAATAGTGTTCTGATAATGACAAGTTTAGTGCAAATTGATATATAACTACAAAAGATGGTGTTTCATGTAGTAAAAATCTACCCCGTATGTCACGGTATAGACAATTTAAGTGCATTTTTGTGACTTTTATTGTATATTTCTTGCAACCTTTTGATCAGTTTGTCTTAAACTATTAGGCATTTATACTTTAAAACAATTACAGACATTGAATGATATTTTGAAAATATAGAAAAAATTAACCATATCTGTGAACTAGTACCTTTAACGTTGCATAAGCTTTGGTGGAGCGTTTGTAATTCCTCAGTCCCATAAAATCGTGGCTTGTTGCGGACCCGTACGTGCAAACAGTCGTAGGCCGTGGGAAGCCTTACGTATTAAGGTGACGATACGCACATGGCACAAAACAACACACACGTACAGAGCCGTAGCCGGAAGACACGCATGTTTATTGCATACTCGGCCCCTATTTTGTTCACGATTTGACTCTGAAACTGATACGTGTATCCTAGGCTCATCTTACGGACCCTGGTAAAAACGTAACAGTCCGTACGGGTACGCAAGAGTTCGTACGGGTCCTTGTGGAGTTTGATCGCACGGCGCCCGTACGGTGCCCTCACGGCTTTTTTTATGTTTATGGGACTGTAGCTTAAGCGTTTTACGAGCGGACACGGGATTGCTTGAACGTTGTCTGGCGTTGATTCAGCGATTTATTGCGGTGATGAACTTTGGTTTGACGTTGGTATGGAGGTGTCGGAGCGGGACTAGAACTAGGCTATACATTTGAGGAGAAGTTAACTAGAAACCCATTTGGATGGGCACATTCAGAACTTCAAATCGATCTGTTTAGCTCCGTAGTCAAAGCGATATGCCGCTAAACCAACTTTGAACTCCCGCCGAGCCAACGCCCGCATGCGCAGAACGCCGCTCTATCAACGCACGCGTCACCGCTTAACCAACGCTCACAACCGTTCCTTACCGTTAAGCCATCGCTATGGCAACACCGACTGTAGCGGTGCGCCGCTAAGGCAACGCCCGTGTTTTCGCATTTTGTGCGCGGTGATGAGCGTTGTCGAAATTCGGTTTCCTCTCCCTGCTGTTCAAGGAACGCTTCAACAAAGTTCTTCCAGACATAAGACTAGATAGAAGATAGGTCCATTTGAGTTGTTTATCTAAAGTGGTAGAACGCTATTCCCAATAACTTACAAAGTTATAACACTCTTTTTAATCATAAATAAAAGAAAATTGTTATTGTTTGGGCAATTATGCCACCTCAATAACAAATTTAAAATTAAAGAAATCTTCGTTACACGACTGTTGAAAGACTCAAAGGGGTTCTTCTCTGATTTATACCGAATTCTCGGAAAATATGAACTTACTAAACATTTTAACCAATATGTGCAAACGGGAACATTTCCTAAACTTTTTCCATGGAAGAACCACGTGAAAAAAGCCATTGGTCGTGTTGTTCTATATGAGTTGCGGGAAAGAGTGTCACGTGATACTAGATTATGGAAGTACTTTGACGTTATTCCAGCGTATGAAATATTTATATTATGGCACTTTAGTAAACTGAATAATAAACTACAAACACGCTGGATGTCAGCATTTATTGTGATGTGAAAATACTTTGGACGTAAATATGACGTTCGATGCTCACTGATTACAAGTGAAATTAGAAAGCACCTTATTCTGTTTTTCTTAGCATTTGATACTATGAGGCGCAAAGTGTGGTCAAGATTTATAAAACTCTTTGATAATCACGGATTACAAACATTCTTCTGTCAGGATGTTGACGGCCAAATTATTGAGATGTTTTCGGGTTTCCCGTCACTTAATCTTTCCGACAATGATCGAACTGCTCTTTTTGAAATATTTGTAAGAACATTGAACTACATGTATATGTGCTAAGAAAACTATAGTCAGTCTCCATTGAACATAAAATTACATTTAAATAAATCTATGTAATGTTGTTACTGAAATTCGGAAAGTTATTATGAACCCTCATCCGGGGTATAATTTGTAGTATACACCAATGTACATATTCCATGTTTTCTTTGACGTTCTATTATCTCTTATATTCATTGTATTCATGTTTGTATCGATATTTCATGTAATTTGTATGTTATTTTCACTCTTATAACTCTCCACCTTGGATGAAATAATGAAATACATGTATAGTGCGTAAAAGTTGACCCCAATCTGACCTTTCACATTTGCATCTACTAATTATCTACACATATCCCGACGAAAATCAGTACCACGCCTATTCTACACTTCGGCAGCTATTGTATATAGAAGTATATTTGTGTGTAATAATTTAAACTCATAATCCTCACGGCTCGGTGTAATCGAGCATTAATACTACATTCGTATTCAATGTAATGAATATTCTTGCATAAAGGGCAGGTCGGGGTCAAACTTTACGCACAATATGTACTTCTAAGTACTAGTGACATTATCTGTGTATATCTTTTATTGAGTATTTTACAAGACTTTTAATGAACTTGATGTAGTGCAATCAAATGTACTTAGATATCTTTTTTGCTGTATAAATGGACTTTTTGATGTTTAGTTTTTTATATCAATACCATTAAGTGAAACCAATAGATATGATGAAATCTAATTTTGCATTTAACGAAAGATATTTGTATTTTCACTAGTGTATGTTATGTCTAAATGAACAAAATGACATTTCATGAACAAATTTAGTAATTTAACTTGCGATACGCGATTAAGATCCGTTTCATTAAACTTTCATTAGTCCTAGAATTAGGGACTTTAGTCAGTTATTTCCCCTTGTATACTTATTAAATGGGTAGGTCCTATTAGTTGGATTACTCGGATTTTACCCTTACTTTTCAATGTAAATATGCCAAAATTAATCTTAAATAACTTTTTTGTAAATCATTTAATTTGTTTGAAATTCAAGCTAAGTATTTTTAGGGTAAAGAACTATCTAAATTTGATCATTTCTGTAAATATCTTTATTAACAAGAAAGATATTAGATGAAATATTTTGTTATCCTTACATAGGAATTCAATGATAAAATCTGAGGATTCCAACTAATAGGGCCTACTTACCAATTGGATTGCTTCAGATTTTATCAGGGAAAGATAACTGACTAAAGTCCCTAATTTTAAAGGCCTTCAGTTCACCGTATATGAAACAAAATATATGCTCAACCTTGGCATATTTACTGACTTGTTTCCAAGATGACGAGGCGCTAACGTGCTGCACGAGATTCAACGAAACTCAGCAAAAAAGGTTTTACCGATGCTGTGCACTCAAGCGTGAACTTACCGATAGATTTTTGATGATGGCAAATTTGATATAAATAAAATATAAAATAAAATAAAAGTGTTTCAAGAAATTATATTTTTCGTTGTGTACATAAATGTGTAAATATATTGTAAAAAAGTTTAACTAAATTATTTTGTATACCTTAACAACTTCTATATGTTTTCGTTGAATATGAGTACACGTATTGTTTGTATAGTCTTCTTCCACGTCTTTGAACAGCTCACAAAGCAACATTCCAGCATGGTAGTTCAAAGCTTTACAATGAATTCGCATAGCACATTCTGTCAAACAATCTGCCATTGGGATGTCTTTATAGTTTGCTATCTTATATGTCGACCCTTGACAATGATCTACAAACGTGATGTCATATTTAACAGTTAAGTTACCATTTTTTATCAAAACACTTCCATAAACAATTGGAAATATTGCAATGAAAATAGTCAAATCTCCCAGAGTCATTGCGTCAAAATAATTAGCAATATCATAATGTTTCCAATGCAGCGTCTAATTCTAAACTGCGCAAGACAATTGTTAATATGAACATGTGCCATGTACTTTAATAGAAGTAGCTGAATAAATATTCTCTTTGTGCCGCGATGTAGAACAATGTGATTTATAAATAATAAAACCGCTGAATTAGAAACAAATGATATAAACACAAGAGTTCACGCACTTAACAACAATGATATTGTGCTGGTCAGCAGATTACTTTAAATAAGTTATTTACCAATACGGCACCAATATTTCAAATGACTTACACGTTTTCTGTAAAAGCTTTGTTTATTAGAATTGATTATAACAATCATCGTGGATCAATATAATTGTAGCAGTTTGAATAATCAGTTCCAGAATGAGCCTTCAAGTGTATCGATTCAAATGTAAACAAACAGCATTGCCAAATATTTGGACAAGTTCTTTCCAATCTAAAACCGAATGATCATATATTTGCACTTACTATTTATATGCATAATTTAATGGTTGTTATTTTATTGTAAAATAAAATATGATTTCATTGCTGGTTTTACAAGCGCATGTGACATTGTTTGAGTTCTAAAATAGGAAAATTAATTTAGCAAAGTCGAAATGCACTAAACAAATATACCTTTAAAAATATTCGATGATGTACAGCTTTCATTGTGTTTGAAGTATAAACGTTAGCAAGCGGATATGACATCAATCTGATTAAAACCCGATCTTAGATTTTCCGCTCCCCTACTCGCTAATTTAGATCTGGCCTTTTTTTAGCATGCAAAACTTGGTCTAAAAATAGAAATTACGAAATCAAAATGTGATTAATATTGTTTCCGTCTAGATGAAAGCTACGCATTGATTGGTCGAAACAAAGTTCATCTCGACGTGACCTTCCACGGAGAAAGTAGAGATCCTGTACGACAACGCTCTACAGGATATCTGTTTACGGAGATTGATATGACTTCAAACTATATACAATCTCAATTTCACAAACGTGAACCGATACATCAAATAATGGAAAATTTGGTACCGTAAAGTTAATTTTGTTTTTGGGACCCGTATATTAAAAGTATTAGACCATAGACTAAACTCGGAACCCGCATGTTGAAATTTTGGACGTATACTGCACAGTTTTTTCGGGATTCACATATTGAAAATCATTCGGAACACCTCGACCTTTCATGAATGAATAATCTCGGAAGGATTCGTGGAGGGTCTTCCCTGGATTTTTGTGATTTTACTACGTACGCGATGCGAAGCACGTAACGGTTACACAAAATAGTTCTTGTAGTATACACACAGATCTTTGTCTAAATATATTTATTTGTTTTAAATTGAACCAAATATTGTTCATCGGTATCATTGAAATGTGTAATTTCAAATTTACGGACCATATCCAACTATTTGTCCTTTCGTAACTTACTGATTTGCCTACTCGATAAAATCGATAATTAAACAGAGCCTCCGTTGTTGCGCTCGGTATTGTTCGGAAATTTCCGATATGACACCCTGCTGTGATCATAGACTGATAAAACTGATCAACCCCCATCAATATATATCACGTGATAGACTCTGCATGACGTCTAGTACCAACATTTGATTTGTTATACTTTCATGCAAGCTTATAAATTAGAGACAGTGAGCGGTAAGAATAAAAATAAATTCCATGGAGTTTTATTTACATTTCTTTTTATGAAAAAAAACTACACTTTATAAGATATGTGTCATACATATAATTTTCATTGCATCTTGTTTTTTATTTCATTTGCAACAGTGTAAGTAAATGTACACATCAATTCTTATAATATTATAAAATATAAAATAATTATTTCAATGACAATTAAAAACATCAATCAATGTGTATATTAATTGTACACTTAATAGTCGCTATAACTCAGAAAGGCAAATATGAACGCAATAGCTGAACATAAAATACAGACAATGTGCAATATAATTTCATATAAAGACAACTATCTGGAACATCAATTAATACCTAGATATACGTATAGAATAGGTGCTTTAATATAACCACTGGCTATTTTTCATTACTTAAAAATTCCATAAAACAAACACGGACAAAAAAGACAGATAGCTTTTCACAGATAATTGCTTAAAGAAATAAAGATCTATATCATCCTCGCTACCCTGTATATGTTTTACGACCTGGATGGTGTAATAATGATTGTAGTATCCTGTCATAAAACAAGGACCCTGTTTATAAAGGGGCCTTTGTATAAAATGACACCCGCTTGGATGTTGATATACGCACCAACAGGGGTCCAATAAAGAGTGTGATAAATTTCATCAATTCATTTTAAGTCATACAAGAAATTAAGAACGAAAAAGGAGAAATAAATATTGTGAAGACAAGACAAATTTTATAATTTGAAACAGCATTTAACTGTATGCGTAGACAAATAAGACGAGTAAATGCATGTACAGTCATCAGTATTCTTTTCTCAGCTAGGTGTAAATTAATTATTTTTTAGAAGTTTTATGAGCTAGAAGTCGTCTGATTTTTTGTAATTCATTTGATCAATTAACCATTTATAACAGCATCATTTTATTAAATTAAATAAGGTATATTCCACTTAAATACTTATTTTACTGTATAACTTGTGTAAAAATATGAAACAAATCACGAATTATACATTCCCGTACGATAGTGACAAGTAAACTTGAAATAGAATAAAATACTTCTTGTCACATTGACACACTGTCTTAGACTAGAGAAAAAATATCTTGTATCTGTAAAGCCCTTTATTTAAAGTACGAGATTTTTGACTGCAAGGAAAATTCACCCATTTTAACACCGCTAACGAACACGAGTTTTAGACATAAAAATGAATCATATAGTGTGATCTTATATAAGTACTCTACTTTTTTAAAGCCATTGACACTACAAACTCATATCAGAATGATTTGAACAATTAATTTTGTCTTTTATAGGTATGTGATATTTTGATAATTGCAAGTTTGTAAAGCATGCAGTTAGCTATCAAGTTTACTTTTGATAAATATATCTTTATTTTGTGGCTCTGATCATAATGCTAGATAAGAAATAATATATTTGACCGCAGATAAGATCGGTAGCGATAGAGTGTCTTACGCTATCGGCCGTTCGGCTATCTTCGTCAGTTTCCGTATAGCGAAACGGAATCTCCCGAAAGAAAGAAAAAAACAATACTTACTAAACTAATTCGCTAATTCCCCCTACTAAATATTCTTTAAAAATTATGAAACATATACCACTTTTTAAAGAAAAGATTGTAGTTATTGAATCCGATTGGGATAGAAATGATTTTTAAATAATAAAAAAGAAATTAGACAAACTATTGCAAATGTTGAGGTAAAAAAAATGCATTTTGTACTAAAATTCATATAAAATAGGGTTAACATTTTTAACTCAAAATTCCCCCAACTATTTATTTTTCAATTTAAAAAAAATATATACCACAAGAAAGATGTTGAATTGAATTATTTGAAACTGAATGGGATAGAATGATAAATAACTTTAAATTCAAGTTATATTAGATTAAGTACCAACGTCCTTCTTATTTCTATATAGCGCTCACTACCCTATCAGGCTTATCGATAAAGGACAAATAGTTGGATATGAAAACGAAATTCAGTCATTGCCGTAACGATTTTCGGAATATGAAGAATACATATAGAACTATAACGATTATAAAATTTTGTGTGAATATCAACAAAACGCCAACAAAAACTCATGAATTGTTGGAAGCAGCAAGAACGAAGCCTCCTGTTAGTTTTAACCATTTTGTTAAAGGTATAGATAGAATAATGAAATGCAAGAAGTTCTACCCGTTGACGCGTCATATAAGTAGCAAATGGTTGGGTGGAATATTTCTACAAGACTCAGGCGACAAGCTAAATAAACAAAGAAAAAACGCAAGTAAACATCACAAAAGGAACCAGAGGCATTCTGTACACAAACGGTCTGACTGACCTTTGTACGGAGACGCCGCGCATCACGGGTAAAATGTTTATTTACCTGAAAACACGTGGCAATGTTTACATTCTAACAATTTCCCCCCTTCAAGTAATCTGAACAAATAGCGTATGAATTTTGTGTCTACTCAATAAAATTTGACTATCCAACCAACTATCCTCATCAAATTAAACTTTTTAACTGAAAGTTAAACCTTCATCATAACGTGTTTACATCTGTCATTCTTTACACAATAATTTGAAATCGAAAGTAGAGTACACGGTTTAACTATGTACCTATACCTACAGAGGTTTAAAAGTACTTAAGTATATATAGATTAATATTTCTGTAGCTATTAGCGGTTATTATTTTACTTAAAATGCCAACAAAGTTATTCACAACAACGATTTTCTTTAATATTTTTATTCATACGCGGAACTACTTGACGCGTTATGCGTCTTAGTATAGAGGTGATATCTTCACCGTCTATTTATAGAATGAACCAGAGGTGGATAGAGGGTATATTGGAACCTATATTAGATCCTTTTCCAGAATTATATATGTATCATGGAACACAGCAGAAACCACCCCTTGTACTCGGTCCAACAGCAGTCAAAGAGTCGAACTAGACATGTCAGCCGTTTCATAGCGTACACTCATAGTTCATAGATTTTAGGGGATATGCCAGGTGCAAACAAGCTACCGATCGGTTATGTTTGTCTATGACTGATGCATCTGTAACGAACCTTTGTCCACTGCAAGGCCGAGTGCAAGGGGTGGTTACTTTACCCTAGATTCAAAACACAATGTGAACTCGGTTTCGTGTTCTCATATATATAACTGATACTGCTGTAAATTTATAGCTACTTATCATTTTGTCGGATGTTGTAGGGCCTACTATGCAGAGACGTCAGCATGAATTTCCACAATCTGATTAAAACCCGATCTAAAATTTTACATTCGCATACTCGCTAATTTAGATCTGGCCTTTTCTAAACGAAGGTCACGTTCAGGTGACCTTTTCTCATCATAATATTCATGACGAAATTGTTATGATACGTAACTTGTTTACATCGTCTACGTCACGCAATTTAATTGTAATGAGCCGTCCAATCGCAGACTGTGAATAATATCGCTGTTAAATAAGCATGCAAACCTTGGTCTAAAAATAGAAATTACGAAATCAAAATGTGTTTAATAGTGTTTTCGTCTAGATGAAAGCTACGCATTGATTGGTCGACACACAGTTCATTTCGACGTGGCCTTCCACGGAGAAAGTAGAGAGCCTGTACGACAACGCTCTACAGGATATCTGTTTACGGAGAGTGGAATTTCCATTGCTTGTACGAGGTATGAACTTCTAAATCAAACAGACCCTGCACATTTTCATATTGTTGGGTCATCGAATACTACATGAATTAGCAGAATGACTGAAATGAAACTTTTTTTCTAAAAAACAAATTGAACTTTGGCTTCTTTACTCTTAGTACCGTCTGCATTAGTGTCGACCAACCACAGCCTTTGTCACAATAAACCTTATTACCCATCATGCTAATTATACCACATACATATTTTTTAAGAATTTTATACAAGAAATATTTTTTTACAACACATACATAATTTTTATCCAACATATATAGTTTTATACAAAACAAACATTGTCTTGTAACACATTTTTTTTACCCAACAAATATTTTTAACACACATATTTTTTTTCCGTTTAGAACATTGCAACGTTTGTCATGCCATATCTGAGCGCATTAAGACTACTGAGTACAACTAGACATCGATGATCGAAAGCGTATTAGAATTGCAACAACTACACACTTAATACTTTCATAGCCAACAAGGACCCGAAGAGCGTTTTTCCAATTATGTTAATATTTCTTTACTCTTCATTTCTTCAAAATAAGTTTATTACAGTATATAGTCAGACTTGTTCGAAACTCCTCGACCGAATTTAATTTTAGCCAATGAAAACAGAGATCATTCATTACTTCGTCACTGTAAACACGGAAGTTGAGTCAATATCATTTTCTTATGATTAACGAAATCATTGTTGATATTGTACTGCAATATTTATTTCTTTACTGATCTAGCCATTTACTAACTTAGAATCATGAGTGACAAACAAAGTTTTTTCCAAAGGGTTTTTGGATCGGGGAAAAAGGGAGAAAAGGAGCCTACACCTCAAGAGGCGATACAGCGTTTGAGAGAAATTGAAGAAATGTTGATGAAAAAATCAGATTTTCTTGAAAAGAAAGTTGATTCAGAATTGGCTACAGCAAAGAAAAATGGCACAAAAAATAAGAGAGGTATTTCTACTGATAACTGATCATTTTACAATTTAAATTGGCTAGGCAGACTTACTCCAAGAATAATTGATAATTAGCCTTAGCTATTTAGGAAATTAGGTATTTTGCAATATTTTTATTGACTTTTAATTCTACTTCATTTGTTATTTTGTTTGCTAATAACTGGCATTTGGTGATAAAATATCTTAGTGTCACATGTGATGTCTTGATCTTTCATGCCGAAACGACTTTGGTAATCATAGGGTTTACAGTCAACTTGCCAACGACGGAAAACATAAAATATAAGTTATATATAATAATATATACAAGTACTAAAGTACGGTATATATAAGTGAAAACTACCATTTGGTCAATTTGTCTATCTTTCTGTGCTTCATTATAACACACCTTAAATATGACGCCATTTATGTTTCATTTTCGGGATTCCATGTGACTTTATTTCCGTGATTCCTTGTGACTTAATTTCCGTGCACTTCTGTTAGGTAACATTAAGGTGATTTCTTACAGCCAAAATATGGAGAGTCAGGGATTTTAAGGAATTATTTTCTTAATTTTTACAGTAAAACACTTAAAAATGATGTTTTTTTCTAACTATTTATTTTATATAACTTTGAAAATACTGTTTTCAGTAAATTGATGAAAAGATTTTCAGACCAACCGCCTTACTCGTTGCTATTTTTAGAAAGTCACATGACATTGTAATTTTGTTTTGGTCAGATATGAAAAAAAGGCCAATCAATTAAGTTGTGTATTAGTATACCTTTTCCACATTTTAAAACATTTTTTTATTTCTCTGGTCTTTGCTTTCAGCTGTTAAAAAATAAGGCGAGTTTTATTTTATTTGTTGATGCTTGAGCTCGCCTCTGGGATTTTTCCCACTTTCAAAAATTAATAAAAAATTCTCCAAATTGGAACAAATCTTGTATTATGAAGACGATAAGGAAATTGCGTTATATCTAAATACAAAAGAACAGTGTATATTATTTATAATAAAAAAACATAATATATAATTCATCTAACAGCAACTCTCGTGTATGGGTTGCTGATTGGTTCGTTACTTCAAATTAGGGGTGTAACAATATGGTAAAAAACTTATTGCAATATATTGCAATATGCAAAACCAGTAATGGGTAGGAGCAAAAATAATGACTCCAAAGCGTGACATGGAGGTCAAAATTAAATCTAGTCAGTTTCTTTTGAATTTGTACCAGAAACTTTCTATTATGATTGCAATTTTAGTATCTGTATTTGTTCCTTTTGTAATTGATCTGACTTTCATGTAATTGATGTTAGAAGTAATCTTTTTGGCCGAAAAAATAGAGAAATACACATTTAAAACCAACAGAGATAATTTCCTAAATGTGAACACTATTGTTTTCTTTTATGGTTTGTATTACAGTTATATGCCTGTTAATTAAAAAAAATATGTATAGGTCCTAATATTATTGTATATTTTTTTTAGAAATAGCTTTTTTTGTACAAAAAAGGTTGGTTTTTTCTGAACCCTTACCAAAAAGTTTTTCTAAAAGATGCAGAATGTTAAAAGAGAGTAAAATGAATTCATGTAATTAAGCAGTAATGACTAGTAATAGCATGCACAAAGTTTCAGATGTCTCTCATCTCAATGAAATATACAGCAGATAATCCCATTTTGCAATATCAATGAAGTTAAAATGTTGCACTCCTGACATATGCATTAAATGTACTATAAACCTGTTGTTTTGTGTGCATATGATTATTTTCAAGGTCGTACTCGCCATTGAAATGGAAAAAAACACAATTAGAACTATTATAACAGCATGAATAAAAAACTTGACTTTGCAATGACTCAAAAATGTCAGGAGTGAAACAATCTACATTTAAGGAACAGTCTTTATATAAATATACATATATTACAACCTTTTGTTTTATTTTTCAGGAGAGCATGTCCAATAGTAATAAAAAAATAAAGGAATCTCCATCTCATGTATCATGTGTTCATTACACATGATTATAAGTGATGTCAGGAGTGAAACATTTATTTTGGTATTTTGACCTTTGTCTTATTTACTTTGTTTACAAAGCATGTTTCATTATTTATTCATTTTCCCGGTGTATTTCATGGGTACAGGTAATGTTGTTTTATTTCCAAGTGATATTTAAGGAATTTCTGCAATGTTTGTTCTGAAATTTACTTGAAAACTTACTGTCTTTAAGTTTATACGGTATATATATCAGAAACATACATTAAATCAACACTATGAATATTTTTTCAAGTAAGTACATAGTCAAACTCATGTGTTAGTTCATAAAATGTAAGATTTATTGAAGTTTAGACAGGCTGAATGTGCAACATTTAAGTTCTGCTTAAAGCGTTTCACTCCTGACCAAATATAACCTTACCACACAATTGATAAATAGTTTACATTCAGCCGGTCTAATATCTTATAAATGTATCATTTCATGTACTACATGTGTCATGCTAGTTTGACTATGAATTTACTTTTAAAAATATTCATAGTGTTTATTTAATGCATGTTTCTGATATATACACCGTATAAACCTAAAGACGGTAAGTTTTCAAGTAAATTTCAGAACAAACATTGCAAAAATTTCTTAAATATCACTGGAAATTAAAATAGCATTGCCTGTACCCTTAAGATATACTGAGAAAATAAATAAATAATGAAACATGCTTTGTAAACAAAGTAAATAAGACAAAGGTCAAAATACCAAAATAAATGTTTCACTCCTGACATCACTTATAATCATGTGTAATGAACACATGATACATGAGATGGAGATTCCTTTATTTTATGATTACTATTGGACATGCTCTCCTGAAAAATAAAACAAAAGGTTGTAATATATGTATATTTATATAAAGACTGTTCCTTAAATGTAGATTGTTTCACTCCTGACATTTTTGGGTCATTGGAAAGAAAACTTTGTCAGGTCCACCACAATAGCTTATGTAATCAGGGACTTCTTGTATTTTCTCTAGATACATATTTCTTACAAGCAGGAGTCCAACAATTGTGCTAAGAATACAGATATTAGCTAAACAGAAGGAATTATTACAAGACATGCATTTTTAGTGACTATTTTAATCCAAGCACTCCCATCAAAAGCATACTTCTACGAAGACTTCAGACACATCAAAACATGACAAAATATAGATGTTTCAAGACCTAAGACATTTAATTGATCAAACTGATCTTAAAACATGTTATAACTAAGCAAATGTGTCTTTAATCCATTTTTTAAGATAACTGAATTTTTAAATGTCACGGTTTTTGTGTTTCACTCCTGACAATTTTGGGGTGTTTTTCGGATGTAAAAAAATTATTTCCTGTTCAAATTCCATGAAACTTGGCAGTTTTCTTAGGAATAGTAAATTACATGTTATGGGTCTATCAAAAACCTTGTAATTGAAAAACTGTGGCTTGAATACCACATTTAAACAAAGGAGTCATTATTTTTGCTCCTACCCTATTGCAATATATTGCAATACGTACCGGTTTTGGGGGTAGACATGCAAAGCACGAATTAAATTATTAATGCATGTGCATTGCATAGGTGTATTTTTAAATGATTTTATTCAAATGTTTGAATTACTTGTGTAAAATGGTCTATATGTTAGAAAAATGAGTACTTTGAAACGTACTTTTGAACATGTTTTTTTCTCTCATTTGACTAAATGTTTATCCTTTATACACTTTGACTGTGATTAATTTGTGGTCTTGATTCAACTATGACTCTAATTGAAATTGAAGTTGAAGGCAAACAATGTGGTCGCACTGGCAATTTTGAATGAAGGTCAAAAGGGCATTTTTTTTTAATGTTCGTGCATCAGAACCCGAGTTCTTGGTTGTAATTCAAACTCTGGCCCCTGCATGGAACCCATACAGCAGTGTTGCCATAATGTAATTGACAAAATAATTAGGGACTTTTGTCAGTTATCTTTCCCTGATAAAATCTGAAGCAATCAATTGGTAAGCAGGTCCTTACAATTGGAATCCGCGGATTTTATCTTTGAATTTCTATCATTTATTTAAGAGTAACAAAATGTTTCATACAATATTTTTCTTGTTAATTAAGATATTAACTGAAGTCATGAAATTTAGATATTTCTTTACCCTAAAAATACTTAGCTTGAATTTCATACAAATTAAATGATTAAAAAAGTTATTTAAGATTAATTTCGGCTAATTGACATTAAAAAGTAAGGGTAAAATCTGTGTAATCCAACTAATATGACCTACCTATTTGAAGAGTATATTAAGGGAAATGACTAACTAAAGTCCCTAATTGGTCAAAATGTTGGCAGATGGATCTGAGTAATGTTGCTGAGAAGATATCCTGTTTTTTTAAGTCGACTTCATTTAGAAATCATTTTCAACTGTGTGGACGACAAAAAATATTCAACGTTCATTTATAATAATAGAATATGTGATTGATCAATATTTCATGTATGTTAATTTCAGTAATTTCACATGGGAATTAATCTAGTCTTTAAATGTTTTCCATGATTTAGTTGCCTTACAAGCGTTGAAGAGAAAAAAGAGATATGAGAAACAATTACAACAGATAGATGGTACATTATCTACTATTGAATTCCAAAGAGAGTGCCTTGAAAATGCTAGTACTAATACTGAAGTATTGAAGGCTATGGGATCAGCGGCTAAAGCCCTCAAAAAAGCTCACAATAACATGTAAGCATTTATTCGGTGCAGCCAACTTTTGTCCTATATTTTAATCAATACAATTTGCTCTATCATAGCTGTTTGTCCAATAAAAATCCTTTTCGGTATAAAGAAATGGATAAAACACATGATATGATTGGCTATTTGTGATAAACTATATTTTGATGCACTGATTTTTAAATCCCATATTGGCAGTCCTATCTTTTACTGTTCTATAATGTTAGATGCCAAATATGAGTAATCCTTGAACAAATCATGTGAACCCGGGTCGATAGCGCAGTTGGTAGCGCGTCGGGATTTGGATACTCGTGCCCGAGGGGGTGCGGATTCGAATCCCACCCGGGGAGATCATACCCTTCCATGAAAATTTGACAATAATGTCGATTTTCCTCCATTGATTAGATAATATGGAGAAGTTTCCGGCCTTGTGGAAGGGTAGGGGAGTACTGGTTATAGACAATGGTCCAGGAAAGCTAGGTTAGGTGTGCTGGACGCTGTGAAATGACCTAAATTGTGTTGATACGGCGTTAACTCCAATAAATAAATAAAATAACAAATCATGTGTCCACATCAATTCAAGATGAATTTGTGTCTGATGAATGTCTGTTTACATGTATACATACGGACTATTTAAAGCAGATATACAACTTGTCACAATGTTCTAGTCTTCTTCAGCTATGAATTAATATTATTTGTAATCATTTGCATGTAAAATGCACTGGGAATTGTCAAGTTACCTCCCTTTGATTTTTCAAACATACCTTTTATATACATATATACAAGGGGTACAACTGCATTTACTTGACCACTTCATCTAGATCTATTATTTTGTGACTCACAAAAAATACTGATCACCTGGTGGCAGAAACTTGTCCGAGTTGAGATTTATGTGCCGTTTTTTTATTTTTTTGATAATTTAATCGTATTTATGGTCTGCGCTATGAAACATTTAATATTCATAGCTCGAAGAGTCATGTTTAATCGATTTAATCGTGCGGTTAAAGTGCCACCAGGGTGTCAGTATTTTTTTGTGAGTCACAAAATAATAAATCTAGATGAAGTGGTAAAGTAAATGCAGTTGTACCCCTTGTATATAAGTATATAAAAGGTGTGTTTGAAAAATCAAAGGGAGGTAACTTGACAATTCCCTGTGGTAAAATGCATTACACTTTATTCTCACTGCCCTAGACTAGATGTTAAAATGAAAAGTTCAACTATTTATTTTGATTTTGTTAATAGAATAGTCAATATCTTGTCTTTCAAATATAATGATATATGAATGTTATATATTTCTATTGTTAAATCAGGGATGTTGATAAAGTACATGATTTAATGGATGATGTCGCTGAACAACAAGAAATAGCTAATGAGATAAGTGACGCTATATCTAATCCTGTAGGGTTTGGTACAGACATGGATGAGGTAAGTAGGGGTCCACAACAGGTGTTTTACAGTTTAGGTTCAGGCCTTTTTTTCCTTATATAATAGGGGCCGTTAACAGGTGCCTTCCCCTATTGAAATTTCTTTAAAATCATGCAGTGTTCCCCAAATTTGGAGTTTAACTTTGATATTTTGTTCCCCTTTCTATGAAATTGTGATAAAATTTCCCCAAATGTTCTATATATAAAAAGGCCCCTAGGCCACTTTCCCAGTACTGAAAAAAAAGCTCTGAGGTTGTAGCTCTTCTGTCATTCTAGCTTTTCCCATCCATTTAACCTTGATTCTTCTTCCTATGATATCAATGACTCCAAAATATCCTACAGTTGCCTTAGTAACCTAAATTACTAATAATAACATAAGGCCACAACAAGTTGATGATATGTTCTACGGATTTTTCTAGAAAAAATGGGGCGAGCGAGCGAAGAATAAAAAATTACAAAAGTCTTTATTCACTTGCTTTATATAGCGGTTTGACCAAATTTTTATGGGCGAGCGAGGAAATAAAAATATTTTTTTGTAAAAACCATCAAAATTAAGGTGCGAGCGAACCCATAGAACATATGATCAATTTGTTGTGGCCTAAATATAGCAATAGGTTTTCTATCACAAGTTTACCAGCTTACACTTAACTCTTGACCCATAGTTATTTTATCAACAATATACAGCTTGCCATGGAACAATGTAGATCTACATCCCTATTCTGTCAGAGTATTAAATAGGGCAGTTGTCAGCCACTGACTAGATAATCTTTAGAGAGCACTCTGCATAACTTTGTACCGCCTTGTTCTGTGTAAAGACCACATTAGTCATTGTAAAATTGTTTGATTTTTGAAGATTTTTAAGTCTCAATTAGGGACTTTAGTCAGTTATCTTTCCCTGATAAAATCTGAAGCAATCCAATTGGTAAGTAGGTCCTTACAGTTGGAATCCTTGGATTTTATTGTTGAAGTCCTATGTAAGGATACCAAAATATTTCATCTAATATCTTTCTTGTTAATGAAGATAATAGCGGAAGTGATAAAATTAAGATAGTTCTTTACCCTTAAAATACTTAGCTTGTATTTCAAACAAATGATTTATAAAAAAGTTACATAAGATTAATTTTAGCAAATTGACATTGTAAAGTAAGGGTAAAATCTGAGTAATCCAACTAATTGGACCTACCTATTTGAAGAGTATACAAGGGGAAATAACTGACTAAAGTCCCTTATTGCTTCATTTGTGAAACAGAGGTCCTTGTATTAGAAAAGAACTCTTGAGCATGAAATTTAATTTAAGTTGTTCTACTCCACCCTGATGTAAATTGGTACATTGAGGGATCAGCTGTAGGAAGGCGATTTCAATAATCAGGGGTTATTGTTAAAAAGTTTGAAGTTAGCTGAACATGTATATGGAAGCAGACTTTAGATCACGCTTAAACTTCAACTTTTTGATTGTAGGATGATTTAATGGCTGAGTTGGAAGAATTGGAACAAGAAGAATTAGATGAAAAGATGTTAGATATAGGACCACCTGTAGCTGATAGTTTACCTTCAGTACCGACATCTGAACCAACTGCTTCAAGAAAAGGTATTAGATATTATCTCCAGGGCCAAAACACTCTTCTATGCAGAAGCCGAATACAGGCTGCTTCCCCAAACCAAACAAACACTTTTTTCCCCAGTTTGATCCTCCAAACTCCCCATAAAGTCCCATAAAAATTCCCAAGGAATGTTAAACCATAATTTGTGATATAGAAAGGGAAAAATATTAAGATTTCTTCACAACGCAGTCTATGTTGTTTCTTTTACCACATAATTTACATGATTTAATATCTAATTGATTTTGTAACACCTGTGATTTAATACATCTATTCCTATTTTACTGGCAATGAAGTGAGTCCATTTTCCCCAATAAAGTAAAAACCGTGCTATTTTCCCCCCAAAAAGGGCTGAGGCCCCTTCCCTAAAAATGGTGTTTTGGCCCTGATCTCTTATACATGGAGGAGAGTGTGCGAGACTTGCCCTGAAATTTTAGATTTTAGGAATCTGAGAGAAAAGCCTCTTTTAGTATGTAAAAGTTGCTGAAATAACTTCTTGATGGATATTTGTTATAGACTTTGCTACAATTAAGAGTTTTGACTGGGTTACAATAGCTTGGAAGCCTTGGATTATATTGACAATTACTGCAATTTCCTAGGCATATGATCAGTCAAGCACTTGTGTCTTTTAATCTAACATTAGCAAATATCAGCATCTTTATTTTAGATATTATTTATATTTTTCAGTTGCAGCAACAGAAGAGGATGATGAATTAAAAGAATTAGAAGCCTGGGCAAGTTAAATATGTGATAAATGAATGTATGTATGTTGTATATATAAACATTGTATAGATGTGACGATTATTATATCTTATTTTTATTATGTCAAACTACACATGTTAAATTTGTATATTATCTTTTATTGACTTACATGTAGTTTGGTTTATTTGTGTGTAAGTCGCAGTACCTACCTGTTTTTATTATGGGGCGAAGGATTTGTAAGCGGCCGGATAGATCAGTCGGGAGAGCACTTGCCTTGGAAGCAAGTTGTCTTGGGTACAAGTCCTGGTCAGACTGCTTATGTTTCTCACCTTGTGATGTGTACATCAGCAAAGTCTGTATCAGATAGTAGGGATGAAATGATGATCGATTATGATTGATAATTGATCGTTTTATTAGAAGTGGGAGACAATCGATTACAAAGTTTAATTATCGATTATCGCTAATGTTGGTTATTCATTTTTATTGACAATAAGACATTCTAGTTTTAATTAATCAATATAACTTAAGAAAGATATTTTATGGGAATAAAGCTCTTTTTAATTAAAACATATTGGATACATTTTTACTACTACTTCAAATTATTGTACATCATTGAGATCAGTGTTGATATTCTTGGTCAGCGACATGGAATTTGCCAGTATTGGACAATATATAGCCCCTTTTCTATACTGCTTTGGTACTGAAAATGTCCGAAAATTGATTTTATTATTAAACATAAACAGCCACTAAACCAAAAATTATAAGTTTGTTATGCATGATTTTAATATTCTATTATATAAAACAAAATCGCTTAAACCATTGCAATGTATGGTCGTATATTTTCGGAAATCCCATTAAATGAAAACCCTGAGTAAATGTTTTGATTATATAATCGATGATTGATCGGAAAGGGTTGTTCGATAATTTCCGATGATCTATTATGATTTTTTTTCGATTTTGAAACCCTTTCAGATAGTCTCACCATTGTTTGTTGGACAAAAGTTATCATTGCTGATGTTATTTGTTGTTATACCCCGCTTCGAAGAAGAGGGGGGTATACTGTTTTACCCTTGTCCGTGCGTGTGTTCGTGCGTCCGTCCGTCCGTTACAAAATTTGCGTCGCAGTTTTCTCAGCAACTATATCATGCAGCAGCCTAATACTTTGCATATTGCTTCATCCCATAGTCCCATGCGGTGTAAAGCGATTTCATGCTCCTTGCTCATCTACTTCCTGTTTGTCGCATATTTTTAGATTTTGGCGGGGGTATCACTAGTGAGCATTAGCTCACAGATTTACTTGTTTTTTCTGTAATATACTGACATGAAATTAATTTTTTTGTTACTTAATTGGGTTTTAATTCTTCTTGCCTAATTTGTCATTTTATATTGTAAGAGACAAAACTATCAACTAGCCCTGACTTGGTGAAATAAGTAATTTCAACTTGCCAAAACTATTATAACTAGTCCCGGGACTCAGGAATAAAAACTGTGAATAAGGCCCCAACAAGTTGATCATATGTTCTACGGATTTTTCTGGAAAAAAAGGGCGAGCGAGCGAACTTGCTTTATATAGCGGTTTGGCCAAATTTTTATGAGCGAGCGAGGAAATAAAAATAGTTTTTTTTGTAAAAACCGTCAAAATTAAGGTGCGAGCGAATCCATAGAACATATGATCAATTTATTGTGGCCTAAGGTACAAACTGGATGATGTACACATGAAAAAAACTATCTGACATGATACAAGAATCTGTTGTACTTTAAAGGTACTAGTTCACAGATTTGGTTAAGATTTTTCTATATTTTAAAAATACCATTCAGTGTCTGTAATTATGTCAAAACAAAAGTTTTTATTATTTCATGACAAACTGACCTATAGATTCCAAGAAATATACTATAAAAGTCCCAAAAATGCACTAAAATTGTCTATACTGTGACATACGGGGTAGATTTTTACTACTTGAAACACCATCATTGGAGTTGTAGGTTAATTAGCACTAAAGTTTTCATTATCAAAACACTAACTTCCTGCATCAAATAATGTTTTCCTACAATTTAGGCAGTTTCAGCAAAAGTTGATATTTAAGTTGAAATCTGTGAATGAGTACCTTTAATGATAGTACATGTATCTGTAATTATATAAACTGTTAGGACAGGAAGTGTGTAGAAAGAAAGACAAACAGACATGAGGGCAATCGGAGGATACAAGAGAGAGTGAGAGAGAGAGAGGTAGTCAGGGTTAAGTCTGTTATTTATATTGAGTTGTGCGGTATATCATCTTCATTTCTGTTAAAATACAAATATTGTAAATGTCTAAGTTTGTTTGTTTTGTTTCAATAAAAATGTATCATGTAATAATAATAATTATAGACACAAAATATGAATGTAACTAATTTGACCTTAATTTACTACTTAGCCTATCTATCTATCTATAAGTTAATATGATAGAGGTCAACCTCAATAAAACTGACCTCAAACCATAACACCCTGGAAGAAGAATTGAAGCTCTGATAATAGACTATATCCGGAATTCAAATATTTGGGTTTTCCCCTGCGGTACAAACAAACTTTCATTGTTACAATGAAAACACGTGTAAAAAGAACAATAGGATTTAATCCACAGTTCATGCTTTTAAGCAATAATGTGTAGAAAACTTGGTTTGTACCGCCTGTGCACGGACAGAAAAATCCATAAATTTGAATTCCGGATTAGGTCTATTTTCAACTATGAGATGACAAGACATGATTTCTCACTGATTAGATACTTGGAAGAGTGTTTCCTTTTTTTGAAATTGAAATGTACCAAAATTATATAATTACAGTACAATTGGACTATAAGGGACCTCATAAATGTTAGGCTTAACCAGGGCTAGAATTTAATCTCGCATACTCGCAAAATGCAAGTGAATTTTTAAAAATTGTGAGTAACTTTTACTTTAACTTGCAAATTTTGGCGAGTTGAAATAACTGCAAAAATATTTCTGTCCAAACTAATGAGGCTCAAATCAGCAATGAAACTGTCGGATAGATTGATAGCATTAGTTAAAGATTCACAGTACGAACATATTCGATATTCTTTGTCTATCCCAAAATAATGCCCCGTTCTGTTTGTACTAAATTTAGTACTACGTTGTTATATATGGCATATATGAATAGCTACTATGTATGTCATTAAAATTTGGTGAACAAAAAGCTAGCAATATTTTCTTCATTTTTGCGAGTTGAAATAAAATCAACTCGCAATAAAATGCAAGTTCAATTTTTTTGTTTAATTCAAGCCCTGATCTTAACTGTAAGTTGTGCTCATAAAGGAACAGTTTCCTTATAACTTAAGCATTTGGACTTAAAATTCATTTAAGATTGTCTGATTTTGTGATAAGGAAAGTGGTATTTATACTGGCCTCTATTGTAATAGGCTGATCTTTCTATGGTAGGGAAGATGACGTTCTGTAGTCAAGTTGTATAGCTGTATCTCCCTGTCTGTGTATTAGGGCTGTGGATAGTTGAGCAAGTGCCGATCCGAACCACAAATCATGTGTAGCGATTCATGAATCTAACCACAAATCACTTGTTAAAGCATACTTTTATGTAAAAAAAGAGTTAGTGAAGAATTACAAGAGTTTTTACTATAAAGAAAACCATGTACTCCAAACATGTCTATTTAGTATTACCAGACGTTTTATGGGCATTTTCAGTGATAACATTTTGTTCAAATGTGAATCAATCGAATTTTGATACAAGATTGTTCCATGTGTTCGGTCCTACATGAATTAAAGTTTACATTAGAAGTGTGACTCGTTTTCAGTTGTAATTAAGCTGAAAATGTTCTCTCATTTTTTTTAAAATAAAAAAAGATCACGATCCGACGATTTCGAATGTGACGAATATTTGTACTCAATTTTCTGGTCTGGATTGCGAATATCCGGAGTACTCGGATTCTGACCGCAGCACTACAGAGTATGTTAGTCTGTAAAAGACAATGTACAGTGACGCTGTATCTCTCAGTCTGTGTATGTTAGTGTGTAAAAGACAATGTACAGTGCCTTCCAAAAGTTTCTGGACAAATGAATATTTCAGTAAAACTGTTTATGCTTACTACCATTAGTTATACCATAGATAAAACTTATTTATGTAACATAGTTTGAATCTTGTGAAGATGAAACAAATTAATGTTGATTTTCAAATTTGCTTAGTTGACTCTTTGCATGGGTGAAAGTTTTCAGTATTAGTACTAATTTCAGTATTTTGAGAATCAATTACTTTATGTAATTTATATGAAATCTGTTTATTTCAAGTGTTTTAAAAGACAATTTTCAGTATTTTTAGAACTTAGAATTTCAACCCATGTCTTTTTCCATTGGTAAACGTAAAACAGTTCATTCTAAAAAACAGGATTTTGTCGAAGAACTTTTGGAAGACAAGTGAAAATATCTTCAATGAAGAATCACATTGTTAGTTCGCAGTTTTTGTTCTTGTATATTTTAATTAGGAACTTTAGTCAGTTATTTCCCCTTGTATACTCTTCAAATAGGTAGGTCCAATAAGTTGGATTACTCGGATTTTACCCTTACTTTTCAATGTCAATTTGCCAAAATTAATCTTAAATAACTTTTTTGTAAATCATTATATTTGTTTGAAATTCAAGCTAAGTATTTTTTGGGTACAGAACTATCCTAATTTCATCACTTCTGTAAATCTTTTCATTAACAAGAAAGATATTAGATGAAATATTTTGTTATCCTTACATAAGAATTCTATGATAAAATCCGAGGATTCCAAGTGTAAGGACCTACTTACTAATTGGATTACTTTAGATTTTATCAGGGAAAGATAACTGACTAAAGTCCCTAATTCTATCATATCAGTGTTTGATTAACATTATTGTACATTTTATATACTTTGTGACATGTCTATTAAGGCAAACAAGCTGTGTTTAGGGAAATGTTCTGGAAAAAAGTTAAGTTAGGATAGGCTTGAATTTTATTTATTATTTTTTTCAAAGCCAATTGTGATTTTTGCTAATAGTCTTATAGTCAATATTCCTGAAGGAAAAATTAAAATTAATATTGTTCTTTTGTATAACACTTTATTGTGTGTGTGTGAAAATTTGATAATTTTACAAAAAAATAGGGTCAGCGAGATAACCTAGGTATAGTCGGGTTGCCTTAAACACAGAATTATTTGGCTTAATTGTTTAAAACAGTAAGTTGTCCTCGGATTTTAGTGACATATCAATGATACTTGAATCCACCGTCTATGTGGTGTTGGCATTATTTTTACCTTTCTTGAACCATTTTGTTACCGTAGAGGTTTTTTTCCAAATGACTTTAAATTTTGTATGAATTTTCCTTGTAAGGGTGTAATACACAATGTCTGTAACTTTTTTTGTCCAATTTCCTAATTACTTTTCTTTTGATTAAATTTTTTTACATTCACTGATTACAATAAGCAGTGACACTGTTGGTAGCTGCTCATTAGGTGTATAACCGTTAACCGATATACCGGTTAATATTGCAATACGAGTTCTAACGGTTTTTAACCGGTTCGTTTTTCATTGAACCAGTTTTTGTAGTTAAGTGTCATACTGCTTGTTTTTATCAGAATCAGATAGTTAAATGATTAAACAAATGTTTAAATGAATTGAATACTTGAAACACTCTTACTGTGCTTTTAAAGGTTAAACATTTAGTCAATTGAAAGAAAAATATTTTCAAGAGTCTGTTTCTAAACATGCAATTTTCTAACATATAGACAATTTTACATTTGTAATTCAAACATTTGGAAAAGAGATCATTTGAAAATACCCATATGCGTGCTATGCTGATCCAATTAGGACGAGGTACATGCATTAATTAATGCTTTGCATGTCTAAGCGAAAAACTGCAACATATTGCAATATATTGCAATACGGGTTCTGCATATTGCAATATATTGCAATACGGTTTTTACCGTATTGTTACACCACTACTGCTCATCCTAATCAGGTTTCTTGTATTATAGAAATCCTGAGTTCTAATTTAACAAATTTTAGTTTTTCCCTGCTTTAAAAGATCCCGTAACATGCATTATGTGTGATAGTCTTGTCACCGATTAATTAAGTCATGGTCTATTCAACTGTGCGAACTATGATGTAAATAAATACAGAAACAATTATGTTCAGTCAATATATGACATATCTAATTAGTGCTGCAACGATTCACAGGAAAGTCGATTCGATGCGATTCGATACTTTTTCTTTCGATTTGATTTTTTTCGATTCGATTCATTTATTAATATAATTTACTTCAAATATGCATTTATACATTAATTTGAGCTTAAAACTAAATAATATGGACTAACTAAAAGTGTTACTGAAATTTGATAACACGAAACTCAAAAATCTGCTAAATTAATATTTGCTTTTTTCAAGTACGAAATGGTTTGGGTACGAATGTAAAGTTCGCGAAAATGAATTATAATTGTAATTTCGACTAAAAAAGTATAAACAGCATGGAGCATAAATTGTAGAAAGATGCAGTTCTTGATATACTACTGTACATTTAACATAAACCTACGCTTTGTAGGCAAATATATTGAAATTTGAATTATCTAACATCAAAACTTGACCGACCCAATTTGCGTAGCGTTGGGGCATATACTGTAAATAAATTTTTGGAACAGAGTTTCCATGCTACTTAAATCGTAATGGAAACTTTAGAGAAATGTAACAAAGTTAACCCCAGTTTCACTGTCAATGTACTTTGTCTTTTAGGTGAGCCTTTGCTTTTATCGTTATAACTTATGTAAACATGTTGAAAGTCAGTATCGAATCGAAACTCGCGGGTCCCGAATCGAAATCGAATCAGCGCCCTTGCAATCGAGTTTCGATGTATCGAATCGAATCGTTGCAGCCCTATATCTAATATAGAATTTTGTAATTTTTTTTTCGCTTGTAATGAAGACTTATTCTGTGCTTACCTTTTGGGTCGCAGTGACACTTACATCCAGCAATACTTAAACGCGAACAAGCACACCATGTTTCTATTAGAGAGTAGCAAACTGCTTAGACTTATATTTATTTGAAATTGATCATATTCCTCGATTATTTTGAGTGTGACTTGCTTCACTTTACATGACACTATACATACCTTATGCATACCAGTATTCTATTTTTATACCCCCGCTTCGAAGAAGAGGGGGGTATACTGTTTTACCCTCGTCCGTGCGTGCGTCAGTCCGTCCATCCGTCCGTCCGTTACAAAATTTCCGTCGCAGTTTTCTCAGCAACTATAACATGCAGCAGCCTAATACTTTGCATATTGCTTCATCCCATAGTCCCATGTGGTGTAAAGCGATTTCATACTCCTTGCTCATCTACTTCCTGTTTGTCACATATTTTAGATTTTGGCGGGGGTATCACTAGTGAGCATTAGCTCACAGATTTACTTGTTTTATTTATTAGACTTTACTTCTAACTTATATGTTTCATATTTTTGCATAACTTATCATATTTGTGTATTTACTTCTCTAGAAATGGAGGTTAAATAAATAAATAATACAAATGATAAATATGTGTAATGGGAATAAAAAAGTTACTTGTATTTGGGGTTTTTTGGGGGTTTTTTTGTGATTTGTTTACAAACAAAAATGTGTAAAACTGTTGTATGTAGCTCTTCATTGTGGATGGAATATCCATTAGTTCCAGAAAACACCCATTTGAACATTTTTGTACCAGCTTTAATTTCTAGAATTGTTCTCTAAGTTTACGATCTATTGGAATACTTTCAGTGTTAAACTGAGTAAGATTTTATATGTTTTGTTGTTATGTTTGCTTGCTTCATGAATTTCCAGTTTAAACAGTGTGTGTTGAAGTAAATGGAATAATTTGTATAGCACAAATTGATGCTACGTTTTTGTGAAAATTATCTTCCCTAATATGATATGTTTTCATTATTGATGTAGCGAAACTTTTGAGACTGTATGGTATTTATATATCATATACATCAATATTAACCTATGGTGCTCCAAATTAAAGCCCCATAGCAAAATTTCTCATGAGCTACTTAATACTTTAATATTATAGCTCAGCTAGCAATGAATTATGTCAGTACATACAAAAGTTTAATTCTAGCTGAATAATGCTGTGAGATACCAAATCTTTAATCTCCTTACGACAAGGCAGGAATGAGATGATTAGTTACGTGGTTATTGTATATGCTGCAAATGATGCTTTAAGTGTATAATGTTTTTTCATAAGACTAGTTTGCTTTGAAACACCATGTATTGTACGTAAAGTTTGACCCCAATCCGACATTCCACATTAGCATTTAAGATGAAATAAACAACTATCTACACATATCCCGACGAAAATCAATACCACACCTATTCTACACTTCACACATATGCTTTAATACATTTAAAAAATCAATCCCTGTGTAATAATTACAATCGAGCTTTGGCGATATACTCCTATCTGTATCGAGCATTAATAATACATTGGTATTCGGTGTAATGAATATTCTTGGATATAGGTCAGATCGGTGTCAAACTTTTCGCACAATGCATGTAGGTGTTAAATATTCGGTTAATTTATATTAAACTATTTAAGTTAGACTGTCCTTATACTTATTTACACAGTCATGTAATCTTGTTTTGTTTGACCTTAGTGTGACGATATGCAAATATTATTAATTAAGTTTGAATGTCAACCGAGTCATGGTTTCATTTTAGTATGTTACTGTATAAATGAAAATATTTGCAGGATCTAAATTCTGATGGTTTTCAGTACCAAACATGCAGAATTATTTCCTGCAGAAATTTCCACTTATAAGGTACCTTTAGATTTACTCATTGTTACTCTTGTTTATGTTAATTAGTGTATAAGTTCTCTTTATTATTTATATTACAATCTATAATTTGTCTAGCATTATTTTGATACAATAAATGTATGAACATGTCTATGTGTGTTGTTTAGCATTATTTTATACTCTTCTTTTCATTGACCAGTAGCCTGTTCAATTACCCTAAACGTTCCAAAATGTTCCGTAACGATACATTTGGAACTCCTCGGCCATTCGCTGCGAATAATCTTATCTAATAAACAAATATACGATCGTTAAGGCAATGAGTGATGTTACAGAATTTATGGACTAAAAACGAAACATTACTCATTGCCTAAACGATTGTATATTTGTTTACTTCAACACCAGTACTTTCAAAATAGCGTCTAAATATGTCCGAGATAATTCGCAGCGAATGGCCGAGGATTTCCGAATGTATCGTTACGGAACCTTTTGTAATGCTTAGTGTAATTGAACAGGCTAATGTTATCAAACATTTGTATTACATTTTGTCATTTTGATTATCTCCCTTGAAAGTAAAGATTTAATTGTCAATCGGAACTCCACAGTAATTTTCTACTAAAATATGCCTTGGACATCATAAGGAGTAAATAAAGTTCTAACACTGATTCTGTAGTAAAGTTATACTTCACTGAATATGGCTTCTGTTGAAAAAAGTCAGAACTACATTGACACATGATGTGCAAGACTTAAAGGTACTCATTCACAGATTTCAACTTAAGTATCAACTGTTTCTAAAACTATCAAATTTGTATGGAACTATTTTTGGAAGCCGGAAAGTAGTGTTCTGATAATGACAATTTTAGTGCAAATTGACATACTACTACAAATGATGGTATTTCATGTAGTGAATATCTTCCCCGTATGTCACAGTATAGACAATTTTAGTGAATTTTTGTGACTTGTATTGTATATTTCTTGCAACATAGCATAGGTCAGTTTGGCTTAAAATAAGAAGAAATATTTTTTTGACTCAATTACAAACACTGAAAGGTATTTTAAAGTGAAAGAAAAAATAAACCAAATCTGTGAACTAGTTCCTTTAATACTTGTAATGAATAATTTTGAAAATACAGGTCGTCCACGTAAACATTGCGTATATAAACATAGCCAGTTTCATTACACACCAATATTTAGGGGTGTATTTTTTTTACAGTTTTATAGTTAAGTTATTTAACACTTATTTTATAAACATACCACTATAGAAATTTACAATGTGCATATAGAGTATTTGAAATAAATGTTAAATATATAAGTTGTATGTTTAAATACGTAAAATGCTGCTCATGGATCAGCTTATTCACCTATTCAGTGGGCAAGTCCAATTTTTAAAGTACAAAAACACGCATGACCTAGAATACGACCTGTAGGGTTTAACAATGTAAATCTGAGTTGTTTTAGGGGATTAAAATATGTCAGCCATTTGTGTTCCAGTGTATACGATAATCCTTGGACATTTGCTATAGGGAAGACTTCGTAACGTTATATCATAGCTAATTAGAAAAATAACAGACAACTTGTTAGCTAATTCAGGGCTGAGTTCAGTTATCGCGAACGTTACATAACGATACATTCGGAACTCCTCGTCCATTTGCTGCGAATAATCTCGGACATATTTAGACGCTGTTTTGAAACTACCGGTGTTGAAGTAAACAAATATATGGCCGAGGAGTTAAGAATGTATCGTTATGTAACGTTCTGTAACGTTTTGTGTAATTGAACACGCTACTGACTAAACATTCCCATGTATAAACAATAACAGTACTACTTACCAGCAAGTTATTGGCTGGGACTTTCAACATGTTGTTTAACAACCACTTCTGATGTCCTAGGCATAACTTCATAAAAGATTGGTGTGGTGTTCTCAGTGCTTGATTTTACTAGCATAATTATCTTGGAGTATGTATTTCTTGTTGATTTAAGGTAATATAGTTCGAACAAAAAAACAAAACACTATTTACAATAACAATACAATGGACTAACCTACGACGAGGGATGCTCAGGATGACTTTAAAATAAACAATTGTGATATGTTTTACTTGTGTCTTAGTTGTTGGTGTAATGGAAAGCGTTCTACCATAACAAGCATGTTTTACCAAGTGATGGTGGTTTATCAACCATGGTAATTTTGTTAAAATAAATTACACATTTTATTTTCATTACTGCCTACCCCTGTCTCATTTTTAATGTTTACTAAAACACGTTTTGTTTTTTTGTACGCACTATACTTTGTTTATACAGTATATGTTATATTATGTATTTGTTTCATCTTGTAGACAAGTTCTGTTGATTTTTGTTAAACTATAAGATATATACTTGTTTGTATTATTATAATTGTATGGTGCACTCCAAAAGTTCTTGGCCAAATGAATGTTTGAGAAAAACTGACTGTGCATGCATTATTAATTTTACTATAAATATAGCTTTAAAATAGTTGAAATCATATACTAATGGACAAAAGTCTTGTCCGGTCTACAAAAAACATAATATCTTTTTTGTTTGTTATTGCACATTCATACATTTGGTATCGTTAGAAAGAGAATGTTATTATGCATTTAATAAAAAAGAAATTGTGAAATTTGAGCCAGTTCTGTCGGTACTGTAATGTGTTGAAAATTGACATTTAGGATTTGCAAGTTACAAATGATTGCGTTGAGTCAGTTTTAATGAAACATTTTTTTTTAATAGCGTGTGTGACCCCCATAAACCCGAATTAGTTTTCTGGTCTTCCGGCAAGATTCCTTCGCAAACTTGTAGCATCGATGCGTAAAAGGAGCACCGAACTCAAATGTAAGTTTTTTGCTGTTCAATACAAAGATCCATATCTACATTTGAACTCGGTTCATGCACTCATTGCAGGGCCTCAATTATTATATCCATTCTACGTGAAACACTGAAATTCTACCCTTAAATCTAGCCATGAAAAAGCATGCAATACATGTGTCAAAATTTATGATAAGTTGTGTCTTTAATGCAGATTTGAAATTGCCAAGACATGAAACTGTATATGCTAAAACATGATTTTGTCCGAAGGCTTTTGGTGGGTATTGTAATATGATTTTTTCTACTGCTTTAAAATCAAATGTCATTATATCATATCATATATTGGTTGTGTACACTAAATGATTGTATTTCTTCCATCAATTCATGCACTGACCTAAGCTCCTGAAAAAATATTTACTTACCTTAAAATGAAGCTATTACCTTGCTCCCAAATTAACACTCGGCTTTGGTTATGGAAAATTTGATTGTGGGACTGAAGATTTTGAAATGACGACCTGGTTTGAGATGAAGTTAAAACTATTTAAAATGCCATCCATAATTACCTTTAAATTTTTAAAAGATGTGTGATTTTTTTTTGGATTTTTTCTAACTCAAGAAATTAGAATATCTTGAAATACATGTACAATGTATGACAACTACAATTTATAAAGAAGTATTGTCACTCTTCTTTCAAGTGTACAATTTTATGTATAAATATTCTTATGCTGAAGCTCATCTGAAATCATTTTATTGATGAAAAACCAGTTTATATACTTCACTTGTGTTAAGGTAATTTTGGCTGGCACTGTACAGTAATGAACATCATCATGAATTTAAGAAATGTGAGATGATCTTTTAGAATATTTGTTAAAACTACTGTGTACATATATATCTAATCTTGTCTTTGACCAGTAGTAAAAAAGTAGGGCTGTCACAATACACCAGGAGCATATCGCGGTATAATGCGATGCGCTAGAACCGTACCGCGATACGTACCACGATATATATTGCTTAGCAAACCAAAGTAATGGCTGCATAATACTTCTGTTCTAAAGAACTTATTAACTGTTCAGTATTGAGTATGTTATAGGATTTTGTAGGGAAAGTGTCTGTAGCAGACCGGACTGAAAAACTGGGCATTTTAATGTAATGTGAACATTCCGAACGCGCCCAAATTCTTTGAATGAACCATGGAAACTGAGGTTTCGCTATTTTCATTTGGAGAAGGGAAGACTTTTCAATGAAAATAAAAAATATCGCTGAATACCTGTACGTTAAATTTGTATCGCGGTACGTATTGCCGCAGCGGCACATTGATATATACCGATATACCGGTATATTGTGACAGCCCAATAAAAAAGACATATTTGTTTTCTAGGATAAAATTATTCTGTAACATAACTTTAATTCATAATTCAGTAATTTTATTCATTAATTTTACTCGGGTCGGTAGAGTGGTTGGTAGCACTCCTGGATTTCGAATCTTGTGTCCCAAATTTGCAGAGAAAACAAAGATGTTTTATATATATATATGGTCAACTATTTTTATTCATTGAATACATTGATATATGTACATTTATTGTTTAATTATCAGACTTTCTCCCTCAGGCTTACTGTCATGTAGGTTAATTTAGTGTGTACAATTAAAAAATAAAATATTGAAGAATCAATATTTGTTTTGTTTGTTTTTGTTGGGTTTAGCGCCGTAGCATCACATTGTATAGGTCATATAACGGCGGTCAGTCAACCTACTCACTCCTCCTGGAAAGGCTAAATCTCTGGATTTAGCTGTTAACTACTAAGCGCATACTTTCGTCAGTGACTGACAACTGCCCTACATAATTAAAAATCATTGGTAGGAGGGAGAATGGCCATTGAAATAATTTCATGACCAAGCTCCACGAAAGTATGCGCCCCCGGGAATCGAACCCACGATCCCTCGATCAATAGACTTGCGTGCTACCAACTGAGCTAGCCGGGCAGCTTCGAAGAATCAATATAATTAGTATCATATATTATAGGTATCATTTTATTAGTATTGTAGATGCTAGAACTACCCAGCAAGCTCAGACAGTAGCACACACGTCTATAGCCTGAATTACCTGCCCCTTACCACTACATGTATCGTTATCGGGCCAGGCAAATGGGAATCATGGCGGCCTCTTCAGTTATTTTACAGGTATAATGTTTTCTTAATCCTGCATGATCATGTGCTGACGATAGTTACTTTAGTAAGAGTTCCGTACTATATAGGTTATTTGACTTTGATGTTTCTGATTACACTTGTATTAAGCCGACGATTAACAAAAACATGTCTTAAGTGAACACAATTCGAACATGGATTAGTCTCGTAAGAATTTCGGATACTTTATTTTGCATAAATTAATGTAACCAAACAACTAAAAAAAGTATTCACTGCAATTCTTGTACAATGATCCTTTGATTTAAGTCTGTGTAGTGAAAACATAATTATCCAATATCTAATTCAGTACATAGGGCGCAGCCATGATCATGGTTTGCCTGACGTACTTTTACCTGCCAAAGTAAGACTGGGAACCAGACAAACAAGTCTACTGATCAAAGTGGCATAGGCTTGATTCCCAGACAGGGAATACTTTCATGGAGTTAGAACTGCAAATGAAATTATAAGAGCTGCAACGATTAACTGGAAAGATGATTCATGCAATTCAATTTTTTATTTTTTTATTTTTTTCTATTTGATTTTAAATGGTATAGTTGATTCCAAATGTTCATCAATACATATATTTGAGCTTTAACTATTACTGATAAAATTGTAATTCTCTGCTTTTCCAAGACACTCTTCTAAAAAGTATAATGGAAACACAGTCTACGAAATTAGTGGGTGTCTGGTCAATTTCTAGTTCAGGCAACCGAAAGTTTCTTTTTGGCAACTAAATTTCTACAAACAAGATAGAAGTGCTAGCTGCTAAGATGACCTGTTTGGGCAACCACTTCTACAGGTCGTATTCTAGGTCATGCGTGTTTTTGTACTTTAAACAATGGAATTGCCCACTAAATAGGCGAAAAAAAGCTGATGCATGAACAGTAATTTTCTAATTTAAGCATATCAATTTGATATTTAACCCTTATTTAAATAGTGTATATGCACATTTAAATATTGTTTAATGATATGATTGTTAAATAAGTGTAAACTAACTAAACTGTAAAATTGTAAAAAACAATTTCACCCCTAAATATTGGTGTGTAATGAAACTGGCTATGTTTATATACGCAATGTTTACGTGAACGACCTGTATATCGTAATTGCGTAGACTGGAAACTTTAGAGAAATAAAGCAGAAAATCAACTAGGACAGTTCTCATCCACTGTCATGTACTTGTTTTGCACTAGGTTGATAGCTGGTTCCAAGGATCTAAGTTTACCCATGAACTGAGTGTAGAACAACTGTTGAAATGCAGCATAGAACACTGAATTTTACACTACATTACAATTTTATTAATAATTCTTTGCGAGTTGTTTGTATTCTTTATTGCTATTAGCAAGTGTCAAGAAGGATAACTCTTACTTCAAACATACTCTCATAATTTGATAGAGTTTCTTCCCTTGGTGAACATGAAGCCATAGATCGTCATTATGAATATAGTGCGTACAAAAAAAAAACGTGTTTTGGTAAACATTAAAATTGTGACAATTCATTTCAGGGGTAGGCAGTATTGAAAATAAAATTTGTGTAATTCATTTTAACAAAATTAGCATGGTTGATAAACCACCACCACTGTAAATCATGCTTGTTATGGTAGAACGCTTTCCATTACACCAACAACTATAAGTGCGTACAAAAAAACAAAACACTGTTTATAATAACAATACAATTAACTAACCCACGACGCGGGATGCCCATGATGACTTTAATATTGTTATAGGTTGGTGGCTAATTGACAATTTAAGGTATAGATAAACAAAGGGCTATGACTCCAAGGTCGTTGAAGTTACGTTGTATCCGAGATAGATAATTGTGTCTCCAATTATCAGTAGAGAATACTTCCCGTTCGAGAAACAAGGGGCTATGACTCATTCAGTTCTTCCCGATTGGGCAGGATTGGGAAGGATTTTGGCCTTTTTTGACACACCTTACCAAAAATGGCCGCTGCATAAAAGTATGTAACCTACAAAAATATGAAAAACACCATCTGGCACAGGAAATATGTATCTAAAATCCTACCGAGTCGTTTTCTTTTAAAATACCTACAATTAAAATATTCTAAAATTAAAATTCTGAAAATAATATGACATTTGCTGCCCGATTGGGAAGCACTGAAGCGAAATCTCCTTGTTTCCCGAACGGGAAATATTCCCTACTGATTATATTTGGTTTATTTGTTCTATGGCTAATTTGTATTGAATCAAGGTGCTATTTATTTATACTGGTTTGGTGGTTTGGAGATTAATACCCGGCGTAGACGGACAGGATGGCAAAAATGGGACCAACGGTATGAAAAATGCCCCTTGAACTTTTATAAGTTAAATTTTGAGAAAAACGTTGTCTTTAGACATTAAGATTCAATGTTAACTATTTCATAACGTCATTTTCATACGCGCCCTCATTCCGTAGTCTGAATAATAATGCATTTTCAGACAAGGCATAAACAGATGTAATACGTCACGTGACAGTATCATGATAACTGCCTGGATTATGCTCAAATTTTGTTTCATTGTATTGTATTTAGTTACTAGTGTATTTAGTAGCCGAGGGGTCGTAGGTTCGATTCTCGGGAGGGACAAACATTCATGCAGCTTAGTCGTGAAGTAATATCTACGGTCATTCTACCTCCTACCTCTGATTCTAAATCATGTTGGACATTAGTCCGTCCCTAACGAAAGTATGTGCCCAGTAAAGGCCTTACAACTTGATCCAAAGAATTAGTCTCTCCAGGAACATTGAGTAGGTTGACTTACCGCCGTAATGTGACTTATACAATGTGTTGCTACGGCTATAAACCAAAAACAAAACAACAACAACAGAAATTTTATAGTGAGTATTGTTCGTTTTTTCTAAACTGTCAAAGTTTGAATAATTTCACGGTGAATGATTACACACTATTTCAATATCTCGAGTGTTAGACAAAGAGCACGAAGTCACCGTGAAATTATTCATGTTTTGACAGTTGAGAAAAAACGAACAATACAGTGAATTATAGTGCGTACAAAAAAACAAAACGTGTTTTGGTAAACATTAAAAATAAGACAATTCATTTCAGGGGTAGGCAGCAATGAAAATATAATTTGTGTAATTCATAATTCAAAATTACCATGGTTGATAAACCACCACCACTTGGCAAATCATGCTTGTTATGGTAGAACGCTTTCCATTACACCAACAACTAAGACACGAGTAAAACATATCACAATTGTTTTTTAAGTCATCCTGGGCATCCCTCGTCGTGGGTTAGTTCACTGTATTGTTATTATAAACAGTGTTTTTTTTGTTCGAACTATACATGTAAAATAATACATTCCATAGTAAATAAATATGTTGTTAATATCATATCTTGTTTCCTTCACTGACTGGTTCCATCAAGATTTTAAAAAACATTCAGCGACGTTTTGATGGTAACCTTAAACTACGAACATTTTAATTAATATTTGGTAAATATTCTAGAATATGATATCACATTATTCCAATAATTAAACCTTCCCTGGCAGTAATTATGGTTAACTAATTTGTGGTATGTAATTTGTCTGTCTTTAAAGACAAACTGATTTTAAGAGAGACACGTTTTTTGTATCGTAAACATCCTTCCAGACATTACAACTTTCTGTACTCAGCAATGATACTCTTACTTTCTCTAAGGCAGCTTGGTCGCAGATTTCAAATATAAGTGAATTTTTTAACTTGGCTCGTCGATTTAACAAAATAATCATTTAACTGTTACAAATAAGGATGGATGAATATATTCAGAAATGTTCTTTTATTATCTAAATAAAAATAAGTTAGTTATATCAACACTGTTATTCACTGAGCCACACGTACTGAATAATAAATTTTGTTTTCTCAAGAATAAATACTTCGAATGCCATACATGTATTTAAAAAAAATGATTTATACGAATAATACCAATATACATATGTCACTTTAATATATTGCGCAAAAATATCGCAAAATATTCTATTGCGTTTTACAAGCACTGTTCACTGAATATTCATGATATAAACTAAATATATGTGACTTAAGTCTTGATCTAAAAGTGGCCTCTTTGTCAATGTTCCTTAAGTGCCCAGGTAAAACCAATCTTTGCCCGGTAAACAGATATCCTGTAGAGTGTTGTCGTACAGGATCTCTAAGATCTCAATGGAAGGTCACGTCGAGATGACCTTTATGTCGACTAATCAATGCGTAGCTTTCATCTAGATGAAACACTGTTAATAACATTTGATTTCGTAATTTCTATTTTAAGACCAAGGTTTGCAATCTAATTAAACAGCGATATTATTCACAGTCTGTGATTGGACGGCTCGTTTCACATTGCACGACGTAGACGATGTAAACAAGTTACGTATCATAACAATTTCGTCATGAATATGATGATGAGAAAAGATCACCTGAACGTGACCCTCGTTTGAAAACTGCCAGATCTAAATTAGCGAGTAGGCGAGCGTAAAATTTTAGATCGGGTTTTAATCAGATTGAGATAAATCGTTTCGCCACTTTGGAGTAAATTAATACATATTTCATTGAAAACAAAAGATAATATAACAGGCACTTAATACCTGTATACATCCTAGACTTAGTCAGGGTTTCTATATAACATAAAATCTATGTCTTGGTCAAGGATAACAACATGGTTTATATATAATTTTTTATTATATATTTTATTTGTATCACATTGGCCAAAAGGCCTTATGGGTTTGAAATTAAACTAGCTCTATCTTTGTATATTTATATACTTTTATTATTATTATTATTATTATTATTATTATTATTATTATTATTATTATATACCGCATTTGTGTAGCGCTCTTTTCATTTTGAATATATGTTCAAAAGCGCTTCACAATTATATGCATAATTAGGAAATACGAGTTTAAATAAAAACGAAAAGGAAAAATGAAAAAAAAGAAAAACATTAAGAGATAATAAAATATAAAAACATAAACTGAAGACTAATATTTATAAAACTAAGAATTAATGATCAATAAATTGCTCATAGTAGTTTAAAACAACAACAACAACATAACAAGTGGATTTTTAACTGTAAACGATAGTGAATGAGTGATAATGGATTGTTGGTAGAACGGCAGCCAAAATGTCGATGGGGAATCAGGATGGATGCCACGAAAATCCATGATTGCAAGGTGCAAAGTTGGATTCTAATTCATGGCTCCCACCCGAACATCCATCACCATCAGTGCCCGCACGCCCCACCAACCATCATGCATTATATAGTGGTCAGATAAAGTAAAAGTGATAAAGGTTATGATTAGTTCATGAATAAAGGCAGACACCGACTAATGGGAACCAGACAAGATTTCGGCGCGATATGACCTTTCTGTGTTGGTGCGCCGTAACGAACGAACGAACGAACGAACGAACAAACAAACAGACAAGATGCCCTTATATATTAGGGCATCTTATATAAATCTTTGTTTAATAATATACATTATTATGTATGTGTCTGTGAATTACCAAGCATCAAATTCCACTGTGGAGCAATATTTTTTACAAATTACTCTATAATGATAGTATGCACATGTTGTATAAGAAATACAGAATGTGAAAAACCGAACACTTTGGCACAACTACTGTTACTGATCTATCTGCAATCTAAAATATCAACTTTTCTAAATCTTGCACAGAATCACTAAAGCGGCATTCTGATAATGACATTTTTTGTAAACATTGGCATTCTACAGTACAAAATGGAGATTTTAGCATAAAAACATACCCCGGTTTGTTACGGTAAGTAGTGTAGAAATAATGGTTTGCACCATGTCTTACCATCCCAACCTTAATCTAGGTCAAGGTTAGAATCTAGGTCAAGGTTAGAATCTAAGTCAAGACTGGGATGGTAAGGGATGGTGCAGACCCTTATTTATACCCTACTACGGTAAATATAATTCTAGTGTGCTTTTGTGACTTTAGTTTTGTTTTCTACACAATTATCCTTGTATTCGCCTGCCTTAATATAAGAAATGTATTTCCTCACGACAATTATAGCCACTAACAGGCACTTTTAAAATATCAAAACAATTTAAATAAATCTGTGGTTGAGAAGCTTTAATCACCGAGAGAGCACGATATAAGGTATCAATAAAGAAGTACAGTAAACGTCTGAGACATTCCATCACCATATAGACCTTCCAAAATCAATCTGATTAAAACCCGATCTAAAATTTTACACTCGCATACTCGCTAATTTAGATCTGGCCTTTTCCAAACGAAGGTCACATTCAGGTGACCTTTTCTCATCATAATATTCATGACGAAATTGTTATGATACGTAACTTGTTTACATCGTCTACGTCACGCAATTTGAAATGAGCCGCCCAATCGCAGACTGTGAATAATACCGCGGTTAAATAAGCATGCAGACCTTGGTCTAAAAATAGAAATTACGAAATCAAAATGTGATTAATAGTGCTTTCGTCTAGATGAAAGCTACGCATTGATTGGTCGACACAAAGTTCATCTCGACGTGACCTTCCACGGAGAAAGTAGAGAGCCTGTACGACAACGCTCTACAGGATATCTGTTTACGAAGAGTGTTCCAAAATATTCGTATTTTGCAGGTTATCGAAATTTCTCGCCTATTTGGTTTTGAAATATTGAAATAGGTTTACTTCTTCATTTAAACATAGATATGTTTCACATATTTCAATATCTAGTGTCTTTATATTTCAGCAAAACTGGGACTCGATCCGTAAGGCTAGCTCCAGCAAGCACTGCGTAGCGATTACTTATGATACAGTCGCTAAAATTTAATAAATCAACAGTAAGATCAATCTTACAGTAGTCCTTGTTAGCAGTAAGATCAATCTTACAGTTGTCCTTGTAGGCAGTAAGATCGAAAGAAGCAGTAAGATATTTCCCCCTTTTTATTTCTTAATAAAGGTCAAAATGGAACAAATTGGTCAAATTTCAAAAGTCAATCATACAAGCATTTTTTTCTGAATATAATAAGCATGACATAACCTTCCATTTATTTGATCTTACTGCTGTTACTACTGGGCTGCGTTCAGTAAGCATTTAACGTTAGCCAATCACCGTTACCGTTACGAACGGTTAATTGAACGATCCGTTGAAGTGCGAACGTTTAAAGATGGCGGACAAGAGAGTCGTTACTTCTGTTTTATTAGAAGAATTCGGAGAGGAGGATAGTTTTCTCATTTGAATGTTCATTTAAGATTAGCAATGGATGCTATATACTAAAACATAGTCTATAAGCTCCCTTAACCATAACCTCTGATCAACTGCCATTAATACGCTTCTCGAATTCACCGACCTTTTGCACTGTCAAGTTGAATAGACTCGCCCTACTTTTTTCAGCAAATCTCTGACACCAAATAATTTACAGTTTTCATCTTCATTGTGTCTGTCAATGTTTTTGTAAATGTATTGATCTAAATCTGCAGGAGTAACACCGCCGACTTTGTTGAATTCACAATGGCAGTTACTAATTTGCATAATGTACTGGAACTATTTTGTTTCAGGTTGTTTCATACTCGCGTACTATATACTAAAACCGTTAGCTGTTTGTCTAAAACGTTTTCCGCTAACAGGCCGTTCAATATTGACTGTTAGCGAACGTTACGAAACGTTCGCGGTAACTGAACGCCCTACTGTTCGCGTATCACAGGTTTTACCGTATTTTGTTTATTCTAACATAAAGAAGAGATTGAATTCTAGTAGAAAATTTCAAGGTGAAATTTTCAAGATAAAATACAAAAATTGTGAGATTTATGATTTCATTTTAATGGGGAACGTTATATTGCTCATTAAAATTGTTCAAGGACGTAATTTGAGATTTGCATTGAAATCGAAATTTTACAAAAATCAGAACCTTTCTTCCTTAATGTACCAAGATTGTTTGAATAATAAAAAAATGTTTAATTACTAAGGTGCTAGTCGGTGTCACTTACAGACGATAGCGTGTCGATAAAAAATTACAACTTTTGATGAAGTGTGTCAATTGTAGGTAACGTTAATTTGATCTTTACAATTTTATATATTTAATTATCAAATTTCAACGTGGGTATACTTGTTTGTTTAAAGTTTACCTTTTTTCTCGTGATTATAAAGAATTTCATAATAAAATAATACCATTAATGTTTTCGACTTCAGTAAAATTGGTGCCAAAATGTATATGTTAGTTTGATAATATTTCATAAGGGTTTATTATTAATCTCAGCTTTGAAGAAAATAAAATGACTGAAAAAGTGACCAAAGACACACGAACGATAAAAACTGTACGCCGGCAATGTTCATTTCAAAGAGATTCCAAAGTCAAATATGACGTCACTGATGTTACAAGGTCAAAGAAAGGTTCTTTGTCACGTGGACAATCAACTAAGCAGACGGCAACGCTACCGGAAGTCATGAATGAATTACACTCAGAACTGAAAAATTCAAGTTTTTCTGTAAAAAAGAAGCAAACTGGGATAAAAAGAAGTGATTCGGACAGATACTGGATTAAAGGAAATGAAATGGGAGCATTTTATAAAACATGGCGGACATCAGATGATCACGTGACCGACCAAACTGTACGACCAAGAATAATTAGACGTGGAATATCCGTACCTGTTGACTTCCGGTTTAATGAATATAAAGTTAATAATGAACACAAGAATAAAACCTCGTCTGATTTTGGAATTGTAAGAGAATGTTGTTGTCATCCACGCATGCGCATTCCAAGTTTTCAGCATCCGCCATAATTAAATCTAAAATAGTATAATTCGTGTAAATTACATAAACATGGCTTAAAGCTTTCATGAGGATATTCGGCTTCAGGATTTTAAATATCCTGAGAAAATGTTCTTTTCCTATGTATAACATATTGAACTAATGGAATTAAAGAATTTCTTAGTTGTGAAAATTTCGAACACCCATTATGAAATAAGTTTTTTTGTGAGTTTCTTAAAATAAGAATCAACAAGCCATAGAGAATGTTATTATCATTATTGTGATAGACAAACTTCATTGAAGAATGAGTATCATGGAGTTTTACAACATATTTACGCGTAATAGAAACTGTATTGTTTTGATAATGACTTTCTTTTAGAGGGAAAACTCTATTTAGCACGTTCATTAGTTACTTATTTCAGTTGAATAAATATAAAATCATGTATTAAAATGCTATCTCCTAAAAAAGGTTTTAGACTTTCATCTTAAGTCAATCTCATTAAAACCCGATCTAAATTTTTCCGCTCGCCTACTCGCTAGTTTAGATCTGGCCTTTTTCAAACGAAGGTCACGTTCAGGTGACCTTTTCTCATCATACTATTCATGACGAAATTGTTATGATACGTAAGTTGTTTACATCGTCTACGTCACGCAATTTGAAATGAGCCGCCCAATCGCAGACTGAATAATACCGCTGTTAAATTAGCATGCAAACCTTGGTCTAAAAATAGAAATTACGAAATCAAAATGTGATTAATTGTGCTTTCGTCTAGATGAAAGCTACGCATTGATTGGTCGACACAAAGTTCATCTCGACGTGACCTACCACGGAGACAGTAGAGATCCTGTACGACAACGTTCTACAGGATATCTGTTTACGGAGATTGGGCATATTTAGTCTTTAAGAAATCCGAACCTTAGAACACACCTCTGGTTGTTTAAAAGACAAAAGGCTTAAATGGAAATATCTAATGTCTGGAACTAAACCATATTACAAATCTACGAATAGCTTATTTCTTATTTTGTTAGAATTCTGTAATAAGTGACCAAGGCTATTAGAAATGGACAACATAGCTCTAATGAGTAAGTCATATATAATTTAGCAGGTGCGCGTTACGTCATCTGTCAATGTTCGTATCATTCGGAACGACCTCGGCGATCATCTACGAAGATACACCTCGGATATCAATCGTAGTAGAAATACTACAAAGTTATGAGGTCAGGCGATTAACCTCATAGGTTAAGTAGTGCCGATGTAAACAATCAACATGGCAGATCATTTTGCAGAAAGTATCGAGTACACAAAAATGTTTGAGGATCAACTTTGATTTGAGTGAATATCAGTTACAGGCAATGAAGAGCTTTAACTGCCCACAATCGCCCGTCATTTTTGGTGTGTGCCAGCGTTCCAAACGTCGGGAACGAGGCTAGATTCTATGATGGAACTATTTTCGCTCCTCGTGATATCCGAGGTGTATTTGCGTGGAAAATCGCCGAGGTAGTTCCGAATGTGTTCGTATTAGTCTGGATTACCTGCCCTTACCACTATCGTTATCGGGTCAGGCAAGCCGTGATCATGGCGGCCTCCTCAGTTATTATTCAGGTATTGCGTTTCTTAATCTTGTCTGATCATTTACTGACGATAGCTACTTTAGTATGAGTTTGGTACTATATAGGTCATTCGATTTCAATTTTTCTGATTACACGTATACATTTTGTATTTAGCGAAGGATTAACAAAAAACATGTTTCAAGTGAACGCAATTCGGACCTATATTAATCTCGTTAAAATTTCGGATACTTTATTTAGCATAGATGTAACCGAACAACTAAAAAAAGTATCCACTGTAATCCTTGTACAATGATCTTTTGATTTAAGCCTGTGAAGAGAGAAATCTTCATTTGAAAACAAAATTATCCAATATCTAATTCATTACATCGGGTGCGGCCATGATCATGGTTTGCCTGACGTACTTTTACCTGTCAAAGTACGACTGGGAACCAGACAATGTTCGTATACGCTCTAATCAATAATTTGTGTGTGTGTTCCTTTAACCAAGATTTGACCGGGCCAGTGATGCAGTTAGTTACGTGTCAGAATTACGATTTTTTCCCGAAGTGAGTACGGGTTCCAATGCTACCCGGGAAAGCCAAATTTGACTATTTTGTCAATTATCCTCCATTAGTAAGGAATATTAGAAAGGTGCCGACATTGTGGCTTGGTTAGTACCGGTTATAAACAAAGGTCCAGGCAAGCTAAGTTAAGTTGGCTGACAGACAATCTGATTAAAACCCGATCTAAAATTTTCCGCTCGCATACTCGCTAATTTAGATCTGGCCTTTTTCAAACGAAGGTCACGTTCTGGCGACCTTTTCTCATAATATTCATGACGAAATTGTTATGATACGTAACTTGTTTACATCGTCTACGTCACGCAATTTGAAATGAGCCGCCCAATTGCAGACTGTGAATAATACCGCTTTTAAATTAGTATGCAAAACTTGGTCTAAAAATAGAAATGACGAAATCATAATGTGATTAATAGTGTTTTCGTCTAGATGAAAGCTATGCATTGATTGGTTGACACAAAGTTCATCTCGACGTGACCTTCCACGGAGAAAGTAGAGATCCTGTACGACAACGCTCTACAGGATAATCTGTTTACGGAGATTGGCTGACAGACTGCATTGATATAACTATAATTGTGCTGACACGGTGTTGAACCCAGTAATAAATAATTAATACAAATAACCAGTAGCGTGTTCAGTTACCGCGAACGTTACAGAACGTTACATAACGATACATTCGGAACTCCTCGGCCATTCGCTGTGAATAATAATCTAATGCAGAAATATGCGATCGTTAAGGCAATGAGTGAAGTTTCAAAATTTACAGACTAAAAACGAAACATCACTCAATGCCTACACGATCATATATTTGTTTACTTCAACACCGGTAGTTTCAAAAAAGCGTCTAAATATGTCCGAGATTATTCGCAGCGAATGGCCGAGGAGTTCCGAATGTATCGTTATGTAACGTTCTGTAACGTTCGCGGTAACTGAACACGCTACAGATGTTATTTTCATTTTAAACATTTATTGTACATATATAACTGCATTTATACATATGACTAAGGTCTTTTGTGGCAATCTAAATATAACTTAAATTATAATAATCCCACAAGATATTATTTACATACATATTTAAAATGTCACAGAAAGATAAACAGTATTTGGAATTTGAGTGTCTCAAACAGATACGGAAACGTCAAACGAATCAGTTGACGTTTACATGTAAAAATGGTATTATCTAGTAATTATGTCTGGTTAATTAGACAGAAAAATTGAAGAATACGAATATTTTTATAATATTTTTATATAAATGAGACTTCCTGGTCAGTCATTTCTAGGTGTGTCACTAATAACTTATAAAAATATGAACTTGGATAATCCTTTATTGTAATATATGCACTGACTGACTTTCTTTTCAATATGGCGGAAAATTTGTGCCATGACGTGGTTTCAACTTCGCCAGGCGATGCTCGAAATCGAGACATAGCAACCTTTCAAGCTTTCGTTTTACACATGACGGGCGAAAAGTCACGTTCTGTTCCTCTGTTCTCGTGCTACTTATTCTGGCGGGGTGAAAATTAGAAATGGCACAAACGAGCGACCGTAGTTGTATAACTATAGTACATGTACACATGTACTTGTAATTTTCTTCTTTGCCGGACCTGACTTCATAAAACACAACAAATAAAGACTATGGTTTACAATTTAACATTTAAATGTTGCCTCGGGGAAACTGTATAAGATATTAAGTTAATTTCTCTCGTCTAGCAATACATCAAGACATGGATGTTTTCAGACACTGGCGAGGTAAGGCACTTTAAACACCGTAAGGACACAATGAACGAAAAGACAAAATGAAACAATACTACGCACTGTTAACACCATACATAAGGTTTACATTATATATTACATTATTTAGAGTTATCATGCACTAGTATGACTGTAGTATCTACATATTATCTAGACGTACTTGTAGGGTGACAACATGTTAATATTAAGATCTACTTAATTTCATCTACTTGTTGACTGGTCTTTATTCTTAACTTGTCAATATTGTATATCATATATGTGATAGCGAAACCTTATTAAACTTATTATCATATGAAAGTAGTTTCGTGACATTTGCCTATTGTATTACAAATATACCTGGTTTTATATTAAACTTCGAAGATTGAAAAATTCTTTGTACAAAATACGGTTAACTATGTCGGCCTGTTTAATAGTCGGCTATAGGAATCGCAATAATGGTTGCCTTAAGAATATGATTATATTACTCTCTGTCAAAGTCGTATGTACGGTGGCATAGAGGTGACATGGAGAGATATTTAAATTTTACGTGCGCACGCAATAACGTTTACGTGGCCATTTAATAGCTGTACGTGCGCACGCAATAACGTTTACGTGGCCACGCAGTAGCTATCACGTGCGCACGCAGTAGCTATTACGTGCGCACGCAATAACGCTTGTAAGTGGTCACGCAATAGTTGTACGTGCGCACGCAGTATATTTTACGTGCGAACGCAATAACGTTTACGTGGCCGCGCAATAGCTTTACGTGCGCACGTAATTAATATCCAATGAAAATGCTCGTTAAATGGCCGTCAATTTCGGCAACACTCATTGGTCAATAACGTCAAACGTTATTGCGTGCGCACGTGATAGCTACTGCGTGGCCACGTAATAGCAGCGGTATTTTAAATATTTCTCCATGTCACCTCTATGCCACCGTACATATGTGATTCTAATTAAAAAGATATGTATTGTTCTCACTTTCTACATACAACTGCATAAAGATTGCTTGTTAAATTATTTCTTTGTCTTAGTTATTGCCAGTTGATCGTGGCAAAGTGATAAAAACGTTGGTCCACAAAATTTTAGCTGGGAGTCATATTAAACATTATTGCGCTAATTTTTACGATTAAAGACCATATTTGTCCTCTTGTACTACTTCACATACTACCATGATGTATTGGTTGTCTTAACGTCTGAACAACAAACACTATACAACAAAACACAATACACCAGAAGTCAATACAACACAACACAAAACAACACAACACATCACACACATTACAACAAAATACAATACACCACGCCACAATACAATACAACACAACACAACACAACACATCACACACATTACAACAAAATACAATACACCACACCACAATACACTTCAACACAACACAACTCAATACAACACGATACAACACAACAAAACACAACAAAACACAACACAACAAAACAAAACAAAACACAATCAGAACAACAAACACAATACAACAAAACACAATACAATGATACACAACAAAACAAAACAAAACACACAGAACAAAACAAAACACACAAAACACACAAAACAAAACAAAAAGCACATCACATCACAGCACATCACAGCACATCACAGCACAGCACAGCACAGCACAGCACAACACAGCACAGCACAGCACAGCACAGCACAGCACAGCACAGCACAGCACAGCACAGCACAGCACAGCACAACACAACACAATACAATACAACACAATACAATACAATTCAATACAATATTCAAATCACATAGTTAGTATTAGTAAATATTACCAAAACATAAGATTAAGTTAGAGAACAAAGTTGAGTTTTTCGTGAAACTAGAGCAAAATGTCCTTTTCGCCTTCTCTGTTTTTATGTTGATATTTGAACCTTGTACTAAAATCAAACCTCTTCCCCCTAGTGACTGACAATAACCCTGCTTGATACAGGGGTCGGTGGAAGAATGATTGTATTTCCTGACCAAACTTCACAAAGATAAACAATCAAATAGAATATACCCAAAAATAAAATACACGTATTGTGATATTATTATATTATACAATAAAAACGTATTATATTCAAGTGATTTTACAAATTTAACAATTGAGATAAAAACGGTTTTTATTATATTAAAATCAGTGTATAATATTTGCTCACATGTTGGTCCAAAAAAGCAAATTAGGTACAATAGGCGGGTACAATGGTCCGATTTTTTTAGTTTAAGAGTAAAAAGAGGACAAAATTTTGTACCCCCGGCTGTGATATTGTCATTAACGTTCTCATGCCTTAATATTTTGTAAAAAAAATAATTGGCTATGTTTACATGAGCTAGACACCATCCCACATTCTTGCGTCCATCGGTATTACGAGTAAGCGTTCCTATGTCAACTACATTACGGCCATACCCACCTGTTCATCTCAGCCGGTAGCGCACCTGACTACAAATTTAAGGCTCGTGGGTTCGATTTCTGGATGGCACGGTTGGCACCTGAATTCCAATCTGATTAAAACCCGATCTACAATTTTACCGCTCGCATACTCGCTAATGTAGATCTGGCCTTTTCCAAACGAAGGTCACGTTCAGGTGACCTTTTCTCATCATAATATTCATGACGAAATTGTTATGATACGTAACTTGTTTACATCGTCTACGTCACGAAATTTGAAATAAGCCGCCCAATCGCAGCCTGTGAATATTACCGCGGTTAAATTAGCAAGCAAAACTTGGTCTAAAAATAGAAATTACGAAATCAAAATGTGATTAATAGTGTTTTCGTCTAGATGAAAGCTACGCATTGATTGGTCGACACAAAGTTCATCTCGACGTGACCTCAAAGGGAAAAAGTACAGATCCAGTACGACCGTGGTCTACTGGATATGTGTTTACGCAGATTGCCTGAATTCCTGCCCTAAATTGATAAACAGGTTTGGATATATCCACCATATGTGGATCTCTGATAAAAAGAAAGTAGACTGACTTCTCCAGATCATCTGGAAAATGAAACATCTATAGGTTTATTACAAAGTAATGTACTGTAGCCTGTTCAATTACACAAAACGTTACAGAACGTTCCGTAACGATACATTCGGAACTCCTCGGCCATTCACTGCAAATAATCTTATCTAATACACAAATATGCGATCGTTAAGGCAATGAGTGGTGTTTCAAAATTTACGGACTAAAAACGAAACATAACTAATTGCCTAAACGATCATATATTAGTTAACTTCAACACCGGTAGTTTCAAAATAGCGTCTAAATATGTCCGAGATTAATCGCAGCGAATGGCCGAGAAGTTCCGAATGTATCGTTACGGAACGTTCTGTAACGTTTTGTGTAATTGAACAGGCTACTGGTACTATCTCTAGATCATGTTTCAGTCAATGTAAAATGTACTTATAGGAACAGGTTGATAAATAAAGACTTTACCCAAAGATCAATGTTCACAATAGCTTCATATACAAATATCATACTATTTAAGTATAGGAGGCTTGCTTGTTGAAATAAAGTTAGTCCGCCTCGCAAGCTCAGTTGGTAGCACGCAATTCAATAATCAAGGGCTCATAGGTTCGATTCTCGGGCGGGGCATACTTTCGAGGAATTTGGCCATGTAATAATGTTTTCGGCTATTCTCCCTCTTACCGCTGATTCTAAATCATGTATGGCAGATGACAGAATTATGGGGCTAGTATCTGGGTAACGGCTAAATACAGAGTTAAACCTTTCCAGGAATGGCGAGTATGTCGATTGACCCCCGTTATTTAACCTGTATACATCGTGTTACTACGGCGTTCAACCCGACAAAAAAAAGATATATCGGTTTAAGAAAGCCATCCTATTTGTACCAATTTATGACTTGTTACCATTTCATGGCCCAGAAAACATGCATTCATTAGAAAAAATATCAAACACAATTAACGTTGAAATGTACGCTAGATAGCTCGGTCAAAGTGCTAAAATGTCATTAACTGGAAAATTGCAAGACAAAAATGGACAAATTCACTAATTTTACTAAAAACAGACTTATTTTCGTAACATTAACGATGCTATTTTTATCGCAAATTATAGTCTTAAAATGAAGAACTTTATGGTAAAGATAGTCTATTATTAACAAATAATTGATTCTTAAATAATACATTTTATGTTTATATAAATAGCCATAAGTACTAGGTATTTATATGCTAAAAATAAACTGGTATAACAGCAAACAGGTTCATTCTTAACTGTAATAATGCCATCTCCAAGTTCTCAGAAAAGTTGATCATAAACAGAACTGAAACGAAAATAATAACATCGTATTTTTAGTTAAAAAGTGCGGTTTTAAACCTGCTTCTATGAACATGTTCATGTCTTCAGAATTTTGTTCGATACTTCCTGATCATTGAAAACTCCTTCAGACAGGTGATCTCTCACAGTGCCCATTTACACCTGGGTGGAGTGGAACAGTAGTAGGTAAATTTCTTGCTCAATGAAATTAGCAGTGTCCCCAGTAGGTTTCGAACCCGGGACCTTTCGATCCCTAACCACGTGTCCCACCACTTAAACACTGCTCCAACTATCGCATAAACAGATTTTTATTTAAAAACTCATCTTGCATCGACTCCTTTGGGGAAATGTCTGGTTAACAGTGGCGTTATGTTACACTGTTAAGGACAAGTCCGGTTAACAGTTGCATCATGTTATACTGTTCAGGACACCAATTTTCAATATAAAATAAATAGAAATAAATAAGAAATTAGTGATAAAAATTAAGTTGAATCATAATCTATGAAGGATGTAGGTCCAAAAATATGAAATATAAAGGCTTTTTTATTTTGTTTTGTGTTATTGTATATACATTATGTTTTTATGGTGGAGGGTTTTTACTTACATGTATTTATTTTTCATAACATTTTTGTACAACGCCATTGAATATGTAATATAGAAATAGGCGTTTAATCAAATGAAAAAGTTTAAGTTTAAAAAAAGTTTAAACAATATTACATAATTTTATTCCTATATTTTAGGCAAAATATCCATACATTCACTGTATATGAACAAACTTATATAAACACTGCATGGTATTATATGATAACTCATGCAACATTGTTTGAATCATATTTTGATAGACTAATCGTTGTTGATTTTGGAATTTGCTTATATCCCAGTAGCGTGTTCAATTACACAAAACGTTACAGAACGTTACATAACGATACATTCGAGCCTCCTTGGCCATTCGCTGCGAATTATCTAATCTAATACACAAATATGAGATCGTTAAGGCAATGAGTGATGTTTAAAAATTTACGGACTAAAAACGAAACATCGCTCAATGCCTAAACGACCATATATTTGTTTACTTCAACACCGGTAGTTTCAAAATAGCGTCTAAATATGTCCGAGATTATTCGCAGCAAATGGCCGAGGAGTTCCGAATATATCGTTACGGAACGTTTTGTAACGTTCGCGGTAACTGAACTCCCTACAGATATTTACACGTGGTTGAGGGGTGCACTTTTTGTGTCCGCGGGTGGTATAAGGGATTTAAAAGTACAGTCTGCTACAAGCAGTACTAAATAATTTTAACAGCACTCAATAGTTAAAAATAGATCTAAATTAAAGCATTCAATCAATAAGTTACCATTTTAAGACAAAATTAATCTGTAAAGTTGAAGTATCAAACGTCGTTCATCAAACAAACTGTTCACAGTAATAATTAAATAATTAATCAATTATGATCAATAATTGTGTCTAGCTGGTCATAATTAAAGGGTAAGTAAACTTGCTAATAATGTAATAGATAGTTTAAATATTAGTTTTAATATTCATATATCGACTTAGATAATTGTTGAAGTGTATAGAATTAATTATAAATATATATCTAAGAGTAACCTGCATGTGTTGACAAAAATATAATTATAATGCCTGTTTTTTATTAAATTCTTATTTTGCGTTTTTGTAACAAAAATAATTTGCATAGTCATCATATAAATGAAGAAATTGTACTGCATCATAACGAAATAAACGTAAAAGTGAACTGAAAAAAATCAAATTAGTGAATCATCTAGCGCTATTTTTTTACTTAGATGTAATTTATATCACTGACGGTTTACCTCTTATTAAACGAGTATAAGTTTATATTACATGTACCCCATACTGTTATTATTTACGTGAGTGAAATAAAGATCTGTTCTGTTCTGTTCTGTTCTGTTCTGTTCTGTTCTGTTCTGTTCTGTTCTGTTCTGTTCTGTTCTGTTCTGTTCTGATCTGTTCTGTTCTGTTCTGTTCTGTTCTGTTCTGTTCTGTTCTGTTCTGTTCTGTTCTGTTCTGTTCTGTTCTGTTCTGTTCTGTTCTGTTCTATAGTGATAACGTACTCTAGTTGGAAATGCGAAAATTACAACAAATTATACAAGAATAATAATATATTAATACCTGTTGTTAACTTACATTGTCTTGTGAATTTTAAATTTGAACCAATCGAGTAGAGACAGTGGCTCCGAATTCTCCGGAATTTCAAAACATTATTGTTAAATGTTTACAGTTCAATGCAAAAGTATGCTCCTTCAAAAAACTTTTAAAATCTATTTTTGTCTAGAAACCCTTTGAAATTAAGAATAACCTTTATTTCCAAAATAGAGCTAAACAGGTGTGGAAACACTCAATCAAATTAATTTAATAACAAATAAAGGTGTTTGTTGTAAGTATGTTCAGAAATTGTCTTAGTAGTCTTTATCTTAAGATTTTTCCAGAGCTGCTCTATCAGACATTCAAATACCACTTTGACCCTTTTTGAGAATACTCGCAAGTAAGAAACTAAATTTGCCAAATATATCAAATTTCGTCGATCAAAATTGTGTTTATGATAACAATAAGAAATAAACTAACTTCATTTACCGGCCTTAACATGATCAATTTAGGTCAAAATCTAAAATTCTTTGATAAGAACTCTTAATTAAAGTTCATTGTCGTTTATTAAAAGATAGCATCTATTGTATAGATTTATCCCATTCTACATTCTACCGCAGGTATCAGTATCAATAGGAAATTTACCTACTACAAAATAGTCATGAAGTAAAAACGATTTTGATTTTCAGAAAGGCTCAGTTTCATGTTTATGCAAGTTTATTGGTTTGCATGTATTACCCATAGTCATCAGGCTACTGGTACATATCTACCAATCTATCTGTGGAGTTATTTTTTCCCGCTTAGTGCCGTCGACATATTGGCACAAAGGAATTATACCATCCTCGCAGGTACCCATTTACATCAGGGTGGAGTAAAACAATCGCAGGTTATTTTCTTGCTCAAGGAAAGTAGCAGTGTACTTGGTAGGGCTTGTACCCAGGACCTGAGTCTCGATCCTCTCGATCCCTAAGCATAACACTGTGTGACTATGACGGTGAACAGTTGCATGTATAGAAAACATAAAACCATTTCTGATCAGTAATTAAAATCTTCTGAAAAACAAGCCATGAAGTCAAACTTTTACCTATATTATTGTATGCACGTATTGTTCTATGTGAATGGGCCGGTGGCCTTAAATATCACAATAAACGTACATGTATATACAGTTTATTTTCAAGATATTAGGCCATTGGCCTATGAATATATAAGCATAAATATATATAGATACATAGAATGCAGAAAATTACAAAATAATGTACAGTAAAACTTGGATATAACATACTCGCTGGGCCATAGAAAAAAGGTATGTTATAACAGAGGTATGTTATATCCATATAGCATACTAAGTATGTTATATATAAGGATGAAAAACGGGCCAGAAAAAATGGTATGTTTTAACCGAGTGTATGTTATAACTGAGTATGTTATATCCGAGTTTTACTGTAATTGTACAAGTAACATTTTAAATACATAGAATGTAAAAATATATCTACAAATGTATATACATATTAATATTATTCATCCGGTGAGTAAGATGTAAGTAGTAAATAAAAAAAAAAGTTCTATGTGAATGGGCCGGTGGCCTTAAATATCACTACAAAAGTATATATATATAGTATTTAATGACAACGGTACAAGCGACCTTTCTTATGAATGGTCTATACATAAACCTGTGCTACAAACATGAAAGGAAAATCTGGTAAATTTTGATTGAATACAAAATTGCCCCCATAAGGCAAGAATATCGATCATATAAAATAACTGGTCAATACGTGATCGTTAAATATTGTACAACAAAACCCGTCAAGTTTAATTTAATTTCAATGAATTGCTTACGATTTTAACAGTCAGTGGTTTGTTGAATACATACACCAAGATTAATTTGTTTGAAAATAAATTTTCAACGCATTTAAAAGAGTAAACAGGACTGAAGAAGTTTAAACGTTTGAAGCTTAAGAGCTTGACGCTTATGAGTTTGAAGTTAAATAGTTTGAAAGGCATAAAGGAGTATAATATGAGGCGTACGTGAGGTGCGAATTAGAATTTAAACATAACGGATATTAAAGAGTGATTCTTTAATTCGTCAAGTTCACTTAATCGTATTAACATATATGGAATACTGACATACACGGACGCGAAGAATGAAAAGTTCAATGATTAAAATGTAAACTAATCTGCTTAGATTAAATATTTAGTTTAACTTGATGTGAACAGCTGAAAGTTTTGAAGTTACGATAATTTCACAGTTAATATTTCATTTCGATTTGCCAAGGTTTGATATGAGCGATAGACAAGCGAGTTATCAAACGAATCTAGGATCATACAGGGACATTTAATTCCAATCTTTTAAATAAAACATGGTCTAGATTTTAAAGTATTTTTATAAATAAGATTTTAGACCGTAGGTTATTGATTTGGAACTTATCAAAATTGTGATGTTTACTTTTGACAAATTGTGGCTAATCATATAAAATATACGGTGATATAAACACGAGTTGTTGGATAATTTGAAAAAAATGTGAGACAGAAGTGCAACAGTGAATGGTTTAAAATATTCATGAATTAGCTTGGATATTTAGGAAAAAATGAACTTATCGGATATATTCCTCATGAAAAAATGAACAAACAGAAAATGAAAAATAATTTGTCTATATTTAGATCATCACAAGAGAATGGTGGTAAGGAAACCATTCCAGACACTAGTCCAGTAAAGAAAGAAAGTTCCTATTACATGGATAACTATGAGGCCACGGTGACAGTTCATAAATCACCACCTCAACAACGTAAACAATATTTTGATTTTTTAGAAATAGACGACGAGACTAAAGAAGAACCTGAACGGACTTACCCGTCTTATAGATTATCTAAGCGTAAAAACCTCCGTGTTACATTTAGCGATCATATAGAAGTTGATGTCATTGATGACTTTGATGATTTGGATAATTTCTCTGAAGACGATGAACAAAATGGTGTCATTGAAGAAATTCTATATGAAATACCATCGGATAAAACTAAAGGATTAAAACAAATAACAAGTAGTGCTGAGTTTAGAAGTGTTACTGAGGATATATCTCAAAGGGTAAATAAATCACCACTTAACAACAATGCTAGTGGTTCTAATATAAGAAATAAATCAAATTTATCATCACCCTCATCATCTAAAACTGTATCCACGGTGTTGACTGCTTCTAATAGAGGTACACCATCACCGACCGTGTCTCAGTCATTACTTCAAAAACGTAAAACATCTCAGCAGCAACAGCCACAACAGAAAGTCTCACTGGGTGATTTAGAGAAAAAGACTCGTGAGTACGTTGCTAAATTGGAAGATAAGAACAAGAAAGCTGAAACAAATGCTAGAGTAGCAAAAGCTTTGTTTCCAGACATCACTAAGAAAATACACGCGCAATCAAACTATAAGAAATTTATTGCTAATGCTAAACGTGCTGTGGAAATTACACGTCGTTATGAGAGACCGTGGTTGTTGGGCGGGGCAGGAGGAGGGGCTTCGAACCAACCACCGCGATATCACGTTGTAAAGAAAAGATCGGATATTCATCGGACTTCGTCTTTGCCTGGTAATTTTAGATTTTCTGATGAGTTACCGAGGCCAAGATCAGACAGTACGTTAGTGTACAGTGATAATAGACAACGTATAAGAAATACATAGCTTTGTTTATATGTGTACGTTCATACCAATGTTTTTATCTTATGTTCTCTGATAGCCAATTATTAACTTAGGACCACCATTAATTTAGTTAACAACAAATTATAACGACTTCGAATACACGCGATATTTGGGCCTCAGTCCTAACGAAGTGTTTAGGTACTCATTCACAGATTTCAACTTAAATATCAACGTTTTCTAAAACTAGTTCAAATGTATGGAAATATAACTGGAAGCAGGAAATTAGTGTTGTGATAAAGACGATCTCATTCGGAACGACCTCGGCGATCATCTACGAAGATATACCTCGGATATCAAACGTAGTAGGAATACAACCAAGTTATGAGGTCAGGCGATTAACCTCATAGGTTAAGTAGTGCCGATGTAAACAACCAACATGGCAGATCATTTTGCAGAAAGTATCGAGTACACAAAAAATGTTTAAGGATCAACTTTGATTTAAGTGAATATCAGTTACAGGCATTGAAGAGCTTTAACTGCCCATAATCGTCCGTCATTTTTGGTGTGTGCCAGCGTTCTATTGAGTAAACGTCGGGAACGTGGCTAGATTCTATGTTGGAACTACTTTCGCTCCTCGTGATATCCGAGGTGTATTTGCGTGGAAAATCGCCGAAGTAGTTCCGAATGTGACGATCTCAGTGCAAATGGACAAACAAGTACATATGATGGTGTTTCAAGTAGTAAAAATCTACCCCTTATGTCACGGTATAGACAATTTTAGTGCATTTTTGTGACATTAATTGTATATTTCTTGCAATCTATAGGTCAGTTTGTCTTAAAATATTAGGAATCATTTTCACACAATTACAGACACTGAGTGGTATTTTGAAAATATAGAAAATTCTTTACTAAATCTGTGAACTAGTGCCTTTATGTTGGAGTGCTTCTATTCCGAGTGTCAGGGGTTTGATTCCCGGCCTTGGCAGGTATCATTCCATGAAAATGGTATATCAAATATTGGTTTCCCCTTTAGAGAGAGAAGTTGTCCTTATTTGTGGAAGGGAAAGTGAGTACTGATACAAAAGGATCCAGGAATGCTAGTTAAATGAGATAGCTGTCAAAAATAACCTAATTATAAATTTATGTTGAAACATGATGTTTAAACCACTGGCACTGGAGTCCTTATAATCGATAACATATTCATATTTATGCTTAAAAATACATTATTGAAGAAACAGAAAAATAAACAGTCCCCTTTAAAATATCACATTCGAGTCGAGCCCCGTCTTATTATAATATACACATAATTATAGCCGTGGCTCGACTCGAATGCGATATTTTAAAAGGGACCGGTTTTTTTCTGTGTTTCTTCAATAATGTATTTTTAAGAACGAATATGAATATTTTATCGATTATAAGGACTCCAGTGCCAGTGGTTTAATCATAATAATTGAGCAAACGATATTATTATCAATTTCTATATTTCATGGATAAAAGAAAATAGTAAATTAAATTTTCTAAATATTCAAATATAGTCGTGGTATGAGAATAAATTTTAATAAAGTAAATGACATAAATTATATATATTGTATGAACAATAATTGAAGGCCATGCTTAAAGAAATAGACCACGCCTATCTTTAGATTGCAGGTGAATTATTTAGGATAATAAGGCATTCATGTCATAGCAAGTAGGAATATCATAGTTAAAGCAATTAGATCATTTATAGCATACTCGTGTAACATTCGGAACTCCTCGGCCATTCGCTACGAATAACCTCGGACATATTTAGACGCCACTTTTTGGAAAAACCGGTGTTGAAGTAAACAAATACACGATCGTTAAGGCGATGACTCAAGTTTCGTTTTTTGTCCGTAAATTTGAAATTACACATTTCAATGATACCGATGAACAATATTTAATTCAATTTAAAACAAATAAATATGTTAAGAGAAAGATCTGTGTGTATACTACAAGAACTATTTTGTGTAACCGTTATGTGCTTCGCCTCGCGTAGGTAGTAAAAACCTAAGCAGCCAGGGTAGACCCCCATGAATCCTTCCGAGATTATTCATGCATGAAAGGTCGAGGCGTTCCGAATGGTAGCTTGAGTAACCAAATACCTAAATACCACAAGTGGACCTTTCAAATTAACTGTAGGTACTTGAAGACATTAAGTATTATCATGTTAAACTAGTATGTGTAACTAGCTGGCATTATTGTTTTAATCCGGGGTGTGTTTTATTTCTAAAATCATGATTCTGATTAAGCATACAATCTTAATCATGATATTGATGATAATGAAACATCTGCCCTGTGTTCAGTAACTACTGTTAGCTAACGTTACGGGTACGGGAGAATTCAATTCGAAGACAACACAACCCCTGCAAAACTCAACTCAAAGTTGGGACAATTCAATCTGTTAGTAGGAGATTGAGTTGTCTCGGGTTGAGTTGTCTATGGGTTGAGTTGTTCCGACACTTTCGTTACGAAACGTTTTGGAACGTTCAAGGTAACTGAACACGCTACTTGTTTTGGCTAATTTTTCAAATATGGCTACTAACATTTCTGTGGCAGAAAAGAAAATACTTATTGCGAGTGCTTGGAAGTTTCTTGAGTTCTAGAGCCGATCTGCCGGTCCGTCGAAACACCCAAAAGAAAATTATTTTCATAAAAAAATGATTAAAACATGTTTTTTTTCTGGATCACAGTCAATATTTTATCTTCATTCTTTTCAACCTACTTTACATAATTACAAAAATTAAGCAATTTTCATTTTTACTGCGTATCTTTACGCTTTATTTGGGGATTTCTTAGTTCTTAGGGGTTTCTTTGTGAGTTTTAAGATCTTTGGGGGTTTTCGTGGACTTTTCGACGGACCCTAATTGTGTCATCATGCAAAGGCTCTGCTGTCAGTACATTCGGAACAACCTCGGTGCTCACGATATGTGTTTATCTGCGTAGAAGATTGCTGAGGTAGTTCCGAATGCTGTCAGTGTCAGATCCGCCATCTTTGATTGTAATTTAATCGAGCTTGGAGCTTGATTAGTATGATTTGAGAACATGTTCACTATCTGTTCAAAAACAGCTGAATTACAATCATGATCGGTAATTCAGATTTTGATTCGTGTTTTATTCCCCGGATATCTCGGTTGACAGTGTAATATTTCATATTTTTCAACAGTGATTATTACGGTGGCATAGAGGTGACATGGAGATATATTTAAACTTTACGTGGCCACGCAGTAGCTATTACGTGCGCACGTAGTAGCGTTTACGTGGCCACGTAATAGCTATTACGTGTGCACGTAATAGCGTTTACGTGGCCACGTAATAGCTTTACGTGGCCACGCAGTAGCTTTTACGTGCGCACGCAATAACGTTTACGTGGCCACGTAATAGCTTTACGTGCGCACGTAATAATTGACCAATGAGAGTTGTCGAAATTGGCGGCCATTTTTCGACAACCTTCATTGGTCAATTATTACGTGCGCACGTAAAGCTATTACGTGGCCACGTAAACGTTATTGCGTGCGCACGTAATAGCTACTGCGTGGCCACGTAAAGCTTTTACGTGGCCACGTAAAAAATAAAATATATGTCCATGTCACCTCAATGCCACCGTACCAATGCCACCGTAGATTAGCATCTGAATTCTGATTATGATGTTTTCAGTATTTTAACAAAGAACAAGTTGTATCGTTGTTTTATATTGTTCTACCACGAACATAAAATAATGTGATAGGGCTTTTACGCCATGATTTATAAACCCTGTCTTATTTGAATATGGAATGTATCATTTAATATGGAATTCACTATTTATAAACATGAGACTACATGTAGCCCCTTTAACTATTATAAACATGAGCATTCATGTAGCCACTTTAACCTTTATAAACATGAGACTTCATGTAGCCCCTTTACAAATATGAGACTAAATGTATCAAATGTGTTGGGACATCTTCACTAAGGATTAAACACTAAAATCCAGTCCAAATTTAGTTCATGCGCCGCATGGACAAAATCCACTATATACAGTCTCTATCAACCAATAACTAGTATAATGAACTGGAATAGAAATTGTGTTCATGCCGCGCATGAACAAAATTTGAAAACTACAATACGAATAGGCTACATACAGTCTATTTTGTTGAACAAAATGAACTGTACAGTGAGTATAGTGAGTTTCATATTAAATGATACATTCCATATTCAAATAAGACAGTGTTTAATACTTCTTTAAGCACCGTGTAATTTGAATATGAAATATATCATATATAATGTACTTACTTTACAATATCTTTAATTCAACATAATAGTATATCAATAGATTATTTGGTTTACTTACCTTTCTTATTTTTTAATTAAATCATATATTTTTATCACTCACGATTAGTACAGGTATTGGATCGGCGTTGCTTGGACATTCGACTTCGTGAATCAAAACTATGGACTTTAACCCTGAATTTATATCACGCGCAGAAACAAAATTTACTTTTGTCAATTTTGACCAAACACAGTTTGACTGGTATAATGAAATATATCGTACAAACACCTGGTCTCGGACCTCATCTGATCTCGAACCTTTCATAAAAAAGTTGTTTACTTTGCTATATTATTGCGTATGACGTCATCAATTCGTGTGCACAATGTCAAGTAAACAATCAACGCAACTACAACTGTCAAACGAGAATAATGCGCAAGAAACAGGTTTTTAGAATGAATATTTTGTGATGGTGAATATTTTTCAGTAAATCCTTATTACCTTTTTCTGCTATGTCAGTACAATCCATTAAAAATTGTTTAAAAGTATGTTATTGCAAAACAAGCACATGGCAGGTAGCCATTCCTGTCTTCTGCTCATGAAGTCATGTGACAACTAATTATAACCTCACAAATAGCCAAATACGGTAGCAGTTCGAAATTAGGTCATCTATTTTTAGCCGCCATGACAGTTTTCAGAAAATGGTCGTGTTTTTCTGGAAGAATTTGGATTTGTTGCAAATATAAAATATCCACAAATATATGATAGAAAAGTGGAATATAAGTTAAAAGGTGTGATTTTAATGTATTTTTCTAAAAAAATTGTTGTATTAAAATGATTAATTAGAAATGGCTCATTGAGTCCTTAGAGGTTTGAGAACCGGTGTGTCCACCATAAATGTAAAATTTGTTCATGTCCTAAATGGATATTTAAATGTCTGAGACCTTTTTTTTCTAAGAAGTGTTGATATGCTATTGTGTTCGACAAAAGAGACTGTACATGTATATTTGAGTGTAGTTAATTCTGTGTTATTTTATATATTCCATATTTCAAATAATATGGTGCTTGAAGTTTTTATTTAAAATATCTGTTTTAACCACATAGAGTTAAAATAATGTATGTAATTTCATGGTATAGTGTCATTTATACAACGGCTGGTCGTGTTGGTGCTTCTTATAGCTCTATAATGATAGTACTACAGAAAAAGAACTCCCTGTCGTTGAATAATTGTATAAACACTACACCGTTCTAGAATATTTGTAATTCTATAATACATGTATTAATAATTATATGTTATTATACATTTTACTGTACAATACGGAAATAGATTTGGGCGAGTACACAGCTTGGAAGTCATATTGGACGAGCTGATAGGCGAGTCCAATATGACTTTTCAAGCTGTGTTCGAGTCCAAATATATTCCTTATTGTATAATAAAATGTATAATAACCTTTTTATAATATATCTTTCGTATTCTTTGAAATAATCATCATTTGATCGTTAAATATTAAAATCGGAAACCAGACTAGCATCGTTTAGTGCACATGTACCCAACTGTCCAATACGAAAATAATATATATCTTTTGGATCCAATACGGGAATATATTAGACGGTCACGTGGTACAAATGCAGATTGTCGATTGGTTAGATTTATTAGATATATAAAAATACAATGTATAAACACAATCCAAGATACGTTTGCAAATCGGGAAATCTAGGAAACTTAATTTGATTTTTCGACCATGGGAGCTCTCTTCCACTTTCAATTCCGATTGTACTTCACATAGCAACATTTAAATGCACATTTGTCATCATATTGATGTTCTGAGAAATATTGCAGAAAATTATTATATCTAAAAATTCAATAATAAAAAATATCCATTGAATCCTTCCATGGGGGAAATTTCAGATAGGAGGTTTTTTTCATGGGAGCAATTACTTACGACTTAAAATTTAACATATTTCTAGTTAAGATATCTGAATGATAAAATATTGGTGTTATGCTCATTCGTAGATCTGTATTTTGTTTAAAGTTAAATAGGAATCGGATGGACAATAAAAAAGTAAGTTTGCATGATTTCCGGCTCCGCACCCAGATTCTCGGCTGTGTATATACATGTATGTATTTTGTTATTTTATTCTATTTTGTTTCCTTCTTGTGCCAATGAAATATTAAACTAATATTTATAAGTAACAAAATATTGTTTATCATATATATATTTATCCCAATGTCTTACAAAGTATACATAATGTAGGTTACAGTGACGTAGCTTGTTGTAGTTCTGTAGTCAACGCGAGAAAAGTAGAGCTGTCATCGATTCTAACGATATCGATGTATCGTCGATATTTTTTTATCAATAATTGATATGCATTTTGATATATCGATAATAAAGTTTTATAGATAATAAATAAATTAAGAGTCAAAATTTGTAAAAAGGACAGAAAATAAACAATAAATTTGTGATAGATATTTTTATTCATTTACAATCAATACAAATCCTTTTTACCAACTACTTACCAGTTTAATGCAGGATACCAAAGATTAACATTCATGACAAATAATATTTGTCTTAACTCGTAATAGATGTATAATTATTATACATCTATTACGAGTTCATGACAACATATTTAAATAGTCTGTATAGTACTTCAGCTAGTGTATCGATGTATATCGATGTATCGTCGATATTTATTTGCTTCGAGCCCAATAAATGACAGCGCTAGAGAAACGTAGAACATGAAACCTAAATAGCAATGAACAAGATATTAGCTTCGAAAAAGGCTTGAACGGAAAACCATAAGGCTGATTGTGAATTAATATGGTTAAAACATAACAGAGAAAGAAAATGTTAGCTTTATCGTCGTTCTTGGTTTTTGTGTAAAAAATCGGAAACAAAACAGCCCAGACTTGAACATTCAATATATTTGGTTCACTTTTCAAAATGTACAGGGTTAACACCATTGTATCCCATACTCGTGCCCAGAGGTTATCAACATTCTATTCTCGAACTTCATTTATTTATTTATACCCAATCTAACGTATCAACACATTTTGGTTATTTTACAGTGTCCAGCGCACCTAACCTTGCTTTCCTGGATCCTTTTCTTTAAGCATTACTCACCTACCCTTCCACAAGGAAACTTCTGAATATACCTTATTTATGGAGAAAGTTGTCATAATTTTCATGGAAGAGTATAACTTCTCCGGGTGGGATTCGAACCATCTAATGAGAATCTTGATAACCTCTGTGACTTATATCGAAGACAAAGTTGCATGAACCTACCCAAATATTCAAGCTACACCACTGGTTACTTCAAAATGTTACATGTTTATATATCTACTTATTCATAATAACATATAACAAGTCTAGACTCTCCCTGGAATATGTGTAATTACTTCCAGTTCCGAAAAAACAAATCTTCGTTGAAATGATAATTATGGTGATATTTAACTTGTCATGTAAATTGTTCGTGGAATCACGCACTGTCGTTGATAAAAAACATATTTGTTGTGGTAATTAATATTTCTAGCAGGAAATAATTTGAACATCTCATACGATGGCAGATATAAAAACAAACATCAGCCTTAAAATTGCTTACTGAGGCAAATTCTATTGGAAGTCGTTGCATCCATAAACCATGCAAGCGAATATTTTGATAAGATAAGCTACCATAATATATGTAATCAAAGCGCCGATAGCGCTGTCAGACATGGGGTTTTGGTAGAGTATATGGCTGTATATAACTCATGGAAGCGATACAAGGGACCTTTACCTTACATAAACTAGATAAGATGTACACGTGCTTCTTATCGTCTGCTTGTTAACGCGTAATGCGAACTATATTAATATCAGTGGTAATTATCCCTTTATTTGCGCGCGCACAACCGAATGTAATCGCCCGCGACAAATTTTGATGTGGATTTGCCACAGTCCACTACTAAACATGGGGAAACCCCATGTAAAAATATTTAACTGCCAGTGGCGCATACATTAACCCCGCCGATTTAAATATTCGATATTTAATTTACAATCCCGTATAAGAAAACTCTATACAGTACTGCTGTACTTATTATTGATAAAAGTAGATATCTGTATTTATAAACATGGGTTTTCAAACAAATATTGAGTATTTAAATCAGCTGGGTTAATGTTAGCCCCACTTAGGTTAAATAAACTCTTTGAGAGTATTAACACAAAAGGTGCAAGCAAACACACCAGGAACGGCATCAGTAAAAGATAGACCTACCACACAGTCAACCAGCAAACATATATTCTAGGGCTGCGGCGAGTATCCGAGTACTCGGATATTTGCGATCCCGACCAGAAAATCTAGTACGAATATTTGTTACGTCCGAAATCGTCGGATCGCGATCTATTTTTTGGAAAAATGAAAGAACATTTTCAGCTCAACTACAACTGAAAACGAGTCGCACTTCTAATGTAAACTTAAATTTATGTAGAGGCCGAACAATATTGTGTAAAAATTCGATTGATACACATTTAAACAAAAAATGTTATCACTGAAAAATGCCCATAAAACGTCTGGTAATAGAAATGTGTGGAGTACATGGTTTTCCAGATAGTAAAAACTCTTGTAATTCTTCACTAACTCTTTCTATTACATGAATTATATATGTATGCTTCTCAATTAACAAGTGATTCGTGGTTCGATTCGTGAATCGCTACACATGAATCGTGGTTCGGATCGGATCGCCACTTGCTCAACGATCCACAGCCCTAATATATTCTAGATTGTTATTTTTTGTTATAAAAGATGCATCACAAACAAATAACAAAAACAAGAACCGAAAGTGTTGCCGCCTGTGTTAGAATAGATGCCACTTTGTGTGGTTTAAAACAAGGTAACATAGTTCTAGGGTGTACTACTCTCAATCTGATTAAAACCCGATGTAAAATGTTCCGCTCGCCTACTCGCTAATTTAGATCTGGCCTTTTCCAAACGAAGGTCACGTTCAGGTGACCTTTTTTCATCATAATATTCATGACGAAATTGTTATGATACGTAACTTGTTTACATCGTATACGTCACGCAATTTGAAATGAGCCGCCCAATCGCAGACTCTGAATAATACTGCTATTAAATAAGCATGCAAACCTTGGTCTAAAAACAAAAATTACGAAATCAAAATGTGTTTAACAGTGTTTTCGTCTAGATGAAAGCTACGCATTGATTGGTCGACACAAAGTTCACCTCGACGTGACCTTGCACGGAATAAGTAGAGATCCTGTACGACAACGCTGTACAGGATATCTGTTTACGGAGATTGTACTACTCTCACACTTGAGCTAAAGGTTCATGCCAGATCAAACAACAACAAATTGATAATGTGAAAAAAAATCTTCCATCCTCCTCTGAACTCAACAATGTTATGAGCAAAAACGTGCAAATTCATAAAAAAAGCTAATAACATTGGCGAGGTGAATCACAACTACTCAAAGACTGCTCAGAAAACAAACTAGTATTGTATAGAAGGATGGTCAGTATGGAGAATATTTGTGTCAATGATAAACTCCTCCTAACCTTTCTGTTCTAACAATTAGTATAGAATCACTTTTATCCAATTTCCTTCTAAGTTCTATCAACACTTAAGCCTCTTATAAAATATCAAATTATTTAATACCAACGTGCGTTGGCGCCCCAAATTGGATTTTCAATTCCAGCCTGTCGTTCATAACTAGCGACATTAACATGTACGGAGAAAATGATATATGTATAGTGCACACCAAAACTCCTGGGACAAAATCTTGATTTTAGAACAAACCAATTCACATAAACTCACGAAGAAAGAAACAAATAGTCAATTAACGAATTTCAAAGTCAATATTTATTAGTTTATCAACTTATTTATGATGATAACTATGTTACATTGGTGAGCTTTGGTTATGATAGCAAATTTTCCAGTAGTATGCATGATGATTTTTTCCAAAATTTGATTTGTGCAAGAACATTTGGAGGGTACTGTATTTGTGCATTGTTTGATTGTTTCATCTCTTTATTAATATGTATCTAAAGTTTTTTGTCCTATAATGAAGTGACCAAGTACCACAAATATCGAAGAGCACAACAATCAACGGTCTTACGACCAATTTCCTCGTATTGCATGCAAGTTATTACATTGAGCATTGAGTAAAAGAGCAAGTTACTACAGTCTTGTGGGCAACCCTCAATATGTATATAGTTATAGTGTTTTGTCTTGGAATCATCCCGACAGCCTTTGGAGTGTACTACAAGAAATAATATATAGTTTAAAAACTGGTAGAAAGTTTATATACATGTAATTCCTAATACATGTATTTACTATTAAATTGTTCAACCATAATGGAATTCATTTTTGGAACGATGTTTAACATCGTTCCAATGGTAACAAGAAAGTATAAGATTACTCTTTTCACGCTTCAACCATTTTCAACATAGACAAAGAGGCGTAGTTCAAGCGTGAAACTCATTAACATCTCATTTAAATGTAATACAACGCTGACTTGTGTTGTCGTTCTTGAAACTCTTCAGGAAAAGGGAGGTTACTCTCAGGACATACAATTCTTGCAATGGAGACGGGACAACTCAACCCGTAGACAACTCAACCCGTGACAACTGCAATGATTACTTGTTGGAGTAAAAAGGGCCTACGATGTTTTTGACAATGCATGTTATATGCGTAGCTTAATAACATCATTCGATAGTAATAAACAATCAAAAAAAATAAGTTCAGGACATCGTTCCTCCAGCAATCTAGTGGTTTGATTCTAAACTCGATTCAATTAAATATAAGACAGGCTGTGCCGAGTACCATAGTCAGTATTCATAAAACCAAGGACTCAATTTTACGCAAGTTATACAGACATTCGGAACACCTCGACCTTTCATGAATGAATAATCTCGGAAGGATTCGTTGGGGGGTCATCACTTGATTTTTGTGATTTAACTACCTACGCGAGGCGAAGCACGTAACGGTTACACAAAATAGTTCTTGTAGTATACACACAGATCTTTGTCTAAACATATTTATTTGTTTTAAATTGAACCAAATATTGTTCATCGTTATCATTGAATTGTGTAATTTCAAATTTACGGACTAAAAACGAAACTTCAGACATCGCCTAAACGATCGTGTATTTGTTTACTTCAACACCGGTTTTTCCAAAATGGCGTCTAAATATGTCCGAGGTTATTCGTAGCGAATGGCCGAGGAGTTCCGAATGGAGTCACGAAGATTGTATTCACTGGATACAGAATGATTTTATCAACAACTCTTACATTATTAATACTGTCAAACAGGAACGTAGATCAGTTTTGTATCAAGTAATTATGAATCAATGAAAACCTACGGAACATTGAAAGTGACGTTTGTCAGGGGCGGCTCCAGGATTTTTTCGGGGGGGGGGGGGGCAAACTTTTCTAGGGGGGGTCCGAACTTTTCTAGGTGGGTCCGAACTTTTCTAGGGGGGTCCGAACCTCGAACCACAACCACATTATACACATTTTGCAGAAAAAGTGCAACATATTGATAATAAAAACTACATAACCATTAAATCTTTGTTAAGCACCGAGAAAAATTGCTTCATACTACTACTTAAAAATGACTTACAAGCAAGAAATACACTAATGGACATGTACATTTTCCAAATTCTAAGGAGGTCCGGACCCCCCTGACCCCACCCGCTGGATTCGCCCATGCTTGTGCCCATACAATATTATTTGATTTTACGTAAAACGAATTAAAAGTATATGAAAGCGAAGTTATGCTCCGTAAATATAAAAAATATTCCGGTAAAATCTAATTTCATCTCGTTAAAAAAAACAAGTTTCGTAGAAACGAAATCAAATATCATAAAAAGCAAATTCAAATTTCGTAAATACGAAATCAATTTGCGTAAAAACGAAACCACATTAAAACAAAGGTAGTACCAATGTCACTAACAGGACTCCGTAAAAATACATTTGTTATAATTTATAGAATTATAAAATCTGTCAAATTTGAACAATTTGCCATTTTATTGTCGACACGTTTTATCTACTCGAAGGTTGACATGCAAGTAACAAATTAACTTTTATAAACGTTAAGTGTTTCTATGAGGTAAAATCGCCATTATTTGATTTCACTTGAAATTTAAGACCGATCTTACAGATTAAATGCTAGATTGTCAATATACTCGTTCCTGTAGATTAAACCATGATAAGTTTGTGCATGGCGACTGCAAGACACGTCATTATAGATAATATCTTTAAAGCTTGCAGTATGTCGAAACTGGTTGTTCGTTTGAACACTCACAATATTAGATTAAAATTTGAATATTAATATACAGCTGGTTCACAGTGACTCAGACAAAAAAAAATTGTTTGATTTTGTGTTTGTCCGATATTGTGGAAGGGTAGGTGAGTACTGGTTATAGACAAAGGTCCAGGAAAGCTAGGATAGGTGCGCTGGACGCCGTAAAATAACCTTAAAAATTGTGTTGACACGGCGTTAAACTCAGTATAAATAAATAAAATAATCGCTTTGGTCCAGAGATCAAGTCCCCTAACCTTAAACTTTAATGAGACGACTGACCCATTCTATATGCCTGAAAAAGTGACTACAAATAGTATGTAGACATACAAGCCACTGATTCATATTTACTTTACCTTATTCTCGGCTATTAAATCTCGGCTTAATGCCTTTGTCGAGGAAAATTGTTTAATTAAGACATGCAGCACTACACTCGTACATTGCATTTTATACAGCAGTTTGATGGGGATTTCTTTTGCTGAATTTACAACTCTAAAAGTCAAGATTGTTTGTTCAATATAAACAGTTTAACAGTCTGTAAATAAACGGTAGAATATTTTTATCTTAAAATCAGGTAACAGTTTATCATACATACAACCTATACGTATAAAATAAATATAAAAATATAGGTCGATATACTACACACTATTCATAAAATAAATATCACAAAAAACTTCTCTTTCTATTTATCATTTGATCCCTGGTATTATATATAATTTATCGGTTGTTTACACTCACCAATATAAGATTTGATTAACGACAATTGGGTAATATCTTTACCCTTGTACAAGTGCGTTTTCAAAAAGAATATTTAAAGCTATTTACACCGTTGTATAAGCGAATTGCCTCGAGGCGGGACGTAGCGCATGTGATTGAGACGATGTGTTTCAACAAACTCCTCACAGTGCTTACGTCACGCTTTGCTACTTAATCACTGCCACCATGTAAACCACGTGACGCTAGTAATATTATCTATTTATAGAATGCCCAAACTTCTTACTGTGCTTACGTCACGCTTTGTTATCTTTACAAATTGATAATTAAAACTATTTTTTATCTTTATGTACTTTGAACATCATATTTTACTAAGGGAAGACTAAAATGATTGAAAATTTTGAATTGTAAAAGAAAAGATGAAAAAAGTTTTTCGGCTCCCTGAAGGACGAATTTAACTTGTGGTGGCAGTGGTTATTGATTTGATAAAGGGAGATAACCGATGCGGGGAGTTTGGTGTTTCAAAGAAGCGCTTTAAATCCCTTCCAAGCGCTGTGCAGCAATATTGTGCTCAATGTGAGTCCCTGGCATGTATAGTTATAATTCTTCTAAAGTTTCTTATGATTATCGAACTGGCTAAATCTTGTATTAATTTTGCTAAAAGCATGCCGTTGCATAAGACGTCTAAAGAGAAATGAAACGTTATTTAAAACTAGGGCTGCGGCGAGTATCCGAGTACTCGGATATTCGCGATCCCGACCAGAAAATCGAGTACGAATATTCGACACGTCCGAAATCGTCGGATCGCGATCTATTTTTTTGGAAAAATGAAAGAACATTTTCAGCTCAATTACAACTGAAAACAAGTCGCACTTCTAATGTAAACTTAAAATTATGTAGGGACCGAACAATATTGTGTACAAATTCGATTGATACCCCTTTAAACAAAAATGCTATCACTGAAAATGCCCATAAAACGTCTGGTAATAGACATGTTGAGAGTACATGGTTTTCCAGATAGTAAAAACTCCTGTAATTCTTTACTAACTCTTTTTATTACATGAATTCTGTATGCTTCTCAATTAACAAGTGATTCGTGGTTCGATTCGTGAATCGCTACACATGAATCGTGGTTCGGATCGGATCGCAACTTGCTTAACGATCCACAGCCCTATTTAAAACGTTCTGGACGTCAGTACACTTAATGGTTGAAGTCACCTTTACAACTTATTGGAAATAAAGCTCCTGGTAGAATACACCGGTTTGTGAACTATTATGAAACACTACACAGTAGAATAAATAACAAAACTCATATAATTTATAAATCAGTAATCAAACCGCTTCGATACTTGGTAACAAAACGCCAAGCAAATGAGAAACAGTTTCTTGTTTAAACAACCATCGTTATGGGCTTTGAATGGTGTTTTAACTAATGAGGAGCTAGCTAACAAATGACCTTCAGCCAAATGATCTCAATCACTCGGATACGACAGCATGACATTTGTTTTATTTAAACCACTTATTTAATTACGTAACAAAGATGGCGTGGTTGTCTCATAAACTACTGGATTGAAATCATGACGTATTTATAATGCACTAGCTTAGAATTATGACGTAACTACCATGTATATTACGTTTGAGTAATGGTACTCGTCATTAAACAGTTTGGAATGGTTTAAAACAATCTGGTTGCTAAGCAACAATGAAATATAGAAATAAAAAAACCATAGTTCAGTAAATCCCGAGTTTATGATTTAATACCTAATATAAGATAAGATACTGAGCCATTCATATATTCAAAATATATTTTATACTGATAAAATCACCTCAAAGACTATTCAAAGATCGCACAGTATGCGTATACTTATATATAAATCTGACAATTTAATCACTTCTACATGATTTAAAGATAAAATTCTCATTTTTTCTGTCGTCCATGAAATATTTAGGCAATGTGTCATATATCAGGGCTGTTTATTGTATAAAATACTTACAGTGTTCTACAAAAGTAAGCGCTAAAGAAAATTTGACATTAAAGCCCCTATATCAAAAGTAACTTTGTTTTTTGACTGCAAAGAAAATAGACATTTATCTGTATCAAACACCTTTAATGAACAAGATTTTTAAATAAATGTAAATATTGCTTAGATATGTTCATGTTATGTATTGTATTTCAAAGTGAAAGTATCTATCGAAACCGAAAGTAGAATTTGGTTGTCAATACTCGAAACACTTGTCTTTATCTAAGCATGTTAAAGGTGAAGTCTTATTAGAGAAAAAAACTTACTCCAAATTACATAATTAAGCTTTTAAACTGATCCAAAATTTGGATCAGGTATATTAAACATCAGCGTATAAATGAATATAGTGTGCTCTTATAAAAGTACCCCACTTTTTTAAGAATTGGAGGCTTTGTCAAACTCAAATTAAGAAAGCAGAATGGTTTGAACTATTAATTGTGTTTTTAATGCATGTTATATTTTGATAACTTCATGGTTGTAAAACAGTTTTCAAGTCTACTGTTAATGAATATGTCTTCATATAGTGGCTTTAAATTTGTCAGTGTATAACACTTAAAAATACATAGCCTTGCTATCAGTCGACTTTCACTGTATTATACTGCAAGCTATTGGATCGTACACAATCTAATTAAAATCCGATCTAAAATTTCCGCTCGTCTACTCGCTAATTTAGATCTGGCCTTTTTCAAACGAGGGTCACGTTCAGGTGACCTTTTCTCATTACAAAATTCATGACGAAATTGTTATGATACGTAACTTGTTTACATCGTCTACGTCACACAATTTGAAATGAGCCGCCCAATCGCAGACTACCGCTGTTAAATTAGCTTGCAAACCTTGGTCTAAAAATAAAAATTACGAAATCAAAATGTTATTAATAGTGTTTCGTCTCGATGAAAGCTTCCCATTGATTGGTCGACACAAAGTTCATCTCGACGTGACCTTCCATGGAGACAGTAGAGATCCTGTACGACAATGCTCTACAGGATATCTGTTTACGGAGATTGCCACCATGCATAACGGTCAGCGACTGTAATTATTAAACTGCATTTTGTTTCCTATCGAAATATAAAATCGTGTTATAAGTGTAAACAAGACATTGTAGAACTAATTCTACGTTCAAATATCTATCGACCGTCATTGAGGTTGTTTACGTTCTGATTTCAAACAACCAGCATTATCTAGTCTCGCAGTGTTAGAACATTCGACCACGCCTACCACGACCACGCCTACCATAGCATAGTTTTGATGACATCTTTGTACTGGTTGTTTACAAATGTAATATGTTTTTGTTGTTTAGTTAATCCAGGTCAATATCCGTATATTGATGACAGAACAAGGAAGTCATCTAGGTACAGATAGAAAGTATAGAACATGTTCTTATTGTGATAATTGCATAGAGGATGAATTTTATTATCGTCGGTCCTGTACCGACGATTTAAACAATTATCAAGATTTGAGCATTTTTGTGTCGACACCGGTTGTCTTTAGCCAATCAGAAAGTTGCATTTGAGGTCACGTGACGAAAAAGATGACGTCGAGTAGCAGAAAAAGGGGTGCGTGTATTGAATCGTCCACGGCGTGTATTATACGGTTACTTGTTTGTAATACAAGAAAATATCATTATCGATGTATGAACGAGTATCAGTTTCAAGGAGTTACTATATAAAACCAAAAAAACATTCATGCCTATTCGTAACATGTTCATTTATTGAAAAAAACTCGCTTTTATTGAAAAAAGCAAACCTATCTTCCCTACTTCCGAGCGAGTTTATTCGGCGTAGCTGTCTAAGCTGGATTTTGACCTACATTTCTGTATAATGACGTCTGTCTGGGGATTTCGGAAATCCGCCGTTCTATTGGATGATTTTATAAGCACTGAAAATGACGTACGGGGGAAAGAGAGAAAATCCCCTCTTCGATTGGATGGCACTGACACGCGCGAAAAAATAAAGGCCACACTATTGTAATGCAGTGTTTTACGAAATTTTGCTTCGTTCGTAGATTTTTTTTGGGGGGTAGACTTCTATTTCTTTCCAAAGTGTTTTTTTATATTGTAACAATAAAAAGTTACGTGTCAAACACAATATTTTATGGGTAAAATGAATTACGTCTCCAGATGTGAACCGGTTTCTAGTAAAAAGTCTGACATATTACCCAATAATTATTAAGTTAGCCTCACTACGTCCAGTTTCCGGGGTTTACACTTTGAGAGTCACAGCTCCACATATATTTATTAATCCACAGAGTTATTGATACGTAACTTTTAAGGTTCTGGAACTGTAACTAACTTCGGTAAACTTCGACACTCGATACAATCCGGTTTTTTCCCGATTACCTATCTTCGTCAAGTTTCGTAATTGCTATTTTTAGAAATTTTCACCACGTGACGTGGGTTTTTCCAGAAGTCATAGGGTAACGCATTTTCCGAAAATGGCGAAACCAGACGCTCTACAGCGTGATCGTAGTTAGTTATCGTAAAAATAATGCTTTGTCGACATAAAAACAATGAAAAGCCGTAGTGGATCATAACTTTTGCGTTGATTCTGTTTGTACAGGTGTAAAATACATTTTTTTTCATCTTTTTTTGCGATGTAAATTGGGTATGACTGAAACACGAAATGGAGATTTTAAGGCGAAATGGACGAAATGGAGAATTTGGTGCAAAACGGGGTTTTGATTGTTTAATCTATTTTGTGTACTGAAAATGAACAAAGGTAAAATAAACTACACAAATATCGATAAACTGGAAAGAATGTTTAACTTATATTGATTTATTGCCGAATTCCCACAAATAATCGTACCAAAGTCAGCATATAAAGACAAAATCGTTGCACATTTTCTGTTTTTAATATCATCATATTCTAATTATAAAAAAAACAATACAATAAACAGCATAATTTGAAAGCTAAGGCACATAATATGCCAACATTACTAACTCTAGTGTCCAACTGTTAGTGCAAAAAACGACAACAGCAGAAAACATAGCTGGTACAAGTTTAATCCCCAAATAGTCCCCTCAAGCTTGCCAAAAAGCAATGGAGAGAAGGTTTTTATATGATAATGCAGAGTTTAACATACATTTTCCATCTCAAATACCAATTTTAGATGATATATTTGTATAAAGTAGTATTATTTGTAATTGACCATTTTGACGTTATTTTTCTCTATAAAATCTCTTGCAGTTTCAGTACAGTAATCTAATACAAATTCTTATAAAAAAATTTAGAAACGGTAAAATTTCTTAAATTTTTCATTATATGGGCAGTTAATACTGCAGAAAATTTTAAAACTAGTTGCATGTGTCTAACTAACTTCTAACTTGAGATATTTGCTTTTAAAGATAGGGTAAATTTTTTAACATTCTCAAAAACTCGGATTTTTGCTTGGGGGTACATGTATGCAAATCTCTGTATTTTTATATGTATTTGTCCAAAGTGTAACCTGGTTGCTCTGATTTGTCATTACATGACTGTATAACAAGAAAATGGATTAAAACTTGGAAATAAAACAGCAGAATTTGAAAAAAAAAGTTCTTTCACTTTTTGTCCCAGCACAATTTACGGTCTTTCTGAAAATGAAGGGTCACGTTATAAAAATGCACATAACTTAGTTACAAACGGTAAGTTTCTTTAAAATTTCAGCATTCAATGTCCTTAATAGTATAGATTCAAGAAACAATATCAGTATAAGAATTGTGGAAGGTCACCATTACAGTTCCAGAACCTTAAGAATAAATTCATAATTTTTGTTTTGTAGCATTAATGAATAGGTTTTCACAATGCAATTCTCAAAAATCTTCTTGTCTGAAACTACAAGGCCTAGAGCTTTCATATTTGGTATATAACATCATCTAGAGGTCCTCCATCACAGTTGTTCAAATTATGCCCCTGGGTCAAAATTGACCCCACCCCATGAATCACAATATTACATTGAATTATATAAGGAAAAGTTCAAACAACATCTTCTCTTGAACCGCTAATGATAATTTGCCCAAACTCAACAGGAATGGTCCGTAGGTGGTTCCTTACCAAAATTGTTCAAATATGTCTGATTGGTTGGATAAGTAGGTCACTGGGTCAAAAAATAGGTTTTAACATTAGTGGTCCTCTGTAAATGGCTCTTCTGTGACCTTTGACCTTTTCCTCAGGTGAGCACCCAGGGCCCTTTGGTTTTTAAATCGACGCCGTTTGTCTTTTTTAAAGACATTTCTTGTTAGTAAATATGAACGTTCGATTAGCTGGCGGAATGTACGACAGAACATGTTCTTGAAACGAATAATCTGGGTTGCTTATCAATAAAATATAGTTTCTTAATGTCAAATGGACAAGTGAATTGTGAAGTCTACCATAATAATGCTTTTGTACGTGCGCGGTCGGAATATGTCTGGACAGCACATGGTAATTCGATGGTTTTTATCTGGCCTTACAGTGTGTAGAATTAATCAACCGCTCTGTAGTCTATAAATAGACTTGGGACGGTTTAAAGCACTGACGAATACCTGAATCTGTGGTAATACGTCAGATGACCACTGCTGGTATTTATATCCGACGGGGATGGAGGCGCTCTAGTCGAGCTTCTGAAGGGCTGATTTAAAGCCCTCTACTGTAAAGGCATGCACTGTTTGATCTGCATATTGCTTGAATCTTTATTCTCTATGGAGAATACACGGCTAAACGACGATTTCAAGCATTTTTGGATATGCTAATACTTGTTTTCTTATGACAAGTCTATTCATTATGACAGGTATATTCTGCGGTCAAATGCGGTCAAATGTGCGGCCAACAAACTGCGGCCAATAAACATTTTTTTGCCACACCTGTAACATTAAGTCTTTATAATACTAAAGTTTGTTTTCACCATTTCAGTTTTTATTTTTTTAATTTATGCCGTAAAAAAAGGACAAATACTGTGCAACAGACATTATCTATTATAGCTGCAGAAGGAATCTTCAGTACCTTTATGGCGGACGGATCACGTGACCACAATATTGCGGCCGTCTAATTTTCATTTCTGGGATTGTCTAAACTATCTATTTAGTAGGGGCAGGTAATCCAGGCTAAAATACTTAATGATTACACGAGTATTCTCCCTTGATATACAGATCTCTTCCGTTCAAGGATAGGTATATTTCCCACCAAAACCGGGATGTTCCGGGTCTATCAGACAAAGATCAAAGCGCTGTAACTAGAGTGGTATTTTAAATTAACCACGCTTACTCGTATGAAACATATTTAAAACAATACTCAATATTTACTCAATCTAAAGCTAGCCACGCCTAATTTCTATTATATTATATAGCTGACCACGCCTTCTATCAATGACGTGAACCACTCTCTCCTGCTATATACGGTAAGTGAGATATGCTAATTTGATTGCCACGCAAAATAAGACGAAACATTACTCAAAATTAACTCAATCTTAAGTTAGCCACGCCTACCTTCAATTCTATTATATAACTGATCACGCCCCTATTAATGACGTTAACCACGCCCTCTGCCATATATGGTAAGTGATAGATGCAAATTTAAATTTGCCACGCCTACTTTGACGAATTATTACACAAAATTAACTCAATCTTAAGTTAGCCACGCCTACCTTCTATTCTATTATATAACTGATCACGCACTATAAATGACGTTAACCACGCCCTCTTACCATATATGATAAGTGATATATGCTAAATTAAGTTTGCCACGCCTACTAAGACAAAACATTACTCAAAATTAACTCAATTTAAAGTAGACAGGCCTACCTTCTATTCTATTGGATAGCTTACCACGCCCCCTATCAATGACGTTAACCACGCCTTACTTCCATATATGGTAAGTGAGATATGCAAATTTTAAGTTTGCCACGCCATTTAGACAATCATTACTTAAAGTTAACTCAATTTAAAGGTAGCCACGCCTACCTTTTATTCTATTGTTTAGCTAACCCCCCCCCCTATCAATGACGTTAACCACGCCCTCCTGACATATACGGTAAGAGAGATATTCTAATTTTACTTTTACCACGCCTACTAAGACAAAACATTACTCAAATTAACTCAATCTTAAGGTAGCCACGCCTACCTTCTATTCTTTTGTTTAGCTGACCACGCCCCCTATCACTGACGTTAACCACGCCCTCCTGCCATAAAGGTAAATGAGATATGCTAATTTTAAGTTTGCCACGCCTACTAAGACAAAACATTACTCAAAATTAACTCAATCTTAAGGTAGACACGCCTACCATATATTATATTGTTTAGCTGACCACGCCCCCTATCAATAACGTTAACCACAACCTCCTGCCATATAAGGTAAGTGATAAATGCCAATTTTAAGTTTGCCACGCCTACTAAGACAAAACATTATACAAAATTAACTCAATTTAAAGGTAGACACGCCTACCTTCTATCATGTATAGCTGACTACGCCCCTTATCAATGACGTTAACCACGCCCTCCGGCCATTTTTACGGTAAGTGATATATGCTAATTTTTAGTTTGCCACGCCTACTAAGACAAAACATTACTCAAAATACCCTCAATTTAAAAGTAGCCACGCCTACCTTCTCTTCTATTGAATTGCTGACCACGCCCCCTATCAATGACGTTAACCACACCTTCCTGCCATTTACGGTAAGTGATATATGCTAATTTTAAGTTTGCCACGCCTACTAAGACAAAACATTACTCAAAATTACCTCAATTTATAGGTAGCCACGCCTACCTTCTATTCTATTGTATTGCTCACCACGCCCCCTATCAATGACGTTAACCACGCTCTCCTGCCATATATGGTATATGAGATATGCTAATTTTAATTTAGCCACGCCTACTCATATTAATCAATTACTAACTTATATTATTTTATAAAGATTATTACACTGTTTGTTTACGATAATAGCCACGCTTTCATTACACCTACTTACATCATTTTGGTTGGTACCCTTTCAATAGTTTGACGTACTGCAACTGATCATCAATAACAACTCCAACTAGCTATTCATTTTTGACTAGTAGTCTATGTCCACTGACTTTCAATGGTTGACCACGCCTTCTTTCTTTGGCGATAAACACACCCACCATCTGCTGCGGCTGACGTTGTTCTCGTTATTATAAATCATTTTCTCTGTTGTAAAAGCATAGGCGGATCCAGCAGGTGGTAAGGGGGGACTGGTAAATGTACCTGTCCATGTAGTTATTATTATTAATATGTTGCATTTTTTCTGCAAAATGTGTATAATGTGGTTCGAGGTTCGGACCCCCCCCCCCCCCCTAGTAAAGTTCGGACCTCCCTAGAAATGTTTGGACACTCCCCCCTCCTAGAAAAAAATCATGGACCCGCCCCTGACACATGGCCAAAGCATGCTAGCAAATAATTCAATTCCTCTTATTATAGCCCAGCTGTATATTTGATGTTGTATATCAGCAGGGCCTCAGGGACTGACATTAAATTAAAGGTTGTCCCATTGCTCCTGACAACCTTATTGTGTGCTCTTATATGGAATGCGTTTTGAATATGCCCGTGCATGCGGAACTTTTCGGCTGTTACTGCCTAACAACTGTCTAACTCACTCATGGAGGCCGCCATTGCAGTAAGCAAAAGTTAGACTAAAAAGCGTACGTACTTTATGTGGCAAGACAGCTAGACGAGAAATTTTAAGTTAATGCATTTATTTATCTGACGTGTTTTGTAAACATTTCATTTGTTTTGTTTAGCATAAATAAATGATTTTAATAGGAATTTCTCCAAGAAATTAACATCTTCTCTTCTAAACTGTGATTTGAACTAATACGTATACTCGAGTTTCACAGTCTTCCACGTCTATTTATAGAAAGCACGCTCGAGATTATGTTTGGGGACGGTCTAAACCGCTTGCAAGAACACTGACACCATAAACAAAGAAGAATTATTAGACCATCACCTATTACAACCCTATTATATATTTTGTACATTTATATATTATATTATATTTTTTAACATAACATAACATAACATAACTTTATTGCATAAAATGAAAAAAACATTTATAGCAATACAATCAATTGAATATAATATAAAGTTATGTTATGTTATGTTATAGGTGTTTATGTTTTAGTAATCATACTTAATTGCTTTAATTAGCGGTTAATACGCAAATTTTTAATTAATGTCTCACTTAAAGAAAATTGCAAGCTTAAGCAGTACTTTCATGTTATTAATTTTTGCGCTCTGTGATGCTTTGCATCAATATTTTCTTGTAAACAATGTAGATTATATATTTGAGTTCAGACAATCTGTTACTGCTTTTTTTAAGTTAATGTTGAGCCCTTGGTAGGGTACAGCTAAAATAAATAACTATCTGGGACAATTTTTTGAAAGAACTGTAGTGCACAAGGAATCAAGATCTGTAATGCTAAAAATATGCTGAAATGCAAAGCGTATAATATTTGAAACCATGGTGAAATTCCAATTTATTCTCTTGTCATCAGACATCACCTTCTTGTACTTCATGTATTTAGATAATGTAATATTTTAATTATATCAACAAACCTGCCAAATGGTTGGAACCTAGTGGAATAAAAATACAATATGTTGTATATCATGCTGTACTGTAACTGTTATACAAAGGATGAGTGTGTACTTAATATTCTATCCATTTTTTATGTATGCATTTTACTATGGAAACAAAGAGTTTGACAATTTCAATACATAATGTACAATATCATAATTTCAGTTAAAATGATACAGTTACCATGGCAACAGCAACCTCATTACTCAAAAATAGTATTTCCTTATTTGACTCTTTGCAAAGATAGATAAAATAATCAGAAAATTAAAGTCTGGACATGCATTTTATATTCAAATTATCCAAGTTCTTACAAAGAATATGCCATGCATTTTATTGTATACATGTTCTTTCTGAGTTTAGAATATGTTTGTTTTGTCTCCATGGTAATACTTTATTCAATAAATGAGTTCAGATTGCTGTGTTGTTACATTCTGTATAATAACATCAACATATTTTTTCATTAAACTTTCTTTAGAATTGTAGAAGGACTTGTTTTACAAAAAAAATGGTTTTCAAATTCTGAAATTGGTTACCATGGCAACCAAATATAAACAACTCAGAAAGAAAGTGCTTCTATCAAGTGACAATATATGTATATGATAATAAAACTATCAATGTTGAAAACCAGTTTGTAGAGAGATCAATATTTTTAAATTTAGCCATTTATTTTGTTCTGTTGCCATGGTAACAGACTTCCCAGAATTGTCTTAAAAATGTTAATTCTGTGTAAATTATACATTTTCCTGTCACATTTCATAATATGAGCCACTTTCACTACAAGGCCAAATTTAGGGGTGAACGCACCAACTCCTTTGACAATAATGTGAATTTTTCTCCATTGATTGGATAATATGGAGAAGTTTCCGGCCTTGTAGAAGGGTAGGTTATACTGGTTATAGAAAAGTGTCCTGGAAAGCTAGGTTAGGTGTGTTGGACGCCGTAAAATGACCTAAGTTGTGTTGACACGGGTTAAAACCAATTAAAAATTTAACAAAATGTTAAAGAAATGTGATAATCAACATTGGTTATAGTCACTTACATTTCACAGACGTTATGTCAGTACACAGAGATCACCAATAAATAGTCTCCTCCTTTGGTACTAGAAGTTGTTTTGTTTAATTGTATACCTCTGGGATTAACAAATTAATTATTGTCTCAATTGTAACGGGAAATATGAAAGACGCTTTCTTTGAACATGTCTACTACCTACTCTCTTCATGCGACAACATTATGAAACAGTTAAGCTGTATATATCAGAGCATCTTATACAATCATTTTATTGACATAAAAGTAAGTACTGCTGGTGAAGCCGCAGTGAAATTTTACTCCTACGGTGTTCATATGCAAACATTATATTGTTCGTTTTTTCTCAACTTTCAAAACAGGAATAATTTCACGGTGAATGCGTTTGTTAAAATCATTGTCGTAATACACCCGTGAGTTTCCGAAAGTGTGTATTATTATTTAGTAAATCTTCTTATATAGTGTGTAAATATTGACCCCGATCTCACATTTTACATTTGCATCTAATAATTATCTACACATATCCCGACGAAAATCAGTACCACGCCTATTCTACACTTCGGCAGCGATCGTAAAATTATAGAAGTGTGTTTGTGTGTTAAATTTTAGCTTATAATCCTCACGGCCACGGACACGGTGTAATCGAAAATTAATACTACACTCGTATTCAATTTAATTAATAACAATCAGGCTGCCAGTACAAAAACAATGCATTCAGTCACCGTGAAATTATTCAAGCTTTGACAGTTGAGAAAAAACGAATAATAACATTTATCTATTTTATACATTCTATTGATATAAAAGTACGAAGTGTATAAAATGCCACAATGAAAACTTTTTATTTATAGGAGGCTTTGCTTATGGGAGCAGTTATGTTTACACGCTTGAGCCAGGCACGAATCCACAACAAGGCAACTCAGTAAGAAACATTGGGGACATGTTTTTCAGTCTTTTATTCCCCATATGGTTTTCTAAACCATCGTTATTTACACAGAATCAACTGATTAAGTGACCTTATTGTACCAAGGTAAAACCAATTAAAATAAAAATACGAGGACAATAATTAATAAATAAATAAAATGTCGTACACAATTATACCAGAATAGAATAAATATCAAGGTGCAAGCATGATAAAAGGCTTGAGCGATCACAAAGTTTCACTTTTATATCTGGAATGCCACTTGGCATTACTAATGAACCAAACACACGCACAAACTACAATAAAGCATGATAACACTTTTGTCTCTTAATATTCATGATAGTTACAGCGAACCAACTTCAGTTTCGTAATTAAATGTCTCTCAGACACCATTCATTTCCTTTTAATATTCTTAGACTTTGCTAATGAACTATTTTTAAGAGAACCTTCTATGTACCTAATGTTTTTACAGTTCTTACAATAATTATATCCTTGGTGCAATGATTTACATTGTTAATGTCATGATTATTTCAGAAATGTCATGAACAATGATTGTATTGTTATATCAGTTGTAAGGTTAGCCTTAGCAAAAGCAATTAATGAAGAACTTTTATTGTGGTAGGATTAATGAAATATATTTATAGATACAATGTTCATTATAATGACAATATTGCCAGACTCACTCCTAGACTGTTATTAATTTTGACTTTTATTTCGTATTTTCTGTGTAAAAATAATTAAAAGAATTACTGTTTAAAATAAATCTATTATTTATGACTGTGTGTGGTAGCTACGCATGCGTATTCGCTTAATATGATCATGTTCAATAGAATTTGACTTAAACGTACTAGAAAAAAAAATTTTTTTGTAATGAACAACAGAGATGTCAATGATAATTTAACTTGGAGTGGTCGATGGTAGTATGATCAATAAGAGCATGTAAATTAATTTATATCATTCTAAAGAGGCAGTTATTTAGTAAACACTTGTAAGTTGAAATTATATTTCGAACAAGTGTTTTTAATTCTTTTAAGTGCCTTTATCGGTTGCAGTATTTTAATGACTTCACAATTTTGATATATCATATTACATAAAAGACAAAGCACTAAATTTGTTTGGGATACAGAGAAAGTTGTTTTAAGGTGTTGGAATATTTCCTGCTTTAGTGTCATTAATTGACCTTAGGTTAAAAGTTACCATTTTTGCACGTGCATTCTACTTTGCATGTATGATGACATAAACTAACTAAACTCCATCATTATAACATAAAACATTAGTTACATTAAAGGTTTGTCTAAGGATAGTTCATTAACTAAATCTAACAATATATGAACGGACAGGAATGATATTTGAGAGACATTTGATAACAAAACTTAAGTTAGCTTGCAGCAACTATCATGAAAATTGAGAGACAAATGTGCTATCATGTTTATTGTGATTTGTGCGTGTGTTTGGTTCTTTACTTATGCCAAGTGGCATTCCAGATATAAAATTGAAACTTTGCGATCGCTCAATCTTCCAGTCTTTTAGCATACTTTTAACTTGGTATTTATTCTATACTAGAATAAATACATATCCGACTGTTTAACTTTATTGCCTTCGTATTTTTAAATTGGTATGGTTTATGCAATGGCTGTCGTTTTATTTCAATTGGTTTTTACTTTGGTGCGGAAAGTTTGTGAGTACGCTAGCCTCTCGTTCGTTTTACAAGTCTAGATATAATTTAAATTGAAACATTAAATTTAATCAACAAAAACAATGCAGTCATGTAAATGTACGTAGTTAATCATTTAACTCGATGCAAATCTTGGTGGTTGTGAAGACGATAAAGGGGCAAAGAAAGGAAGTTCTGACAATATCTGACAAACCGTGCTTGCGATTAGTTCTAGTGAATTGCCTAGATGTAGTATTGTTGTAATATATCTGGTTTAGCACTTCAAACAGCATTCACCCAACATCACAGTCTTCTATAAAAAAGTCTCACTGCGGCCGCACAAGCAGTACGTACTTTTATATTAAATAAAATGATTGTAAATGCTGTTATAAAATATTCAGCTATAAGGTTTCATGATGTAAAGACAGTGGGTGCTAGACATGTTCAAAGAAAACGTCTTTCTAATTTCCTCTTACAATTGAGACAATAATTAACTTGTTAATCCCAGAGGTAAACAATTAAACAAAACAACTTCTAGCACTTAAGGAGGAAACTATTAATTGATGATCTCTCTGTACTGACATAACGTCTGTAGGATGTTTGTGTTAGAAAATAATAAAGAGTATCGCCTCACTAATACTAATCAAAGCGCCGATAGCGCCGTCAGACATGGGGTTTTGGTATACGGCTATATGGCTGTATACAACTCATGGAAGCGATACAAGGGACTTTTACCTTACATAAACTAGACAAGATATACACGTGCTTCTAATCGTCTGCTTGTTAACGCGGACTATATTAATTGCAGTGGTAATTATCCCTTTATTTGCGCGCATAGCCGAATGTAATCGTCCGCGACAAATTTTGATGTGGATTTGCCACAGTCCACTACTAAACATGGGGAAATCCCATGTAAAAACTACAGAACTTAATGATAATTACTCATCTTGGCATATTAACAGCATTATTAATATTATAATTATATACCCCATTGTATAGCGCTCTTTACAGATTGTCTATATCTTCAAAAGCCCATAATTAGGAAAAATTAAATGAAAATGGTTAGATATAAAATAATAAAATGAAAACTTATATAAAACTAAGAATTAGTGATCAATAAAGTGCGCATAGTAGTTAAGAAACAAGTGGGTTTTGGTTTTTTCCCGTAAATGATAGCAAAATGAGTAATAATGGGCTGTTTGTTGGTAGAAAAGCAGCTAAATGGTCGATGGGGAATCTGGCTAGATGACCTGAAAAATCCATGATTACAAGGTGCAAAGTCGGATTCTAATCAAAGACTCCCGCTAGAACATCAATCAGTATCAGTGCCCAGTAAATAAAAAGGTATAACTCAAATATTACGTGGCTCCGAATGCTACTTATTAATTGTATAGTTATAGTGTACTTATTGATATCTGTATGAGTCAGCTTTTAAAAATGCCGACCCAAACTGAAATTATGACGAAGTGAAGTGATTATTTGACATACAGTTTATATATAAAAGAAGTGGTTTCATATACTTTGTCTAGGACATTCATATGTAACACGACGTACTATTTCTTATTAGATATTCCAAAGTTTGGTTTCAATATTGCTGTTTTAATGGGTGTTTTTTAACCGAAATACTTGATTCATTACGTCGCCGTTTGCCGATGACATGACTGGCGCACACCGGTGCTATACCAGCGAATGCAAATTAAGCAGTCTTTAACAGCATTTGTGTCTCTACAATCAAGTGGGTGGATAGTTATACTAAAGAAACAATTACTTATTTCCTTTCACAGATGATGTAAGTAAGACTATTATTATCCCCAAGATAAACAATTAAACAATACAACTGCCTTAAGAGAATTGTTTATTAATGGTGTACTTACAGTGATCTGATATCTGTAGGAGACTTACTGTGTGAACATGATGTGAAATGTCAATCAGTTTAAATAAAAGGCTACAGTAGCTTTATCATCGTTCCTTTTGGGATATCATTAAGGTACATTATGTCAGCTGTTTGGTTTTTGTTATGTCATGTGATAGCCAATAAGTGCTTGATAGTTTTCAAAGGAGTGGGCGTTCTTTCTCCATTAATACTGTGTAAGAAAAAACCTTTTCAAGTCTGCGCAGGTTGTCACATCAAACTACTCATAACTGATTTATAAAGCCATTTATATGTATGTATAAGGAACTTATTTTATCGTAGTAATCATATTTCTTTTGTCTAGGGAGTTCATCAAGATGACAATTTTGTTCTCAGTACATTAAGTTCGTACTTAATAATCATATCAGTCGTGTTGATAATAATAAATAGGCACATGTTTTTTTTTTGGAACTTGCCCGGAACCTTGACCCCTAAAACATGGAATACAGCAGTGACAATTGGGTGGAATATGCGATTTTGAGGGGCTTTTATTGTCAGAGTAATAGGAAGTTTAACAAAATATTGAAATATGTTTATGTAATTTCAACTAAAGGGGGAGAACTCCATATCTTTGTTTAATATATTATGAAAATACGTGTAAATGTTTTATCACGTCATATGTATTTTAGAATAGTATATTTCATTGTTTAAGAATACTGAATGTGCACTCATACCACTAGAAGGATGGCAAAATCTGGTCATTCCAAATATGGTATATAAAAGACATGTTGTGCGCATGTGCGAACAACGGAGTTGGCCGATCTGTGCCGAGCAAAACTAAAAAAGTCGCCATATTGGATTAATGAATGCAGCCGACGTATACGGCTACGATAATGTTGTGATTTATTGGCGAAAGTGAGAATGTAGGTTATGTAACAGCATGATTGATACAAAAAAAGTAAATTTGCAAGCGATTTGAGCCAAAAAAATGTAACTGAAATGGAAGAGTGTTCGATAATGTCTCCAAGACTCTACCACGACCTGGTGACCTGGTTTTGAATCGACTGCTTGATAAGGTAATTTATGGTTTTTTTTAAATTAAAAATAGCTTTCAGTGTTTATTTAATGCGTTTTATTTGTGGAAAAAATGAATGTCTACTTTTTGATATTCAAAACGCACACGAAAATGAGAACATACTAACCCTCATATACGGTGCATATTTCGGATACAAAAATTCGGATAAAAATTATCGTGAAGTCTAATGGAATTTATTATTTTATCTTATTGAGTCTATCTGTTGCCATTGTTTGTATACGTTGTTTCTAAGAAGGAAGGAGATGGTCCTTAACATTGAACCAATTCAAGGAAAAATAGAAAATTCGAAAAAAGCTGTTCCCGGTATGTTACGGTCGCACGGACTTTACTCTGTTCCTTACAGCTTAAGGGGGATAACTCTAAAAATCAAAATTACTTTCTACTTTGACAGATAATAACATGAACCATAGTTTGAACATATTTCTATTGCTTCGATAAAAATCAGCCTTGAAGGCAATGTGTGGTTCTTGTATCATTGTGACCCATCAATTAAGCTTTCTGTAAGTTAAGTATGTTGATATCAGTTGTTAAAACTTGTGAACTGATGGAAAACATTTTCTAAACTTAGAAGTTAGATGTAGGACAGCTTAATTCTGTCGTCTGCATTCTTTCCCATAATATTTTATGGTCTATGATATTGAAAAGATCAATTGCCTTAGTAATTTGAGCATTCTTACCTTACAGGCTGCATGTATTAGCCCTGTGGCAAGTTATAATATGTACTTTGCTTCCCCATACCTTACTATACAGTAAATTCAGTAATACACATTAAGACTCATTAAGTACTGTCTCTATATAACCATGAACAAACTCTCTTCAAATATAAAGTCTTAATATTTATATCTTTATTATATTTTATGCACAAAAAGTGTTTTGTTTCTTTTCAGACAAATTATATACTGTACATGTAAAGTAATACCAATGATAGACTAAGTAACATAGATGTGGTGCATGGTCTCAATGGATACAAAGCTTTAAATTTTGTAAATTTGAAGATAAAAGCAAGGTATTATTATTATCAAAGTTGATTTTTTTAGATTTGTACTCATATGTCTTTTTTGGAACAGCATGTATACTCTCCATTATTCATTAGTGAGGCTAGTACACATGCAGTTAGATTATATATCCTTCTGATTTGAATAAGTTACATTATATTATGTATATAATGCAACAAGCATGGCCAAGTGGTTACAACATTTGACTTGTGGATAGTCCCTGTTAGATTGAATTTTGAATCAGATTCAAAACCTATTTGGCTGTTTCCTAGAGCGAACTTTATCTTACTAGCTCAGTACAAGGAAACTAGGATGTGGACTCAAATGTGATTAATCTAGGTTGTAAATACTTGTTTAACAATCAAGCTTAAATAGATAATAATAAAAAAGTAGAATGCGATGAACTTTCCTTGGTACAGTATTTGTTTGATAAAGTTCATTTGATATATTTTGCTATGAAAAATGCTTATTTCCATAATGTGGGTTTTATATAAATATGGATTTTATGGAGTAGTCCCTGAGCTATTTAACTGATAGATTTTAGTGAATTAATATAAGTTTTATTTTCTATTTCAGGACAATCAAAATAAAACAGTGGATTAATTAAGCTGAAGTGAAAATGTTCAGTTATGGACGCATCTGTATTACTTGTAAATAATCTACACTTATCTTGGATGAACAACATCATGCTAGTATGTTTCATTAAACTTACATATTATTTAATACACTGGGTTTGTTTCCCAATGTTTTACTTTTCTTGTTATTACTCCCTTGTCTACCTGCAACATCATAGAAACATTATGTTGTTCCCTAATTTTTCTCTAAAATAGAGGTTGTTAGAAATAGAGGAGTTTTAGATTTCTTAACACATTATTATTCAGTACCAAGCATAAATCCTCCGGTCTGGCTGCTTGATACAGAGGTACTTTTTTATTTATTGGACTTAATGCCTTGTCAACACAATGTTAGGTCATTTTACGGCATCCAGTTCACCTAACCTAGCTTTGCTGGATCCTTGTCTATAACCATTACTCACCTACCCTTCCACAAGGCCGGAAACTTCTCCATATTATCTAATCAATGGAGGACAATCGAAATTATTGTCAAATTTTCATGGAAGGGTATAACCTCCCCGGTTGGGATTCCAACCCACACCCCTCGGACAGTATCTAAATCCCAGCGCGCTACCAACTGCGCTATCAACCTTGGTTTTTATACAGAGGTAGATTCTAGTATGATAGTAGAAAGTATTCAATTCAAGACCAATCTCTATGTAGGTCCCACCTAGTAGTTGAACATAAGCCTGTGCTTTAGTCTGACCAGTTAGGATTTATGGTCTTGTGGTGGAATACTCTCATTGGGATTAGGGGTCCAGGGTCAAATCCTGTCAGGATAACTGTTAATTACCTTCAGATATAGATTTAACAGCATTTGATTTGCTTTACACAGGTGTGGATAGAATTATTTAGGTGGTGAAAGTGCAATTTAGCATCAAACTTAAATACTATAACACAATTACATGTTGCCACAAATTTGTTGTTTAAAACTGATGTAATGAAGAGTAGAGTTCTAAGTATACTTTTTTATTTTAGATTTGTTTGGTAAAGTTAATTTTTGTTTTATGTTTTCAGATTGAAGAGGAAGAATTCAAATTATTTAAAATTCCAGATAAATGTACTTAGAAAACATCCGCTTTGATTCATCAATGGCAAAATGATGTACAGTACTGTCAACCTCAGATGTCCAGTAATTGTTGGAAAGTGTTTAATCAACAGAATCTACTATAGTATTCAAGCCATTTTATGTACTGAGAGTAAACTCTAAAAATGTTACTAACTGTTCTTAGTGTTAACATAGTGTAAAATTATTTGAGCACTAACAGAATGAAGTGCACAAATGATCAGTTACATGGAAAATATCCATGAACTATTAACCATTATTATGGAAGATTGTTTATGAACTTAACAAGTTACAATCATGATTTAGTGAATGTATAGATTGTTTAACTTTTTAGTCAAGTTTAACACACACTCAAGATCTATTAGAGTTAGTTTAATTTCTCTTTGTCCAAATTTGACTGCATTAAAATGCTGTAAGATGTTGAAATTATGAGAATGAGTGATATATTTTTATTTGTATCATAATAATTGTCTCAAACTACTTCAGTCATATCCAGTGTGTATAGCTCACTTGGCTCCAAGTGTATTTAAGCTCATTTGTATAAGTCCTAGTGTGTTTAATATCATTTGGTATATTTCTAGTTTGTTTTTGTCAGCTAATTTATATATATATATAGTTCTTGTGTGCTACATTTTTCATAGTTTATTTCTAGTGTGTTTAAGCTCATGTAATTAATTTTGAGTGTGTTAGCTGTTTTGATTAATTAATAGTGCATTTCAGTTTGTATAAGCTCTTTTGATTTCATTTTGTGTGTGTTCATCTTATTCTTTTCACTTCTAGTTTGTTTCAGCTTACTTGATGTGTTTCTATTGTGTTTCCTCTGAGTTGATAAGTTTTTTGTGCATTTACCTTCACTTAATGCATTTAAAATGTATTAAGTCCTTATGATTTTTCTAGTGTCTCAGCTCTGTTGATTTCATTTTTGTGTGTGTTCAGATTACTTGATTCTTTTCGTAAGTGTTTCAGTTCACTCAATGTGTTTCTAGAGTGTTTCAGCTCACTTGGTGTGTGTCTAGTATGTTTCATCCTCTAAAATGTGTGTCTTGTGTAATTGAGCTCTCTTCAGATTCGATGTGTTTCTTGTGTGTTCAAGTTCACACAATGTGTTTCTTTTGTGTTTCAGCTCACTCAATATGATTCTAGTATGTTTCAGCTCACTCTTGTGTAATTGAGCTCTCTTAATGCGTGTTTCAGATTCAATGTGTTTCTTGTGTGTTCAAGTTCACACAATGTGTTGCTAATGTGTTTCAGTTCTCTTAATTTGTTTGAAGTGTTTTAGCTAACTTCCTAAGTTTCTAGTGTGTTTTAGCTCACTCCAAGTGTTACTAGTGTGTTTCAGCTCACTTATTGTAATTGTATTGTGTTTCATTGCCTTGCATGTGTTTATAGTGTGTTTCATCTCATTTTATGTGTTTGTTGTGTGTTTCAGCTCACTCAATATGTTTCCAGTGTGTTTCAGTTCACTTTATGTGTTACTATTGTGTTTCAGCTCACTCAATGTGTTTATAGTGTGTTTCAGTTCACTTTATGTGTTTCAAGTGTGGTTCAGCTCACTTTATGTGTTCTTATTGTGTTTCAGTTCACTCAATGTTTTTCAAGTGTGTTTCAGCTCACTCAATGTGTTTCAAGTGTGCTTCAGCTCACTTTATGTGTGTTCTAGTGAGTTTCAGCTCACTTTATGTGTTTCAGCTCATTTTACGTGTTCCTAATGTGTTTCAGCTCACTCAATGTGTTTCAAGTGTGTTTCAGCTCACTCAATGTGTTACAAGTGTGCTTCAGCTCACTTTATGTGTGTTCTAGTGAGTTTCAGCTCACTTTATGTGTTTCAAGTGTGTTTCAGCTCATTTTACGTGTTCCTAATGTGTTTCAGCTCACTCAATGTGTTTCAAGTGTGTTTCAGCTCACTTTATGTGTTTCAAGTGTGTTTCAGCTCACTTTATGTATTCTTATTGTGTTTCAGCTCACTCAATGTGTTTCAAGTGTGTTTCAGCTCACTTTATGTGTTTCAAGTGTGTTTCAGCTCACTTTATGTATTCTTATTGTGTTTCAGCTCACTCAATGTGTTTCAAGAGTGTTTCAGCTCTTTTTATGTGTTTCAAGTGTGTTTCAGCTCAATTTATGTGTTTCTAGTGTGTTTCAGCTCATTCAATGTGTTTCTAGTGTTATAGCTCATTTGCTGGGGTTCTTAACTTGTTGTGTTTCTTTTGTGTAAAATTGCCTTAATTTTTTTTCTAGTATGTTTATTCTGACTTGATGTGATTTTGCATGTTTCATTTTATTTTGAGCAATTTCTAATATTTAACTTCACTTGAAGCATTTTTCATGACTTATTGTGTTCTTTTAAGTTTTGCAACTGAGTCACTCTATTGTCATTCTTGATAACCTAACTGGGGTCCAAAGGTTTCATTATACAAAGTATATGTAATATTTTGATATTTTCTCTTATTTGTTTTCTTGAAAAATTATAGCAGACACATTTTATTTTGTGCTTTTGTTCTACATTTACAATTCTTAAAACATAATTGATGGTTCATTTTCAACAGTATAATAGTTGTGAAACTAATAACTACATGTAAAGTATATTAAATTGTATTTGAAAACATTGAAATTTAATGTATAAAGTAACTTTTGGACTACAGTGTATTTATTATTTTGTAATGTTTTCATTGCCAAGTAAATGTTAAAATTACACATGTAAATAAAATATTTCTTAGCACTCACCATTCTTGTTTTATGTATTTTTCTTTATAACCATCATTATTGTCCATATTTTCTCAACTGTCAAAGTTTGAATAATTTCATGTTGGATGATTACTCATTATCTCAATATCATGAGTGTAAGACAAAGAGCATAAGGTCACCGTGAAATTATTCATGTTTTGACAGTTGAGAAAAAATGAACAATACAACAATGTTGAAATTTTAATTATACTATGTAAACTTATGTTTATATTTAGTATAATGCCATGTAAACAGAAGTAAACTTCATTTTATGGAGGCCTGTTTATGCAACATAGTTCTTGACCTTTGTCTATAATCAGAACTCTGCTTCGTAGCTACCCTTCCACAAGACCGATGATTTATGATATTTTGATCTACATCTACCTGATCTTTCGCATGTGATCACTATTACTTTCATTCTGTTTGCATGAGTAGTAAATGCACATAAGAGGTATCAATGTCAGATGGGAGCCATTATAATTTGTGATCAAATTTTCCTAAGTATGGATCCATACTTATGTTATATAACTAATGTTATAGTAAGTATAACAGATGATTTGAACCTTTCTTCAAGATATATACATAATCGAGGAGTATGATGTCACTTAAAAATTTTATGATTACATTACTTGCGGAATTCTGTTAACACCATTAGACCAAGGTAGGATTTCATTTGTTTGTCAAATGAACATCATGATACAAAAACAAACCCATTGTTTTTGTATCATGATGTTCATTTGACAAACAAATGAAATCCTACCTTGGTCTAATGGTTAGTATGAGCTTGACTTCATCATACATCACAATGTGATTCTAATATTTTTATACACATTACAACTATGGTTCTTCAAGGTAGAAGTGAAAGTCTAGTGAATAAGAACTATTGATGAAAAGTTTAATTTAAAACAATGAATACATACAAAATATAAATTAAGATTTAATCTAGTTCGGTAATCACCAAACTACTTTTTAAAAAAAAAACCCACATGTTACTACAAAAAAAAACCACATTCACTTGACCAAGTCCATCAACATAATATAATGGGCTGATGACTATTTTCAACCTTGTTTGGTTTGTTTGTTAACTTTTCAGTAGTTTAGTCATGTACAGAATGTGAGTCTAGCAATTCACAACTTTAAAGATGTTATGATTTTTTACCTGAGCAGACTTATTTCATGAGCAGAATGTGCGTAGAAAGAGTTCTATATTGTAATTCAGAACGATACATAGAGGTAAATATAATAATAATACAAACACGAATGTGTAAGTGCCGTGAATTTTATCAAATATCACCCGGAAAAAATATTTGATGTTACAATGTGATCCCGTTTTACATCACGGCACCAAATCAACAGTTTCAATATATACTGAAAGAAAAAAGTTTAGCAAGTTTTTCACACCTATTATTTTTTCTTTTTGAGCTTTCGAATGAAGACGTTTTTATATGTAAATAATGTACTTATCGATGCTCTTTATACATCTATTGTGTTTGTTCGAAAACCGTGTATTTAATCAGCAAAGCGTAAGAAACTCGAAAATCACGTGCAACGTAAGCACGGCAATTTCGGTAGCGTGTAGAGTCGAGTAATGTACCTCATTGTTTTGAGCTGTTAACACAAACAAAATAACCAGTTTAAAACTCGAAGAAATTCCAATGGGGCGTCGCCAAGGAATGACGTTAGAAGAACGTCAAAGAGCTGTAGGTATGCTCCACACTGGTATGACGGCAAGAGCTGTTGCTCGGCATTTCAATCGCCATGAGTCTACAATTAGTCGCCTTAGAAACCGTCTGAGGGAAACAGGACGAGTCAACGACAGACCCAGATCAGGCAGACCACGGAAAACAACGCCACGCAAAGACCGTCACATCACGACGCTTTCTCGACGTAACCGGTTTATGTCCAGTGGGAAGATAGCCCGAGATCTCATGAATACTACTGGGACTAGGGTGTGCCTCAGAACTGTGAGAAATAGGCTTCGCGCGGCAAGGCTAAAGGCGTGTCGGCCTTACGTCGGGATTCCGTTGACGCATAGGCATCGTCAGGAACGGCTCCAATGGGTTCGGGGGCATCGTCCATGGACACGCAGACAATGGAACAATGTGTTATTTACCGACGAATCGCGGTTTAATGTATCCTTCGCGGATGGCAGGATTTGAGTGTGGCGTAGACGAGGTGAGAGGCTCCACGCAGACAACGTTGTCCAACGAGATAGATACGGAGGTGGCAGTGTAATGGTTTGGGCTGGGATTTACCATGATGGTAAGACTGAACTCGTTACTGTGCCTGGCAACCTTAATGCACAAAGATACTGTGATGAAATTCTCGAACCTGTTGCATTGCCATTTATGCAGCAACATAACGTGGGGATTTTCCAGCAAGATAAAGCCCGCCCGCATACCGTGCGTCACACACAGGGTTTCCTTCGTCGAAACAACGTGCAACTTCTCCCCTGGCCTGCAAGATCGCCTGATCTCTCACCGATTGAACACCTATGGGACCATTTAGGTCGTCGTGTAAGAGAGAATCATGACGTCGACGACGTGCGGGACCTTGAACGTGCTCTGCTAGTTGAGTGGGCCAGAATTCCTCTACGTGTTATCAGAAAGCTAATTTGTAGCATGAGACGTCGGTGTTTAGCAGTATTAGCTTGTAACGGGGGTCACACTTGATACTGAACTCCTTGTGAATTTTGACGCCTTACCCCTAACGTCTTTCAGGCTGTACAGTGAGCTAAGGCAACAGGGTTTTGACAATTTATTGTTACAAACTAATTGAAAACTAAATGCTTTATTCAATTATGTGCTTGGTTTATGTCAAATTGGTATAGTTTCAATAAACAAGTGAAATATTTCCGAACTTGCTAAACTTTTTTCTCTCATTATATGTATATTGTACTAATTTAACAGTGACTGTGTGAGTCAAAAGCAGATTTTCAGAGTCCACACGAAACAAATAGTTGGATTTAAATTGAATGCAATGTGATCGGAAATCCCACTAGGACCTGCGAAAATAAACATAATATTACTTCACTCAGGAAATCATTTATGGATGAAATCGTTTTACTTAAACAAAAAATATATGAATACCACATGTCTCGTGCATATTCTAAACAATTCACACAAAATACACAATCGATGAGCATTTATCGAGAATGTGCGAATTCGATGTATATTTTACATGAAACAAACAGTGATTGTGAATATGGACAACTGATGGAGGAAATATAAATTATAAATTAATAGAGAACTACAGTGCATATTGCGGTTGCATTCTTCATACAAAATACAGAAATTGATCTCATTTTATAAAGAAAGGCTAAAAGAATGCACGTGAAGTCCCATTCATGCAAAGAAATTGCAATGGATGAGCATATCATACCAATATATCAAAGAACGGCCAATTTTGAAACTTAAAACATTTATTTACCTGTTAACATTAGAGAGCCTCTTGTTTTGTGTTGATATTAAGGATTAATAGAAATTTTATCGGAGGTTCCACAAGGAGCGGGTCTGTGTAAGCGGCAAGGACGTTGGATGGATCATCATTGGATAGCCAGCTCCAAGTTGGTTCGAATCACATCCAAAACATACCCTGTTGTTTCCTTCAGCAAGAAACTTAAACCTACTAGCTCAATGCTGGGGAATCCGAAAGTGAACTCGGAAGTGCTTATCTAACTTGGCTTGTAAGAATCATTGGATAGCCACCTCCGCGTTAAGTCGGATCCCATCCAAAACCTATCCCGTTGATTCTTTCAGCAAGAAAATGTAGCATTCTGGTATAGTACTGGATGATCAGGAAGTAACCTCGAAAGTGATTCATCTAATTTGTAAGAACTGGATTTATTATCGAGTTAATATAAATAAGTATTAACTAAATAGTCAGAAAATAAGTGCGCGCGACATCTCTTCAAATATTTCTGCCCCAAGAATGGTTTCAACTATTCATTCTGATTGATGTTTGTATATTTGTTTCATAATAATATTTCTTATTGTGACGTAATAGAACATATATTATTGATATGTTGCTCCGTCATTAATAAATATAATCAGGGGAGATAATTGGATTGTCCTGAGCAGATTTCACTTGACGTTATGGATTTCTATATGTACCTAAAGTACGTTGTTTGGCGAAATGGGGCGTAAAATATTTTGACACTGAATTGTCAATTATGAAGTTTGAATCATTTAAACAGACCTGTTGAAGTATATTCATTAGATATATATTATAATCAATTAAAAAATATAAATATTTGAAATTTAATCGCCAAAAAATTTGTTTATTTTGTTTAAAACAATGCAAAGCGTGTTCAGGGTATATGAATATCCCCGAAATGAATGCTAACTAACACAGGGTGAATTATAATTTTTATTTAGTTAACCGAATAATTGATTTGTCATATAACGATTAATTAAGGCAATATTACACATGTTCATTGGATCCCTTATATCTTACTTACATGTGCATGTATTTCATTTTCAACGAGTTTAGATTAAAATAAACCGCAGTCTTAAATAAAAACCAATTTTATAGGGAATGTGCAAATTCTTTGTTATTAAACGAAATTTTCAAGAATGGTTAATGTGCAAATTCACCAATTGTACAATGATTGTGCGAGTTTATAGCTCACTCTGAATCAGCAATAATAGCGAATACCGGGAATGCACGAGATCTGAGTATATAGTACAAATTTCACAGAAAATTTATAAAGGTTTATTAGGAATATACATTCATTGAAACATTTATAATTTCACCTGAATTGTACTGTTAAAAGATCCATTAATAATTGTACATCTTATAGCAGCCAAGTATATTACTCATAAATGGACTGATACTGTGTTATTGCACGTTTACTCACCATTTTAGCGTATATTTTACACTTTCTAGACAAAAAAGCTCTCCAGTATATTACAGCTGTGTCTCTAGAGTATGCAAACAACTTACACATTTTTTGTTTTACAGGGATTTGATGTGTAATTGTTCCTAAGTTCTGTGTACGGGTTTTATACTGTGGTTATTGCAAACTTGACGTTCTGGTCTTACAGCTTCAACTCATGGCAAAGAAATCTAAATGTTGATTTCACTGCAAATCAGATGTGGTGGATTTGCTATGTGTTGAATGTTTTAATTTAAACATTTCATAATTAACCTCTGAGTGATCATATAGGGGCACCTAACAACACACAGCAATGTAAAGACTTACCAGCCATTGGTACTTTTTGTAATTCTGAATTTCATATTTGTTTTGTTGTAAGTTCAACTGGTAACAATAGATTTTTATTTCAGATAATGCAAGACACAATTGTAATTCATTCACAAATTTAAAATCTTTATCTATAAAGCTTTTATAACACATCACACAATCAATAACATAAGCCAAATTGTCATGCTATTATTTTATTCATAACACAAAAACTAAATAATTAAAACAGCAATGTGATGACTATAAAGATATTGGCAAACAGTCAACTAAATTTGACAAACTGTAACAGTATGAAACAAGTTACCTTACACACAATATATTACACAAGAAACCTGACTCACACTATACTAAACAAGTACATTACATACAATATATATTACACAACAAAACTAACACAATATGAATCATATGTAATCTTACACACATTATATTACAATTGAAATCCAAAACATATAATATATCAAAGACAAAGATGTTATCTAGGACACAATATATCAAATAGTTCTAAAAGGAGAAAATATGGTTTGCTTGAAATATAAATGTTGGATTGTTTTATTCAACATGTCACAGTTTTTCAACTTATTAATCTTGAAACATATGCATATGTAAATTGTAAAAATGTTTTTCAGTTCCAATAAACTGACATACATACATAATGTTTCAAGATGCATCAGTTTCTAAGATGCAAACTTTTAATTATTCTACACAAGAATAATATGCAACATTTTCTTACATACTAGAGGTATGCAATAATATTACTAATGGTCTACTCATTAACCAGATCAACAAATACAAAAGTATTTAAAACATATTCTTAATTCTCTTCAAATAACTATGTAAGCAATTCCACAATGTACACACCCATCATAGAATGTCTTCTAAGCTGGTACATTAGAAAGACCTGAAAGTAGAGAAAGGATTTATAAAATTGCCACATTTACATTGCCTGACCTGAAAATCAACTTTAATATCAAATTTTCAAGGACAAGTATAATCACTACAGATTGGATTTGACCCAGCTTCCTCTTTGGAACACAAGGTTCAAATTCCTGCTCAGAAACTGAAGACCAGAATTAAAACCAGTGAGCAATTAAGTGTAAATACTTAATCACATAAAAAGGCATTAACATATATTACTATAAACAATAAGAGCAGTAATCAGTATTTGATCAATATATAAAGAGAGAAAAATGTGATGTAGAAATTAAAGAACAGAGTGATGTAGTAATGTAGAGAACATATTGATGAAGTAATGTAGAGAACATAGACATGGAGTTATGCAGAGAACAGTGGGTTGTAGTAGTGTAGAGAACAGAGTGATGTAGTAATGTAGAGAACATATTGATGAAGTAATGTAGAGAACATAGACATGGAGTTATGCAGAGAACAGAGTAATGTAGTAGTGTAGAGAACAGAGTGATGTAGTAGTGTAGAGAACAGAGTGATGTAGTAATGTAGAGAACAGAGTGATGTAGTAATGTAAAGAACAGAGTGATGTAGTAATGTAAAGAACAGAGTGATGTAGTAGTGTAGAGAACAGAGTGATGTAGTAGTGTAGAGAACAGAGTGATGTAGTAATGTAGAGAACAGAGTGATGTAGTAGTGTAGAGAACAGAGTGATGTAGTAATGTAGAGAACAGTGGGTTGTAGAAATGTAGAGAACAGAGTGATGTAGTAGTGTAAAGAACAGAGTGATGTAGTAATGTAAAGAACAGAGTGATGTAGTAGTGTAGAGAACAGAGTGATGTAGTAATGTAAAGAACAGAGTGATGTAGTAATGTAAAGAACAGAGTGATGTAGTTATGTAGAGAACAGAGTGATGTAGTAATGTAAAGAACAGAGTGATGTAGTAATGTAGAGAACAGAGTGATGTAGTAGTGTAGAGAACAGAGTGATGTAGTTATGTAGAGAACAGAGTGATGTAGTTATGTAGAGAACAGAATGATGTAGTAATGTAAAGAACAGAGTGATGTAGTAATGTAAAGAACAGAGTGATGTAGTAATGTAGAGAACAGAGTGATGTAGTAATGTAGAGAACAGAGTGATGTAGTAGTGTAGAGAACAGAGTGATGTAGAAGTGTAAAGAACAGAGTGATGTAGTAATGTAGAGAACAGAGTGATATAGTTATGTAGAGAACATAGTGATGTAGTTATGTAGAGAACAGAGTGATGTAGTAGTGTAAAGAACAGAGTGATGTAGTAATGTAGAGAACAGAGTGATATAGTTATGTAGAGAACATAGTGATGTAGTTATGTAGAGAACAGAGTGATGTAGTAGTGTAAAGAACAGAGTGATGTAGTAATGTAAAGAACAGAGTGATAAAGTTATGTAGAGAACAGAGTGATGTAGTTATGTAGAGAACAGAGTGATGTAGTAGTGTAGAGAACAGAGTGATGTAGTTATGTAGAGAACAGAGTGATGTAGTTATGTAGAGAACAGAATGATGTAGAAGTGTAGAGAACAGAGTGATGTAGTTATGTAGAGAACAGAGTGATGTAGTAGTGTAGAGAACAGAGTGATGTAGTAGTGTAGAGAACAGAGTGATGTAGTAGTGTAAAGAACAGAGTGATGTAGTTATGTAGAGAACAGAGTGATGTAGTAGTGTAGAGAACAGAGTGATGTAGTAGTGTAGAGAACAGAGTGATGTAGTAATGTAGAGAACAGAGTGATGTAGTAATGTAGAGAACAGAGTGATGTAGTAATGTAAAGAACAGAGTGATAAAGTTATGTAGAGAACAGAGTGATGTAGTTATGTAGAGAACAGAGTGATGTAGTAGTGTAGAGAACAGAGTGATGTAGTAGTGTAGAGAACAGAGTGATGTAGTAATGTAGAGAACAGAGTGATGTAGTTATGTAGAGAACATAGTGATGTAGTTATGTAGAGAACAGAGTGATGTAGTAGTGTAGAGAACAGAGTGATAAAGTTATGTAGAGAACAGAGTGATGTAGTAATGTAGAGAACAGAGTGATGTAGTAATGTAGAGAACAGAGTGATGTAGTAATGTAGAGAACAGAGTGATGTAGTAATGTAAAGAACAGAGTGATAAAGTTATGTAGAGAACAGAGTGATGTAGTAATGTAGAGATAGAGTAACAGAGAGTGGACATTGTGATAGAGTAACAGAGAGTGGACATTGTGATAGAGTAACAGAAAGGGATATTGTGATACAGTAACAGAGAGTGGATATTGTGATAGAGTAACAGAGAGTGGATATTGTGATAGAGTAACAGAAAGTGGATATTGTGATAGAGTAACAGAGATGGACATTGTGATATAGTAACAGAGAGTGGATATTGTGATAGAGTAACAGAGAGTGGACATTGTGATAGAGTAACAGAGAGTGGATATTGTGATAGAGTAACAGAGAGTGGACATTGTGATAGAGTAACAGAGAGGGGACATTGTGATAGAGTAACAGAGAGTGGATATTGTGATAGAGTAACAGAGAGTGGACATTGTGATATAGTAACAGAGAGTGGATATTGTGATAGAGTAACAGAGAGTGGACATTGTGATAGAGTAACAGAGAAAGGATATTGCGATAGAGTAACAGAGAGTGGACATTGTGATAGAGTAACAGAGAAAGTATATTGTAATACATAAACAGAGAAAGGATACGGTGATAGAGTAACAGAGATAGGGTATTGTGATAGAGTAGCAGATATAGGATACTGTGAAAGTGTAACAGAGAAAAGGTATTGTGATAGAGAAACAGAGATAGGATACTGTAATAGAGTAACAGGGAGGGATATTTTGATAGAATTACAGAGAGTGGATATTGTGATAGAGCTACAGAGAAAGGATACTGTGATAGAGTAACAGAGAGTGGATATTGTGATAGAGAAAGGAGAAAGGATACTGTGATAGAGTTACAGAGAGGGATATTGTGATAGAATAACAGAGAGTGGATATTGTGATAGAGTAACAGAGAGTGGACATTGTGATAGAGTAACAGAAAGTGGATATTGTGATAGAGTAACAGAGAGGGATATTGTGATAGAGTTACAGAGAGGGGTATTGTGATAGAGAAACAGAGAGGGGATATTGTGATAGAGTAACAGAGAAAGGGTATTGTGATAGAGTAACATAGAGTGGACATTGTGATAAAGTAACACAGAGTGGACATTGTGATTGAGTAACAGAGAAAAGACTTTGTGATAGAGTAACAGAGATTGAACATTATGATAGAGTTACTAAGAGTGGACATTGTGAAAGGGTTAAATATTATGCTAAAGTAACAGAGAGTGGGCATAGCACTAGACATAACACTGTAGTAGTGTACTAGAGATAACAGTGTTATAGTGCACTAGAGATGACACTGTAATAGTGCACTTAACATAACAGTGTAATAGAGCACTAGAGATAGCAGTGTTATAGTACCTGTGATAACAGTGTCATAGAGTACAAGAAAAAATAGTGTAGTAGAGCACTAGAGATAAAAGTGTAATAGAGCACTAAAGATAGCAGTGTTATAGTACCTGTGATAACAGTGTCATAGAGTCCAAGAAATAATAGTGTAGTAGAGCACTAGAGATAAAAGTGTATTAGAGCACTAGAGATAATAGTGTAATAGAGCACTAGAGATAACAGTGTAATAGAGCACTAGAGATAATAGTGTAATAGAGCACTAGAGATAACAGTGTAATAGAGCACCAGAGATAACAGTGTAATAGAGTACAAGAGATAACAGTGTAAAAGAGCACTAGAGATAACAGTGTAATAGAGCACTAGAGATAATAGTGTAATAGAGCACAAGAGATAACAGTGTAATAGAGCACCAGAGATAACAGTGTAAAAGAGCATTAGAGATAAAAGTGTAATAGAGCACCAGAGATAACAGTGTAATAGAGCACTAGAGATACAAGTGCAATAGAGCACCAGAGATAACTGTAAAAGAGCATTAGAGATAAAAGTGTAATAGAGTACAAGAGATAACAATGTAATAGAGCACTAGAGATAAGAGTGTAGAGTACAAGAGATAACAATGTAATAGAGCACAAGAGAAAATAGTGTAGAGTACAAGAGATAACAGTGTAATAGAGCACTAGATATAATAGTGTAGAGAACTAGAGATAGCAGTGCAATAGAGCACTAGAGATAACAGTGTAATACAGTACACGAGATAACAGTGTAATAGAGCACTAGAGATAACAGTGTAATAGAGTACAAGAGATAACAGTGTAATAGAGCACTAGAGATAACAGTGTAATAGATTACAAGAGATAATGGTGTAGATGACAAGAGATAACAGTGTTATTGAGCACTAGAGATAATAGTGTAATAGAGCACTAGAAATAACAGTGCAATAGAGTACTAGTGATAACATTGTAATAGAGCACTAGAGATAACAGTGTAATAGAGTACAAGAGATAACAGTGTAATAGAGAACAAGAGATAACAGTGTAATAGAGCACTAGAGATAATAGTGTAATAGAGCACTAGAGATAATACTGTAATAGAGCACTAGAGATAATAGTGTAATAGAGCACTAGAGATAATAGTGTAATAGAGCACTAGAGATAATAGTGTAATAGAGCACTAGAGATAATAGTGTAATAGAGCACTAGAGATAACAGAGTAATAGAGCACTAGAGATAACAGTGTAATAGAGCACTAGAGATAATAGTGTAGAGTACAAGAGATAACAGTGTAATAGAGCACTAGATATTATAGTGTAATAGAGCACTAAAGATAACAGTGTAATAGAGTACAAGAGATAATAGTGTAATAGAGCACTAGAGATATTAGTGTAATAGAGCACTAGAGATAATAGTGTAATAGAGCACTAGAGATAACAATGTAATAGAGCACTAGAGATAATAGTGTAGAGTACAAGAGATAACAGTGTAATAGAGCACTAGAGATAATAGTGTAATAGAGCACTAGAGATAATAGTGTAATAGAGCACTAGAGATAATAGTGTAATAGAGCACTAGAGATAATAGTGTAGAGTACAAGAGATAACAGTGTAATAGAGCACTAGAGATAATACTGTATTAGAGCACTAGAGATAATAGTGTAATAGAGCACTAGAGATAATAGTGTAATAGAGCACTAGAGATATTAGTGTAATAGAGCACTAGAGATATTAGTGTAATAGAGCACTAGATATAATAGTGTAGAGTACTAGTGATAACAGTGTTATAGAGCACTAGAGATAATAGTGTAATAGAGCACTAGAGATAATAGTGTAATAGAGCACTAGAGATAATAGTGTAGAGTACATGAGATAACAGTGTAATAGAGCACTAGATATTATAGTGTAATAGAGCACTAAAGATAACAGTGTAATAGAGTACTTAAGATAACAGTGTAATAGAGTACAAGAGATAATGGTGTAGATGACAAGATATAACAGTGTAATAGAGTACAAGAGATAACAGTGTAATAGACCACTAGAGATAATAGTGTAATAGAGCACTAGAGATAATAGTGTAATAGACCACTAGAGATATTAGTGTAATAGAGTACTAGAGATAACAGTGTAATAGAGTACAAGAGATAACAATGTAATAGAGTACAAGAGATAACAGTGTAATAGAGTACAAGAGATAACAGTGTAATAGAGTAATAGAGTACTAGAGATACCAGTGTAATAGAGTACAAGAGATAACAGTGTAATAGAGTACAAGAGATAACAGTGTAATAGAGTACAAGAGATAACAGTGTAATAGAGTACAAGAGATAACAGTGTAATAGAGTACAAGAGATAATAGTGTAATAGAGCACTAGAGATAACAGTGTAATAGAGTACAAGAGATAACAGTGTAATAGAGCACTAGAGATAACAGTGTAATAGATTACAAGAGATAATGGTGTAGATGACAAGAGATAACAGTGTAATAGAGTACAAGAGATAACAGTGCAATAGAGCATTAGAGATAACTGTGTAATAGATTTCAAGAGATAATGGTGTAGATGACAAGAGATAACAGTGTTATAGAGCACTAAAGATAACAGTGTAATAGAGCACTAGAGATAATAGTGTAATAGAGCACTAGAGATAACAATGTAATAGAGTACAAGAGACAACAGTGTAATAGAGCATTAGAGATAACAGTGTAATAGATTACAAGAGATAACAGTGATAGAGTAACAGAGAAATACCAGAGATTGAATAACAGAGAGATAACAGTGATGGCATAACAGAAAGATAACAATGATCGAGTAACAGAGGGCTTGCAGAATGAGGTTGTAACAGAGTGATGTTATTTTTGGGAGAATATATTGTTAGAGTATAATACAGAACTGAGTTATGAAATACAAGTAAAAACAATGTGTAAGAGTACAGGACACGAGACAACTTTTGGAGATGTAGTAACATTGAGTTCAGAGCGATGTAGTAACATAGAGTACAGAGTAATGTAGTAACATAGAGTACAGAGTGATGTAGTAACATAGAGTACTCAGTGATGTAGTAACATTGAGTTCAGAGCGATGTAGTCACATAGAGTACAGAGCGATGTAGTAATATAGAGTACAGAGTGATGTAGTAACATAGAGTACTGAGTGATGTAGTAACATAGAGTACTGAGTGATGTAGTAACATAGAGTACAGAGTGATGTAGTAACAAAGAGTACAGAGAGATGTAGTAACAAAGAGTACAGAGTGATGTAGTAACATAGAGTACTAAGTGATGTAGTAACAAAGACTAGTGTATTAACATAGAGTACAGAGTGATGTTGTAACAAAGAGTACAGAGTGATGTAGTAACAAAGAGTACAGAGTGATGTAGTAACATAGAGTACAGAGTGATGTAGTAACATAGAGTACAGAGTGATGTAGTAACAAAGAGTACAGAGTGATGTAGTAACATAGAGTACAGAGTGATGTAGTAACATAGAGTGCAGAGTGATGTAGTAACAAAGAGTAGTGTAGTAACATAGAGTACAGAGTTATGTAATTACATAGAGTACAGAGTGATGTAGTAACATAGAGTACAGAGTGATGTAGTAACATAGAGTGCAGAGTGATGTAGTAACATTGAGTACAGAGTGATGTAGTGACATAGAGTACAGAGTGATGTAGTAATATAGAGAACAGAGTGATGTAGTAACATAGAGTACAGAGTGATGTAGTAACAAAGAGTACAGAGAGATGTAGTAACAAAGAGTACAGAGTGATGTAGTAACATAGAGTACTAAGTGATGTAGTAACAAAGAGTAGTGTAGTAACATAGAGTACAGAGTGATGTAGTAACAAAGAGTACAGAGTGATGTAGTAACAAAGAGTACAGAGTGATGTAGTAACATAGAGTACAGAGTGATGTAGTAACATAGAGTACAGAGTGATGTAGTAACAAAGAGTACAGAGTGATGTAGTAACATAGAGTACAGAGTGATGTAGTAACATAGAGTGCAGAGTGATGTAGTAACAAAGAGTAGTGTAGTAACATAGAGTACAGAGTTATGTAATTACATAGAGTACAGAGTGATGTAGTAACATAGAGTACAGAGTGATGTAGTAACATAGAGTGCAGAGTGATGTAGTAACATTGAGTACAGAGTGATGTAGTGACATAGAGTACAGAGTGATGTAGTAATATAGAGAACAGAGTGATGTAGTAACATAGAGTACAGAGTGATGTAGTAACATAGAGTACTGAGTGATGTAGTAACATTTAGTTTAGAGTGATGTAGTAACATTGAGTACAGAGTGATGTAGTGACATAGAGTACAGAGTGATGTAGTTATATAGAGAACAGAGTGATGTAGTAACATAGAGTACAGAGTGATGTAGTAACATAGAGTACTGAGTGATGTAGTAACATTTAGTTTAGAGTGATGTAGTAACATTGAGTACAGAGTGATGTAGTGACATAGAGTACAGAGTGATGTAGTTATATAGAGAACAGAGTGATGTAGTAACATAGAGTACAGAGTGATGTAGTAACATAGAGTACAGAGTGATGTAGTAACATAGAGTACTGAGTGATGTAGTAACATTTAGTTTAGAGTGATGTAGTAACATTGAGTACAGAGTGATGTAGTAACATTGAGTACAGAGTGATGTAGTAACATAGAGTACAGAGTGATGTAGTAACACAGAGAACAGAATGATGTAGTAACATAGAGTACAGAGTGATGTAGTAACATAGAGTACTGAGTGATGTAGTAACATTTAGTTTAGAGTGATGTAGTAACATTGAGTACAGAGTGATGTAGTAACATTGAGTACAGAGTGATGTAGTAACATAGAGTACACAGTGATGTAGTAACACAGAGAACAGAATGATGTAGTAACATAGAGTACAGAGTGATGTAGTAACATAGAGTACTGAGTGATGTAGTAACATTTAGTTTAGAGTGATGTAGTAACATTGAGTACAGAGTGATGTAGTAACATTGAGTACAGAGTGATGTAGTGACATACAGTACAGAGTGATATAGTAATATAGAGAACAGAGTGATGTAGTAACATAGAGTACAGAGTGATGTAGTAACTCAGAGTACAGAATGATGTAGTAACAAAGAGTACTCAGTGATGTAGTAACATAGAGAACAGAATGATGTAGTAACATAGAGTACTCAGTGATGTAGTAACATTGAGTACAGAGTGATGTAGTAACATAGAGTACTCAGTGATGTAGTAACACAGAGAACAGAATGATGTAGTAACATAGAGTACTCAGTGATGTAGTAACATTGAGTCCAGAGTGATGTAGTAACATAGAGTACAGAGTGATGTAGTAACATAGAGTACAGAGTGATGTAGTAACATAGAGTACTCAGTGATGTAGTAACATAGAGTACTCAGTGATGTAGTAACATAGAGAACAGAGTGATGTAGTAACATAGAGTACAGAGTGATGTAGTAACATAGAGTACAGAGTGATGTAGTAACATTGAGTACAGAGTGATTTAGTAACATAGAGTACAGAATAATGTAGTAACATTGAGTACAGAATGATTTAGTAACATAGAGTACAGAGTGATTTAGTAACATTGAGTACAGAGTGATGTAGTAATATAGAGTACAGAGTTATGTAGTAACATTGAGTTCAGAGTGATGTAGTAACATAGAGTATAGAGTGGTTTAGTAACATTGAGTACAAAGTGATGTAGTAACATTGAGTTTAGAGTGATGCAGTAACATTGAGTACAGGTGATGTAGTAACATAGAGTACTGAGTGATGTAGTAACATTGAGTACAAAGTGATGTAGTAACATTGAGTACAAAGTGATGTAGTGACATTGAGTTTAGAGTGATGTAGTAACATTGAGTACAGAGTGATGTAGTAACATTGAGGACAGAGTGATGTAGTAATATAGAGTACTGAGTGATGTAGTAACATAGAGTATAGAGTGGTTAAGTAACATTGAGTACAGAGTGATGTAGTAATATAGAGTACAGAGTGATGTAGTAACATTGAGGACAGAGTGATGTAGTAATATAGAGTACAGAGTGATGTAGTAATATAGAGTACAGAGTGATTTAGTAACATAGAGTACAGAGTGATGTAGTAACATAGAGTACAGAGTGATGTAGTAACATTGAGGACAGAGTGATGTAGTAACATAGAGTACAGAGTGATGTAGTAACATTGAGGACAGAGTGATGTAGTAACATAGAGTACAGAGTGATGTAGTAACATAGAGTACTCAGTGATGTAGTAACATTGAGTTCAGAGCGATCACTGAGTGATGTAGTAACATAGAGTACTGAGTGATATAGTAACATAGAGTACTGAGTGATGTAGTAACATAGAGTATAGAGTGATGTAGTAACATTGAGTACAGAGTGATTTAGTAACATAGAGTACAGAGTGATGTAGTAACATAGAGTACAGAGTGATGTAGTAACATAGAGTACTCAGTGATGTAGTAACATTGAGTTCAGAGCGATGTAGTAACACAGAGAACAGAATGATGTAGTAACATAGAGTACTCAGTGATGTAGTAACATTGAGTTCAGAGCGATGTAGTAACATAGAGTACTAAGTGATGTAGTAACATAGAGTACAGAGTGATTTAGTAACATAGAGTACTGAGTGATGTAGTAATATAGAGTACAGAGTGATGTAGTAACATAGAGTACAGAGTGATGTAGTAACATTGAGTATAGAGTGATGAAGTAACATATAGTACAGATTGATGTAGTAATATTGAGTACAGAGTGATGTAGTAACATTGAGTACAGAGTGATGTAGTAACATAGAGTACTGAGTGATGTAGTAACATAGAGTACTGAGTGATATAGTAACATAGAGTACAGAGTGATGTAGTAACATAGAGTATAGAGTGGTTAAGTAACATTGAGTACAGAGTGATTTAGTAACATAGAGTACAGAGTGATGTAGTAACATAGAGTACAGAGTGATGTAGTAACATAGAGTACTAAGTGATGTAGTAACATAGAGTACAGAGTGATGTAGTAACATAGAGAACAGAGTGATGTAGTATCATAGAGTACAGAGTGATGTAGTAACATAGAGTACAGAGTGATGTAGTAACATTGAGTACAGAGTGATTTAGTAACATTTAGTACAGAGTGATGTAGTAATATAGAGTACAGAGTGATGTAGTAACATTGAGTTCAGAGTGATGTAGTAACATAGATTCTTAAGTGATGTAGTAAAATAGAGTACTGAGTGATGTAGTAACATTGAGAACATAGTTATGTAGTAACATTGAGTTTAGAGTGATGTAGTAACATTGAGTTCAGAGTGATGTAGTAACATAGAGTACAGAGTGATGTAGTAACATAGAGTACAGAGTGATGTAGTAACATAGAGTACAGAGTGATGTAGTAACATAGAGAACAGAGTGATGTAATAACATAGAGTACAGAGTGATGTAGTAACATAGAGTACTCAGTGATGTAGTAACATTGCGTTCAGAGCGATGTAGTAACATAGAGTACAGAGTGATGTAGTAACATAGAGTACAGAGTGATGTAGTAACATAGAGTACTCAGTGATGTAGTAATATGGAGTTCAGAGCGATGTTGTAACATAGAGTACAGAGTGATTTAGTAACATTGAGTACACAGTGATGTAGTAACACAGAGTACAGAGTGATGTAGTAACATAGAGTACTCAGTGATGTAGTAACATTGAGTTCAGAGCGATGTAGTAACACAGAGTAATGTAGTAACATAGAGTACAGAGTGATGTAGTAACATAGAGTACTCAGTGATGTAGTAACATTGAGTTCAGAGTGATGTAGTAACATAGAGTACAGAGTGATGTAGTAACATAGAGTACTCAGTGATGTAGTAACATTGAGTTCAGAGTGATGTAGTAACATTGAGTATAGAGTGATGATGTAACATATAGTACAGATTGATGTAGTAATATTAAGTACAGAGTGATGTAGTAACATTGAGTACAGAGTGATGTAGTAACATAGAGTACTGAGTGATGTAGTAACATAGAGTACTGAGTGATGTAGTAACATAGAGTATAGAGTGGTTAAGTAACATTGAGTACAGAGTGATTTAGTAACATAGAGTACAGAGTGATGTAGTAACATAGAGAACAGAGTGATGTAGTAACATAGAGTACAGAGTGATGTAGTAACATTGAGTACAGAGTGATTTAGTAACATTGAGTACAGAGTGATTTAGTAACATAGAGTACAGAGTGATTTAGTAACATTGAGTACAGAGTGATGTAGTTATATAGAGTACAGAGTGATGTAGTAACATTGAGTTCAGAGAGTGATGTAGTAACATAGAGTCTTAAGTGATGTAGTAAAATAGAGTACTGAGTGATGTAGTAACATTGAGTACAGAGTTATATAGTAACATTGAGTTAAGAGTGATGTAGTAACATTGAGTTCAGAGTGATGTAGTAACATAGAGTACAGAGTGATGTAGTAACATAGAGTACAGAGTGATGTAGTAACATAGAGAATAGAGTGATGTAGTAACATTGAGTACAGAGTGATGTAGTAACATTGAGTACTCAGTGATGTAGTAACATTGAGTTCAGAGTGATGTAGTAACATAGAGTACAGAGTGATGTAGTAACATAGAGTACAGAGTGATGTAGTAACATAGAGTACAGAGTGATGTAGTAACATAGAGTACTCAGTGATGTAGTAATATTGAGTTCAGAGCGATGTAGTAACATAGAGTACAGAGTGATGTAGTAACATTGAGTACAGAGTGATGTAGTAACATAGAGATTAGAGTGATGTAGTAACATAGAGTACTCAGTGATGTAGTAACATTGAGTTCAGAGTGATGTAGTAACATAGAGTACAGAATGATGTAGTAACATAGAGTTCAGAATGATGTAGTAACATAGAGTACAGAATGATGTAGTAACATACAGTACAGAATGATGTAGTAACATAGAGTACAGAATGATGTAGTAACATACAGTACAGAATGATGTAGTAACATACAGTACAGAATGATGTAGTAACATAGAGTACAGAGTGATGTAGTAACATAGAGTACAGAATGATGTAGTAACATACTGTACAGAATGATGTAGTAACATAGAGTACAGAGTGATGTAGTAACATACAGTACAGAATGATGTAGTAACATACAGTACAGAATGATGTAGTAACATTGAGTTCAGAGTGATGTAGTAACATTGAGTTCAGAGTGATATATGTTTTTCTTACTTGGTTCTTATATTGTAGTTGTTGTCATTTGTTTTTTCACAATTTTACAGGTCACATTTTCAACAATCACAATTGCCTTTTTCCTATTAATAAAGCATAATGGATTATGTTTATAAATAAATCCATTCCATAGAGTACAACATGTTTCTACAATTGAAGAGAGATGTATAAAATACACCCAATTATCTTTAATGACATTTATCAATAATTTAACTGCTTGGTGTAAATATACTAATTTTGATTAAAATATCAAACTTTCAAAATTATATGGGTGTTTAATATCAAATAATTTCACTAAATATTTAAAACAATGCAATAGTAGACAATTAATATTTATACTGTCTATTAAGTGTTTTTGGAATATTTACTGCACTAGGAGGGAATTTTGAATCCAATTGAAACAGAATTTACTCGAACTATTTCATCTTTCAATAGAGACTAAGTTGCTGTTCTGTTGATTTGCATCACACATGTGAAATATCAATGTCCGGACCAGCATAACTGACTCTTTTCTTGGTTTCTTTTCTGACAGTGATCAAGCATTTGATGCAGTAATCTCATTTCAAAGACTCAGTGAAAATTGGTAAATAGAATAGTTTTGTAAGTCATGTTTGATACCTTTGACCTTGTTTATACACATACCATAGTCTTGAAGTGGTTGTCAATCAGTCAATGATCAACTAATTCTTTTAATCACAGCCATTTTACTACAGAAAACATTATACAACAAGCTTTGAAACTTTGGTGCAAAGAAGACCTAGAAAAATAATAGGTATAATAGCAATGGTAAAATAAAACAGAATAATGACTAAGTTTACATTCTTATCAAGTAAAAGACAACATTATCATAAACAATTATTATCACACACATGTTAAGTGCAGTAAAATTATTAGTAGTATTTATTTTAAACCTCATAATAATGTTCCAGCCTCAAAGCAATATCAATTAACATGCCATGCTGAGTGTTCAAATGTATTATGTAAGATATATATTATAAAGAACCAGTTTCTTTTGTAATACAATACTTAGTTCATCATTGTGTAGGTATGGCAAATAAACAAAGTGCCAAAATGCAATGTAATTTAAATGTTATTATTTGCATGAATTATACAAATGAAAACCACCACAACTAAGTTGCACCAGATTATCATTAAATTACACACAATATTCACCATAATCATTACAAATGGAAATATATAAATGTATTACAATACATGTACCTAAGTTACATGTTAAACTGAACTGATACTTGTATCTGTAATTGAAACTCATTCAATATTTTATAATACATGTACTCTATAAAACATATTATTTATTATTGTATTGATTCAATATAGTAAACCCAGGCACATTCAAAGTCTCAAATTTAAATTAGACAATTGACTAAAATATGTGTGTTTTACATAATAATAAAGTAATTATATCTTACCTGCTACCAGTGACCTTAGTCTACATTTATTTTAGAACTTGCACCATTGCAGTCATTGTCCTGTTCTAGAAGTTAACATTTCTGAGAACATTGATTACCTGTTTATGAGAAAACTTAGGAGCATTATTGAATTATAATAGTACCAACTTGATAAATTGTCAGTTCACAAAACTTTATTTCTTTTAATTTAATTAGGCAAAATATGATAATAACTATTCAGGGTTTGAAGACCAGTTATCAATAATATACAGCAGATAAATGTACAATTGATAGTTTGCATTTGATTCTACATCCAGCCTCATTGGAGCATAATTTGAGCAAGAACAAAATGATCTCATAACAAGATTTTCTATATATAAGTTAAATAATTACATTCAGATCTTGACAGAAAATGTGTATTATTTATAGTAAAGCTTATGTTGGTTTGGGGACACAGCCTGAATTGTTGCTATAAAAGATTAAAATAAAGAAGTAATAATGTTATTGTTTGGTTACGGTAGTCCGTGCCTCTTTAAATATTCAAGACTTATTTGAAGAAGGCAGAAAACCACATTAAGTTATCCATTTTCACAAATTCTAAACTTTCATCCTAAATGTACAAGGACCTTCTTCTGACATTAAGACTCTCAATTGAATACAACATATCTGTAATAGAGAATTCATTTCTGTGATCCTGACCACATGTTAAATAGAGCCACGTGTGTATATAACAGAACAGTAAATGAATTTACATCAACCATTTTTAAAAACCCAAATTGTCACTTAAACAAAATCAAAGTTTTACATTTATGGACATAATGTCCTTTATGCTACCAACTTTATATCTGTTCACAAAATATGTACATACATAGTACCAACAGGCAGCAAATGGAGTGGGAAGTTAAACAAAATTGGTTTCCATGAATTGTCTTGATTTGACACATAGCTATCTACATCTATTTTTGAACTGCCCAGGGCATAAGCATCACGGTCAATTTAGTTTAAACTGTTAAAGAAATCTCACTCTTGGTTCTTAGCAGAACTTTAAAATATAACAGTTTATCTATATATAAGATTTTTGTTGTTATTTTATTCAGCCTTATTAATCCAGTTAATAGATGTTGGAACAGCATCTGACTTGCAAGCCAAAAGTCATATTTTGAGCCCATATCTGATACTTAACAATTCCTACTTCTATACCAGGTGTAGTCTGCATAAACTAGGCTAATATTATACTGAATGTTTTTATTACAAGAATTTTGATTGCAACAGAAATATTTCCAGACACGTAGGAAGCATTTTCAGATGGGGGGGGGGCTAATTTGTTCAGATTTATTTTAAGAAAAAGAAAACGTTACCTAATGTTCTCTACATTACTACATCACTCTGTTCTCTATGATTTATTTTAAGAAAAAGAAAACATTACCTAATGTTACAGTACTTATGTTTAAGTTTAGTTTTACACTGCATTTGAGCATCTTATTCCATAAACAGTGTTTGCAATATTGATTTTGAAGAAAAAGCACACATGCATCAATCAATTTAATGTGACAGATTAAATAAAGATCGTCAATCACTAAAACTGCTGAAAATATTGGGGGGGGGGGCTAAGCCCATCTTAGCCCCCCCATGTTCTTACGGGCCTGATTTTTGATAGCATGACATCCCTGTATTTGGACAAGCAAATTAACTTACCTTACATTAGTGGTCAAGACATCACCATGGCATCTAATCGCCAAACACACAGTTTTACATAAATCAGACGATCAAATTTATCAGACAAAGGGCTTATAACATTCAGAGTAATGAGAATAAGAACCTGAAAAAATAATGTCTCACACATAAACAAGTACTTAAAATCTATAAACAACAGCAAGCGCTATTAAATGATTATATATTTACTGTAAGACATAGACAGAACCATAGAACGAATGAATTTGGTATCGAACGCGCTTGAAGAAATTATGTTTTGTTTACATCGCGAAAAATGGTGACAAACAAAAGTATTAGCTGTATTGGAACTAACTTTGAATATAATCGGAAATAAAACGAGCAAATAAACTTACGTATGTGTAGACTGACTGCTTGCTTGAAGTTGGATATGTTTTCTCCAAAAAGATCATTAAGAATTCCGGTATAGTTATAAATAAGTGAATGCTTCCAGCGTGTGATTTTAAAGACCGAAGCAATCCGTACATAACCAGTTTTCCGAAACATTCCGATAGATGACGGAAAACTCCGTACCTTTCCGTCTTATCGGCGCCATTTTGATACTTCCTTATATGGAATGACCAGATTTTGCCAGCGCACCTCTCCATACATATCAACACTAATGGTGTTTCGATGATTGTATCTGATTTTACAAATACTCAAAAGTAAATTCAAATTTCAAATTTATATTCAATAGTTGCACTAAGTAGTCTATAGGTTAACCGTATGACAAGCTGTGTTTATCCTGAGGTCCACGTTGTAGATTAGATTTATCCAAATGTGTAGCCTTATTTAAAACAAGAAATATCTTTAAAAAACGATATTCGGCGCTGTGAAGGATTCATTTTGTTTGAAGTATAAATGTGTATGGTATTATCTTAATTTATTTTAATTCCCAAATAAGTAAAATAATTTTTTCGAGATCCACATATTGAAATTTTGGGACCTTAAACTTTTTCTAGACCCGCATTTTGAAAATTGGTAACCGTATACTAAACGTTCTTTTCGGGTCTGCATATTAAAATTTTGGGTCCGTGCACTAAACTTTCTTAATGGGATCTGCATATCGAAAACGTTTAACCTATATTATTATTTGGGCCCGCATATTGAAAAATAAATAATGAGATGCGGATTTATTGAATTTCTCACAATGATTTCGCGACCAAATTGCAACAAAGAAAGGTAACCAAGGAACCAAACAATCATATGTTACTAATTTGAAGAATAAATACATTAAATTAATGTAATTAATATAATTAATACATAGCTCGAATTTAGGAAGAAATTTAAACAAAATCTGTATGTAGGAATCAAGTCGATTTTTGCCCTTGGTAACCTTTTGACCCAAATGCCGGTCATAGTGTGATCTAAAACTGTACAAACACATTTCATATGGATTTGGACTGTTAACATAAATATTTCTCATATCAATTGCGATGATAAGTGGGTAAATTGAAGCCTTTACATGTTTTGCGACTTCAATGTCCCAAGGGGAAGTAATCGTGCAATAAACCAAACGTTTAATTCGAGACCGCATATTGAACATTTGGGTTCCCTATTACTAAACTTTACTTCGGGACAACGAATAGTATCAAATATTTTATTCACTTCTCTCTACCGAGAAAAATTTCATTGGACAAACAGGAATAGTAGAGCAAATTGCATTGGTTAAAAATATAGGTCAAAAGTTGGCTTAGACAGCTGCGCCGAAAAAGATTTATTATTATTATTATTCGAAATTTAAAACAAAGAGAATTGGAGTACGGCCTATCCCTTATCATAATAAGCCATTTGGTAGTGCTACACACTAGCAAAATGCATGTACATGTCGTTTTATATGTCATGCGTGTTTTTGTTCTGGACGATCAGTATTATCAAACGTATAACGTCATAACATAATAAATAGTAAGGATAAACAAGCTCTTATTCATATATTTTTATTTAACTTGTATTTTACTCAGTTATAACAAGTATTTTGTATTTGGGTCATATTGCCACTTCGCACGCCGGGACAATTTTCTTGCTCTAGTTTACACTTAATCATCAAAAAAAGTCAACATTTTCTCTCTACACGGAGGCAAGAAACATTGATGTCGAATTACTTTAAGCCTTTTAACAAACGACTCTAAGGAATGATACCATGAACCAATATGATATAGATCCGTTACAAAAGCACGTGACCATTTAAATTCAATAGATTTTTTTAATCGCGGACGAAACTCGCTCTGAGCTAAATAAAATAATAGAATGATGAAACAAATCCTATATTCTCATTGTTTTTGTAAAACCGTCCTCTCTTTTCAAAAGTTTTAACTCCATTAGCGGTCTTTCCTATGAACGTGTGTTGCATTAACTGGTGGAATCCATAGTTACGTGTCACAATGACTCGCCAGAAAAACATTCTATTCCTAATACAACTTAAAGTTTGTAATGTCAAAGTAGAACTAAAAAGAAACATATCTCATAATAATGTCTGCCATTTTTTTATTCAAATTCAAGTAAAGCTTCGTTTTACAATTTTCAAAAATAGACATGAAACAGCTTTCTAACTCTGAAATATTATGTTATAACGATATAAGTGACCTTTTTTATAAATAAATTCAAAGTCATAACGGTCTAAAATGTTTACGCCATTAGCGGCATTTTCTGTGAACGTTTGTTACAATATCCGATGAAATCCATAGTCACCTGTCACAATGACTCGCCATTGGGACGTTCTATAGCTAATACAACTTAAAGTATGAAATTAATGAAGTTAACAATATTGTATTCTTTTTCTTATTACCAATAATCATCTTATTTCTGATTGCCTTCTCAACATTTTATTAGACGATCCGCCCACCTCACCTAGCTGGACTAAGCTTGCCATAATCTGCAATCATTTCAGCTAAAGTTCAATATTCAAAAACTCGAGTAGTTGCGTCAAAACATTTCTAATTTGGGAATATTTTGTAAAATAGCTTAATACAATTCACTTATTTAGTTAGTTTTTTCTTTCATTTCATTTGGTTGCATCAATTGGGTTCAGACAGAAAGGAATTGTCTAGATGGCTTTGGAAATTCAGTGAACGCGTGAGTTACTGTTCATATATCTAAAAATTTTGTATGAAATAGCAGTAGATGGTAAACTATATTTTGCATTATTAGCAGAGATTTCCAGAAATAAAAGACAATTATAACATTGTATCATCACATTGAGGTTTTGCTTCTTCATTGTATGTTATTGACGTTTCACTTTCATTGTGTCTGACGACCACTGTCGCAATGATTTGCCCCTACTGCACTCGCAAGGTTTGCCTTATACATGTCAAAAAGCCGCGGCTATGATGAAGTGGTAATATGCAAGGTTTTGAATATGCTGATCCTCGGATTTGAATCCTAGTTATGACAGGTAACACTTTGCCATGAAAATTCTATATTTGCTATCAATTTATCAATCAAGTCGTATGGTAAACTAGTTCTTGTAAAGAGAATTGTTCAAGAAACCTATATACGCGAGACGGTCGACTTACTTAATGAAATAAAAATATATGCGTTTATAAAAAATGGTAAATCTAATCAAAGAAATTAAAAACAAATATATATCGTTGGATTCCCACGTTTTCTTATATCTTCTACTCCACGTATGCCAGACGCGTAGAATAGGCAATTATAGTGTTTGGTAGATTTAATGACAAAAATAGTACAGCTTATACAATAGGGCAGTACAATTCCATTCAGTTAGTCAATTATATTTCAATTCTTCTTGAATAATTAAGAGCACTAGAGAAAGATTAACTATATATATAGTCTATCTTAATGACATCCCATATACGTCTTAAACTCAATTGAAATGGAATGGCTAATAAGTCAATCATAAAGAAATGACAAATATAATATGTCTGATAAGACTTTGTAATGAAATTAGAAGCTGTCTTTAAATGGCAATTACATTTTGACTAAAGTTAGAATATTTCTAAAAGCTATATAACAAAATTCAAATAAATACAAACAATATCATTTAATATAAATTCCGTCTTGCCAAAATTCCATAGACTTTTGCAAAGGTTTTCCAAAAGAATTGATGCTTTTGAAGTCCGTCAGACAGTTTCGATAAAATGTATCATTTCGGTGAATGATTACATTTATTTAAAATATAAAACATATATTTGTCAAATTTTAAGACTAATGTTTATACATTATATAATATACTATTCAAATGATTTTCACAAAGTCATTCACTGCCACTATATTTTCAACGATGTCAAGTTCTTTTCAACGTAAAAAAGCGATTCAAACTGTTTCAAGTTTTAACTAGACCTATTTATTTATGGGCGGACTAACCAATAATACTTATTGGGCAACCGATTGAAAATAATAGTGAACAAATAGTTTTATTTTGAAAAGTATGTTCATGTTTTCTTTCTGTTTTTGTTTCTGTTTTTTTTATCATTTGTTCAAATGTTGAGTTGTTTATGTCTTGTTGTAGCCAATCAAAGCTTGATAATTTTCAAAAATGATGGCGTTCTTTTCCCTTATTAAATAATTGACGCAGAATTTCTTTATGGCTAGGTGGTTCTGCCACCTTCTTTTGGTGCATGTTTATTATGTATTATTGACTTTTGTAGGCTGGGATAAGCAACTGTGATGATACTACAATGTTTTACTACAAAAAGAAGATTTTGAAATTGGAATGAATTTGCCTATCTCAGCTAAAGGGTATTACATGACAAGCTAGTTAGATTTCAGTAGTAGTGGGTATAAAAATCATTATGTTAGAAGAAATTCTTTCACATCTGCGAAGTAGATTCTCTATCTATGTCTTTCTATCAGCGCGATATGACCTTTTTGTGTTGGTGCGCCGTAAAACCCAAACAAGCAAACTATGTCTTATTAAACAACCGATAACTCATTAATAATGCCATTTATATAAGGAATATATTTTGCCTAATTCAGTATAGAAATTATATTTTTATCGTCTGGGAAATCATTAAGATAGCAATTTTGAACTTAATAATAATAAGATTAATACTTTATATTGATATCAGTGCTGATGACGATAATACATAGGCATATGTTCTTTTCTGGTAACTTGCTTTGAACCTTGACTTCTAATACATGAAATATAGGCATTAGGGCTCTATATCGGTCAGAATGATCGATACGATATTCGTATCGATACAAAATGATCGATATTCGATATATCATATGATATTTTAATAATAAATATATTTTTTTATAAAACTGCAAAACAGTGATATTTTATTCATTTATTTTATTTGTTTTAACACCATACTACTAAATATACTGTCTTATTAATATTTAAATGTTTAAGCCTTTGAATTTTGCATTTTTAAGAAATATCATTTCATCGAGTGAGTCTTATTCTTGTACCCAGAGGTTATCTTCTAGATCTTACTCGAGAATCTTGATAGCCTCTAGGTATGAGAATGAGTGAGTCTGTGTCTAGACATGATCTGTCTACTGACAGGGTGACATTCACGGCCAAGTTTTGCCCCCTTTGCGTACAACATTTTTGCAGCATATACATTGTGGTTCACTCTGGTCCGTCCGTTTTTGTACAAAATAATAACCCCAAACTTTATTTTTTGGAGGCAGCATATTCTCGGACAAATGTAATATTGCAGACGAGTTTTTGTTACACTAAAAGGCTGTGTATTAACATCAATATTGACTGAGTGCGTTCGATAATCGTTCGTTTATGTACTTGTGCAGGATTTACATAAAATGAAATCATTTGTTGATGCTTGGTTTTAATTAGATTTATCTCCACTAATTCATATTTATATGACACTAAACAAATATGTAGTAGGAGCAGTGGTTCAGTGGTAGGACGCGCGCTTAGGGATCGAGAGGTCCCGGGTTCGAATCCCACCAGGGGCACTGCTAATTTCCTTGAGCAAGAAATTTACCTGCGATTGCTTCACTCCACCCAGGTGTAAATGGGTACCTGCGAGGGTGGTATAATTCCGCTGCGCCAATTTGTCGGCTGCACTAATAAGCGGAGTAGAAAGACTCCCCAGGGAGATTGATAGATAGATACCAGTAGCCCAGTGACCAGGGGTAATTGCTGTAAAGTCGGTGAACGTGCATAAGCATGAAACTTAGACTATAAAATGTAATTACATTTATTTTTTAAATATCGGCAAAAGGAAAAGCATACTCTTTTAAAGCTATTAACAAGAATATCGCTTCGGGCAAATCAAGTTCTCTTCATATTGAGGATCTACCCAGTTTTTAAAATACTGATCGTTAATAGTTCCCAGACTAAGAAAACGAAAGTACATAAAATAGATATTCTAACCGAAACAGTAACTTCTCTTTGATTGAAAAAAGGACTTAACATGACGTATCCGGTGAAAGACATTAGCATAAAGGAATGTCAAATTAATTGGAAGCAGTAGAATGTCGATTTGGCAATACAAAATATCAAATGATTTGCAGACCATGGATTTTATTTGTATGACTGTCATTGATCGATATTTTGTTCGATACGGAAACGTTCGATCCGATATATCTATCGAACCTACAATACCGGTATTCGATATATATCGAATACCGGTGTAGAGCCCTAATAGGCATATGTCTTCCTAAATCCAAATTTCGGATTTTATATACATGTAACATACTTTCCATAGACATTCAATGCAAATGTGAATGTGTCGTAATCAAAGCAGTTATAAAAAAGAAGGTACAAAGTAAGAGCTAAACCAGCTCAACTAAAGGGCCCAGACACAGAAATGGTTGATTATCCAATTAATTTTCAGACAAATAACTAAGTGATATTATATAGCGCATAAGGCACTTATCACTCCCCCCTTCCAAAAAAATCCATTTAATCATGTGTGCTTTGATTGTCAGCCCTAAGTCATCCAATCGAGCTGTAAACTTGGTCATGTGCAAAATATGTGCAGATGCTTCAAAACAAACACTTAAAACAGATTAATGTGAGCATTTTCGGACCAAAAATGTATTAGTTTATTTTTAATTTTTTATAAGCAGCCATCCTTTTTATAAGGATTTCCAAGAATTTGACAAAATATTCAACAGTTTGTTTTCAATCTGAATATCACGTGACTATATACCCTGGTAAAATTATAGCGTGTTCAATTACACAAAACGTTACAGAACGTTACATAACGATACATTCGGAACTCCTCGGCCATTCGCTGCGGATAATCTAATCTAATACACAAAATTTATATGCGATCGTTAAGGCAATGAGTGGTGTTTCAAAATTTACGGACTAAAAACGAAACATCACTCAATGCCTAAACGACCATATATGTGTTTACTTCAACACCGGTAGTTTCAAAATAGCGTCTAAATATGTCCGAGATTATTCGCAGCAAATGGCCGAGGAGTTCCGAATGTATCGTTATGGAACGTTCTGTAACGTTTTGTGTCATTGAACAGGCTTCTGTACTTTACTTTGTAATAAACCCAATCTGCGTAAACACATATCCAGTAGACCACGGTCGTACTGGATCTGTACTTTTTCCCTTTGAGGTCACGTCGAGATGTCACGTCATTTTCAATCCAGTTATACACATCAACAAATAACGCTAAAAATTAATTACATAAAACAACACATGTATTGTTATTTTCTTTATTTTTTTACAAGATCACAGAAATCATTTGAGAATTATATAATTTATGAAATAATTTAATATACAATTTTATTAACTGTACAAATCGGTTCAGACTTGTCAACTTTTATTTTTATTACTTCACAGAATGATGACGGAACAGTTAATTTATTTCCAAAACTTTAAAGAACATACTCATGCATACAAACTTTAAAGTATAGTAATACATATTAAATGACACATCACTTTAGTTACCCGATAATTATTCTTCAATGCCATTAATTAATGCGTTACAACAGGAACTAACATGCTATTATAATTGAAATTAAAAGCATATGTTTGATAATTAATGACCACTTGCAATTTACATCAAGATATTTTATGGCAAAGGCAAAATACAAACAAAATATATAATTTTATATCGTCAGCGGTATATTCATATACCACAGAGGCGGGTAGGATGGAGATGAATTTATTGTCCGTATTATCTCAATCGGGGCAATTTTCTAGCACTAGATTACCCTTAATCATCCATAGATACTCAACAACTTCTCTCTACCCGGATGAAAACAAACTTTGCTGTCGAATAAATAAGTATTTTTTAGTATCTTAATAACAGAACCTAAGTATTAATCTATTACCACGGATAAAAATTATATGGATCCGTTTCAAAATCACGTGTCCACTTAAATTTAATATAATTTGTTTTTACTCGATGAAGGAATTCGTTAGTTGCCAAATAAAGCAACAGAGTGATGATACAAATGCCATTTTTTCTCAATAAGTTTGTAACACTCGTGATTTTTCTTTATTAACAGAAAATGTTGATAAATTTGTTCTGATTTAGAAAATAAAGTATATTTAGTGCCTCTTAATTACGTAAATATTATTTGTGTGGTCACCAACCGCCCACAACTTGGTTATAACTTCATTATATAACAATAGTAGAACAATAAATTATGCAATGTGGTATGTTATATAACTTTAAAAAACCAGATTATTTAACAATAATATACCACAGAAAAATTGTATCATAGTGAAATAACCCAATTTATATAGAATACTGCTATGAAGGCGACTAGCTTTCTTAGTCTATTTTCAAAATATTGTCGAGCGAACATTTTAAGGAAAATTTCTGACCGGGAATCAATTTTTGGACCATTCATATATTTATGTACTGTTGACTCTTGCGCCACGAGTGCTTTGGCAAACTAACAACATGCAACAAAAATAGTTTCAATAACAAAGAATATATTATACAATTATATTGAACCCATGCCAGCCATTTGTTTCAATTTGGTGACAAGTTATTCTAATGGTGGGCAATATTGAAGACACGTACCTAAACTTTAATGAAAACGTCAAAATCAACCTTGGGTGGAATTAAATTCTGCTTTAATATGTTAGAGTGGAACTAAATAGAAACAAATCTCAAAGTCAGGCCTGCCATAATTAGTTTTAATCCGAAATCTATGAAAATCTTTGTTTTACAATCTTCGAAAAAATAGACATAAAACAGCTTTCTAGCTCTGAAATATTTTGTTATAACGATATAATTGACCCTTATATGAATAACTTCAAATACATAACCGGCCTTTCTTGTAAATGATTTTAACTCCGGTCTTTCCGGTGAATGTTTGTTACTTTAACCGATGGAATCCATGGTCACGTGTCACAATGACTCGCCATTGAGACATTCTATAACTAATACATCTTAAAGTATGAAATTAATGAAGTTAACAAGATTGTATTCTTTTTCTTATTACCGATTAGCATCTTATTTCTGATTGCCTTCTCAACATGTTATTAGACGATCCGCCCACCTCACCTAGCTGTACTAAGCTTGCCATAATCTGCAATCATTTCAGCTTAAGTTCATTCTTCAGTAACTCAAGTAATATCCCCGACATGTTTCTAATTTAGGATTAATTTGTAAAAATAACTTCGACAAATTTCTAATCTAATAAGTTTTTTTTATTCATTTCAAGTGTTTTCAGACAATTGGGATTTGTCTAGATGGCTTAGGAATTTAGTCAACTCGTGAATTATTGTACATATATTCAAAAAGCCTTGTATGAGAGAGCAGTAGATGGTATTCTATCATTAGCATTATTGTAGAGATATTCTGCAATTACAAGACAATTATCACATTGTATTGTCACATTTGTGTTTTACTTATTCATTGTGTGTAATTGTTATTTTACATTCAATGTGTCTGACGCCCACTGACGCGATAATTTGCCATTACTGCACTCACAAGTTTTGCCTCACAAATTTCAAATACCCGCGGTCTTGGTGTCGATGTAAATCATAGAATCATAGTTATGGCAGGTTATACTTTGCCATGAACAGTAGATAAATGCTATGGTTTATTTCAGTAGAATGAGAAGTTGTCAACTCCTTATGAAATGGTAAACGAGTTCTTGTAGAAAGAACAATGGTCCAGTAAACATGTTTAAACAAGACGGTCGCCTTACTAAATGAAATAAGATTAGATGTGTTATTAAACAGCGATAATTCCAATTAAAAATATTAAATAAACATGTGATTATATTTATCGTTGGATTTCCAAATTTCCTTATCTTTTCCGCTTCACGTTCGTGAGACGAATACATTAAGCATTTAGTGTGTTGAGTAGATTTTATGACAATCATACAGACATCTTTTTAAATCATTGGAACAGCATTCTGATAACAATTTAATGTAAGTCAATATATTACTGTAAAATATGGTGAATTTGTATGTATTACTCTCTACCCCTCTTAGTAAAAGTATATATGATTTTAGTGCGTTTTTCTTCCGTTTATTTGATTTGTTTTCACAATCTGATCAGTTTGACGCACTTTTTGAAAAGATTTTCTTATCACAATTTCTGTCTCTATCATATATTTTATAAAATACAAAATTAACCAAATCAGTAAAAGATAAGTTCTTAACGCAAATATATTATCTTGAAATGATTTTAAGGAAAAACAGTTATTCTTGGAATCGTTGAACATTCAGTGCTCCCCAAAAGTGCTTGGACAAATGACGTTTTAAGTATTTTACATTAGTTAAAGCTTACATATGTAAAATAAGCGCAAAAATATAAATGTTGTTTTTAAATTAATTTAGAGTATGCTTGTTTGTTCTTTATGGCTCATTATCCGTAAACAGATATCCTATAGAGCATGGTCGTACAGGATCTCTACTTTCTCAATGGAGGGTCACGTCGAGATGACCTTTATTTCGACTAATCAATGCGTAGCTTTCATCTAGACGAAAATACTATTAATCACATTTCAATTTCGTAATTTCTATTTTTAGACCAAGGTTTGCAAGCTAATTTAACAGCGGTATCATACACAGTCTGCAATTGGATGGCTCATTTCCAATTGCGTGACGTAGACGATGTAAACAAGTTACGTATCATAACAATTTCGTCATTAATATTATGATGAAGAAAAGGTCACCTGAACGTGACCCTCGTTTAAAAAAGGCCAGATCTAAATCAGCGAGTAGGCAAGCGGAACATTTTAGATCGGGTTTTAATCAGCTTGGGTAAATACAAATTTTGGTATATTAAAACAGAAACGGGATTTTATGCAAGAACTTTGAGAGCACTGTACATGTATATGTTTCGTTGAATACGAGATTGTTTAGCCATAAGCATCACACTGCAGTCCAGATATGTTCCAAATTCCGTAAAACGGAATAAAAAGTCGGAGTAGTAAAAAATAACATATTAACTTTAATAATAAACTTCTTAAAAAATATATCACGTGCGAAAAATTGCTTCTAAAAATAGAAACACTATTATGGTTTAGATAAAGTATCTATACTCCGTATTCCACGATCAAGTAACGTTTGTTCCTCGGGTGAAATTACCTCAATATGGTTAGCACAAGGTCGACATCTACATAATGAAGGTATGTGTAAAACTTTTCTAATCTGTATAGCTTCGCTGTGTCCTTCAATTTCACAAGAAATGTCCAACCTTCTCCGTCTATATCTTACAACGTCACAACACCGACACGAATGCTCCAACTCTCCGATATTTCGAACAGATGGCCGAGTGTAAGAACTACACTGCCCTTCACATGTCCGTACCAATGTACGAACCGGACGACAGTTTTCAAACTGTATTGAGACCAATCTTGGACGTACATTACATGTTGTACAATACACAGAGTTCAGGAATAAAAGCATCATTGATGTAGATAGGAATATCAATTCATTCACGACTAAAATATCTGGAAGTGGTCTGAAAAAACAGAAGTAAAAATCATTAGTAACATACACACATTGATTTTATAATCATATTAAATTTTTAATAGCTAGACTCACATGTGAAGGCACAAAATGAATGAGGAATGTTGATTATGTTGTTTTATTCAGAACTCAAAAGATTAAATATGGTTTCATTATTATTTGCCTGATTTTGGAACCACACAGTTTCTCCAATTTTATGAAAATATAATTTTCACTTGGAGTTCTGTGGTGCTTTTCACAAAAAATCTTACGAAAAAAATCTTCGTAAGTCAAAAGCAAGACACATTAATAGTACGCTCGTCTTTTGGCTTTATCAATTCTAAATTTTATAGAATTGTGTAGAATTGTGTATACCTTTTGAATATCATATGATAGTTATGTCTATCATCCGTCTGACTTTGAAATGCTAGTTATAGGAAACTGACTTACGAAGATTTTTTTCGTAAGAATTTTTTAGAAAAGCACCACTGGTCTTCTTTTCATTATGACACCGGGGCATCAACGCTTTGGTGACTATACAAGGTGTGTTAGGGGCAAATGTGCTGGTAAAATCAGTTTTACAACTTTTATAACTGTTTAAAAATATATATATTCATATAAATAATTAAAGACCTAATAAGTAGTAAAACGGTTGTTAGCATGGCTTTTACGCTCACTGAAGTCGCAAGAGCAACAGCTGATGATGTCATCTAGTTCCACAGACGGATCCAAGACGGAAAGAAGTTTGAATTGCTTATGTCGAAGCGAGAGTTTGATACTAAGTACTTCAAGGGATGGCCCCTTGCTGATAATGCAGTGGTCAGCAGGGAACTACTTGTTTGTTGTAATTTTTAACGTCGTATTCAACACATATTTAGGTCATATATACGACGGCCAGATCTTCCTACTATAGGTTTCCTGGACACTTTTCTATCACCAGTACTAACTTACCAAACCACGATGCCGACAACTTATGTGTAGGGTATGACCTACCGCGATCGGGCTCGAACCCGCGATCTCTGGATTCGAAGTCAGACATGCTAACTACTATGCCACGGCTGCGGCTAAGGAATAGTTTGTGTGTTCGTTTTTGTTGGGTTTAATGCCGTAGCAACACATTGTATAGGTCATATATAACGGCAGTCAGCCGCCAACTTACTCACTGTTCCTGGAAAAGCTAAATCTCTGGATTTAGCTGTTAACCAACTACTAAGCGCATACTTTCGTTTGTAACTGACAACTGCCCTACATAATTAAGAATCATTTGTAGGAGGGGGAATGACCGTAGAAATAATTTCATGACCAAGCTTCACGAAAGTATGTCCCACCTGGGAATCGAACCCACCACCCCTCAATCAGAAGAATTTGCGTACTACCAACTGAGCTAGACGGGCGGCTTAGCAGCAGACAATTACTATCAGTTTGGATTTTTTACATATATTTTGGGGACTTTGGCATCCTGACCTTTCAAATCACTCTTGAAAACGAAACTGAGATTTTGCTTTTTTGATTTTCCAACAAAGAGAAGGGAAACAACAGCCAAGGTATTCACTTATTAGAAGTCTTATATCATTTTAGCTTAAAATATCTACAATAAACTGATGAAAATCGCATAAACCTAGATTTTACTGGTCAATACCAAACATGTTTTAGTTTACTAAGCTTATTAATTCAGATGATACAAAATAAAATAATATGTGATCTGTGGTGATTTTCACAAACATTCTTACGAAAAAATCTTCGTAAGTCAAAAGCAAGACACATTAATAGTACGCTCGTCTTTTGGCTTATCAATTCGAAATTTTATAGAATTGTGTAGAATTGTGTATACCTTTTGAATATCATATGATAGTTTTTGCCTATTATCCGTCTGACTTTGAAATGCTAGTTATAGGAAACTGACTTACGAAGATTTTTTTCGTAAGAATTTTTGAGAAAAGCACCACTGATCTTCAATAAAACATTCTCTACTAGACATAGACACTTAAATGTCTATCGTGGTAAATGTTAAACGTATATCTTTATTTCACATAGATTAATAGACTCACTTCAATAAATTTTCGTTCATTCATAAAAATAATTCATTGCAGCAATTAAAGGTGGCCGAAATGGCCATAACAAAATGAAACCTACATGTTTGTGTGTGCAGTTTTGTTAGATAATTCCGTGCTTAATTTAAACATTTTATCTTTGCGAAAAGGTTTTTTGAATAATTTTAGTTTAAGTTTACAAAAAAAACATGACGTTATTTTAAGCGCACTTTCGTATAATTGTGCGATTATGAACAATACTCAACTTAGGATTAGCCTGGAAAAGATAGTCACGTGACGGTCAAAAATGCTTCATTTCCGTTACTATATTTAGTACTAAGCATATTAATATGAATTAGATACACAGTAGATAGATAATGTGTTTATTACTGTGACATTTGTGCAATAAACACATATATTATACATGTACATTACATTCAAAAATTATAATTACAACCGACCTACCCGAGTCGATAGGGCAGTTGGTAGCGCGCCGGGATTTGGAATCTCGTGCCCGAGGGGGTGCGGGTTCGAATCCCACCCGGGGAGGTTATACCCTTCCATGAAAATTTGACAATAATGTCCATTTTTCTCCATTGATTAGATAATATGGATAAGTTTCCGGCCTTGTGGAAGGGTAGGTAAGTACTGGTTATAGACAATGGTCCAGGAAAGCTAGATTAGGTGCGCTGGACGCCGTACAATGACCAAAATTGTGTTGTCACGGCGTTAAATCTAGTAAAAAAACAAAAACAACCGACCTCGTGGGTCTGTAAGTCACTTTTAATGTACAAATAATAATTTTTACATAAAATGATCAACCTATAAGATAAATGGAAAATTTATTAATCGCCGATCATAAATTTTAGTTATAAAAGAAAACTCATATTAATAATTGTTTCAAACAAAAGTAATAGATTCCTTTAAAAGTAATCATTAAGTATGAATTAAGCAGTTTTCCTGGGATAGTTTGATATTATTGAACATAGTCTTTTTTTCCATCAGACATTGAATTGTCATTTGTTATTAACATAACATAACATATTCTTTATTTGGCATCAAATATACTATTTATAGCCAATACAAAAATATTATTACAAATACATGGTACCAGGCGTGTATTTACACGATACAAAAAAATACAGTCAGAGAAGTTAAGATACAACTTACAACAATGATCATTATTAATTCAATTATACAATATACAAAGTTTTATGGTGTCCTTCGCTTAAAAGCAAAATATAAAAATTTCGAAATGTTATTAATAAGTTATTGAAATATCTTGAAAGAGTTTCTGTCTTAAATCACTATAGTTTGTGTATTTTAGTTAAACATGTTTCACATCAATATAATTGTTTATCATACCAATACGCTGTAATAATTTCTTTGTTAAGTACTGATAAGTGAACGACAAGATGATGCTACAAATGAGGCTTACCCTAAGACGTTAGCAATCAGATTTGATCGTGCATTGGAGTTAAAACTAATTTTAAGCTAGTATCAACCATTGGAATGCATTAATGTTGGCATTTCTTGTTGATGAATATATTTCTATATCATTTGCATAAAATGATAAAATATGAATGGTTTTTTTTTAAGTTTGAACTTTAGACTGTCCAAATTCTAATTTGTCCCAAATTTTTGGGTTTCCTTTATCAAGAGATAAAAACAGCTCAAAGAAAGCATAAAGTATTGATGTCGTGTACATGTAGTTGCTTAAAATGTCGTACTTGCGGCATTACTAAAAAAATTCAATATACCCTATAACACTTATATGAGAGTCACCTATTTGCACTAGCATAATCTGACTAAGAATTACTATCAGTAGCAGGTCTGTATCCATGACGATTAATATTCTAATAGTCAATACACGATTTACTGGTTCAAACATTAACAGTATGAAATGAAATAAGCCTGCTTGTTTTATAGTAATCTAAGATTATATGTATAATATACCAATATAATTAATATTTGCCATAGCCATCCATAAGCTAGAAAAACTAATAACATTTTTCAAAAAAAATTCAGGCATAGCTCGCAAACACATAAAACAAAAAAAGCTAGTAATGAAGATTTATTTATTTATTTATTGGATTTAACGCCGTGTCAACACAATTTTAGGTCATTTTACAGCATCCAGCGCACCTAACCTAGCTTTCCTGGACCATTGTCTATAACCAGTACTCACCTACCTTTCCACAAGGCCGAAAACTTCTCCATATTATCTTATCAATGGAGGAAAATCGACATTATTGTCAAATTTTAATGGAAGGGTATAACCTCCCCGGGTGGGATTCGAACCCGCACCCCGTCGGGCATGAGATTCCAAATCTCGGCGCGCTACCAACTGCATTATCGACCCGGGTTCCTTTAAAACTTACAAATATGAGTCTGAAAACTAAACGGAAACAAACAAGCTATTAGTGAAGATAAAAGGCAAGTATTCAATGACCCTTGAGAGTCCAGAGTTCCTGAAGTTAAATCAGCAAAAAAAACTCGCAGACAAGAATGAGGGGAACCGGTCGAGACTTACGTCTATCAAAGAAAAGATTAAGATCAAACCTTCATAAATTCTCAAATATCAGCGACTGTCGTACACTAAAGAGATAAAAAAGGTGATGAAATGTAGAAGAGTTAATCATCATGAACTCAGAACAGAATATTCAGTTAATAACCTTTCTTTTTTGAACTTACAAATGATTCTTACAAATAGCTCAGAAGAACTAACATTGTTTTCATTCCCCTTTATTCATTTATCAAATCTCTATAAAGTGTTATTTAAAAATACCTTTTAACGACAAAATAACCTTTAAAACTTTTTTTCTGTGCTTATGACACTGATATCATTGTTTGAAAGTTTTTTGTTATACAACAAATACGTCAATCTGATTAAAACCCGATCTAAAATCATATCGCTCGCATACTCGCTAATTCAGTACGACAACGCTCTACAGGATCTCTGTTTACGGAAATTGCAAATACGTTCAATGAAATCTCTATCATTTAACAAGCTCTTAAAATCAGGATAACATAATCATGAGAAATGTATATCTCACGGGATGTTGCACAACTTACAATTTCGTTCAAAATAATATAAAATATTAACATTATTAAATATGTGAAGAGGAGGTTCATTGAAAAACAACTTAAAATGAAAGATGTTTCTGCAATTCAATAAGGAAACATTTTTTTGCAACCGGCTGCTCGATAAATGAGTTAAACGTAACTGGAAATATCTGCATAATATATTGAAATTACTGACATGGGCGTGTCCATTTTAGTTTTCTTATGAGCGTTTGCTTTTTTCCATTACAATAGTGGCATTAAGTTTAAAAAGTTGATAAAGTTTATTTAAAAAAGTAGTATCGTATGGAATTAGACATTAAATCTGCTCGTTTTGTTCCTCGTGTTAGAGAAACTAGCATATTAATGTATTATGTGCGTATTAAGTAATTTCGATGTTATAAGAAGCATCAGAAATATCTACCTTTAAATTCCATTTTAGCATCCAATATAATGAAATAAATTGAACAATTCCTTTACTCCAGAGTTTCCATTTTGATGTCCTTTCATGAAAGATCAAGTTGTTTAATTGAATGAATCTCATCTATGAGGTAAGCTTATATGGTCTTTTTTCTTTTTACTTATAACTCAAATGTGTAAGTGCGTTTTTTACCCAACAAAAGGTTTCAGCGCGTATTTTAGCTGGTTTATTTTTTCCACGCTCCATAAATTTGTTACCTATGTCAAGCAATAGATGTGAAAAGACTAAGACTTTCAAGTTAAAAAAATACATAGAACTTATACATTGCAAATGGTAAATAAAAAAACATCCTGAAATCAGAACCCATATCCGTAGAGATCGTTCATTTTTGCTATATTTGACATTGTGCAATAATTCAAGTTATAAAGTAACACTAAAGTGTTATAATTGTTAATATCATTATGTTATATTATTTATAATGTTTACTTCAAAGATAAAATGCTTGTTATTTCATTTCTTGTGTTCACTGGTAAATTATGATACAATTTAAACCTTTAATTCATTATTCATTCATGCTTTGAAAGCTTAAGATACTTTGTTTTATATTTACTTTCTTAAACGTAGCATGTATTGTTAAATAACTCAAATATTTGTAAGTATGCGTTAATTAAAATGTCTATTAGTATATATATATATTTTATTCTTTTTAATTTTTAAAATTAATTATCAATGCAATTGCAGACTCCACAATTTCTGCAAGTTTAAGTTAAAAGATCACACACTGCATTTCAAACCTGGAGTAACTTCTTCAAATTTCCATAATGTTATTTATTTATTTGAAATAAAATTAAGTGCATAAATACTATTCAGGAATATTTATAATACTATTATCTATTTAGAAATAAAATACGCACCGTTTCATTATGGCAACGTCTAACTCTATTCTAACATTTGCAGCTTTCCCTCAATAAAGGTAAGCTTAAAACAAGATATTATCACTCAAGGCATTATTCCATATAATACAATATCTCTCTATCACAGACTTTCTGACTGTGAGTCTATTGCCAACAAGTATATTATATACCAATACCTTACATTCATGTAGAAATGACCGACATTCACCGTGATTGGATGCTTTCAAGTGATCACCTTATTGCACTCACACTTACCTTATATGGAAAACGTAATTGTCGCTGATTTGTTGCCTCGTTCAGAAGTTGTTATTGTATTGCTTTTTGTCACATATTTGTACTTTAATGACTGGCTTGCTGAAATTGATAATTTAAATAAGACAGGAACGCAGTTTGAAAAGTACTATTGAACGAGTGCTTGTAGTTTAAACAGCGTGTGCAATAATAGCTAGTAAGTATAAGGCCATGCCATACCGGAATTTTGTTAAGCGTCCGCGTGCGCGTAGAGTCCTCAATCCAAAAAAAAAAATTGTTAGTGACGTTTTCTTAAATAATTCTGTTGTTTCGGGATTTGATAACTGATTTTTCTCAGGAATTACTGATAGTTCCTTGTTTCTGTGTATTTGATTATTGAAATTGTACATGTGTATGCTGTATAAACTCATACCCAACTTTTAGACCCATCAAGATTTTCGCTTTATGATACAGCCATATAGCTCTGATTGTAGATACGTCTGTTTTGCGATGATTTAATCTACAAGCCGTGACCCCATGTTGTGATCGATGAGATAAGATAAGGATCATAGGTCACGATTTCAAGTCATATCAAGTAATAAATTAAATCCGTTGTAGACTAATGTTTTATATTGTACAACAAGTGTAAATTAACAGATAAATGTTTCACAACTTTTAAGGTGACATTTTGTATACAATACAGTCAGATAAAACAAGAATGATGATTGAAATATTTTTTTGATGATCAAATTATGTTAGAAATGAGAATTATGTACCCATCTACCATATAAATTTATTAATTGCCCATCCGTTAATTTAGATATGCCTTAAATTTATTGTTTTAAAAGCTTTAAATTTAAATGAATAGTTTTGACACAATATTCAAACCTCATCGCTATCGTTAAGCCGCCAGTAACTATTCTTTTGTTTCGTCTGCCGCTTTATTTTACTTGGACTTAAATGCCCATGCATTTATTTGTATAACACTTTTATTTATCTTAATATTTCACCTTTTTAATACAATCGTTCTACAATGATTTGTAAACTAGTAAATAACTAGTTTTCAATGTATTAACCTTTTTAATTAATATAGTGGTAGAGGTAAACTAAAAACAATTGATATCTTTCGATTTTCCTTATGCCACAAGAATAAAGTAATCTGTTTATGATACTGTTTCAGTAATATGTAAAGTCAAGTAAATCTTCCAAAACAATAATCCTTCGAATAAATAGATAAATTACATGTATGTATTTTCTAACCTGCCTAGAATCTTAACACTTCCAATATAATTATTTCAGAACCTTTATTACAACATCATTTGACAGATACAACTACATGTATATATACAAATAGTTGTCAATAAAACAGAGACAGGAAAATAATCCTGTCATAAAAGTGTACCCACTGTGCCTTGCTATGCACAGTGTATTATACAATCACACCAGGGGTCCATAAATCCGATAGCGCACACTATAAATTTAAGAAAAAAAATACTTAAAAATGCAAAACTTTCGGAAAAAAGTGCAAATGGGACCAAAACTTCATTAAGATATTTTAAATTTAAAAAGTGCTCCGAAAACTAGAAACATACAGCTTTTTCATGTCATTTGCACAAATCTGATCAAAGAACCGGAAAGGCTTTATTTTTCAACATATATCAGCGTGGGTATTTATTTCACTTCTTTGTTTATAGTAACGTGAGTAATCAAATAAAACCTTAAAAGGGACCAAAACTTTACAGTTTTACAAACAAAAGATAAAAACAATCAAATGAAAGAAGAAAGTTTAAACTTTTTTGCATCATTTGCACAAAATTGATACCTTTAAATATATAAGAGTTATGACCGTTCAAAGAATTTTTCCCGATACTTTTCTATTGAAAATCGAATATCGACTTGGGATTATGTATGGGTCTAAAAGTTGGACATGATTGGTCTAATTTCAGGTGCGTCCAGTAGACCAAACGGCATAACTACTACACTATAGTTTGATCTGTTTGTACTAGTATAAATATAATATATTGTTAATTATGTTTAGTTAAGATTCTACAAACAACAGAAGCTAGTAATTTCTTTGAACATAAACATGATAGTTAGATATAGGGGGTGTCAATAAAATCTCATTAATGAGTATTAAATGAAAACATCATGAAGTTCTACACAATAAAATAACGTTTCTGTAGACGCAACAAAGCTAATAATGGAAATATGGAGTAATTTAATGGTTTTGTATATAACCATTACGATGTCAATATAAAATGTAATCAACTCTAAACCTCGTTGTCACTAAGACCAGTCCGCGACTTGTTCAAGAATGCACTGTTGCGGCGATATCTCTAATCAATGCTACTTATTAAAGATAAAGATCCTTGAAACTTGGTGGTGAAGACGCAGTGATTGATAAATAGTTTAGAAATTCAATTCATGCAATTCTGCGACTTCTTTGCGATTTCTTGTCGAAATTGCGATAATATCGCCATGAATTGTTTCCAACTGAAGATGTATGTTTGTGAAGTCGCAGAGACTACAGAGGCCAAAATGCGAATTTTACGTTACTGATAACCGACCTATCGTAATTTTCGTCAAGATGTACCGACGTCTTTTGTTCATTGCTAAATATCGCGGCGATACTAGCTTACCAATCGAACCCCATCTTCCACACCTTAAGCGGTTGCTCTCGCACAAGGCTTTCAAGGTAAAACGAAAAATAACTTTCACAATGAAAGCAGATATCTGAGCTTAACTCCAAGCGTAGCTAGGAAAGTTCATGAAGTGAAGACGGATTGGAGTTGAAGGCCACATGCCCGTCTGTAGATATCCCGAAAGCAATTGTACTTTAAACCATTGCACATCTCAACTCCAAATACGTCTGTGATTTTATCAGCAATTATTATATCCAATTGTTAATACATCATATGTAGTATAATATATCATGTTTTGCAAACTCAGATATTAGAAAATATGATAGCATGGAATAGGGCTCTTGCCGGGTCTATGGTAGCATGGGATTGGGGTCTTGCTGGGTTATGCTTATAATTATAGAAAACTTACCTCTGTTACAACGATTAGAAACCATTCATAGTTTCTATAAATAATCTGCTGTTACCGCGACGAAGCTGGAAACGATTTCATATCATAACAAATATTTCATAAAAAAAACATTGATGCAAATCATCGAAAGGCAATGAAAGAATTTGCTGAGCATTATGTAAATTCCACCATGAGCTGTCGACAATAATTCTGAATAAACAAATTATTAGCAAAATTATAAAAACAGTATTTCTTCGTGTTATTGTAAACGTGGACTCATAGATGCCTGACATCACTTTATCTAAATCATTACTTGGTAAAAAGAATGCTCCCATATTTTTTATCAATGTTGGCAGACGAGATGAAGTTTTGAAAAATTCACAAAGCTCTAGACGACAAAAACAGCACATGTTGCATCGTAAGGGAAGTATAACTTAATGAAAAGCCTATGTTTGAACAATCTGATTAAAACCCATTTTAACATTTTACACTCGCATACTCGCTAAGTTAGATCTGGCCTTTTCCAAGCGAAGGTCACGTTCAGGTGACCTTTTCTCATCATAATATTCATGACGAAATTGTTATGATACGTAACTTGTTTACATCGTCTACGTCACGCAATTTGAAATGGGCCGCCCAATCGCAGACTGTGAATAATACTGCAGTTAAAAAAGCATGCAAACCTTGGTCTAAAAATAGAAATTACGAAATCAAAATGTGTTTAATAGTGTTTTCGTCTAGATGAAAGCTACGCATTGATTGGTCGACACAAAGTTCATCTCGACGTGACCTTCCACGGAGAAATTAGAGAGCCTGTACGACGACGCTCTACAGGATATTTGTTTACGTAGAGTGATGTTTGAAGAAACAGGATTTTGTTCGAGAAAAATGTAATCTTGAAAAAAAGAATTTCAATTAATTACAAAGTATATTAATCAAAGCGCTGAATTAAGCGAATATCAGTTTGATAGTTATGAAGGAGAGTTCGTGTCCGATTTAGTGATTCGAATGTCATTGTGAGCTTAAGGAAAACATATTCGAATAAAAGCTTTTTTTGCTTTTTACGTTTAGTTGTAATTATGTGGTTTTTATTGAAATATAATCACGATATACATCAAAACGTCTGTCTTTCAGAGTGATCGGTAATGTTGGACAACCAAAATTTTATTTTATTGTTAAACATATTTCTTACAAATTAAACAACTCCTGATACCAAATACAATGTCATGAATACTTAAAGTAGAACTAGAATTTTAATAGCTTCCTTTGTAAGCGATTTGCTGTTGTTTTTAATTCTTAAATATCTAACACAGCGTTTTCCACATTTGGTTTTCACATGTGTTGTACATTAGACACTGGTCTAAATATTAGGGCTGCTGCGAGTATTCGAGTACTCGGATATTCGCGATTTCGACCAGAAAATCGAGTACGAATATTCGTCACGTCCGAAATCGTCGGATCGCGATCTTTTTTTGGAAATAATGGAAGAACATTTTCAGCTTAATTATCACTGAAAACGAACCGCACTACTAATAAAAATTTTAATTCAATTCATAACTTCGTTTGATACACGTTTAAACAAAAATGTTATCACTGAAAATGCACATTAAACGTCTGGTAATAGAAATGTTTGGAGTACGTGGTTTTCCCTTTGGTAAAAGCTTCTGTAAATTCTTCACTTATTTTTGTTATTACATAAATTCTGTATGCTTCTCCATTATCTACTGATTCGTGGTTCGATTCGTGAATCGCTACACATGAATCGTGGTTCGGATCGGATCGCCACTTGCTCAACGATCCACAGCCCTAGTAAATATACACCTAAATATCTTATATCATTGTCATTTTGGATTTGATCACCAAAAATGACAAGTGAATTTGTGAAACATTTACTTAGTTGAGTTCTAATACCAAAATAAAGCCAACAACAATAAATTCAGGTTTAGTAGTGTTTGTTTTAAGTTTTTTGTATTCATTCAGTCATTGATAGTTATGGTACATTTCGCAAGTTGTGAAATCGCATTATGGACTATCACAGCAGTTGGTTGAAAACTTATGCCAGCAAAATGGTTATCAGCGATACCATAGACAGGGATGATCAATTGGTGGAAATACATCCAGGAATGTTCCTGTGTAGTTTCCACGGACCAAGGCAGCTCCCCTGTGGCACACTATATTCTAGTGACCGAACAATGGATACAGTAGAATTTACACTTATGTGACATTACGAGGTCTCCTTACCGACTAAATACGTTCTTTAGAATGCTTGGGTCAACTGTGAACAGGTTGGTAGGGCCTTACAATTATGTTTCTGGTTACAATCTCATCTTTAATTCAGTTCATTTGCATTTGATTCTACGATAGCCTCTTGTGATTCTACTACATAAGGACAGGAGCGAGTGCTACAGAACAGAACAGAAAATACATTTAAGTTGCACACACCAAGATACATGGTACATGAGAAAAAATGAATACATTTATTTATTTATTTTGCTGTGTTTAACGCCGTAGCAACACATTTATTTTATAGGTCATATAACGGCGGTCAGTCAACCTACTCACTCCTCCTGGAAAGGCTAAATCTCTGGATTGAGCTGTTAACCAACTACTAAGCACATACTTTCGTCAGTGACTGACAACTGCCCTACATAATTGAAAATCATTGGTAGGAGGGAAATTTGCCGTAGACATAATTTCATGACCAAACTCCACGAAAGTATCATGTTCAACTTTTAAATCCATACATGATCTCAAGTCGATGTTCAATTTTCAATAGAAAAGTATAGGGAAAAATTCTTTAAACGGCCATATCTCTTTTATTTTTTAAGATATCAATTTTGTGCAAATGATGCTAAAAAGTTTAAACTTTCTTCTTTCAATAGGTTGATTTTATATTTTTGTAAAAGTACTGACATCTTTATCTGCTAATTTACACCTCATGCACAATGGACAATAATATAAAAAGAAAACAATTGTCCACAAGGGATTTAATCCCCCCAATGGTAAAATGAAATCTACATGGTTATGATCGTGATTTATGATCCTTATCTTACATTATCGATCACAACATGGGGTCAAGGCTTGTAGATTATGTTATCGCAAACTGATGTATCTACAGACAGTGCTATATGACTGTATCAAACAGCGAAAATCTTGATGGGTCTTAAAGTTGGGTATGTTAATTGTAGATGATTTTTCGCTTTAAAATCAATTATTGCCAGAACGTTAATTTAGTTCAGGTTTTGTATGCGACAATGATCGTTGCTTAGGAATTGCATTTCGATATAACATTGGGTTGGTTTATATTTAAGCAAATGTACGGAGCCCCTAAAGTGACATTTTGAAATACTTTTTTTATTATCACAACTATTTCGTATAAACGAAATAATATTTTGAAAAAAAGAAATAATATTACGTTTAAACGAAATAGTTGTGATAATAAAAAAAGTATTTCAAAATGTCACTTTAGGGGCTCCGTACAAATGAATCGCACGGTATACATTTATTATTGTACGGTACAGAATCCAAATTTAATACAAATGATTTATCAATATAAAGTTAACATTTTTCCAATTAAGCGTAATTACATGTAGTACTCAGTACTTCAAGCTGTTGTTATTTTGACTGTACTTTTTATAAAATATATAATGCTTTTCAACATTGTCGTGAGCATATCCAGTGCATTCTTAGATACTACCGTTTAACAATTCCGTTTTATTTCGTTTCAAAGTTCGATTCATATACAGTGTGTGCCTTTATACAAGTTCAGATGACCTGAAGTTTTTTTCAATAACTTCTGAAAATTGCTATCAGGAGCGGATACAGGATTTTTTTAAGGGGGTCCGAACTTTTTTTAGGGAGTGTCTAAACTTTTGAACCAAAACCACATTATACACATTTTGCAGAACATATTAATATTAAAAACTACATTACCATTAAATCTATGTTAAGCACCGAGAAAAATTGTTTCATGCTACTTACATGTAAAATGAATAACTGTCAATAAATACACTAATGGAAAGGTACATTTTGGAAATTCTAGGGGTGTCCGGACCCCCCTGACCCCCCGCTAGATCCGTTATGGCTATCATGTTTAATCCGTTTGACTCCTTACAGTACACCTGTGTTTATAGAAGCAATCGCAGATAAATGTTTTGTTTGAGGAAACTCTAAGCATCAACGGGTGGGGTTGGGACGCAGAACTTGATCTTGATCTTTCAGTGAACTTCATACCATACGGTTATTGCCCCACTTACTGTATCAGTATATTTAATACCATACATTTATTGAACGTGGGTGGATAGAAGACGATGATGTAATTATTATCTATTCGTGGTTATTTGCGCTTTATAGCTAATTGTTTTTCTAAATGGGTTGGATTTATCATCTAAGATCAATTTGCTGCTATATTTTCTATCCTATCAAAGACGTGTACCTACATAATTATGACAGACTATCTATTGAGTACGTTCATTCTACTTGTACTCAAAGGACATCGATCTTTGTCCTTAATTAATAAGATTTAAAGATTTACTTTATCTCAATTAATTCTCGCCTACATTTTAACCTATTTAAGGCATAATATTATTTTTGTAACATTACAAATGAGGGGTAATATCACTGTTAATATATTTAAAGCCCCTATATCAAAGTAACACTTTTTTGACTGCAAAGAAAATAAACATTTTTCTATTTTAAACACCTTTAATGAACAAGATTTTTAAATGTACACAAACATTGCTTAGATATGTTCATGTTATTTATTGTATTTCAAACCAAAAGAAGAATTCGGATGTCAATACTCGAAACGATAGTTTTGATCACAGTATGTTAAAGATGAAGTCTTATTAGAGAAAAAACTTACTCCGAGTTACTTAATTAGCTTTTAAACTATTTTTGATCAGGTATATTAAACATCAGCGTATAAATGAATATATTGTGTTCTTATAAAAGTAACCCACTTTTTTAAGAATTGAACACTTTGTCAAACTCAAATTAGAAAGCAGAATGGTTTGAACTGTTTATTGTGTCTTTAATGCATGTTATATTTTGATAACTTCATGGTTGTAAAACATTTTTCAAGTCTACTGTTAATGAATATGTCTTCATATAGTGGCTTTAAGGATGACCTCAATTAATACATAGCGTAATAGTAAATGAGCGATATTTGTAACACCGATATTAATGTGGAAGAATTTATTTAAAGTCGGTTTCCTGTTGTGGAAGATTATTTTTAAGTAAAATGTATTATTCAATTATAAGTGTTGATTATACTGTTAAAAAGCGTGTTTGTTGTGATATTTTTCTAAACATTTAGGAATGTAAAGTCACTTTAATGACAAGAAGTAAAATGTTGGAATGCATGAAAGCCTGATTTTTCCCCGCAGATTTGCACACTTTTGATCAAATTTACGTTGTTATAAAGAAACTCATATTTGATAAATTTCTTATGAAAAGGTATACAAAGGGCAATAATGTATCAGGAAGGAAGAAAGACTAAAAAGCTATAAGACATAAAAATTATTAATGCTAAGATACTACTGAAAACAATTCCATAGTTAAGTCCTGCAGAGTTACTCAATTTTAGTTCACAAGCTTGTCGGCATTTTCGGACGAAACACGTAAGAGTTATCTTTAGACTCATTCCCACTTAGAATGTACATTTGATGTCTCCAACGTTTATCATGTTTCCAGGAATTTAACTTACAGAATTTATGTAAATGAAATGCATTTACAAGTGATAGTGCTATAGTAAAAGTAAAATTTTATTTTTTAGATGTTGAAAGGTCGACGCAGAATTAATCTTTATTCGTTGTTTTTATTCACATGTCGTTTTGCACTAATCTATCAATGTGTTTAGTTTATAAAATGTGCGCGTAAGTAAGCATATTTACGAAGCATCAAGCGAGGCATTTATACATAGAATGTATTCATATCCATTTTCTAAAAACTGTGTGAAACTCTATTGTAAATGTAAGCAATTATTCAGAATTATCAATTATTAAGGACAAATGAAACGCATATCATCGTCAAGGAACTCAGCTTTGTTCACTATCAAGACTTTATGAGAGATTTCCTGAACAATATACTATAGACTGTGCTTCATGACGTAAAACAATAAAGGTATATGTGTTGTATAAGAGAAGTATAATATTACAAACCAGTCTCAAGGTGTCGATGTTGGTCATTGCTAGTTGAAACTGACAATAATATAGAACAATGTTGAAAATAGAGTACTTGATGTGTTTATGACTGCTCGGACTCGAATGAATCGATAAGCAGGAGCTTGGTTTACATTCTGAATATCATATGACTTTATACCTTGATTTTATCGCCAATGATAATTAGTGTGTATATCATTTGGCATGTGACATTTTTTGTTTGATTGGCAAAACATTGCGCTCAGAATGATGGTGTAAAACACAATGGAGACAGCCTTGCTAAAAGGTGCCAATGTACGTCATCGCTGGTAGAAAATTTAGACAAGGTTTGTTTATTTGTTTGTTTGTTTTTATTGGATTTAACGCCGTGTCAACAAAATTTAGGTCATTTTACGGCATCCAGCGCACCTAACTTAGCTTTCCTAGACCATTGTCTATAACCAGTACTCATCTACCCTTCCACAAGACCGGAAACTTCTCCATATTATCTAAAACATGGCATAAAAACTGACATCATTGTCAAATTTTCGTGGAAGGGTATAACCTTCCCGGGTGGGATTCGAACCCGCACCCCCTCGGGCACGGGATTCCAAATCCCGGCGCGCTACCAACTGCGGGTTTAATCTATTGTAAGGTGACTAGTGTATCGTATTAAAACCCAACCTTGTTGTTTATTTGCTTTATTTCTGAACTCAATAAACTAAAAGTTATGTAGCTTACTCCCATATCATATGAAATGTAGTAACACAATTACCAATCTGATTAAAACCCGATCTAAAATTTTCCGCTCGCCTACTCGCTAATTTAGATCTGGCCTTTTTCAAACGAGGGTCACTTTCAGGTGACCTTTTCTCATCATGATATTAATGACGAAATTGTTATGATACGTAACTTGTTTACATCGTCTACGTCACGCAATTTGAAATGAGCCGTCCAATCGCAGACTGTGAATAATACCGCTGTTAAATTAGCTTGCTAACCTTGGTCTAAAAATAGAAATTACGAAATTGAAATGTTATTAATAGTGTTTCGTCTAGATGAAAGCTACGCATTGATTAGTCGAAATATATGTCATCTCGACGTGACCTTTCACGGAGACAGTAGAGATCCTGTATAACAGCGGTCTTCAGGATATCTGTTTACGGAGAATGGTCACAATGTGTCGACGGTTGGTCATTGCTTGTTGAAAATAGCCTAAATACAGGACAGTGTTTTGTATGGAAATATTTAATGGTATTTAATTCCAGTCTCACCTTTTAAGTTTCTTAAAAAAAATCATAAATAATAATTATTATCTTTGATTAATCTACAATAACTTGACAAGAATATAAGATATCATCACTAAACCCAACCTTGTTTTTGTTACAATTTGAAGTGTCTAAATGTCAAACAGCTTACACAAATGTCATCTTTGATGTTGTTATACAATCACAGAAAAACCTTTCCTGTGTAATAAGCTGATTGAAGGAGTGTGTGTCGATTATTCAAAGTGAACTAATTCAGAAAATGGAATTAATCATGTGTGTGATGTATCATTAAAGTCAAGTTCGTTTTCCACAACCAACCTGGTTTGGTAAATCAGAACGAGTTCAGAGTTTCTGGGTTCGATTCCCTTCCCTGACAGAACTTGCTTTCTATTGTGGAGTTTGTGATAGACTATTTCTACATCCGTCTTCATGCCTACCAGTGTATCAAGTACAACAGTTGTCATTTATTGGCGTTAGTATGTGCTTAGTACTGGATTACAAAGCTCGTGTCTAGATAATCGCCTATCTGAGTCTAATAACTGATCGCCGTGATGTGACTAAACTGTTTACATAAAGTACCATACAGAACATGTATTACTTATTTCGCCTGTGAACATAATAACTTGAAAGGTGAACACATGAAAGTACGAAGTCAAAAACATGAAAATATTGTGTTTAAAATTTCAAATGACCTATGTTTGGCTTTGAGTAATTTTGCTTCCTTGTCGTCGCACTTTCATAGTAAACATTTCAAATCATTACATTCAAAGGCGATCACTATAGATGGACGTAGTGGATCAAAGAGTATAAATCTATACCTGAAGATATATCACTTGACAAAAGGCTATTTGTGTATAATTATGTCTCGTTTCAAAAATCCAAAATTGACACAAACATTGTAATACACACCAGCATGTATAGTGCGGACATATTGACCCCGACCTTACCTTTCTCATTTGCATCTTATTATCAGATACACATATCCCGGCGAAAATCAATACCACGCCCAATCTACACTTCGGCTCGTTAAGTATTTAAAATAAGCAGTCGATTTACATTGATTGTAAATAGCATCGGAGGGTACTGAGTAGGGTTGCATGGGGTTTGTAGGTTTTGAGGGTGTAATGTCGGCTATGGCTTACATTACAAGTTTAACAAGACATATATAGAGTATATATGTGCATTCAAACGTGAAACTTGTTTTCTTACATTTGTAATTACAAACTATAATAAAATGGGCGGGGATGGCGGTTGTGGGGCTAAAACCTACAACTTTTGAATTGGTAGCTAGCCTCATCGTATAATATTCTTGTCCGGCCTATGTGTAATAGAGACTCATTGTACACTTTAAATGTACTTTAAAATTAACCCCTGTGTTATAATTACATTCGAGACTTGACGGTATAATCCGATTGTTTTCGAACATTAATACTACCTTCGTATTCAATGTAATGAATATTCTTGCATAAAGGTCAGGTCGGGGTCAATGTGTCCGCACTATACTCTGACTGAACTTCAAAAACATTACTTTATAAAGTGTATTGTTCGTTTTTTCTCAACTGTCAAAACATGAATAATTTCACGGTGAATGCATTTGTTAAAATTATCGTCGTGATACATCCATGAGTTTCCGAAAGTGTATATTATGATAGAGTAAAGCTGCTTACGCTGTATGATATGTTTTAGTCAAGATATATTTAATAACAATTAGACTGCCAGTACAAAAACAATGCATTCAGTCACCGTGAAATTATCCAAGCTTTGACAGTTGAGAAAAAACGGACAATAGCTTAGTATTTGTCACTCTTTGGGTTAATATCACTTGAGCAATGTTTTAACATTTTGCCACAATCAAGATTTCTTCTCGCAGTGATCATTATAATGTGAGACCAATAAAATTATCACTTTTTTGAGGTTTATGTATAGTTCAACAGAATTAACCTGAGCTTGGCCTTTATGCAAGAATATATTTACAGTCTATTTTTGTCTTCGTTTGTAAATCGCGCTATATCGGAAGCTTTCGGCAAAATACACGTACAACGTACGTGCGTACAACGCACAACAATTAATGTCGTTTTCATAAGAATAAATACTTTGAAACTGTGCCATAATACTGCTGACTTACTTGTTTACCCAAAAACTAATGTGTCCAAAATTTAAAGTACAATAACATGCCACTTTTAATAAATTGATTTATATTCACATCGGTTGTTATAAACACGTGTATAACCGTTAACACGCATACGGAAACTCACGACTTTATGTAAGTGAAGTGTGTAATTGTTATAATTAGGTAGTTCAAGTTCAAGTTAATTCTGTTGGACTATAGCGCAATGCATCAGGTATAGATGTATACTTGTGTATATAGTGCGTACAAGTTGACCCTGACCTGACCTTTATGCAAGAATATTCATTACATTGAATACGAATGCAGTATTAAATCTCGATAACAATCGGATTATATCGTCGAGGCTCGAATGTAATTATAACACAGGGATTAATTTTAAAGTTCATTCAAAGCGTACAATGAGTGTATATAACACATAGACCGGACCAGATGATGATACGATGAGGCTAGCTACCAATTCAAATGTTGTGGGTTTTAGCCCCACAACCGCCTTCCCCCATCCATTTTATTATTAATTGTAATCAAAAAGGTAAGAACACGAGTTTCCCGATTGAATGCATTTGAATCGTGAGTTGTTATACATGCGGGCTGTGTATACTATTAACATGTCTTATTTTATCTTAAATTCGTAACGAACCGAAGTATAGAGTAGGCGTGGTATTGATTTTCGCCGGGATATGTGTAGATGATAATAAGATGCAAATATGAAAGGTAATGTCGGGGTCAACTTGTACACACTATACTGAACCTAAGACCATAATCTCTTTGCGGGGGATTATCATTATAATAAAAAACATACAAAAGATTGTGATTTCGCAATTTTAATTCATATTTCACAAAACAACGAAATCACTTTTAATAACATACCGCAGATTGAAGCTCTGATTATACACGTTGTCATAGTAACAAAATAGAAACACAGGAAATGATGGAGCATAAATGGTGACCTTGACATTTCTTCTATGAAACAACCGCCAAAATGAGTTTATAATAAAAATGAAGGTTATTGAAGTCACTAATGTTCTGTAAACTGACACACGACCATATAGTCACTAGGGATATCGTAAGGTGAATGATCATTACAAAATAATATATATATATAAATATCTAGTTTATATTTTATATAAAATATACATTTAACCATAACTAATGTCTTCTAACTCATTCGAAATCCCCTCTGACCTTTCCTGACCTATATAAAGGCTATTCGGGATTTGGCGTTTCTTTGACCAGTTGTAGGAATTTAATGTTCTTTTTTCTTATCTTTATACGTTTCTTCATCTCTGTTACATTCTTCTGCCTGCGAAAAGTCATCCATTTCTTATATCATAATTGCACAGTGCCCACAGATTTTCACTAAATTTGGTATAAATATTAGCTTTTTTAATGTCACATTAAAAAAATAAACACAACAATCTAACCACAAATACTCGTCATGAAGTACACTCATAGGTATAAAGAACAATATTTATGGTGTCTTATATCACAATCATTCAGTTATTACCAGGATAAGAAAAAAATCTGTTTTTAAACTTTAAAAAATAAAAATAGAGAAAACAATTATTTACAAACTTTTTTTTTCAAATTAAAATCATGTACAGCCTAACAATACATTATACATAGACACACAGAACATGTTTTACTTAGACTCATATTAAAACCTAGTTCAGAATAATTAAAACATAAATCATTAATAAACACGTTGGGTTTCGGAGAAAGCTCAATGACAATCGGAACGGTGGAGTTGTCTAGAAATATATCAATCAATATGTTGGATAATTAGTTGTTTAATAGTCCGATGATGAGTGTTGTCGAAAATATCTTGTCTATAGAGTTCTATATACTACTGAGATGTGCACAGTTTTCCTTGAATGTCGTATTCTGTTAAAATGATGGACCACAATACACATTAAGCAAACAAATAATTCTGAAGACGAAAGGACAGTTGATACACAGTCCTTCCTTCTATCAGAAAATTAATTCTTCTGTCGTATTTTCTTCATCCAGTCCGATTGCTTGGCTTCTTTAAGCTACAAAAATAGTACAAACATGTTTAAATGATTATCCCGGTAAGCTGACAGGTGTCAGATTATAACAACTTTTACCAGCAGATCAAAATTTATATTGTTAATTTTCATATTCTTAATTCGTGAAATATACATGAGTTGAAATTTAAATATAATGCAATCTTACTAATGACCTAATTTATATTCATTAAATATGTTATTCCACGCAAAGAAAATCATCAAAATACTTTAGAAATTGAAGCTAACCGAAATATAACGATTTAAATGTACAAAATCAAAACAATTGTCCATACAATTTGCAACTTAGTGCAGATTATAAGAATAAACTGACAGTGCTGCATAATATAAACTATAATTAGATTATTTATATTATAAATTAACTAAATGAGCTTTAAATAAGTAAAATAGTCTTTAAATATACGTAACACATGTACTAAAAGTTATAAATTAACTAAATGAGCTTTAAATAAGTAAAATGGTCTTTAAATATACGTAACACATGTACTAAAAGTATACTACTATACGTATTTACTATATTTAGTTATAAATAAACTTAATGAGCTTTAAATAAGTAAAATGGTCTTTGAATATACGTAACACGTGTACTAAAAGTATACTACATGGCTATAAATAGACTACATAAAAGTATACTACATGGCTATAAATAGACTATACAAATTATTGCATATGCTATATATAGATGATACATTCTAAATATAGATTAGAAAGCATTTTTGGACATGGTTCTACAATATCTTTTAATTAAATGTATTCTTAAATAGAAAAACAAATAAAAGTTGGCGAAACATTGGATAAAACATTGGAACATTGGAAGAAGTTTAAATTTAACAAAAGATCGCTCAGATATGCTGTGCGCAATAAACATGCAGCGTTTGTCAATTATGAACATGCAATAATAATGAAGACATAAGCTTAAAGTAAATAAAAAGAGATAATTTTAAAAATCAAGATATTAGAAAATGGAAAGTATTTTATAAATCATTGAGAAAGGTTTTTTTCAGTATTAGGGTAATGGAAAGAATAGATTTTTGAAGGAATAGTCTTAATGGTAAGATCACACTTTGGTAAAATCTGAAACATGACCAAAAGGTGGAATGTGATAGGTATTTTGACTAGGAGATACAAACTTGAGTGCAGGGTTAGTTATATATGGGTATATATACTACACCTTACATACCCCAGGGGGATTATATTACATAATCAATTATCCTCTGGTACATAGTAGTGAGGATCGTTTCTCGTCATAGCAAGTACCCTTCTAGCCCTTCTTCTAGCAGCATTCATTGGGGGCTTATAACTACCTTCAGGGGCCGTGAACTGGTGAAGCATACAATATGAATTTTTAAACAAAACTTCCATGCTAAATAAACAATGAGCCATGCTCACTAAACTTAGTAAAATCGCAGTTAAGTTTGATAAACATAAACAGCCACTCAGCTTAAAATGGCTTGACGAAATAATACAAATTACAATAACTCATGTGATACAAAAATAGAAATACCTAAAGTGCTTTACTTATCAACTGATTTTGTTGTATAAATATAAGGAAATGTTTTAGAATTAATGTTCCATTTCATGTCCAATTAAAAGAAGAAATGTCGTATATTACTAATAAACCATCATTTGTCCAAGACATTACTTTTTTAAGTCATTTTTACATCTTTGTGGCACATTTTATTCATATTTATTGGTAATATTACTATTTTACATGCTAAATCAGTTGTTAATTTCGAATCGACAAACATTTACACTATCAAAGTATAATGATAAACTATGTTTGTTTCACATGAGGGACACATAATTAATAGTACACTTTCATGTAAAATACTTTCAGTTTCCGATGTTACAAACAAGACAAAATGTGTATCATTCATTTTAGAATATCTACAAATACAAGCACATGAAATCATTGAATGATTCTTTGACCTTGTTACCATAGAAACTAACAATAAAACATTTTCACCATTTCTAAAGACAAAGTGTTCTAAATTCTACATGGTAACAAGGTCATTTCTAAAAGCATTTACATCACATGTCATTTACCCACAATCATGTAAACATAAAACGAAAAAAATCAAATCCAAATAAATTTTATATATTGCAATACACTATTACAAAACGAAAATATGTATAATATATTTTAAAATTTTTGAACGAAAAAAGCCAATCTATAGTTTGCGATTTATTAAAGAAAACGCACTTAAAGTAAAAGAAAAAAACCTACGAAAATCATGATCGTGGTTTAAATGACTACACATATGATATACACAATTTGCTTTCTAAACAGCAAAAACGTAAATAGTATATAATCTAAATTTTCTATGTTTTACTATAGTTCCACCCACGTACCGAAGCATTTTCTGCTTGTCCTGATCGGTTTCTTAGTTTCATAAGAACTGTAAAAAACATTCATTAGACATATACACAAACAAAGTCAATAAGCTACAAAGAAGCACATTAAAAGCACACTTGTCTTAAATTCTGTTACGTAAACAAACATGTACATAGTTAATGTCATAAAAACTGATATGGGCCTAAAAATAAATATAAATAATATATAAAAATGCGTCTAAATATAGATTTTCGTCTAAAAATAGAAAGTCCAAAAATAAATATGCGTCTAAATATAGATTTTCGTCTAAAATTAGAAAGTCCAAAATAAATATGCGTCTAAATATAGATTTTCGTCTAAAAATAGAATGAAAGTCTAACTATAGTCCTTTTCTATTTTTAGAAATACTTTTTTATTAGGTATTTAATATGTTTACTGTACATATCTATTTACTAACGGTAATTAGGACAACTGTGTACATACGAAGTAACAACTCTGCCTTTTGCCTCTGAAAACGCCACCTATATTCAATATCCATGTAGCTAATAGTTCATGCTATGGAACTCATTGCCAGCAAAACTTCACACCTTAACAACATATTTAAGCATATTTACACAACATTCCATGGTTATGCATTTCCACTTTTTAATATATTGAATCTCAATTTTCACTCGTTCTGGTTAATATTGATAAAGCAAAGATGATAAAAGTAAAATGTCGATCTCAATGAAACTGTGTACAAATATAAGCGTTTATTTGTCTTGATCCGATTGATTTTACGTATTACAAGTTGACATTTACGTTATAATCAGAAATATCCGGGACCCGGCACTAAAACCGAAGCTGTAATGCGGCTGCTTTAATAAGTTCCGTGTGAATCTGGTAGAGGTATAAACGTGCTATGTGTATTACGCATATTTAGTTATAACATTTGTTTGTTTGTTTGTTTGTTTGTTTGGGTTTTACGGCGCACCAACACAAAAAGGTCATATCGCGCCGAAAGCAATCAATGATACTTAGTTATAACATGAACTAGTCTTAATTCACACCATTTACTTAAAACTAACATAAAAAAAATCTTCATTTGTTTAAATGTTTCTGCAACAAGACTAATTTGTACGAGATTTTAAAGTTAAAAAATGCTTACGTTTATCACATATTTAGTTAAATGGAAGGTAATAATTATTGTTCCGGAGTGATAAACATAATCATTTCTTATTTATAGCGCTTTATTCAGTAACAGTAAACTTTGTTCTTCCGTTCAAAGTTTGATAAATTAACTTTAAACCTAACATAGCTCTGCTGGAGTTACAAATCACAGCATTATCAAATCAGCATTCGAATGCAATCGTTTTGCTTTAAAAGTTTGCTGACAAAAACACTATGAGAAGCTCATAATTGCATTTGAATTTGACATTTGAAGTAAACGTGATCTTCGGAGAACGCTTAACCTGTGCTGCTATATAATAAAGGGAATATCGTAATGAGTAAAAAGCCATGTAATCAAAGAGACATTTGACATTTAGAATATTTATACACAAATAATTGGATTTCATAGTATCTAATAAGGTATGTTAACGTGGATGATGGACTTAATCTAATTGTAATGATTATTGTTGAACATTGTAATAATGAAAGTTTCTATGTTTAGCATAATCTTGCTGACATATCAATAGAGTTTGATGAAGCTTTTACTGTGAGTACACAATCCCATTTTTCTTTCAAGTTAAGCCCAAGTGTAGAAAGGTTGTGCTAAAGTCACGTGCATGTGATACTGCTAATTTAGATATTTTGATATTTACAAATTTTGATTTTAAATATGTCTTCAATTTGTATTTTACATCGCTTTTTTAACGTTAACTTATTTGTTTATTTTCGACACCGACTTATTTATTTAGATTGTTGGGTTTAACCCCGTAGCAACGCAGATTATGGTGGCGTCCAGCGCACCTAACCTAGCTTCCTGGACTCCTGTCTATAACCAGTACTCAACTACCCATCCATAAAGCCGATTACTTCTCCATAAACCTTTTCAATGGAGTAAAAAATTAACATTATTGTCAAATTTCCATGGAAGGGTACAACTTCCCCGGGTAAGATTTGAACCCGTACCCCCTTAGGGACACTAGAATCAAAATCTCGGTGCGCTAACAACTGCGCTTCCGACCGGTTGATACCGACTGATACAATCAGTTTAAATCTATTAAATATTTTTTAATATATTCAACCAAAAAAAAGAAACATTCCTCAACAAATTTGGGCAATTTAGATCAAATGAAGTTGATTGACGACTATATTATAAACAATTAGGTATTACGTCGATTATTTCGAGTTGATGACAACTATTTTATCAAAATTAGGTATGACATCGTTTATGTGGAGTTGTTTGAGGACTATATTATTAAAATTAGGTATTACATCGGTTATTTCGAGTTGATGACAACTATTTTATCAAAATTAGGTATGACATCGTTTATATGGAGTTGTTTGACGACTATATTATCAAAATTAGGTATGACGCCGGTTATTTCGAGTTTTTGACAACTACTTAATCATAATTAGATTTAGCATCAGTTATTATTTGCTGTTTGACGACTATTTGATCGAAATTTAGGTAAAACTGTTTATGTATAAAGTCGGGTGAACCATTTAGTTTGACTGCGATTTCAAAGTTAATTTCAGAGTTGACGTCGATACTATAACATCCACTGTCAACAGAATGCTAGCCTCGTCAGTGTAAAAGTTAGAACTGCTTGTGACATTCACTAGAGATATACACTGGGATCCAAAAGTTTCTTTACACATGTAATTTTTCATATTTTCATTCTATATTTTTATTGCAAAATTATTGCTGACACATTTTGTTTTATATGTGTTTTTTATGATAAACTGCACATTAGTTGTGTAACTATTAGCGACATTTTAAGTATATCGATGTATTTCCCAGTAACATCAAAATTTAAAATGAGTGAAGAAACTTTAGCACCCCAATGTTTCTTATATCATTTCGGATTTCAGTCCTGACCTCAATCTTATCGAAAACGTTGTTGATATAGTTTTAGGCAAACATTTGAACGCAAAAGTTACGGCTGTTTCTTTTAATGGAAGTTAAAATTTAAACAAGCATTTGCGTTAACAATTTACATTAGAAATACAATTAATTAAAAGCAGTGCAGTAAACTGTAGGAAGGGTAAAATACAACCAATAAATGTGTTCAACAAATAAGCTCATGCTCTGTTTCGTGTTGATTTATCCGTACCGGTATAATAATAGGTAGATTTGTTAAGCTCTCTCTCCCAAATACGCCTTGGACGCTGCAAGCGCTGGGAAAGGAATTAAAATAGGCAATTATAAAAAGTATATATTTCTTAACAAAACAAAACATGACGATAACTTATCAAAACACCATAGACATTTACACAGTTAACAGTATAACAAAAATATAGAAATTTTCTTTCATATCCGAAATATCCGAATATATATCAACTTTAAGCAAATCGTTTAGTAACATAATAATGTCATTAAAATGTTTAGCTCGTTATTCTGTGAAATTCATGGTTTTAATCGCTAAATGAACAATGGAAACGCTGATGAGATCGAATATAACGATATGAAACGAACAGATTAAAATGACCGATTAATTCGCCTTCACACAACCGTGATAAAAGAGCTTTAAAGCAAGGTTGGCGAGTGTTTGGAAAGAAGGACACAACAATAAGGGTGATGGTGTATTACATTGTAAAGAAGGCGACATACGCCACAACGATATTGATTAAGGTCAACCGGTGAAAATATTATTGGTACAAAGTTGACAATAAAAGGCAAAGAGAAAAGACTCACACAAATGGAACATGTTACAAACGTGAGTTGATTGTTTTATTTTATGTTATCAACACATTTACCACTTGAAATCTCAAAAACAACAGAAAGCCATGCACAACTTTCATCAAAGCTTGGAATTATGAAAACCATTTTTGGACGGACAAGTTGTTGGCCTGTGCTATAAGCTATTCATTGGTCACTTCATATCAAGGATAAGCCGAGACGATGCGAAGAGAAGCCAAACACCTTGCAAGAAGATAATAGCTTAGACACTATAACATTTATTATAAACATAAAAATGAACAATTCTAATGTTCGTTTTTTCTCAACGGTCAAAACATGAATAATTTCACGGTGAATGCGTTTGTTAAAATTATTGTTGTAATTTAATACACCCATGAGTTTCCGAAAGTGTGTATTATGATTGAGTAAAGCTTCTTATGCCGTATGATATGTTTTATCCAGATATTTTTAATAACATTTAGGTCGCCAGTTAAAAAACAATGCATTCAGTCACCGTGAAATTATTCAAGTTTTGACAGTTGAGAAAAAACGGACAATAACAACAGTTAACACGAAGCGTGAATGTTAACGTTGAGTGAAGGATGAAATATGAAATAAACATCATAGGTGAAAGCTCAAAATTCAGTAGTAAGGTCCTGAAATCCATGAACTTCATTATTTCAATTATTTCATTGAAAAAAATCCCTTTGAGGCCACAAATTCAATGAACTTCAGGACCAATCCTGATTTTTTTCACATATGTAGATATATTTATACAGGGATTTTATATAACAGGGATTTTTACGATAAATAAATGTAATAGATTCTGCATCAAATTTCACTGTCGTCGCTAATATTTCCGGCCATTACGGAAAACAAGTATAACAAGTTTAAATAAAGATATCCACATGAAATTTTGTACCAGTACCATTCAAATTAACATAAATGTTAGGAAAATGTGTTTCTAGATGATTTTAACGTAAATTACGCTCACAGACTGTTTCACAAAATAATGCATTCTCCCGCCGATCTGCCCTTTTTAACCCCATTTTATATCACCTATAGTCATATTTTCAGTCATTTTGCAACAATTTTTGTCATAAACTTCAGAAACATTCACAAGTTGTATGGAAGACATGTACAACCCTGAAATAGTTTGTACAGCCTGCTTCAGCCAGTTATAGACAGTGACAACCAAGAAAGTTAAAAAAAGCACTTCGTTACGATACCCTGTTATATAGAACCCCTGATTTATAGTAGTAATTGTGTATTGACAAGCTGAAAATAACAATGTGAGACTAGAAAATTCATTAAAGAATGGTACTCAGTTGCAATTTCGCAATTTAATCCACCATCGCGCTCCAACGATGTATGCCACATTTCATAGTTCACTCTTAACGTTGATTCGCGCCGATTATTAAATTTATGAAAGTATGACTTAAAGTGATAAATCGTGTTCTATTGAGTTTAAAATAAGTAAAATATGATATAGTTGATAGATATATGTGTTTTTACCCATTTTGTCTTCCACAGTCAATCCTTGATCGGACAGCAAATATCTATCCATAAGTTGACGATGACGGTCAAGTTTGTCGTGGGCCTCCTTTAACTGGATTCTTACCGCCCCAAAAGATCTCGGGACCATAATCAGATCATCCGGGTTCGCGTATGTGTCAAGTCTGTTCTGTTAATTGATAATTAATTAAGTTTTAGAAGTAATTAAACTAAAATTAACTAAAAGTGCATGTAAATATGTTTTGTTGTTAAATAAGTAATGTATTAAAAAAAAAGTTTTGATAAGTAATTAATAAAATAAAATGCTTAAACGGACATTTTGATAAAAAAGTTGCAAATTTTTAAAAAGAAAATGGAAGAAATAATACAAATAGTAAATGCAAAACTTTTTCAAAAGACAATTGCGTTGAACATTCTTTATTCAAACAATGTTGCAGTATGGTCAATTTGTTTTGTAAAAATTTTCACTACTATGAAATGTTTTATTATTAAAAAAAATGTTGTTTGTGAGTAACCAGGGGAGGCAATCGTGGTTGCTAATATAGCTGCACCTGTCGCTAGATTAAATTCTTGAGCTGTTTTAGTTTTCGTTGGGTTAGTATAATGTTCTCCAGTGCCCGGATGTACTAGATGGCGTCGTTTACAACAACGAAGAAAACGCTGCACTTCTTTAATTTTTACGTCGTCACAGGTAGGATAAACATGATTGAGCTTTATATTCTATTTGTCCGTCGTTTCAGTTTATATGTATCTTATTTTCTGTGGTGTTTCTTTTACTTGCTTTCTACCTACCTTGCAGTAGAGCAATGTCAATGACAGCATGATGTGCTTGATCGACAAAGGATGACAAAACAGATAAAAAACCTAATCGAGCGACAGATGCCGATGTGTTAACTACCACAATTACCTCCCCTGTTTAACTCATAAACAAAGGTTAGTAGAAGTAATTATTACCTGCCAGGACATTATGTTTTTGGGCTTTTTAACGCCATCAACATCCCAATACGATTTGGTTAACCTTGGATCATGCTGAAATCATGTTTGTTATATGGTTTGTAGAAAAAAATGCAAAATATTAAGATTTCATATACAATTTACAATATAGAAAAGCAAAACTTTATTCATATATAATTCTCTTATCATTACGTTAGTGTGTGTCTGTTATGTTTTTTTAAATCGCACGGACCGTAGTGCGTACCATCCGTTACCTCGGTTGGCGAAAGAATGCAAACATTTCTACTCAAGCACAATATAAGCAAAGTACATGTACATGTAGGACAACATATATACAAGTTATGTAAAAATACAAGAGCATTTTACTGAATCTACATTTAAATAATTGAAAATCAGTCTTAATACAAATGCTAGTCTACAAAACATTGTATTACAGTTTCTTAATTACATTATTTATTTAATAAACTATATATCTAATTAAGACATAAACAACATATAATCATATAGAGAATGCCATGCAGTTGCCAAGCAACAATAAGGTAACAACCACCAGCCTGTTTTACAATAGTAACTTTTTACACCACGTTAAAAAACGGTTGTGTGAAGGGTTTTATATACGACGCACGCGGGGGCATGTTTCGCGATTTATTGAAAATCGTCGCGATAATGTTCCACTCGGTTTCGAATTTTTGTTCAACACTTGTTTAAAGTTCCGCACAGTTCAAAGGAAATGATAACCACAGTATATCTATGTACAAGGATATAATTATATAAAAAATATATCTATTTAGTAAATGTGTGTATAGCAAAAATAAATGATATGTAAATAATATTTGGGAATCTTATATAATACATGCACATCAGTTAGACATCGCACGAAGCAAAGGTTATCTACTGCCTGTAAAAGAATGTTTTGATTAAATTTACACAAATTCATACAAAGGGTTATACTAAGACTAAATCTATCAGGTCCCAATTTCTTGCAAACATTCTATAACACAATACAAAAAATCATCAATTAAAACTTAATTTACATGTATAATAATTTATCAATTTGTAGAATACATTGTTTGAAATTATCTTTTGTAGCTCACTCATGCATTCTTGTAAGTGCCATGCCATCGATGATAAAGTAATAATTAAGGGATTTTTATCCCTTTTTGACATTCCTATTTTGTGTCATCCCTGGCATTGATACATCTCGTAACCCAGAGGTAATGAAAATTCTCGTTTTAACCAGATAAATTAGATCGAGAAACTTGATAGCCTCTGGGTACGATAATGGGTAATGATGTGCATGACAGACATGACATTTGACCATTTGAATGCAATGTGTCGTGACATTGTCAAAGTTATTACCAATATCATTAAAAATACTAAGTACCAAATGACTTAATAAAAAGTAAATCTAAATAAAATTTATAAGTTTTAAACTGAATATTGTTTTGTCGTATTCCGAAGATTTCAGTCACTAGACTCCCTTCGTGTAAATTGATAACTGTTCTTAAAAGAAGCTACATCCGAACGGAAAATAATAAATGAAATTGTAAGTTTGTTTGATGAAAAATGAAATAGTATTCACGACATTGGAAGTGCAATGACTAAAACCTTTGGCGCCAAAACTAATTGTTGATACTTACAACTGGCGCATGCGCTTTCAGACCGGAAGTAACTTCAACTGATGGGGCGGCGGTTGTTTGAATGTCGCCATCGTCCTGATGTGAAAATTTGATTTAAATTGTATTAGAATATAGGCTTATAAAATCAAAACATTAATAGTATTAGAGTCTGGGTCCATGCCAAGTTCTTCCGTTGATTCTTACTGAATTATATTACTGAAATGGACATTTCCATTTGCTGACTCAAATCACAGCCATTTTGAATGAAACGCGTATCAAAAGCTGATATAATAAATAAATTAAACCAATTTATTTCAACTTTTATAAGACATAATAAGAAAAGAACGTCGTCCTGACGATAACCCGGTATTGTCAAAATATAATAGCACACGCAATTCAAATAACCGTATATGCACTTCGAAACACGTTCACACTCGACAGTTTCGGTAAAAATGGCGTCTTTAATAGCAAATGAAATTGACTTTATGTCCAACTTTGTAATATTAATTCAAAAGTGCATGAACATGTAGAAAATTATTCGTTGGATTACTATGGTGGGGATGTATACATAAGATGAATGCTATATATGTATGTGGTATTTGTTATAATACATATGAAATAGACAAACACATTTTTTATGAATACACATATAAACTGATTAACACAGAGTATGATGAACGATCCAAAAAGTATGAACAGAAAAGTTTCAACATAATGTTTATAGCGAAGTAAGCATCGCTGTAGAATCATACAGGAATGATTCAATGATAATAGTTGATGATGTGCTATTGAGCTCTTGGGCAAAACTTTATATAAAATACATGTATCTTTGGTTCCAATCTATAAAATAATCATTGAATATGTCTGTGCTCATTGAATAAGTTTGTCGTTTAAGGTAACTACATTTTTATCTAATATCGGTCTTTTGGAGCTGACCTTCATAATTAGCAAACTATATAGAAAAATGACTAGAATTAGATTTATCTTGACAAGTAACTTCGGAAATGTTAAGAAAACTTTTCATTTGAACTTTTATATACATTAAAACTTACATCAAAATTTCATGTACAATTATGACACAGTTGCAGTTGTCTAAACATGTTTCTGTAAAATCACCATCAGAACTAACATAAAAATAATCTTCTCGTTCACATATTTCAACTTAAATGTCAAAAGTTTCAATTATCTCTATTTTTGTGCAAATTGACATACAACTGTTAAAGATGGTGATTTAGTTTACAAACTCCTACCGCGTTAGTAACAGTAAGAATGCTGTTTGTGCGTTTTGTGACTCTAATATCATATGTCTAACAAATTATAAGCCAGTTTGCAATTAAAAAGCACCTATTCAATTTATTGACACAATTACAGACACTGACAGGGAATCTGAAGTAAAAATATAACCAAATCTGAGGGAATATAACTTTAATATGATATATGTAAATATCAAATCTTACCATGTGTTTTTCGTTTCTCATCTGTCTCAGTTTAGCTTGGGCATAGCCAGATCTGGGACGGCGTCCCTTTCTTTCTGGTAAGTCAATCTCCACTTTGTTTGCGAGTAAAGCGGCCTGTGTAAAATAGGTTTTTATATATGGAACTATATCTTATGTTTATTCTTACATGTTTTGATATTTTAAATTTGCACTATTTTATAATATAAACTTTTTATAATTTATATCAGTTGTTTGGTATATGACTGTCGAGTAGAGAACTGAGTGAAAGCCAAAATCATTTTAATGTTCGGTCAAGCATATTTATGAAGAGAAACATTTGTGTGTCGAGTAAGTACTATACTTTTGCATATGCCAAATGTTCTCAACAAACGCTTAAAAAGTACATTTATACCTGATGAATTTTCTTACTAAATATTGTATTGGCCTCACATCAGAATGACCCTATCTTTAAGAATTATCTAGAAAAGTCTTAGTTTTTAATATACATCTTGGCAAAATGATAAAATATAGGTCAACTGTCAACATATATTATCGACATTTGGTTATGTATAAGTCATAAATATGATACACGATTGTGTGCGGGAGTTAATTACTTGTCTCGATTTTGAACTTTGACTATATTTTTTATTAATTTATAACTATTTTGTCAAGCACTATATCTTCAGATGTAGTTTAATACAGTTTAGATAAACGTCATCGTAAGTCAGTTCTGTCAAGTTATTACAAATGCACTGACTCGCAGAAACATTCTAAGTAAAATAGTAATTATCGTATGTTCTTAAAAATGGTTTTCGAAATAATATAAAATATATAAAATACATGGCTAATGAATTTTAAGGACAATATTGTCTTTTACTTACGATGACACGTCCAGCTAGTATTAATGTCAATGTTAAAGTAATTTTTTAAAAATTTATTATTGAATACCAATATTATCAGATTGGATAATACGATTGGTAGATTAGTGTATCCAAATTTCATAACTTCTTTTGAAGTGAATCTGAATTTTCGAAAAATACTTATCTCTAATAAACAGTCATTCTACCAAACACATTGACATATTGCTTTTTATTCCATAAACTCATCTTTTCACATTTGGAGTGCAAATCCATTTTTACAAAAAATAAAGTACATACAAGTAATAATGGTAAACTGTTTCAATGTAATACTTAGAAGTAATTATTTTGTCATAGTTTATCCTATTTCTTTAAAATTAGCACAAAATTACTGTATTCAAATAAAAATTGAATTTCCATAAAATCGTTATCAAAGGATAAACAATTTTAATGAATGTAAAATGAAGAACAAGAAAATTTGTTAAAGCATACCAATGACAAAAGGATAGAAACTTCACATGCAGATCTAGAACACCATGCAAATGTATGAAGCAATCATACAATCATACGATGGCCGCCTCAGCATACATCTAGGTTAAATAAAAAACAAACAGAATTGTTATAAGTGAAATGGACAACCTTTCTCACATCACGAAGTTGTTTAAAGTGTAACCAACAATATTATAAACATAGCAGTTACATCATGCCTGTAAGCAGTGACGTCACAACATTGACGAGGTGAATAGTTACGCCCCATGAGAAGAAAACATAAACCAAAAACTGTGATAATTTTGTTTGAGTTAAGATTCGGTAATGGTTTAGATGTTTTGCAGGGCACTTCGAAAATAATGAAAATGTTTGTTTGATAAATATGGCGCGTTAATATTCAAAATGAAAGAAGCCATAACAGTCCATAAACAAAACTACATGAACTTATAGCCGGTTAACTGAAGCTTGACAAGAGACAAGTTAAGTTCAATCATTGCATCACAAAAAAACTTGGCAACATACAGAGCATCTTCACACTCGTCCATTTCACCTTTTTCTTATTGGTTCTTCGAACTGGCACATAAGCAGTACGTGCTCTAAAACGCCCACTCTGTATCGCCAAATCGAGGTTGCGGAGGTACGCTAAGATTGAAAGCGGTGCGCGTCGAAGCCCCTCAAAATCATCATAATCATCCGCCGATGCTTCCCGAGCCACTTTGGCTGTGTAATAGTAATTGGTTGCACGAGCTGGGTACCAATATCTATAACGAGGCCTAACTGTAACCCTTGGATAGCGCGACCGACGTGGCATCGTTGAAACCGAGGCTGGTGGCACCGAATACCTTAAGTTGTTAGGACTAGCACGTGCAGTGGCAACGTGTACCTCAGATCTGTAAATTTTAGCTGATGGTGGTGGTGTAGAGTGACCCCTGGTTGCCCTCAATGCAGCTACGGCGCCCCTTGGTGTAGAATGAATCTCTGTGTCCACCTGGTTTAAGGTTAGAAATTGGTGACAAATAAGACATTTAAACATTGAAAACTAAGGCAACAACTCGCAAATAAATCACAATGCGTACCCTAATGATTTGTATTCGTAGTGCCCCCGTACAAGACCCAGTAAAATGACATAATGAATTAACAAAAACAAAAAAATGTCCTGAACAACGAAATGCCATGTTTTATTCTCATGGGTGCTGCCTCATATAATAATTTGACCAAAAGGGTTTTATATGCACACTTTAAAATGTGGTTATACCTGACCCACTTTAAAATACAAGGTTACATATCACATATCACCACATTCCAATAAAATTGTCTATATAATTATATATATATGGTAGGTTTCAGTAAAAAGTCGTTCTATGTTAGAATGTGATTACATCGTGCAGTGCGTATTGAAACATTGTTAAAATAAGGCGGGCGGCGGCCATCTTTGGTTTCCAGAGGGAAGGATCAATACACAACCGAAATATATCCATGAGGGTCTTATATACCTTAATTTCTACTCTGGCTAAAGTCCCAAGCTTTTCGTAAGTATCACGATTTGAATTGTACGCTTTCAAAGCACTAGACTGCGGTACATATTCATCAGATGACGTCAGTGCCCTCGTTCTGGATTCACTTCTTCTCAAGGGATATAACTCTAAACTGTGCCCGTATGTGTATCCATCGTCTTCGGTCAGGCGTGTTCGGTATGGTCTGTTGATTGGTCGATAGTATGATGACGTGTACGATGACGTGGATGATGTAAGTGCTGGTAATGTAGGTGCTACACATGACCTTGTTTCACGTGAAATTGCTTTATATCCGTCTTCAAGACGTGCCCTTATACCCTCCCTGAATTTTTGTAAATCTGTCATGTATTTTGTAAAGGCATTATCAGAATCGCGTACTCGCACTCTCTGTGCGGCAGGGATCTTTAACATAATAGGACGGCTGACATATCTAAAAGCGTAAGGCGTCTCCTCTTCAGGAGCCTTGTATTCTCCTTCTACGCTTAAAACAATGCCAGCGCTATCATAATCACTCCAGTTAATATTTTCTAAAGCACGACGTGCGCGCGCAGCTGACTCGGCGACAATTGAATTAAATGAGATATCGTCAGCCACCGAAGTTTTACATGGGTCTCTGATAGGCATATACGGTATAACAGAGAGTTGTGAATAATCTCTCTCTGGACTTATCTGTCGTGGTTTAGGTTTAAATGGTACATATTCATCCGGAATGTCTGAATCTAGTTCATAACTACTAGAATATGTAAGTGGGATGAGTTCTGTAGACCCGCCATCCTCACCGCCCCCTGTTATCATATAATCATAACCACGACCTGTATCGTAGCCATAGCTTGATTCATAACCACCGCTAGAGTCGTACCCATAGCCTGAATCATAACCATAGCTTGGTTCATAAGTAATACTTCTCTCTGGTTCGGTATCACTTAGAACATCTCTTAAACTTTCATTTTCTATATCCTCAACATCAATATATGGCCAATATTTACATTGCCTGCCACTTTTAGCTCTCTTAGTTAATAAACGATCATAATAATTCCCCACCCGTCTTTTATTAGCTAAGACTCGAGGTGGTTTAAGACGTTTCTTAACTAATCTAGAAGTAGTTTCAATAGGTGGGGATACATCTCTATATGGGGAGTCTGATCTATAAGGTGATTCAAAGCGATATGGCGACACGTCACGCTCTGGTGAGTAGTCTGTTCTAACAATGCCAGAGTATAAAGGTTCGTATGATAAAGCATTACGTAATGTGGATACATTGCTATCTAAATGGTGTGAATAATTTAAATATGGCGATGGTTTGGGAGGTTCTGATGCTTTTAAGTCTAAAGGTAATAGTGCCATTGTGTTTGTGTATGTTGTTCTTTTAGGTGGTACACTGTGTGACCTTGACACTGCTGTGGCTGCATGTGGTTGCCTGGATACTGATCGTCTGCTTTGATATCTGCTGGTTGATGTGGAAGTGCTGGGTTCAAAACGGGCTGGAGAATCCACTGACGTATTCTGCACGAGAGGAGAGGAAACACGATATAAGAATAACTTAACGTATTGAGGAAACACACAATGAAGTAGAGAGAGAGAGCAAAAATTATAATGAGCATAGATATATATAGCATGGCACTCCGATATAAATGTGGGTCAAATATAAAAAATAATGGTTGTGGTAGTTACTACAAAAGAATATTGATTACTGGGTCATGTCAGAACACACTACGATCACAAACTCGGGTTAACTAAATGGAAATTTGATCTTAAAGGGATTTTAAAAGGTCCTGGATGGAATATATTCCAGGGTTTTGTTCTACTATATGCGTATATATATTTCAGGTTCGATAGCTGTTTCAACTCAGATTTTGTTGCTGAATGCGCTTTATGTTGTATGTATTAGTTAAAGGCATAAGGTTTGAGGGTATCACAAGGTCAGGTTTGGCGGTATTGTGGGAGGGAAATAAGGGTCTGTACCTTCTACATTGTTGGGTATCATCTCAAAATAATTTTATATAATATATAACAAGTTTTATAGGCAAATGAAATAACTAGTCATAAATTAATAAAATTAATGTTTCTACACTATATAAAGTCAGTAAACCAGATTATATGTAGTTTGGGCATTCATGGTGACATAATATGTTTATACAATAAATACTAGTAAATATACAGTTGAAAGTTCGTAGGAAATTGAGATAAAGAACTAAAAGACTTCATAGATACAGAAGTTAAATGTCTCAACAATTGTGATACAATATACGCGCAGAAAAATCATTTCGCAGAATATTTGAAGATAGAGCTCTTTTCCAAAATGTGAATAGCATTTCCAAAGATTAAAAATAACAAAACAACTTTAAACAAATAAAATTTCACTTAAGTCTTTTTTTTAATCATTTTGTGTATCCTGCGTCATTTATTTCAGATTGCGGCATATTCCTTTTCAGTCAATCAGCGATCAGAAGTATCCATTACGGCGACATTCAAATGACAGATAGCCCAACACTGACTAAATGGTTTTAGAATCATTTTTTTCACAAATTCAATACTGACAAGAGCTAAATAGCACTGATTAATCTAATAATCTTAAACATATACCGCTTGGCTCGAACACGAAATGGATAAATCGCGTTTTGGAAGAGAGCTCTTCATGTGTTCCTTTGACGAAGATTCGAGCTGAGCATTCTCAAAACTATACAGTCGTACTTCTTTTAAAACTAACATAAATTGTAAGAAATGTTTTCAGAAGTTTTCTCAGTATCGACTTCAAGAAGCAAATATAAAGCATTGTGCATTGGTACCAGAAACCATTGATATAACACATGAAATAGGTTCTAACACGAATATCGATCAAGAAAAAGAGGAAAAGGATCACAAAGTCAAGCTACTTACTCCGGATAAGAACTGAAACAATGTTTGACATACATATAATCAAGAAGGTCATCAAGAAGATGAAGAAATAAAAATAAATTATAAAGATATTGATGTAATATATTTTATGTAACACCATTTTCTTTGAATATAGAATCCTTATCACATGGAATTAACTATTCTCGCTATAGAGATATTCAACGTAATAGCATATCGACAGTTTATTCGTAGGAATTCGCAAATTTAAATTCTGTCCGAATGAGGAATGAATAATATGCACATTTATAATTATTTTACCAGTTAAGGGTATTGGTCAATAGAGACAAGTGACTATCGTTTATGTACCGCATGAACTAGATTTAGGTTTGAAGTTTTTGAATCAATATATAGATGTTCTAGCAACTGGGAGATTTAATACGGGACTTTAGTCAATCATTTCCCCTTGTATACTCTTTAAATAGGTAGGTCCAATTTGTTGGATTACTCGGATTTTACCCTTACTTTTCAATGCCAATTTGCCAAAATTAATCTTTAATAACTTTTTTTGTAAATCATTTAATTTGTTTGAAATTCAAGCTAAGTATTTTTAGGGTTAAGAACTATCTACATTTCATCACTTCTGTAAATATCTGCATTAACGAGAAAGATATTAGATGAAATATTTTGTTATCCTTACATAATAATTCAAAGATATTATCCGAGGATTCCAACTTTAAGGACCTACCTACCAATTGGATTGCTTCAGATTTTATCAGGGAAAGATAACCGACTAAAGTCCCCAATTCATATACCAATAAAGTGTTGATAGTTGTTTAATTTGGTAATCCAGAAAATGTAATAAAACTTGCTACTATGTTGAAAAAACGAGCTTGTATTGTGAAAATAGTAAATTCCATGTTATATGATATATTCCATGCTCAAATTATGTAGCGTTGTAGTATAATATACTGTGATAGAATTGAAAGTCATATTGACGATGTAAAGAAATCTGATCTTCCTGAAAGTAAGAGTAGCAGTGCTTCAGACACAGGACTTACAGATATTGAAGTAAAAGTTGGTAGCAGTAACTCTGAAAATGAACTTAAAGAGATAAATCAATACTCTCAAAGAACTACTGTGTGGGTAAAGAAATATATCTAGGTATGAAAATACTAGTAATAAGATTAAAATGAGGAAATTAAGATATTCCAATATTTAGCTAATAGAGTAATTTCCAAAAATTAAAAAAAATGTTTTTGGTATATTGATACAATGTTCTCTAATTACTGAAAACGATCCCTTCAAACCGATTTATTTCGCAAACTAATATATTGTATGTTTACTGTTGACTATCCGTTTGTTCATATAGACATTACATATTTTGAAACTCTTTAAGAAACATAGTCATTACTATCAGAATGTGTATGAAGGTCTTCATTAATACAATCAGAAAGGGATAAATCATGACGTATGTATCACGACGATAACTCACAAATATTTTCTTATATTCAATCATTCATAAAGAATATCATGCTGTATTTTGTAATATCGTTATTAGATCGATCAAGCATACACCATTGATCTGTATTCATACTGCCTAATTCTTGAGAAATAAATCTTGATTTTAATGTTCATTTTTACACTTTAATGGTTTTAAGTTATGAAAAGATAAGTACCTTGGAATGGCAAACAAACTCTAAGCTGTCAAAACTTGTTTTTATACCTATTGTAATAAGTAATTGTAATTATTTCATACTTGAATTACTGTACCCTTTTATTACAACTTATGACAATAAAATGTGTTAAAACTGTTTTGACGTAAGTTATAGTTTATCCTGAAAACTGCATGCTAGTATAAGTGTTAAAGGTACTCATCCACAGATTTCAACTTCAATATCAACTTTTTCTAAAACTCTCAAAATTGTATGGACATATTTTTGGCAGCAGGAAAGTAGTGTTCTGATAATGACAATTTTAGTGCAAATTTACTTACAACTACACATGATGGTGTTTCATGTAGTAAATATATACCCTGTATGTCACACTATAGGCAATTTTAGTGCATTTTCTTTAACTTTTATTGTATATTTCTTGCAACCAGTAGGTCAGTTTGTCTTAAACTATTGAGAATTAATGTTTTGACACAATTACAGACACTGAAAGGTACTTTGAAAATCTAGAAAAATTTAACCCAATCTGTGAACTAGTATCTTTGATATTTGTAACTTACAATAGCTCTATTGGCAGCAGCCAGTACATCTCTGTCTCTCTGCCTAGATCTGTTAGTGATGTCATAGTTGTCCTCCATGGCGGCTGATGACATAATCAACTCTCTGTTGATATCTGAGTGGGTAGCATACTCATTAGATGTAGTGTCTGTAAGAATAACACAGTTGTGATTATTACTATATTTATTAAACCGGAACTCGTAAGAATAACACAGTTGTGATAATTACTATGTTCATTAAACCGGAACTCGTAAGAATAACTGAACCGTGATAGTAACAATGATTATTGAACCGGAACTCTTAAGAATAACTCAACCGTGATAATAACAATAATTATTGAACCGGAACTCGTAAGAATAACACAGTTGTGATAATTATTATGGTCATTAAACCGGAACTCGTAAGAATAACTCAACCGTGATAATAACAATGATTATTGAACCGGAACTCGTAAGAATAACACAGTTATGATAATTACAAATTTCATTGAACCGGATCTAGTAAGAATAACATAGTTGTGGTCATTCGTTGTTTTTTTCTAGAAACGAACTATTCGAAATTCTTGATCCATTCACTATGAATAGCCTCAGACATATTTAGACGCCACTTTGGAGCTATCTTTGCGTCACAAATCCAAACAAAATACTCTGAGGTTTGAGAATAAAAAAACACGATCGTTAAAAAGATAAATAGTGTCTCTTTTGGGACACAAATTTGAAATGCACGATTCAATGATATCGCTGAACAAAATACAGTTGAGTCTGTACCATCAAATGCGATACTTAACTTCTTGAAGGAAATAAGATATAGGACTTCAAATCATTAATATCGATTGAATTAATAGTATCATTAATTGCTTTCGTGGCGATATGACCTTTCTGTGTTGGTGCGCCGTAAAACCAAAACAAACAAACAAAATATAGTTACATATATAGCGTACAACAATGTTTTTACAAAAGCTTGTGCGTTTATGACAAGAACTACTTTGCGCGACTGTTACGTGCTTCACCTTAGGTATGTAGAAAATAAGTACCGAAAATCCTTGGTGGACCCAAAACGAACTCTTCCGAGATAATTCATCCAATGAATGGTAAAATGATCAAATGAAACCTAAACTAGTAAACCACAGGTGTGATAATCACAATTTACAAGAACACAAATGAGTTTAATAACATAGTCGTGATAAAAAATATTTTTTTAGTATTTGTATAATTCGGTACACATAGGTTATAAGATGATAATAAACAAAAGCTAGGTTTGTAAACGCTACCCATCTACAAAGTCTCTCAACAAATAATAAGGATACACATACAGTACCAACCTAAAGTTTGGAGACAAAAGAAATTTACTAAAATTGTTGAATGTTGATGATTATTTTGAAGAATCATTATTTTTTAGATATTTGTGTATGGTTTGTGATAAATACAAGCAAATTTCATGAATGCAGCACATTTATAAGATTCGGCATCTGACATCCTAAAGCATCCAAAACCATGCTTACTGTGATTATTTTTCTTAACTTAGCTTTAAGGTTTTTTTGTCGTCATAAATTTAATTATGATGATAACCAAAAAATAAACCCAAACTATTAAGCATTTCAGAATAAACAGTCATAACATTTTACATAAAAAACTTTTCATTAGCCATACAATGATAAAATGTGTCCAATCTTTTGGTGGGTACTGTATATTACTATAATATTAATATAAAATCGTGATTTATCATCAAATAAGAAGATAACTAAAATATTACGACTGTGTTAAAGAATGTTCATCTACTTTGAATCATTGTTACATTTTATTGCATTTTATGTACTAAACGTTTGGCTTGGTATTCAATACCGTACAATAAAATGACTACTTTCTATTATTGAAACAAAAATCTTGAAAGTTCTATTTGAAATATGATTTGTTCCGTCGTATAAATTTTCGGTTTACCTTAAAATGTACTCATTCACAGTTTTCAACTTTGATATTAACTTTTTCTAAAACTATGAAAAATGTATGGAAATATTTTCTGAAGCAGGAAAGTAGTATTCTGATAATGACAATTTTAGTGCAAATTGACATACAACTACAAATGATGGTGTTTCATGCAGTAAATATCTACCCCCTATGTCACGGTATGGACACTTTTAGTGCATTTTTGTGACTTTTATTATAAATCTCTTGCAACATATAGGTCAGTTTGTCTTAAAATAAAAAAAAAATATTTTTTACGCAATTACAGACACTAAATGGTATTTTGAAATTACAGAAAAGTAAACCAAATCTGTGAACTAGTATCTTTAATGATAATTCAAACGTATTTATAATCGTTTCATACTAACTGATATGATTTTTTAATTTCTATGATATTGTGATTTTAGCAGCCACCTGGCTAGCTCAGTTGGTAGCAAACAAGTCTACTGATCGAAGGCTCCTGGGTTTGATTTCCGGGCGGGACATACTTTCATGGAGCTTGGTCATGAAATAATTACTACGGCCATTCTTCCTCATATCTCTGATTCTTAATTATGTGGGACAGTTGTCACTCACTGATGAAAGTATGTGCCAAGTTACTATTTAACAGCTATATCCAGAGATTTAGTTTTCCAGGAATAATGAGTAGGTTGACTGACCGACGTTATATTACCTTTGAAATGTGTTGGTATGGCATTTAACCCAACAAAAAAGCGTCAAGAGCTTGTTAAATTATGACCTGTAACCCTTTCAAGTATCATTGACATTCATAATATAGCCATAATCTAATATAAAGTCCTTTTTTGAAACATTTCTATTTTACATGTATAATGTACTTATTCATTATTTATACTGGGTTTAACGCCAATATATTTTGGTAACTATACTGCGTCCAGCGCACCTAACCTAGTTTTCCTGGACCATGGTCTACAACTAGTTCTCACATACCCCTCCGCAAGGCCGGGAACTTCTCCATATACATTATTAATGGAGGGAAATTGACATAATTGTCAAGTTTTCATGGAAGGGTATAACCTTCCCGGGTGGGATTCGAACCCGTACCCCCTTCGGGACACTAGATTAACATCCCGGTTCGCTACCGACTCGGGGTATATGAAGTACTGTTTCAATGAAACCATATTGAGAAATTAGCACTTTTTACACTTAAACTTAGTGTCGTAGACGGTACTAAGCTCATGTTAAGATATACATTTGTATCTGTTTTAACTAATTTAATTACTGTAATATGTTTATGGCTTCGTGGTTTAGAGATTCTGTGAATGTCTACAGTAAATGACATATCTCTGTTAAGAGGCTTTAATAGTTTTGATCTATGATCATACGATGTCTGGTCTATAATTGTCTGATTTACGTAGTCTAGTCCACGGTAGACAAGCTTTGTCTCCTCATTTCATTACTAAAGCTGTCCATGATTTATATAACACGATGCATTCCTTTACAAATTGATAATTATCATTGCAATAATGTCCATAAACTATGATATTTTACGTCGTTAAAGGAATTTATAGTACAATATTCATTTTTTATTTTCCTGACTGTGCATTCTACTTTATCATGGTGGTTGCAACAAATACGCTGATATTTTGTTGATAAAATATTTACATAATTCCTCTTAATTTTCTGGATGGTTCCTAACAAGACCTGCCGGTAATGAATATAATCTAAAAATGTATAAGACTCGTGTGACAAAGAAACTGCGTAGAACATGAAGTCTGTCAGCCCTGCGTTCAGTTACCGCGAACGTTACAAAACGTTCCGTAACGATACATTCGGAACTCCTCGGCCATTCGCTGCGAATAATCTCGGACATATTTAGACGCTATTTTGAAACTACCGGTGTTAAAGTAAACAAATAAATGATCGTTTAGGCATTGAGTGATGTTTCGTTTTTAGTCCGTAAATTTTGAAACATCACTCATTGCCTTAACGATCTCATATTTGTGTATTAGATTAGGTTATTCGCAGCGAATGACCGAGGAGTTCTGAATGTATTGTTATGTAACGTTCTGTAACGTTTTGTGTAATTGAACACGCTACTGGTATTGCATAATAAGTGCTTAAAGTTGATTTCCTATAGCCACGTTTTATAACTCCTATTGTATGCGTAGAAAGTATTATTGTCATTTTGTAATCTAACTGTCAAGACATCTTCACATTATATAGAAATCTGATACTTTCTGGCCCAGTGACCGAAATAAACTACTAGTACAGACGTACTGACGATGAGTGGAATTGATGGACGACTGAGATAAACAGGGATGGCCAGGACTTCTGTCGACTGATTGAAATGTAATTAAGGTATGGCCAAGTTTTAAAGTAATACCCAACACATAACTGGAGACAATTAAAATTGTATGAAAAAGAAAATGTCAAGTTGTACATCATTAAAGCGAGAATTCTTGATAAATGAAGTAGATCTTCGCATAATAGTTAATTAAAAAGTTCTTGCTAACATGGTTAAGTCTCTGGTAGAAGTGAACAATAAACTACAAGCATTTACATGAAACATGTTTCGCTCAGATATGGTGGCTGATTTACGCCATGTCGTTTTTTTTTCGTTTATTCGCCGCGAAGATTAGGGGAAAAAACGAAGGCACGACAAATCCACAGTTTGTCGTATCTTCGCATTTTCGTTTTTTCTAATCTTTGCGGCGAAGGAACGAAAATAAGACAGAATAAATACAACAATACGTCAGATAAATGTGTTGTGTTTTCGCCTTAAATCTGTCGTATCTCCGTTTCTATTCGTTTCTCAGATAACATTCTATCTGTCGCATTGTTTTATTTATTTTGTCGTGTGTTCGTTTCTTCGCCGCAGAGAGATTAGAAAAAAAACGATAATGCGAAGATACGACAAACTGTGAATTTGTCGTATCTCTTTTGTCGTTTTTTTTCTAATCTTTGCGGCAAAGAAACGAACACAATACGACATGGCGTAAATCAGCCACCATACTCAGATCATGTTTGGCTATATATAGGCTTTTTTCAACCGATAATTTCCGGGTCTCAGAAATAAAGCTGTGTGTGAGCTAGGCTTATAGAATTACTACTCTATTTATAGAAGACACACTTTCCAGTGAACTGTTGTATACTTTATTTCAAGAATGGTATTGCATATTAAGTCTAAGTCTTGGTAAAACGTGCAATTTAAAATATTTATTGCAAAATTTGTGCAAACGGAATTTATAACGATGAGTGTGCGTAGGCCTCATACTGAATCCGACATCAATGTAGCTTCGAGTTTCTGGCGGTAAATTAATGTATTACTGTCAATATTAAAAGACATACAGTACCCACCAAAAGTTTGGAGACACACAAAATTTACTACAATTCTTAAACTTTGATGATTATTGATGTAGAATCATAATTTCTAATATGCTTAAAGATGGTTTGTGATAAAAATAGAAACAAATTTCACAAATGCAATATGTCTTTAAGATTCAGCATCTGATATCCTGAAGCCTCCCAATCCATGTTTACTGTATTTATTTTCCATAACAAAAATTTTATGCTTTTTTGTAGTCTTGGTTATAATTATCATGATAACCAAAAATTAAAGAAAAACTAAAAAAAAACTAAAAAAAATGGTGATTAAATTTTTGTTCAAACCTATGTAGTAGGCTTACAAAGTGAAAATGTCTTCAAACTTTTGGTGGGTACTGTAATTATGAAAGGAAACATTCACTGGTTGTTAAGAACAAACACGTGCTGAATGCCAGACTGTATATTTAATATACAGGGGCCCTTCAAAAGTTCTGGGAAAGTTGAAAATTTATGAAAAAAGGCAAACAATATAAAAAAAATGTATTTTGCATCTAATTTATCTATATTTAGAGTTCATTCATGTAATTTAACCTGGGTAGATAGCGCAGTTGGTAGCGCACCGGGATTTGGATACTCGTGCCCGAGGGGGTGCGGGTTCGAATCCCACCCGGGGAGGTTATACCCTTCTATGAAAATTTGACAATAATGTCAATTTTCCTCCATTTATTATACCGGTACAATATGGAGAAGTTTCCGGCCTTGTGGAAGGGTAGGTGAGTACTGGTTATAGACAATGGTCCAGGAAAGCTAGGTTAGATGCGCTGGACGCCGTGAAATGACCTAAATTGTGTTGATACGGCGTTAACTCCAATAAATAAATACATTCATGTAATTTAGTTTGAATAATATTTTGATGCTCTAAATAATGTTGATGTAGTATACAAATAGCTTAAACTTAAACTTTTTCATTTAATTAAACGCCTATTTCTATATTACATATTCAATGGCGTTGTACAAAAAAGATAGATTATAAAAAATAAATAAGTAAAAACCCTCCACCATAAATACTCGTACATAATGTATAATTATACAATAACACAAAACAAAATAAAAATTTTCACACATGATGTAATATAGTGTGTAAATGTATTTTTTTAATGTTTTTTTATTGAGCTTTTATATTTCATAATTTTGGACCTACATTCAAAGTTCATGATCCTACTTAATTTTACATTTTTTTATTACTAATTTTACATTTTTTTTATTTATTTGATATAGCTCCAGAACACTTATTGTTTTTTAAGTGAATCGGGTTATCATAAATTACGTTTGAAGGACGCTATGTTTTTTGAAACTAGTTAAATATACACGCTATCTGCCTACAATACAGTAAGGGAACAGTATTCAAAATTGGAAGCAGATTTTTTCTTTGAAATTACAAAATAAGATGAATGTTAATCTTAAATCATTTAACTTGTAGACATTTTAAAAGAAAATGACTCAGCCGGATTAAAGATATTATATATTTTTTTCTAAATTAGAAGTTGTTTAAGATATTTGTCAGAGCTAAGTATGTTTATGCAGTGACTATTTTTATCGAAGTACGTCAAAAAAGCCAAACCTACTAGCTCGGAAAGAAATTTGACATTTGCTGCCTGAAAACACTGAAAATGAATCCCCTTGCTTTAGTAAGTCAGTATTCCTAATAACTAACATCGCCTTGTTAACTTTCCGTACGCCATGTTCCTGACATTATGGTCAGACATTTATTTATTATATTACAAACAAAAATATTAGATAATATTTCAAAACTTATGACATTTCAAACATAATTAAAATAAATACATGTCATAACTACAGGTAATTAAGTAATTATTCAATACGGATGTAATTTAAACAATGATACTTTTCATCGCATTTCAACAATTTGGGCTAATTATTACAATTCGTGTTTTTTGATTTCATATATTATTCAGAATATGAAGTCACAAGATCTCTACACAACATCTAATACGGTAAACAAAGCTTTTGTTATTCGCCAAATGCTCTTCCCAGACAAATAATTAGATGACATGAAATAGCGGAACAAACAGCTACTCCCTTTTCTTTCCAAGACAAAATACAATTGATACTGTGTTTTTATTTTTTGCTCCAAATCCTCCACACAAAAGTTCACTCGAGCGGTAAACTAGGTCTTTTGCAAAATTGCGCAGAGGTTTACAACTAACATGGTATTGTGGACATTTTTAAACAAAGAAATATTAAAATTATTATTAAAATTATTTTATTCATAAACAAAGAAATATTAAAGTTATTTAATTCACTATAATTATATTCATTATGTATTGACTATTTATTCATTATTTATTCAATATTTTTTTACTTTCGACGATTTCGCCGAAAGGCTTAGTTTATACCACAAGTCGAAAACTATCATCGATTCAAATGCCTGGCCAGTTTAACCTGCGGAGTGATACACGTGTCTCTGATATACTACGCAGTCAATTTTTAAGCGATAAAAGTAGTTCTGTCATCTGAGTGCAGTATAGCAGTATACATGTACATAGTGATCAATAAAGTGTTAATTGTTTGTTTGTTTGTTTGTTGGGTTTAACGCCGTAGCAACACATTATAGGTTATATCACGGCGGTAAGCCCACCTACTCACTGTTCCTGGAAAGGCTAAATCTCTAGATTTAGCTGTTAACCAACTACTGAGCGCATACTTTCGCCAGTGACTGACTACTGCCCTACATGATTTAGAATCAGTGGTAGGAGGGAGACTGGTCGTTGAAATTATTTCATAACCAAGCTACACGAAAGTATGCCCCGCCCGGGAATCGAACCTGCGACCACTCGATCAGTAGACTTGTGCATTACAGACTGAGCTAAAATGTGTTAATATTAACCACAGTAAATCAAAGGTTTACATTCCATGCTGAGAAGTTTATGTAGAAAAAGCAATAAAATGATTTATATATTGATAGTGTCTGTAGCTGTTTAATGTAATGATAGTCAAACTGTGGTCATTCATTGTATTACTTGAAGTTTAAGTTCTTTTACAGTATTGTATCATAATTATACCTACAGAATTTGTATGCAAAGTGACAAAGTGTACAGAAAAAAACTGTACTTCAAGATTTTGTATGGGAAGAAAAAGAAAATAAAATATTTGTATTTTGAACTGATAGTATTTGCCAGTAATACAGGGAAAAATTAACATTTCGCCCGGAATTTTGCCCTGATCGATTCGTACTTGAATCTAATGTGTCAAGATTAATCTTTAGTATGGATTTGTTAGGTTTCAAGGAGCACAAAGGTCTTTCTGTATTTCAATACTTTGATTTCAATATTTTATTCGCTATTTGATATCAAACTCTCATACAGAGTTGTCGATCCTTACAGTGCTCTCAATCTCTGTTAACGTCTCGGGTTTTACAAGATTATTGTAAAATAGTAATATAATTTAGATTTGTATCGAAGACGTAATTCGTCTTTTATATATATTATCTTTAAGTCTTGTGTGAAATAGGATTTTATTAAAGCGAAATCCAATTTTTAAAAAGCTATATTTACAGGAACTACTTTTTGTGAAACGTTTTCCTATTCTGAGTAATTTGGCTTATTTACTCATCCGCTAAACATGTCAACATTAGATGCTATTGCTAAAAATTATGACAAAAATATCGTGCTGAGGGACTGTCAACGACAAGCTTTTGAATATCTACAAGACAAGAAAGGTGATCTGTTAGTTAGTTTGCCTGTTGGGTATGGAAAGAATTCAAGATATGTCACATGATCGTTTTAAACGATCACGTGTTTTGGGACTACTTTCGAGACGTTAACAGAGATTGAGAGCACTGTAAGGAACGGCAACTCTGTATTTCATTTTTATATTTATTGGAGTTAACGCCGTATCAACACAATTTAGGTCATTTCACGGCGTCCAGCGCACCTAACCTAGCTTTCCTGGACCATTGTCTATAACCAGTACTCACCTACCCTTCCACAAGGCCGGAAACTTCTCCATATTATCTAATCAATGGAGGAAAATCGACATTATTGTCAAATTTTCATGGAAGGGTATAACCTCCCCGGGTGGGATTCGAACCCGCACCCCCTCGGGCACAAGTATCCAAATCCCAGCGCGCTACCAACGCGCTATCGACCCGGGTTTGCAACTCTGTATGAGAGATTGATTTAATAAGTGAAAGAAATGATCTAATATCAAAGACCTACCATATGAATAATGTGGAATTACTGAAGGTCTGTAAGGAGTATACAAGACGTCATCGTCATAAGAACGTCTGAAGTATGTTGATCCGTATGGTGATCCAAATGTATTGGCACGTACTGTAGATCTCGTGCTCTGTAATCACATGTAATATTCACATTAGCATAAATATATGCATAATTAAATTTTCCCGCCAAAATCGTTCAGTGTATTTTTCCCGCCAAAATCGTACACCGTATAACAAAGTATTGAATAAACGTTCGTTAACGTATTAGTGCCAGTATGACTGATTAAATTTTAAGTATAAATATTTTCAAATTTCCCAAGACAAAACCGATAAGCTCTTTTATCGTTTCAAATTTCCCGCCAAAATAAACTTAATGTTTAACAGTTATTGTTAAAATGCTTTGTCGGTGTGAACGGCTGTATTCAGCTGAATGATAAGGAAACATGTGGAATGCGTGAAGTATTTTACAAAACGTAAACATGAATTTTGTGAAGAGCAATCGAATATACTGCTGTTAGTTTCCACTCACAATTGTACAGATTTAGTCATGATATTGCACTGGCAAGCTTTTGTTTCAAATCCTGTAAAATACATGTTTGCCATCTCAACAATAATACGATTATATTAGACATTTAGCCAAAACAACTCTGAGGTACTTTGAAAGATGTATCCGAACAATGATAAATCAGGAATATCTTAAATTTCGAACGATTTTGGCGGTCCCCATTTTTGGACTTTCAGTTACAACAATTTATTAAATCCGACTATAAAATATGATTATAAACTATTAAGTTCAAACTATTCGTTTGAATCCGAATGTGTTCCGTCATCAAAGTTTACTCAGAAACACTCTGTATACCCGCGGAGAACAAGTGAAATCATGTAATTAAAGTTACATGAAACATTCATTAAAATATAAACATTTGTTTCAAATCCATTTGAGAAATAGTTCGTACAACTCATAACATGAGACAACTGAAAGAGTTGTCTCCCTGGTATACAACCAGTACTCTACAAACAAGCTGTACACTGACCCCAATATTCTAAATTAACAACTTGCTTACCAACGGAATAACAAAGTGTAGTCTTTATACGATTTAAAACATAGATAATAATAATATACATCAAGAAATGTAATATAAAATCAACAATGTGATTAGTAAAGGCAAGTACATGACAATATAAACGTTCTTCATGCAAAAAAATAAAACACTTGTCAATCACAAACAAAAATACAACCCAATGCGTTCATAGTACAATGTTAATATACATATATGATCAGTGTAAACCAGCTAAGGCAGTAGATAAAACTGCAGAAGTTGATAAAGTAAATACATGTACTGCTAAATTAGAAATACGTTTATATGTCTATCTGGTATCACATAGCGTACGTATTTCTATATTAATTTTACCAAGCTAGTTCATTCACACCACCTCTAGGGGACTTTCCTCACGTTTAGCTAATTCGAAAACAGCTATGTACTAAGCAATTATCATTTGGTGCATTTATACTGCATTAAGTGTACAAAAGCAACAAGACAATAAGTCCTTTGATGCATTAAGTGCACAACACTAATGATAAACAGTAATGATAAAATCTTTTTTGACTTCAGAACATTCGCACTCATACACCGATACTAATAAGTCTCAAGGGCAAACTTTATATATATAGTACACAATATGCATCTCAGATTAGAGTCCTAGATTTTTAATATATCTGAGAGTTGTAGAATAATCATACTATTTCCATTGAGTTCTGATTTAATTCATGAGCACATTCAGTATGTTGAGTTCAAATTTAACGCTGCTAGTTAAAAGTTTTGAACTTAAATACCAGCTTTTTAGAACGCTCCAAAATTGCAAAGGTACATTTAGAAAACAGTAAAGCATTGTCCTCAAGATAACACATAAATGCAAATTAACATACAAACGTCAAAGCTGACTAATTTATGAATAAAAACCCTATCACCGCTTTTCACGTTAAAGATCAATAAAATGAGATTACAGTACTTTTTATCATAATTCTGTCTTTCTATAAGTCAGTTTGCATTTAAATATTAAGATGTTTTCTTATTACAATTAAAAACGCAATTACAAACGGTGACAGATGATTTTAAAATATCAGAAAGAATTTAACTAATCAATGGGCAGCTAGCTTTAATGAACGCACGTTGATTCTATTCAGTTCAGCAAATTGAAGCCATGTTGATTGTATTACAAATGTCCTTCGCCTTGTCAATCTGATCTAACAATAAATATAATTAACAAAACATGTCTCTACATTGTTTAACTAAATGCACGTGTAGTACGAGGTACACGTGTTGTTAATGTCGCAGATGATGTTAAAACTATTAACAAAATTAACAACATTGATGGGATCGTGTTTTATGATAGTGTGATAATGACAAGCATTAATATTTTGGTATTTATGTGTAATTTATTGTGCACTTATATTAGTGCAGCATCTTGAAGTTGTAAGAGGTACATACTATAAAATGCCTAGAGAATCCTGTATTTGCAAGATATGTTCGACAAACCGAATCGAAGATGAGTTACATTTTATATTATCTTGACCAGTTAATTCTGATATTCGGCAGCTATTCATTCCTTCAAAATTTTATAATAATCCATCAATAAACAAACTGAACATTCTATTATCCAGTAAAAACCAGACCATTATAAGAAACCTTGCCTGTTATATATATCATGCAACTGCAAGAAATATGATGGTTTTAAGGCTATAACTTTGATACCAATATCATTATTTTACAATAAAAACGTGTATGCATATATGTATGTATATATAACCCTACATACGTGTATGCGTGATTATGTATATTATATACATTGCTAGTTGCAAACTTTCATACTATAATTCATATCATTGTCATCTACCATTGTTGTTTACCATGTACATTATGTTCACTTTATAACTTGTTCTATACTTGTAAAAACTTACAGGCTGGAGGCCTGGTACAAATAAACATGTTGTTGTTGTTGTGTACCGCAGTGAGTTACCACTCATGTTTCAAGTTCACAGAAATGCATGGAGCAGCGTTATTATGTAAGCTGTGTGAGGTTTTATTCTATGTACCATTATACTTGTAACTACATGTATAAGTTCCTTTGGGAAAATGTTCGACCAAAACAGTTGTTCGACTCAACTGATTTGTTCACAAGCTTTTCTGCACCGGAACTTCGCACCAATACCAACTCGACTCTAATACTATCCCGCTAAAACGTCAATTTTGAAAAGAACTGAATTTTTGCTTGACATTCAACTGACTTTTGTTTTGTAATTGTAAGCAGTTGCTATCCGTTAACTTGAAAACTTGTTTTCATGTTCTATGTCAAAAATAGATCACTTGATCATTCTTTTGTGGATTGCATTGTTAACATAAGAGTAGATGGGAATGAGACTATATCATAATTGATACCAAGGTTGTTTATGTTGAATCGCATCCGTTAAATGCTAGCATTCAACAATGCTTAGCTAATGCGTTTTCATTGGAAATCAGTTTACATCGTTTTTGACTGATCAACATTTCAGAACTTGTGGAAATATTTAATAAACGAAATAAAGTATTTACTTCTTTTCATTAAAAATTTAAAATGAATTGCTTAGTCATCACATTTCAGTGAAATATTTAAACTAATTCAACTAATTTAGAAAAAGAACAAACCAGCAAACTTCAGTTAAATTAATAAGCTAAATCAGCATTCTTCAGTGAACTTATTTGAGCTGAGACTACAAAATTCAGAAACGCCAGTAAACTTCAGTTCAATAAAACAGCTAAATCAGCAATCGTCAGTGAAAATATATTGGCAAACAAAACATAAGTCGAGAAATAGTTGAGTCAGTGATCTTCAGGTAAATATATCATCATAAAATATCTTGTATACTAGAAGTGCGATGACTAACCTCCCAACAATTATACCTAGAGTGGTGTATATACCATAGAAACAATATAGCATTAATGTTGGTTGATGAAATTGAAGAATGTTCTAAGCAAGTTGATATCAACCACTCACTGAATGACGTAGAATGGTAAACATGACATAACTAATTTGTCTGAGAGAAGATAGGAGATTATTGTGAACAGAGAACATAATTCTAGAGAAAGATTGGTGAGGGAGAGATAGAGTGAAGGGGTGAGAGGATAGAAGATAGAAAGCTGAGAGTGGCATTAACAAGACAGAAGATGAGCGAAATGAGAAAGAAAGAGGGAGAGAATTGGGGGAAAAGGAAACAAACTAGAAAGAGTGAGGAATTAAAGAAAGGCAGAGAAACAGAATGTGCGAAAGTGAGGAGGAGAGAGAGAATGGGAAAGAGATGAGTAGAAGACAATTGGACAGATTTAGAGTGAAGGAGAGGGGAGAAAAATACAAAGACAAGAACGAGACTTGAGCCAACACAATGGCAAAGAGATAGATGAGCATGAACAAAATAGATTGAGAAATGATACAAGTGTGTGTGTGAGGGAGGGTAAAAGATACAGAAGAGAGATAGTGTGTGTGTTGTGTGTGAGTGTCGATGTATGGAACAAGAGAGGAAACATGGAACATATACAGAGATAGTGAGAGAGAGAGAGAGAGAGGGGGGAGAAAGAGAGAGAGAGTGAGGGGGGGAGAGAGAAAGTGAGAGACTATAACCTATAAGAGATCGGTTACATACATGTATGATAAACCTTGATGGTAATGTTTATGTTGTGATTTGAATTGTTGCCAGATTTACCTGTGTTCATGTAACATTGTTATAAGTATTGTATGTATGTATTGTAGATATCAACAATCTAGCTTGTTAAGCATTTCTCTCTCTTACAGTGAAGCTAACCAGACTTTGTTACTTTTAGAAGGTTTTAACTAATCTAAGAAATAACTGCAAACTCGTGGTGCTTTTCACAAAAGGTTTACGATAAAAAGCATCGTAAGTCAAAAGCAAGACATATTGATAATACCGTCATTTTAAGGCCAGTCAATTCTAAATATAATTAAATTATGTAGAAAATTGTGTACTCTTTTAGATATCGTATCATAGTTATGTTTATAATCAATCTGACTTTGATATGCAAAATTTATGAAATTGACTTACGATGAATGTTTTCGTAAGAGTTTTTGTGACAAGGTGCGCAAGTCATAATGGTAAGATATCTCAAGATAAGAATACATTAAGATGGTATTTAACATTACGTGTGACATTCATAAAAACGTTTTCAATTATCTAATTTAAATTATTTTGAATATATATTCCAGCAATGAAGATAATTGAATAGTCCATCGTATGAAATGTTTTATATTGGTCTAAAGCTCCAAAGGTGGCGTAAATTTAGCATGAGTTTTCGTGCTAAACCAATGATTCAGCCTAAGGACACTGCAAATCATTATAAGTTTTATTTTATTCATCCTATTGCAATATGATAATTAAACGAGTAGGAAGTTCATGAAGAATAATAAATGTATCTACACGATACCCTCGAAATGTCTTAAATAGTATACATAAATTATTTAATGTCACTATGTAGTTTGTGTTAATTACATATCCTAATAAATTGTATGTTAATACAAAGGAGCAGTTCGTTGGTAAATAATTTTGTTGTGTTGTTCATTTTGCAAGCAATGCATTGTCGACGGTAATGTTGGAAATTATGCTATTTCGTGATACTATTGCCCGGTGAACTTTGCTTGCAGTGTTCAGTGTGTCAGAGTTCAGGTTGCGTTTTTCTCTTTCTGAAGGAATGCAAACTGACATATTTTGGAAACATCACAAAACTTACAATAGGAAACTATACATTATGATAGTACAGATATTCATGATTGTTTATGACCTTCTACCGTGCCAACTACATCTGTACAATGTCATGATTTTGATCTGTTAAATCTTGGATGGTATCATGTAGATCTAGAATCATGAGTAAAATAGCAGTTGCAATACCTTTCTAAAGTTCAACCACTTCATGTATTTATACAGATTTTCTTTTTATACCTTATTGAATGACAAATTTGTATCGAATATTGTACGGGTCGATAGCGCAGTTAATAGCGCACCGGAATTTTGGAATCTCGTGTCCCAAAGGGGTTACGAGTTCGAATTCCTTCCGGGGAGGTAATACCCTTCCATGAAAATTTGACTATAATGTCAATTTTACTCCATTGATTAGACAATTAGGAGAAGTTTCCGGCCTTGTGGAAGGGTATGTGAGTACTGGTTATAGACAAGGGTCCAGGAAAGCTAGGTTAGGTGCGCTGGACTCCGTAAAATAACCAAAATTGTGTTGACACGGCTTTAAACTCAGTAAAAAAAGAAAAGAAAATTTTTCTGAATAATAACATCATACAGTCAGTTTTTATTACTTTTCTGGATAATGAATTAATGACGTCATTCATAGCACTATTCTGGAAAAACATTTTTTCAACGAAAATAGTAGCTAGTTTCTGGATAATTAATTTTTATAACTTAACTCGAAATGTATTCCTCGTCATTTTTAAAGGATTAACAACATAAATGGTAATTGTTTTGAATAATCCGTTTTAAGCCAGTTTTTTTATACATTCATTAATGAATTATCAGCCTAAGACATAAATTGCATTGCATTTCAAAATAACACTTTTATAGCGTCAGTTGCAATAGGTCAGTCTGAATAAACAATGTTAATGCAGTTGCAAATTCATTTCTAAATAACCAATTTATGACGTCAGTTGCAATATTATTTTATACTGACAGTATATAACGTCAGTTGGTATTTCTTAATAAGAATCAATTAGTTGCAATTACGTTTCAGTACAAACACTCTTTGAAATCTACGCTTGTAATGAAAACTGCAATTATTTGCATGATCGTTTGCCTTTGTAAGAATTATTGTATGGTACCGCTTGTTTTACTCATTGCATAACATCGAACGTTTTGCACCGGTGATGAAATATCGCATTATAACAACTATAATAAATAAATAATAATACGTATACCGCATTTTTATAGCGTTCTTTTCAATCTGAATATATGTTCAAAAGCGCTTAATGAAAACTAACCTATTGTTATATTTATTACTTAATAGATCACTTTTGAAATAGTTTATTTCATACGATTTATAGCATTTAGGTATATAGCGTCTTCAGAAATTTAGTATTTTTTAACTTATAAAGCAGAAAGTCTTTTGTCAGCAGATTAATTAGATTTGATTTTATGGAAATGTTTCGTGCAAAGTATATATTAATTTGATTTACTTTGCATTCGGTTGCATAAATTCAGCATTAGAAAAAAAGGATGGACATATTGTGTTTACTCCCCCAAAAAACAGCTTCCACTCAAGACATTTTTCAACTCAACATATTTCGTTCGTAATTTATAATCGTTCGTTTTTCCTGATAATAGGAGACTATACATTCGGTGATGTATTAACTTTATCATACGAAAGATTAAGCAAGATCTCTATAATCTGTTTAAGTTCAGAACGCATATCGATATAAAAGCATCGCAAAGTAAACTTTTCACAAATCTTTTTATATAATCAACATTTGATTGAATTCATTTGAAGTAATGTACTTAGACACGATTCTGACGTGTTGATGTTACTATTTATAGATTTAACAGGCATCGGTCCAAGATATTATGTTCTAGATTTGGCATTGGGTTATGTTTTCTAGCTGCATAAATACTGGATGAGTAATAGACTCAAACAAAACCAATAGTTCAAGGTGATGATTAGTATATATATATATAAATAAATCAACATAAACATTGTTTTCGTTTTACACAAACAAACAGATCTTAATGTAAATATTTCTGATTTTGTGTTAATGAATATAACAGATTTTTTTGTAATAGTAATACACGTTACTTTATTCATTTAGGCAACTAAGTTATGCCTCAGTCCCATAAAATCGTGGCTTGTTACGGACCCGTACGTGCAGACAGTCGTGGGCCGTGGGAAGCCTTGCGTATCAAGGTGACGGTACGCACATGGTACAAAACAACACATCCCCTGGAAAATATGCATATTTAATCCATACTCGGGCACGATTTTGTTCACGATTTGACTCTGAAACTGATACGTGTATCCTGGGCTCATCTCACGGACCCTGGTAAAAACGTATTAGTCCGTACGGGTACGTATGACTTCGTACGGGTCCTTGCGGGGCTTGATCGCACGGCGCCCGTACGGTGCCCTCACGGCTATTTTTATGTTTATGGGACTGTAGCTTTAGGAAAGTCCGATCTTGCCATAGAGCCTTCCATAATAAAAGAGGGCAATTTTGATGATCTATTGGCCATTTGTGACAATTGACAGGTTTTGCCATACCGTTTGGCGCTTTCATAATCACTTCTGTTATTAAAATGCCCGTAAGACAAATTCCTATATTTATCTCAAAATAATTGAGTTAAAGCTACGATTAAATTGGAACCATATTCTGCAGTTATATAATATTCTGCGTAGTTCAAGCCAATTTGATATTAACAGAAAATTATTGAACATTTATGGTTGTTTATTGCTTTTGACGTACGACAATTATCGTCGTATGACTGGTGTGGTGTCAATAGTATCATTTGACTTTGTCTGTTGGTGTCATTTCGTCATTGAGGGTGTTAAAGTATCATTGTTAAAATGGACACCATTATAACACTGACAAGATAGCTTACGGAAAGGTAAAACTCATTAGCAGGAAAATAAGACCGTTATAAAACACTGTGACCATTATATGACTTTAACGTGTGAATTTTTGCGAAACATGGAGAAAGGATTGGAGTAATGCGATATTATGTATGTAATAATCATGAAAAATGGTTTCATATTTTAAGGTGGAATCGCCTTAAAGCTTGTATAAGTCGGTTATAGACGTGCTATAGTGTTACCTAGAGACACTCGATGTGCAAAACGTTCTGACAAACATGGGCGGATCAAGCGGGGGGGGGTCCGGACCCCCCCTAGAATTTGGAAAATGTACATGTCCATTAGTGTATTCCTTGCTTGTAAGTCATTTTTAATTAATATGAAGCAATTTTTCTCGGTGCTTAACTTAGATTTAATGGTTATGTAGTTTTTATTATCAATATGTTGCATTTTTTTCTGCAAAAAGTGTATAATGTGGTAGTGGTTCGAGGTTCGGACCCCCCTAGAAAAGTTCGGACCCCCCTAGAAAAGTTCGGACCCCCCCCCCCTCTAGACAAAAATCCTGGATCCGCCCTTGGACAAATATTCGGTATTTCTAAACACAAACAATCAATGACAGAAATTTGACATACGAAAATGCTTATATACTGAATACCATACAATCATAAATTTGTCTGTGTTATTGTGACATACTTCATTATTATGGTATTTTTATATTTCATATTCGAAGTGTATAAAGTTATATTTGTTTTTTCTGTTTGTCTTTTGCAGTTTTACCATTGAGGTATTTTTCTCTCTTTACAACTTTCACTATTAATACCCCTGCGTATATGTCATCAATAATGAACCCCGACCGTCACCTCCCAGCAACAGCAACCTCATTAGAACGATCGTTTCAACAATAAGAACTCCGACTAACTGTTACTTCCATATTCCAGACAAATGTCAGCAAATTAGCCCCTAAATTATTTGTATAAGCTTCTTAATCGACCAGTTATTTTTTTTGAAAATGCAACGTTTACAGCAAATACAACTAATAATTCAATAAACAGGTGTTTGTTGCATATGTATGAATCATCTTATGTTGTTTGATGTAACATTTCCTACCATTTTGTACTTCCTAATCATTTCCTGATCATTAACTTTGATTTAATATGATTCGTTTAAGATCGGATATTTCCAGCTATTTCCGACACAGGTATCATAAATAGGATATATTTAAAAAAAATCTCTAAATCAAATCCTTCGAATAACATCGTACATTTCCGGCTATTTCCGACACAGGTATCATAAACAACATAGATTTTATAAATCTCTAAATCATAGACTTTGTGTATACATAAGCAATCGTGCAGCCAAAAAACATACATCGTGCGTCACGAATCCTATAACCTTTGGCACGCGAACCGCTTTCCAACCAAGATATCATTATCAGGGAATTACATGAAGTTTGTTTTTCTGGAAAAGATATTAACCTTTACATCAAACCCCGCCATGACATTGATCATATTGGACGTAATTTAACCATACTTTACAACGAGATTTAACCTTTAACCTTTCTTACCTGAAAATTTTCACGATTTGAAATTCCTACTCTGTGCTTAGGAAGAAATAACATACATTGGGTGTATTTGTTATTTCAAAAACGTATTTTAACGTGTTCACCAGAGGTTTAGAAGCACCTATGGAATCGACTGAAGGTAAAAGTGTGAATGTTTTTATTAGAAAGCTCATATTACAAAAGCAACACACAACACAAGCAAACTACCAAGAACTACAATACTCATGCATATTGTAAACAATTTACTTATATTTCACAGCAAACACTACATCTACTGATTTAACGAGCAATCAAGATTTGTTTATATCTATTGCACATGGCATTGTGTGTGTGGTGTGGATGGTATTTGTTGATTATTGAAAGATGTATCTTTGTAGATTAGCATACCACAAAATACAGATCTTTGTTATTATGCGTTTATTTTGGCTAAGCTTCGACTTTGTTCCTTGAAAATAACGATCTTATAGATACTGAACATGTCATGATTTGTTTCTCATAGCTCATTCGAAAAAGTATAGAAAAAATGTGACTATATTAAGTCGAAAGTTTGATTGTTGAAAAACTGAAAGATTATCAACCTCCCATATGAGCCAAACGCCAGAAAGTTATATGAGATTACGAAGTTAAAGTGTTTTAAGAGCATTTTTGAGTATATTTTGAGAATTGCATGATAATTAAATCCACACAGCAATGCGAATGTTATTCAATGATATAATAGCTAAGCCCAACGAAAATCTAAAGCAATCAAAGTAAAATTATAGTCACTCGTACGTTTTGATGAGGCTGGTGGAAAAACGGACAAGATAAGCCCCCAACACCCAAATGATGATACAAAATGAAGTCAAAATAATCCCAAAAAGTCAGACCATTTTCGAATACCGATATTGAAGCCAAATACTTTGAACATTGACCCAAAGACTGTAAAATTGACCCAAAGACTGCAAATTGACACAAAGACTGTAAAATTGACCCAAAGACTACAAATTTGACCCAAAGACTGTAAAATTGACACAAAGACTGTAAAATTAGCACAAACACTGCAAAATTAGCCCAAAGACGGGAACATTAGCTCCAAACACTCATGTACCAAATACAAAAGACTATTAACAGTTTTGATGTCATATAAAAATAACCGTCTGTATTATTTACAATGTAATTATGACAAAATAAGATTTTCTCCCACATGCTGTTACTTAGTATTTTGATATTGCGTACATGTGAATATCTTGTATAGTTATTGTGTGTAGTATATAGGATTGTTTGCGAGGTAATAGTATACAAAGCTGTCTATATCACTGACAGAAACATTGCCACCAAATAATCAGGTATATCATTGATATTACAATATAGATCTATATACCCCAGTTGTATATGTATTATATATACCCCAGTTGTATATGTATATTAGTACATTCCTCAGCTGTCAGAACAATGTCTCTCACTGCTTAGTGAACAATGTATATAATTAATTGATACCAACAGCTTTTGTATATCAGAACAAAACAGAGCCTCATATCACGTGGTAATCACACATTAATAATACATCAATGCTGGGAATGTACGATCCATTGTGACTACAAGACAAAAGGGTCTGTATTACAGATGGTTATCATAACTAACTACACATGACTACGTGGCCAGGTGACCACGTGCTGTGCTCCTCCCCCCCCCATGATCTGATATTTGATGGCAATGATTATTATCACTCTATAAACTCTCTTGGCTTCTAAACTTACCACTAATGGCACTGTAGGAACCGGCTTTTTTTCGGGAAGAAATCGGGAGTGAAAGCCGGGCATAAATCTAGACCTCTTTTTAACCATGGCTGGTTTCCTGACCTTAATACGAATCCTGTATGCAAAAGCGAACAATTTTTATTAGCACATAAACATACAACACATAAACAAGCCTACAAGCTGGATCATCTCAGAGATATTTATGATTAAAATCTATCAAGATGTTCCAACATGATTTCAAACTGTTGCCACAATCATGTAGTACAACTATAAATCAGCAAACATTATATACAGATATCAAGTCACGTGACCTCACGTCACGTGACCTCACATGACAAGCTGCTGCGTCAGCAAAAGATACCATTCGGAACTCCTCGGCCATTCGCTACGAATAACCTCGGACATATTTAGACGCCATTTTGGAAAAACCGGTGTTGAAGTAAACAAATACACGATCGTTTAGGCGGCAACTGAAGTTTCGTTTTTAGTCCGTAAATTTGAATTTACACAGTTCAATGATATCGATGAACAAAAATTTGGTTCAATTTAAAACAAAGAAATATGTTTAGACAAAGATATGTGTGTATACTACAATAACTATTTTGCGTAACCGTTACGTGCTTTGCCTCGCGAAGGTAGTAAAATCACAAAAATCCAGGGAAGACCCCCCCCCCCACGAATCCTTCCGAGATTATTCATTCATGAAAGGTCGAGGTGTTCCGAATGCAAAAGATACTTGCGATCAAAACCACGTGATAGCAGTAGGCACGGAATACTGAACATGTTTCCCATATCATAGTTTCATAAAAAATAAAATATTTAATATAAAATTTCAGACATAATGTTAAATTGAGTAACATACTTAAAAGCTAATTGCCAACATTTATTTTTTAATATTTTGATATTGTCTCACAGTGTCTGTGATTGCGTTAAAAAGACGATAAACATGTCTTTAGAAAGATATAAACAGTCACAACATGCACTTACATCCTCTATACCGATACTGAAGTCGTGGGTTTATTCATAAAATCAACATTTTTATTTACATTTTGTATGCAAATTTGCACTTATATTGCAATTATCTGAACACCACATTACTGTTTCCAAAATATTTCTGTATAACAGTACGGATTTGAAAGGTTGATATTACAGTCAAAATTTGTTAACGAACAGCCTCATTAAATTTGAACTTTTCGTATTTTTTACAGAAATGAAATGTTGATAAATCTTGTATTTGCATTCTCTAAATTATCGTGTTTCAAACAGACAGAAAATGCAAGGGGATTATTCAGACAATGTGTTTTTTTGTAACTTGCATGTTCATACTTTATGAAGTATAGAAATATGAATAATAAATAGCAGATAGGTGGGGCTTAGTCCTACCGGCCAAAATTCACGGATTTCTAATAGCTTAAAAACACTATTAAAAAGTTTTAATGAGGAAATTGGAATTTCCATTTCTTTTATGTTCAATTTTCACGAAGCATGAAACTGCGACATATGAAAAACTGCTCAGTATTTCGTGCTCCAACAATGCAAAAATAGCGCAGACGACATATGTAAGCACACAAGTAACTCAACTATACTTTCAACTAGATGACGTCACAAAGTCACAAAACACTCAAGGCTGATTGCCTGCTCATTACCAAACAACGTAACCAAACATGATTGTTAACTTTCATTGTAAACCACAGAATGGCTTTAAAAGATTCAGCGCGATATGACCTTTTTGTGTTGGTGCGCCGTAAAACCCAAACAAACTTTAAAAGATTCAGAAAAATAAAACAGAACTAGTTAAACTATAGTCAGACGTTATGTTTATTCAAGAACTAAAATCAGTATCTTTCATCTACCATTAATTGTTATACAAGTGGTTGCCGCTTATTTTGTAAACAATAATATCTAAAATTATATATATATATATACCGCATTTGTATAGCGCTCTTTCCATATTGAAATTGCAATATCTAAAATTGCGTTAAGTCAAATAATTTTGTAGCAATAAGGTCTTTACCAGAGACTTCTAATAAAATTCATGACTGATCTTTAAAACCTTTTTTGCAGACTAAGTGTATTGCAGGAACTGTTAATGGAAATCCAAATTGATCGAATACGAAATTGCTAGCAACTTTATACGTTTGGTAAGTGACATAGAAATTGGTGTTCATTGTATTGTATCTTTATTAATTAGTCACTGAATGGCAACTTTATTAAGTGATTTTAGGTCAGTATGACAGAAACAAATGGAGGTTAAAGTGTGTATTGGGAACAACAGTTTCATCAAGTGCTGTGATCCCGTATCAAGATGACATTAATCAAACCCTGAATTATTCTCTCAAGGTCTAGTGCCTATATACATGTATGCTGTTTCTATCATGTAATACGCCATAGCTTGTTAGAAGAAAAGAATGACTTTATAAATAATCAGTAGGAGCAGTGGTCCAGTGGTAGGACGCGCGCTTAGGGATCGAGAGGTCCTGGGTTCGATCCCAACTGGGGGGCACTGCTAATTTCCTTGAGCAAGAAATTAACCTACAATTGTTCTACTCCACCCAGGTGTAAATAGGTACTGTGAGGGATCTCCTGCCTGAGGGTGATTTCAGTGATCAGGAGTTATTGAACAAGATTGTAAAGTCGACTGAACATGTATATGGAAGCAGACTTTAAATCGCACTTTAACTTAAAGTTTATCTTTTAATAAATGAAATATTTCCATAAGTCTAAACTCTAATAAGTCTAAAAATTTAGATCGATTTATGCTTGACAGCCACCAAATTATTTGATTTAAATATTAACATGAAAGCAAAATACATTGATAGCTTAAAAGATTGGTGTCGAAAATCATCGAATGTAACTTGTAAGATCAAAGTTGGTGATTTTTTGCAAATATTTTGCGTTTAAATTGTCTTTTTACTTCATATCTTAAACTTTTTCTGTATAAGTTAACTTGAAACAAACCCTTGGTTTATTGAGTGATATTACCCGGAGATAATCATATAGTGGACCGGAATCAGACTATATTTACATTCACAGAATTCGAAAATATGCTTGAATTCCTATCTGCATTCCAACGTGTAAGAATCATTCAAAGTGAAAATGGAAATGATATTAACAGAAGTTGAAAATGAAATAATAATAATTGTTAATGGATAATATTTACGTTTTATTGGATGAACATCTGTGTTCTCAAAGATAAATACCTATCGGCCATAATCTAAATCTTTTAATTTATTGACACTAATTAGATTAAGTAAGTTTTATGGATTATATGCGCATTAAATATATAAATAAATGTATAAAACAAACGTATTTTTTCCAGAATAAAACCAAAGTCTGGAAATCAATTGAGTTTAAAAATAATCAGAAATATTTAATCCCAAATGCAATTACAAGATATTTAGTTTTTTAAGTTAAATTCTAACTAAATCTAGATTAAAATCGTATCAAGGATGTCTGTGTACCTAATAAATAGAAGGTCGTATATTATATCAAACAAAACACTAAGTTTTACTAATGTCGGTAATAAACTGTTTACTTGCAATCCAATTATCTCATATTTTGCAATATCAGCACGTCAGATCAATCCCGCAGATAATTTATTGTACCCGGATGTTGAAAACAAAGATGGCGGCCAAAATATGCAAGTGGTTGCTTATTTTAAGGTCATTAGCTTAATTTACCGAGTGACAAAACACCATGATATCAGCAAATTATGAAAACTTCTTAACTTATTAATTCTAATGCGTTCTTGTCATAAATTCAAGGTATTACACATTTTTGTGGAGTATATTTAATTATCTTACAGTGATATATAAACATTAAGGTATGCTAGAAAAAAAAACCACTCAATTTGAAGCAACTCATCTCTACGGAATGTTCAACTAACGCCTATAGCAACCAGACAATAATTATACTTTCACTTAGGTATAGCACCTAGAACTAATGTGGATTTCTATACTTGAGTTTTATTCAGGTACTTGTATTGCTTGAAACATCTATTCTAAAAATCTATTTGTAATGCCTATCTGGTAATCATATATCGTCGTGGAATTGTTATTTTGGTATTTTTACCTGTAGAAATCCTAAAACCACCCACGCATATATTTTGAGAAAAGTTGCAGTTTTCAAGTCAATACAATGTTTGATTACGTCATCAAAAACAACAAAAACTACAACAACAACATTTTGATAAAAATACATCAACTTCATTTCAATCTAGAACTTTATAGCGATCAGCTGCACAAACAGACAACAGGCATTGTAGCAACATTGACGTACGCACAACACTCAAAGTGTAACTGGCATGACATACTCGAAACAACACATTACATTCTTTCTTCTAGAACTATAATAAACATCGTGCTTGTGTTTTCTATGCACGCGAACTGTGCAATATTTTACCTGTTCAAATCTGCCTGTACGAGGGTGATAATAGTACATAATTGCAGACTTGCTGGCCGCAATGCTGAAAACATTGTTTATAAGAAACATTTATAAATTATAATACTTAACTGCATTTAGTAGCTAGAATGTTGAATGCTTTAACTTATAGCCAATAAGCCATAATGTTTGAGGTTCGAATACGTTTTAAACATGAACTATGCAAGGTACAGTCTTTTAATATGTTTCTCAGGTAAACAAATTTATGATAAAAAATAAACACAATTATGAAATAAGTAATGGCTTGAACTTGGTAGGTTAAAATGAAATATGGATCCCATATATACAGACTAAACAAACTTGGGCTAAATTACAAATATATAAATAATGCGAATGTCAGGGCTGCAGCGGACATCTTTGATGGATTTGAAATACATCTTTACAAGTTCTGGCTACATACAAAGAATAAAAGACAGTTTAAAATGTTCAGGTAAACAAAATGCATGATATGGTGGAATTTAACAGAATAAATTAAAAACATAATGACAATTAAAAGTGTTTACTTACGGAAAAAATCGAAATGGCGAAACAAGAGACGTTTAATCCAGCATGAAGCACACAGCAGACGAATTCAACCAGGTGTCAGTCTTGTTCACGTACAAAATCACGAGAGCACGAGATCTTAATTTCAGATCGGTTTACTAAAAATTCAGGGAGGGTTCCTATCACGTATGTATCCAGGCACGATAGAAGAATTTTAGAAGTGCTTCAACGTTTATACAGGCCAGTTGAATAGTGCAATCAAAGATATTTCATTTAACGTAACTTATCTAAATACATGTGAATGAATCCAAGACTGATCTTATCTTACATGCCTACCGTTGCTTTTCTTGTTTTTATCATATTATGAGATCCTTACACCCCTCTAGGAGATAGACTCGCCCAATCGCAGATTCTCCGAACCTACCTGCCTAAAATGGTATTTGGCAATTGGCATCGGTAAGTTTTATGTTCCAAGCTGAGACGTTCTGTGAGAGAAGATAGGTAAATCTATGTTGTTGTATATACTGTATGATCTGTTCTACAAGTCTTTACGAATATTATGATAGAAATTTACAGGTAAAGAAACGAACGTATATACAGTAGGTGTGTTTGTGAGAGAGAGTGTGTGTGTAGGTTGCTGGTTATAATTTTCAACTTTCATTATTTTCTATAATTTTATGTACAGTGTATAAATACATTAAGACTGTAAGTCGGTATGTGTTGTAAGTATCATGCAAATAAACAAAGATATACGACTTTATTACATTGATAGTTTTTGTTGTGTAAGTATGTAAATATAGCATTTTGTTTTTATATATATATACTGTATAATGTAATATGTTTCAAGGGTAATAAAGAAATTCTAAGTAATTTGTTTAGAACTATGATCTGCTTAATAACATTGATATTAAGTTTTTTTAAGAATGAATTTGATTAAATATTATATAGATTATTATTATCGTATAGTACGAGTTCATGTTTAGTCATAGTATAACCTGTTCGCATTGACCTGTGATTGAAAATTAGATAATAATAATAATAATAAAGATATTATTATTATTATCATCTAAATTTCATAACAAATACTTTCAATATTACGTATTAATTATCAATATAAACAACCAATATCAATGGATTAAAAATAACAACAACAATTGTAACATACAGCGGTCTTGGTTATCATATCAATACAAATACAGTAAAACCTGTCATATGTGCCTTTCTGGCGGACCATCCAAACACGGTCACATATGACAGTGGGTCTTTAAATCCAGATGTGCTATGCCATTTGTTTATCTGCATTTGTCCGTAGCATGTTTACATAGCTAAATGTTTTGTATAAAGTGTGTCGATTGATAGGCAAATTATACAATTCAACAGTAATTATCTAGGTGTGAAAACATCTTTGGGTCAATTGAGGCCTGAAAAGTCGCTTAATTAAACCTAATTATCGATATTGGACTGATCAAGTAAGGTGGTTAGTCACGTCAGACAGTGTGTCGCTTAATACAGGGAATTTTTATAGGCATTCATGTTGGGCGGTCTTAAATACGGTCACATAAAACGGGGAGTCGTTGAATTCAGTGGGTCGCTAAGGCAGTTTTTACTGTACATAAAGAGATCATATCAGTTGGTTGCAATACTAGAATGGGATATCTTTGAAAACATTTTTAATTTGTTTTGAAAAACATATATTTTAAGCAAAGAGTGGAAGTTAATAAGAGACGGTGCATTCTTATACTAAGAGGTAAAATACTCCAAACAGATGCAGATTTGTATTTAATTGTTGACAATTTCAATTTTTTAAAGTCAAAATGCTTTATTATTGTACGTATATTCACCTAGTCAGCTAGTCACTAAATCGTCGTAATTACTGAAGAGTGTATGGAAATGCAATTTCAATATCATTTACATTCATTTGGTCAGTTAAACACAGCGCGCAATACTACCGAAGTGTTAACTGTATTCATTCGTTTCAGGACAAATTGATGGAGCTATACATCTTAACAGAAATTACATGTACCTATGACACAGTACTTCATGCTGCCACACCTCCCTTGAAAATACAATATATTTGCAAACTTGTTGAAACTGTTATTCAAAATGATATATTGGCCGTCTGAATCGGGTAAGGTCGAGTGGTTACGACGATAGACTAGTAATCATTTAAAAGACAGCTCCGCGATTGATCAAATCATATCTAAAACCTACTTCAATGTGTCCTTGAGCAAGAAACTTTATCCTACTACTTTAGTACCAGGGGGACTGACTGGAAAGGGGTTTATCTAAGAAGATTGTTTTACAAGCAAGCTAACATAAATTGTTATAACCAATTTTGATGCGTTCCATGGTACATTGTAGGTATGAATCGTTGGAAAGTTAGCTCCGCGGTGGTTCAAATCACATATAAAAACCATTCTGATTAAAACCCGATCTAAAAATTACGCTTGCCTACTCGCCAATTTAGATCTGGCCTTTTTCAAACGAAGGTCACGTTCAGGTGACCTTTTCTCATCATAATATTCATGACGAAATTGTTATGATACGTAACTTGTTTACATCGCCTACGTCACGCAATTTGAAATGAGCCGCCCAACCGCAGACTGTGAATAATACCGCTGTTAAATTAGCATGCAAACCTTGGTCTAAAAATGGAAATTACGAAATCAAAATGTGATTAATAGTGTTTTCGTCTAGATGAAAGCTACGCATTGATTGGTCGACACAAAGTTCATCTCGACGTGACCTTCCACGAAGACAGTAGAGATCCTGTACGACAATGCTCTACAGGATATCTGTTTACGGAGATTGATCTAAACCCTACATTGTTGTTCCCATGAGTAAATGAGTAAAGAACTTAATCTTACTAGCTCAGAACTAGAGGGCCAGGAAGAGGACTTCAGAACTTGTTTCAAAATTTAGCTCAACTACTACTACTAGGATTAAAGCATAGACAACAATTCCCCGATGAACACAATATAGTATTTCAACTTAACTGGAGCAGCCCAAGGTACAAAGTAGGTTTGGACCATTTTGTAAGTAGGGAACGAAAATATCTCAAATCTGTTGCGATGATTATCTGGGTTGATTAGATTAATTAACATCATATTTTATTCATTCATTGTTTCTTTATCAACATAAGAAACAACACCTTGAGTTTAGATCTTTGTTGATAACCACACAATGTTGTCTACAAACAAACAAACCTGACACGAGGTACAATGATGGTGAAAATATGTACGATAAAATCTTATCTATTTTTTTATCAATCTGTTGAAATTGTATATGTACGAAAGTGTGGTATTAATTGATATTACGTTACATTGTCCACTAGCGATAATCTGATCGATTGTGACCAATCTCCGTAAACAGATATCCTGTAGATCTCTGTCGTAAAATAGCGAGTATGCGAGCGGAAAATGTTAGATCGGGTTGCAATCAGATTGGATTGTCACAGACAAAGAATTGTTTTATTGATAATTTTGAGGTAAAATAAGAGTCCGTCCGTTCAATAAGGCTATATTTATGCAAACCCCAAGATGTGACTCTTCAACCATTAAGAGGTTACATACCACTAAATAAAATCCTTCTTTGTTGTATATAAAAAAGCCTCTCATTTTCAATGTCAAATTACAGTATGACCCAGGGGTGTTAGATACCCCAAACCATATATAGGCTAAAAGATCTACATATTCCCCTCAAAATGTTAAGTATTAGAAAAAAAGTTACGTTACTTATAACTTAGGACACTGTTAACTTCATTGAGCAGGAAATTTAAATACAGTTGTTCTACTCCACCAAGATGTGAATGGGTACTGAGAGGGATCGCCTACCTTAAAATGATTTCAATGATCAGCGAAAATCATAGAAGTGTTAAGTCGACTGAACATGTATGTGGAAGCAGATATCAATTAGCACTTTCTTTTTTTAACCCAATATTGAACAAATAGTAAAAAAGCTTTAGTCTTAGGGGCCACGTGTTCGTATTTTTACAGGTTTCCATATGTATCATGTCGTCTGCAAAAATAAGCAAAGAAGTAGTTCGGAATTCATTGGAATTCAGATTTCCAACATGTTGGATGTCTCATATCCACATACTTTCTGTTAGTACATACAGACATACAGTACTGTGGTATATACTGACATACTTGTTGCTGGTATATTCAACAATACAGTATATAAGCTGTGTTTGACTGACATAGTAATGTTAATAGTATATAACACTGTCATCTTTGATTCTCTTACATCAAGGTAAGATATCATAATATATATATAAAAACAAATGTAATGTATGATGATTAATGTCGTATTTCAATATTGTGTTATTCCATTTTCAATGTAAGATGATTTACTGCAGACATTCGATTAATAAAGTTAAGGTAAACTAATGCATAGTGTTTTACGTCATTTAACATTCTGTTCAGTAATAAGGAAAAGACGAATCTTTTGAACAACTTTAAGATATCGCGTAAAATTTGGCGGATTAATTTCTGTATACTGCCTATACATAATTGTACAGTGGCAAAGAGGTGACATGGAGTAATATTTAAAATACCGCTGCTATTACGTGGCCACGCAGTAGCTATTACGTGCGCACGCAATAAAGTTTACGCGGCCACGCAATAGCTTTACGTGCGCACGCAGTATCTTTTACGTACGCACGCAATAACGTTTACGTGGCCACCCAATAGCTTTACGTGCGCACGTTATAATTGACCAATTGGAGTTGTCGAAATTAGCGGCCATTTATTTAGCATTTTCATTTGACAATTATTACGTGCGCACGTACAGCTATTGCGTGGTATTTTTTTTAAATATTTCTCCATGTCACCTCTATGCCACCGTATAATTGACTGGACAGACTCAAATCTCTGTACTTAATGTTTCTCCCCTAATACTCAGCACAAACACACGCATGCAAACATCTTAATTTTTTTTTGAATAACTTATCAGTTATGCGTTTAGCTTTCTATACTTTGACCTGTAGCCTGTTCAATTACACAAAACGTTACAGAACGTTCCGTGACGATAAATTCGGAACTCCTCGGCCATTTACTGCAAATAATTAGTAGTTTCAAAAAAGCCTCTAAATATGTCCGAGATTAATCGCAGTGAATGGCCGAGGAGTTTCGAAAGTATCGTTACGGAACGTTCTGTTACGTTTGTGTAATTGAACAGGCTACCGATCATAAACATTTTGTAAAAGAAATTCTCTCCTATGGACCCTACTTTAAAATGGACCAAATCCTTCCTATGGAGAGCTTTCACCTTAGAAGAGCATCTACTCTAAGGGTTGTTAGTTTAAGCTCTACCTAAGCTGGTTATACCATTTTATGGAAATGCATCTATCGAATTCGACATGTCGGGTTTACCACAATTAACAAAGATTATGAAGACGATTTTGGCATTGTGGAATGGTAGGTGAGAACCGGTTATAGACAAAGCTCCAGGAAAGCTAGGTATGGTGAGCTGTGCTCCACAAAATGACCATAACTTGCGTTAGTTCGGCGTTAAATCAAATGAAAAATAATTTCGCTTTAATGCACTTGATTCTGATGCAATATTTAATTAATGTTGGCGTAACACAAAAACAATGAACATCTTCAAATAACTTCTAATAAAAGAACATAAAATTTAGAGACATCTCCGCATGAAATTCTATAACTTCTGCTCAATTAGGAATAATAATTGCAATGTTCTTTTATTCCACGATTGTCTTGAAGGTTTTATTTTACACGTCTCGTAATGTCTCGTTTTTTTCTCATCATTATCTCAAAATATCGCGATATTATGTCTGTCTGCAACAAATCATTATTCTAAAGGCTTTCCATTCACAGATTATTTAAATAAATATCAACTTTCTAAAACTCTCAAATTTCTATTTCAAAATTTTGGAAACAGTAAAGAATTGTTACATCTGATTAAAACCTGATCTAAAATTTTCCGCTCGCCTACTCGCTAATTAAGATCTGGCCTTTTTTAAACGAAGGTCGCGTTCAGGTGACCTTTTCTCGTCATAATATTCATGACGAAATTGTTATGATACGTAACTTGTTTACATCGACTACGTCACGCAATTTGAAATGAGCCGCCCAATCGCAGACTGTGAATAATACCGCTGTTAATTATTAATTAGCATGCAAACCTTGGTATAAAAATAGAAATTACGAAATAAAAATGTGATTAATTGTGTTTTCGCCTAGATGAAAGCTACGCATTGATTGGTCGACACAAAGTTCATCTCGACGTGACCTTCCACGGAGACAGTAGAGATCCTGTACGACAATGCTCTACAGAATATCTGCTTACGGAGATTGTATAATAGCTTCCCATTCACAGATTATTTAAATAAATATCAACTTTCTAAAACTCTCAAATTTCTATTTCAAAATTTTGGAGCAGCAAAGAATTGTTCTGATAAAGACACTTTTGGTGCAAAATGACAAACAACTATTAAATAGAGTGACATATGTAAGTATTCTATTAGGTAAATGTGGAGATGATTTTGTTGCGTTTCAGTGAATTTTATTCTATATTTTTCATTAGCGCGGATGCTTTAAATTCTGCATTGTAGTTTGTAAAAAAGCCCTCCTTCTCATAGTAAAAACTACAGGAATGCAACGCATGTAGTCGCCTAACTGCGGTAGTGCTTGTCAAACTCGCACTAGAAAACCATTAAATAAAAAATTAATCACAAAACCATGTAGCCATTTAATAAATAAGAAAACGGAAATCGAATTTTCTATGAAACAAATAATCGTCACTTGGTGAAAATTTCAGTGTTTTTTACATAACAGGCAATCCGTCTGTGACGTAATCACCGTACTGTAGAGTTACTTCCCTTCGAAGGGAGCTTCACATTTACATTTATAAAATATCATTTTTTCTAAGTACACCATCAGCAAATATGTTTTAATAAAATATCATAAATCAAAAAATCAATATTACCAATATTAAAAAAGGGAAAATAAATATTCAGCATTTACCTCGACAAAAAAATAGCGACGGCACAGAATGGACTGCCTGTTAAAACTAAATAGCTTAAAGATCCACACATCGTGTGGATTTAAGATTCGTCGGTTGTTACAGGTCGTTATTGGGTTATTAATAGAATGGCTAAATGACTTTGTGATTAATCTTTGTTTCGTTTGGATCGAGCATGGCCATTGAATGCTTTAATTTCATTTCTGTAGTTTTTATTACGTCTTTTTCAAACTAGGATACAGAATATCAAGCCTTTGTGATCATTAGTAAGTAACAATATTAAGAATTCATGTTCTTAACACATTGCAAACAATGACAGTTAATTCTAAAAAGCTAAAAAAAGCCAAATCGATGAACAAATAGCTTTACACACAAATAAAAATAAAAGAAATAAATCACTTTTTATTTTTATTTGTACTCTCTGTCGTCTGCCGTCATAAAAATGACAATTTGTGAAAAACAATTTTACTGAAAAGTACAGTGTCACTTTGAAACAATTCATTGTTAGATTAAATGTTAATGATTGAGACGTGTCTGATATCAAACAAAAATACTTGATTTTTACGTACTTGCAAACCTACTTCCTGGTATTTTAGGCGGCAATTAGAAAAAATAAAAAGCTATATAGAGAGCACTTATTATCTTATCCATCCACGGCAGTATTAGAGAATTTCATATTACATGTACATGCTATAAAGATAACAGACGAAACACAAGCAACTTGCTTTTGTGAACGACTAGTAAAGATATACAAGTAAATAGCAAACGACAAGCTCAAGTGTGCGAGCATATAGCAACTGTCTAGCTAAATTGTAGGAGCGTATTGCACCTAACTAGTAAACGTGTACGAGCATATAGCAACAGACAATCTTAAGTGTACGAGCATATAGCAACTGACTAGTTTAAGTGTACGAGCATATAGCAACTGACTATCTTAAGTGTACGAGCATATAGCAACATACTATCTTAAGTGTACGAGCATATAGCAACTGTCTAGTTAAAGTGTACGAGCATATAGCAACAGACTATCTTAAGTGTACGAGCATATAGCAACTGACTAGTTAAAGTGTACGAGCATATAGCAACTGACTATCTTAAGTGTACATACATATAGCAACTGACTAGTTTAAGTGTACATACATATAGCAACTGACTATCTTAAGTGTACGAGCATATAGCAACAGACTATCTTAAATGTACGAGCATATAGCAACTGACTAGTTAAAGTGTACGAGCAAATAGCAACTGACTATCTTAAGTGTACATACATATAGCAACTGACTAGTTTAAGTGTACGAGCATATAGCAACAGACTAGCTTAAGTGTACGAGCATATAGCAACAGACTATCTTAAGTGTACGAGCATATAGCAACTGACTAGTTTAAGTGTACGAGCATATAGCAACAGACTATCTTAAGTGTACGAGCATATAGCAACAGACTATCTTAAGTGTACGAGCATATAGCAACTGACTAGTTTAAGTGTACGAGCATATAGCAACAGACTATCTTAAGTGTACGAGCATATAGCAACTGACTATCTTAAGTGTACGAGCATATAGCAACTGACTAGTTAAAGTGTACGAGCATATAGCAACTGACTATCTTAAGTGTACATACATATAGCAACTGACTATCTTAAGTGTACGAGCATATAGCAACAGACTATCTTAAGGGTACGAGCATATAGCAACTGACTAGTTTAAGTGTACGAGCATATAGCAGCAGACTATCTGAAGTGTACGAGCATATAGCAACAGACTAGTTAAAGTGTACGAGCATATAGCAACAGACTATCTTAAGTGTACGAGCATATAGCAGCAGACTATCTTAAGGGTACGAGCATATAGCAACAGACTATCTTAAGTGTACGAGCATATAGCAACAGACTATCTTAAGGGTACGAGCATATAGCAACTGACTAGTTTAAGTGTACGAGCATATAGCAGCAGACTATCTGAAGTGTACGAGCATATAGCAACAGACTAGTTAAAGTGTACGAGCATATAGCAACAGACTATCTTAAGTGTACGAGCATATAGCAGCAGACTATCTTAAGTGTACGAGCATATAGCAACAGACTATCTTAAGTGTACGAGCATATAGCAACAGACTATCTTAAGGGTACGAGCATATAGCAACAGACTATCTGAAGTGTACGAGCATATAGCAACAGACTAGTTAAAGTGTACGAGCATATAGCAACATACTATCTTAAGTGTACGAGCATATAGCAACTGTCTAGCTAAATTGTACGAGCATATTATAGCAACTGTCTAGCTAAATTATACGAGCATATTATAGCAACTGTCTAGCTAAATTGTACGAGCATATTATAGCAACTGTCTAGCTAAATTATACGAGCATATTATAGCAACTGTCTAGCTAAATTGTACGAGCATATTATAGCAACTGTCTAGCTAAATTGTACGAGCATATTATAGCAACTGTCTAGCTAAATTGTACGAGCATATTATAGCAACTGTCTAGCTAAATTGTACGAGCATATTATAGCAACTACCTAGCTAAATTGTACAAGCTACTATCTAGCTAAATTGTACGAGTATAATATAGCCACTGTCTAGCTAAATTGTACGAGCATATATAGCAACTTTATTGTATATATGCCTTTTTGTACAGTAGCTTACGCAAACCATGGAAAAATTTGGGCTAGTCAAAAAAGTTATTTGGACTAATTTGGTTATTTTAGCCAACTCAGTGCTGGTAGTAAACAAAAAACAAACAGCGGCTATATAGTTCGAACAAAAAAAAAAACACTGTTTATAATAACAACAGAATAAACTAATCCACGACGAGGGACGCTCAGGATGACAATAACATAAACATGTGATATGTTTTACAATTGTCTTAGTTGTTGGTGTAATGGAAAAGATTTTTACCATTACAAGCATTATATACCAAGAAATAGTTGCATCCATTATGCTAATTTTGTTAAAATAGATTACACACGTTTAATTTTCATTACTGCCTACCCCTGAAATGGATCGTCTCATTTTTAATGTTTACCCAAACACGTTTTGTTTTTTGTGTACGCACTGTAGATAAAATATGAACCATATTTGTCATAGATGTCTATATTTATATTATATTTATAAAGATTACTGATATTTATAGTAAATTCTATCTAAATCCATCTTTAATGCTTCAATGTGTGAGTATAATACATTATTATTGAATCTATATACAAAATAGTCATATCTATTCATGAAAGATCTAGATTGTGTAACATTGGGAGGATATAGAAGGGCGGGGAGGGGTGTGGGGATTTCCCAATACCATTCGGAACACCTCGACCTTTCATGAATGAATTATCTCGGAAGGATTCGTGGGGGGGTCTTCACTGGATTTTTGTGATTTTACTACCTACGCGAGGCGAAGCATGTAACGGTTACACAAAATAGTTCTTTTAGTATACACACAGATCTTTGTCTAAACATATTTTTTTGTTTTAAATTGAACCAAATATTGTTCATCGATATCATTGAAATGTGTAATTTCAAATTTACGGACTAAAAACAAAACTTCAGTCATCGCCTTAACAATCGTGTATTTGTTTACTTCTACACCATTTTTTTCCAAAATGGCGTCTAAATATGTCCGATGTTATTCGTAGCGAATGGCCGAGGAGTTCCGAATGTCCCAATACAAGAACTAATAACTAAATACTAGAGCTGCGCATCTTTAAACGGGAAGTATAAAAAAAATTGAATTATTGTATTTGATTGAAGAACCAACTAATGTAAATATGTATAAACCGAATAAAAATATCTGTTTATGATTATTTAGTCCAGAAGGATCCAGAATGGGAAGTAATACTTATGTTTTTACAGTAAAAGTATGCACTTCCGGTTTTAGTTTGTCTCTTGGTTGTAAGAGTAGTTTCCCTTTGATTTTATTTACTCCGATACAAAACGACATAATATGCGATACGGTTTAACAATATATCGGTTTAGGGTGCAGCCCTACCAAATACTGGGTAGTGGGTACATGTATTTCTCGTGGGGAATTAATTTTCATTTTGTATGCACATATTTTGAAATTCTAGAAGAAGGGAACGCCGATCCAAATGACGCCCATTTTATCCGATATGTGTTATATGTACTTACAATCCCAAAAACTCTACGAACCGTATATTTATTGTCTTCTATATGGACCATAAAATATATCTATTTGTTGTTGCCAAATTCCATTATGATTTTGTATATAACTATTGTTTATTACATTAGTGACTCATGACGTACTTGGATTACATTTCAAGCAAGAAGGTGTGGAAGTGCTTTATGCTATCATTTCAACACAATTATGACAGTTATTATAACCCGGGTGGGTAGCGCCGGGATTTAAAATTTCGTGTCCCAAGGGGGGGGTACGGGTTCGAATCCAACCCAGGGAAATTATACCCTTCCATGAAAATTTGACAATAATGTCAATTTTCCTTCATTATTAAGGTATATGGAGAAGTTTTCGGCCTTTGGAAGGGTAGGTAATTACTGGTTATAGACAAGTGTCAAGGAAAGCTAGGTTAGGTGCGCTAGACGCCGTAAAATGACCTAAAATGTGTTGACACGGCGTTAAACCCAGTGAAATAAATAAATAGACAGTTATTTTATCTTGATACATGCTAATATGTAGATCTCAGTCAGTCAATGTATTCGTCATGGTCATGTGAGAAAGTAAGCTGAGAAAGTTGGTACATGTACTAACGAATTTGAGGTTCATAGGTAAGGTGACGATGGAGTCCACAGCGAGTTCAGTAACGACGGTAAGCGAACGTTACGGGTACGGGACAATTCAACCCGAGGGCAACTCAACCCGTGGATAACTCAACTCAAAGTTTGGACAACTCAACCCGTTAGTAGGGGATTGAGTTGTCTCGAGTTGAGTTGTCTTTGGGTTGAGTTGTTTTGACCCTAACGTTACGGAACGTTTTGGAACGTTCGGAGTAATTGGACATGTACCGTCCGCTTCATATATTATGAATACATTATGTGCAGGCTTTGGCTAGAAACATAACTACACTGTAAAAATAGGTGTTTTGCTTTTAAACACTTTTTAAAACACTTTTCTGTTACACTTTTAAAACATGTTACCACTTTAAACATGTAACATGTTTTGGTTTAAAACATGCTCGTGTTTTGTTATAAAACATTACACATATCAAAATAACACACCAGAACACATTGAAAACATGTAAAAGTGTTTTAAATTAAAACACTTGACGCGTTTAAAATCAAAACACTTTCTTGTTACACTTTTTGCACACGTAACACCATATTAAAACACTTCATGTGTTTTCTTGATAAACACTGAACATGTTTGTATTTTTCACATGTTTTGTTGCAAAGCTGAAACTTATTGCTTTAAGAGCACTGTTCGCTAAGTCTTTCTAAAATGAAACCTTGACTAACTAACAATGTTATTTAATCAAAGTCACGGCTGAAAATATGCAAATAAATAGAAAAACATGATTTGAAAAGATTAAATTATCATTTATTTTTCATAAAAATGCAACCATAATTTACTTTGAGTGACTAGAATAATAGTAAGTTAAAATATTTAATTTGTGATTATTTCCATCATAACATACGCACACAAAGCTATTAAATAGTGATAATGTGTCACTTATTATAGTCTCTTTTCCAATGGGGTTTGACTCCCCTACACAAAATTAATTATAATAAGTGTACTTAAAACATTATTAAGATGGATTATAAGTCATTTTTAAGTTTATGTATTAACTACTCTCCTCTAAGTCTTCTACAGAATATGCACTTAACTAAAATGTGACAAAAGATCTCTGCATTAAACAATATCTTTGTGCTTATTGAAACTCAATATTTTATAACACCAACTTAATGAAATGTATTCATTTCATAAGTATATTGTTCACTAATTATGTCATTGACTTTTGTTCAATCTATAAACATCAAGAATCTTAAGACCAGTCACACCTACATGACTATGACTATTGACCAAAATGTAAACTAGTAGAAATTTACAGAAGAGTGGTCATTTTCACAAAAAAAAACCATAAAAATAATTGTAAGTAAAAATCAGGAAAACATTTATAATACCTTTCTTCTTTGCCCAATAAACTTTAACTAAAATATTCTCTAATATGGCAGAATAATGAATTCTTTCTTAAATTCATATCATGAATGATTTATATTATATCTTTTACACTTTGAACTTTAAATTTTTGAAATTGGCTCACGATACTTTTTCTTTGAGATTTTTTGTGAAAATGCCCACAGAATCTTAGTCAGTGTGATGAATCAGTATTGAAAAAATACAAGCAATTTATATCATTATTGTTCTTAATATCAAATGTATAATCCAAGGCTCTTTATATATCATTTATCTGGTTATAAATTAATAGTTCAATTGTATTGGGATTAACTTTTGTATTCTAAATCCTCTTTCTTCTTTCCCTCTATCTTATATCATCATGTACCAACTCTAACATATATTTCAACTTCTATCGAACTTTAATGATGGATGTTTGATTGTTTCTGAAATATATACATTAGAATTAACACTTGTAAAAAAACTTTAAGGATTACTTTGTTGATAATTCTATATTATAGATAAACTTGACATGTGCTGTATTATTGTAAAGCAATTTCTATACAGTTTAAAAGATATATTTATATACCAGTATGAGTTTCTCTCACTAATAGTAATATATTTAAAAATTTGCTGTTATCACAATTTTTAAAAGGCAAAATAAGCTGTAACATTCCGAAGTAGTAGTTTAAACTCTAGTACCGGGTTATGAATAGAACTTCTGCACTATGCTAGGTTGAACCAACCAAAAATTATATTACTAACTTTCAGTGAATTAACTTACTTTATAAGACGGATACATTTCAGTTTGCCAAAGGCTCCATTACTCTCCCCAAACTCTAGGTATATAAAAACTCATATATACACAACTCATTCAAAAATATGGTTCCATTTCTCAGTTATTAACATTGTCTCTGCATTTCCTTCCAAAAGGTGTATGTAAAGTAAATAACCAACCTGAATAAAAATGAAAATAACAATATTAAATTTAAGGCTTCGTGATGATATGGTGACACACTCAAACTCAAACATATTCTAGTCTTAAATTAATAAAAATATAACAGGATAAAACATGTATGCTTAACCAAGGCCTAAAATGAGAATAGCTGTGCTTAGGGCAACCGACTACCAAAATAAGTTGCCGACCTTAGAGTTTTTATTTCAAAGTCAGCAAACTTTGGTGGTATTTGTGTTCATAACTTTGGCGAAATTTACAACTTTAAATAAAATAGTGATTTCGTGAGGAAAAAGCAACAACAAAAAACTACTTACTCCACCTCTCATTTCTCAGGCTATTCCCCTAAACACAGAATTTTAACTTGGCCTAACCACCATGGAAAAAAGCCTGTCATGTATGTATAATGTATCATTAAATAACTTGTCTCATAGTCTGAGTATTATTTTCATAACATTTCTTCCAGCATCTGTTCTTTTTCCCTAAAATACATTGTATTAAGTAACAACATAGAAAATTTAAAACAATTTGTCATCTGCAGTGTGTAATTGCATCCCTTCCATATAGAAATAGAGCTATTTTAGGTGTATATTTTATAATTGCTATATGCTTTTTGTGATAAAGATGGGGTGACGAAATTAGGACAGGGACGAAATTAGGACCCCGGAAAATGTTTTAAGTGTATGAGTTGGGGTGACGAAATTAGGACAGGGATGAAATTAGGTACTAGCTATTGTATTAGACCAACAACAAACGCACAAACTAACAGAGTAAATATTAACAATATAAATGCAGAAGAGAATGCAAAAATAGATACAAAAACGTTAACATTTTCTTTTTAAACAAATAGCTGTGTAGGCGCCACTGATCCTAAATGACCCCAGCTAATACCAACGAAATTCAAATAATGTCGCGAAAACTGATGACAAAATGTATCCCTAGTCAAAAAGCTCTTCCCTTGCATGAATTTTATTACTAAATTTCAAAACTGGAGACTGAAAACACGACAGGTGATAAAGCGACCCAAGAAATATTGAAGCAATACATTACTTACATTAATGTTCCGACGATTTTCTGGGCGCGAGCAGACAGCGCTTCAACCTTGAATTCGAACATTCCATAATCTCCAAACAAAACTACTTGGTGATTGGGACTGTATAGTTTCCACGTTAACAATGTTAATTTAATATTAAAGAATACTTACGCATTCCATTTTTAATATATTTACATATCTGTGTGTTTATAAAAAAAGTCAAAGCTTCGCTAAGAGACTATGAAGTGTGTTCGTTTTGCACACTAGTGAAAACGCACGTGTTTTACATTTCCGTTTCTGGTAAAAAAAAACCCACAAAAATCCGTATTCTAATGAAGATGTTGAGTCTAATATATCGTTTTGTAGTTACATTTGTTTCTCCATTGCGATTATTAATTTTTCAGACGAACAAATTTTAACGATTGAAAATGGTACCGTTTTAAAGTAAAACACTGCCGATTTTTTTAAATCACTAAAACGCTAAGTGTTACTATATTAAACGGATGTGTTACGAAAGTAAATTGCAGTGTTTTCGTTTTAAACACTTATAAAACATGTTACGTGTTCCCATTTTTTACAGTGTAGATAGCGATTCGTCCGCTGGTACCCTCGATTTGGTGTCACATGGTAAATACTTTTGGTGCAAGAAAGGTACCAGAGGACGAATCGCTATCTAGCGATTTGCTTGCGGAACGTGCCCTTAGTATACATGAATAAATAAAACCTTAATTCAATGGATCTTTAGACCTACGTCTCGCTAATTCGGAACACCTCGACTTTTCATGAATGAATAATCTCGGAAGGATTCGTGGGTAGTCTTCCCTAGATTTTGGTGATTTTACTACCTACGCGAGGCGAAGCACGTAACGGTTACACGAAATAGTTCTTGTAGTATACACACACATCTTTGTCTAAACATATTTATTTGTTTTAAATTGAACCAAATATTGTTCATCGGTATCATTGAAATGTGTAATTTCAAATTTACGGACTAAAAACGAAACTTCAGTCATCGCCTTAACGGTCGTGTATTTGTTTACTTCAACACCGGTTTTTCCAAAATGGCGTCTAAATATGTCCGAGGTTATTCGTAGTGAATGGCCGAGGAGTTCTGAATGACGTCTCGCTACCACCGCACGATAAAACAGCTAATATTTTTACTATGATCTCAGCGATAAACACTGCAAGCCGGTAAACAACGCGTTGCTGTGTTTATATAGAGATTTAAACTTGATATGAAACTAAAATATTTATCAATTTATTAGACTTACTTGATATCGGGAGATTTATTATTGAAGCGTTGACAAAATGATAAATATATCTGATTAGATCTTTCTTTGTCCTATACACAATGTCAAACAATTTTAGTACATAAATATCAACCCTTCAAAACAATGTTATATTTTGTCTCGCAATTATTATCACAAACAAGAATATTCTTCGTGAGAAATAGTTTTTATAAAACGTCTATAAAAGATATATAAGGAAATAATTATTGAGATATTCTCTGAAAAAAAACACATCTGCTTCTAAAACCAGTATTTTATTTTATATAATTATTATTATTGTGACACAACTCGAAAACCTGCGCGTGAAGTAATAATTACTTCTTTTACTGAGGATTAATCTGCAGTTTGGAGAATATTATTGTAAGAACTGTAAAGACAGTTAAAGAAAATTTGACATTATTAATTGAAACCAAGACAGTCGTATTCTTGAATACTCAAAAGCAGTTTGAACCGGATCAAGACTAAGTAGACCGGAAGTCGCCAACAGAAAGCATCATGGGACATCCGCACGCGCTTGAGAGTATTAATAAAAGAAAAGGACATAAAACTTTATCTGAAATTATTGAAACTTTTCATCGTATTAAACAAGAAAGAGCAAAACAAAATTGTTTCACTCCGATTCAAGATGGCGGCAAGTCACGGGACCTCAGAGACGCAACGAAAAGCAGACGAGAAGATAACAGTTTTTCGCCGAGCAGAAACATAGAGGACATACAAAGAAGACGACGTGTTTCATTACCAAGCTTGTTTCATCCGTTTTCGCAATCACCCGAGGCATCTGGCACGGAGGACAATATCAACGACAAACGACAACATTTTCAAGCTCATGCTAAGCGCCGTCACTCGGTATCGCACGTTTTAGTAGAATATTCCAAACATGATTTAGAAGAACTGGCTAAAGTACATGAAGAAAAACTTGAACAAATGAATGAAGAGTATCATAAAGCGACTGAAGATGCTGATAAAGACAAGTGGGGTATCACTGATGATTCTAAATATCCAAGATGGTTAAACGGACCTGATTTACATGCATTTTATAATGCCTGGGAACAAGCTGGTAACAGGAAGACTCCACGTGGTCATAGGGCACTAAAACATTTGAACAACAACGACCAATGTTCGCCAAGGTCTAGATTTAACTCATTTTGAAAATCAGACGTCATTTCTTTTGTATTTGTGAACTTTCATCGTAAAACATTCATATACTTCACTGAAATTATTATTATGTGTTGCAATCGTTGAACAGTGGTTGATTTTTTGCTGTTATATTTCCAATGTTATGTAATATTTCGCATAATAACTAATGGATTGAGAGACTGAAAAGTCCATGCAGATACGAATTTGACATAATTTGTAAGTTAAAAACATTCCCATGATTACATATAGGACAGTTCGGATTTTGTAGCTTATGAATGACGTAGTGACGTGTAGTGTCATTCAATGTCGCAACCCCGCTTAACGTTGCAACTGACGTTTAATGTCGCAATACTTACGCTAAACATCGCAACCACTGCTAAATAAATACGTCGCAATCGCCTCGACGTTAAACTTCGCGACGTTGACGCTAAACGTCGCATTAAAAACGACTATCGTCACACTTCGCAACCTTGACGCTCAACGTCGCATTCAATGTAGGGCACTCTTGTGTGATTATATAGACGGGACTAGTATTATCAAAACGCTCCTACGAACTATTTCAGAGTAATATTTTATTGTATTGTATTTCAGTTGTAAATTTTAGTTATTTTTGTATCGTTATATTATCGTAAATGTTTTGATAATATGTTTTCATGTTTATCATATAAAATTATGTTGTTGTTTCTTTTTAAAATAAAATGAAAATCACTATAATAAAAGAAAATTGTTAGTTGACAAATATGATGTGACTAGGAAATGTAATATGTTCAATATGGACAATGTATTATTAAGCATTGACTAAACATTACAATTTACTTAGTACAATTAAGTCAAGTTTGAGATCAAGATATGTGAAATAAGTTTTTACCTGACTATGTTTGCTAGCACGTAGCACCTAAAGTGATATTTAGAAATACTTTTTTTTATTTTAACAATTATTTCGTTTTAACATAATATTATTTTATTTTAACGAAACAATATAATATTATTTCGTTTAGATCTACTAGTGTTGTTTTTTTTTTCAAAAAAGTTACCTCGTTTTCACGTGTTATTAGGGACCAATTAGCTCGGCTACAATGTTCGTAGTTGACACATTAATCACAGTTTTGACACAACATGTTGTCGATTAAATAAATAAATGAAAATTAGTTTTGTTTTAGTATTGATATCAAAGTTGATGCTGTGTGTGATATAACATTATATCACTGTGTACACACTGTGTACGTTTAACTATAAGTGTGATATAACATTATATCACTGTGTACACACTGTGTACGTTTAACTATAAGTGTGATTAAACATTATATCACTGTGTACACACTGTGTACGTTTAACTATAAGTGTGATATAACATAATATCACTGTGTACACACTGTGTACGTTTAACTATAAGTGTGATTAACATTATATCACAGTGTACACAATGTGTACGTTTAACTGTAAGTGTTATTTACATTATATCACTGTGTACACAATGTGTACGTTTAACTGTAAGTGTGATATAACATTATATAACACAGCGTACACAATGTGTACGTTTAACTGTAAGTGTTATATAACATTATATCACAGTGTACACAATGTGTACGTTTAACTATAAGTGTGATATAACATGATATCACTGTGTACACAATGTGTACGTTTAACTATAAGTGTGATATAACATGATATCACTGTGTACACACTGTGTACGTTTAACTATAAGTGTGATATAACATTATATCACTGTGTACACACTGTGTACGTTTAACTATAAGTGTGATATAACATGATATCACTGTGTACACACTGTGTACGTTTAACTATAAGTGTGATATAACATGATATCACTGTGTACACACTGTGTACGTTTAACTATAAGTGTGATATAACATTATATCACTGTGTACACACTGTGTACGTTTAACTATAAGTGTGATATAACATTATATCACTGTGTACACACTGTGTACGTTTAACTATAAGTGTGATATAACATGATATCACTGTGTACACACTGTGTACGTTTAACTATAAGTGTGATATAACATTATATCACTGTGTACACACTGTGTACGTTTAACTATAAGTGTGATATAACATTATATCACTGTGTACACAATGTGTACGTTTAACTGTAAGTGTGATATAACATTATATCACTGTGTACACAATGTGTACGTTTAACTGTAAGTGTGATATAACATTATATCACTGTGTACATAAAGTACATCACATGTGTTGCCATATGATATGTGTAAGCATATTGACTATGTAGAGTAGATTGGGTGGTAAACATGCGCAGTTGAACTCATTCAGCCCGACAGGACTGTAATGCCTGGGCACTCGACACAGTAAAACACAGGATAGCCTTTTTGAAGCAAAAGGTTTGAGTGCTCTCAGCTTACTACAGACTTCTGTTTTCGATCATCATTTTGTTTTACGGACCTGCAATTACTTCGGAAATAACCTTTTTAGAGATGTGAATATCTGTACAATGGCACAGTGAGAAATATCATTACGTCATTAAAGTTGCTAATTAATATCAGTATTAGTTAGTTAATTACGTCATGATATACCTTGCCGTAATTAGCATGATAATTAAGGTCAACTAATTACTGTGAGCATTCGAGTTTTAACATATTTATATAACTAGTGGTAAAGCTACAAGTATTACAATTGGGGCATCTAGAGAACAAATACTAGTACACCAACACTCGTAACCCGGGTCTATAGCGCAGTTGGTCGCGCGCCGGGATTTGGAATCTCGTGCGGGGTGCGGGTTCGAATCCCACCTGGGGAGGTTATACCCTTCCATGAAAATTTGACAATAATGTCAATTTTCCTCCATTGATTAGATAATATGGAGAAGTTTCCGGCCTTGTGGAAGGGTAGGTGAGTACTGGTTATAGACAATGGTCCAGGAAAGCTAGGTTAGGTGCGCTGGACGCCGTAAAATGACCTAAAATTGTGTTGACACGGCGTTAACTCCAATAGATAAATAAATACTAGATGGGAGCCCCTGCAAGCACGGGCTTTAGGTAATGACATTTTAGGTTATTGATTTAATAAAGGGAAATAACCGCTGCGGGGAGTTTGGTCTATTTTTAGTTTTATCTAGAGCTATTTTTAGACACAAAAAAAAACACTATTTTTGTTGATTTTTGGCAGTTTTTGCAAATATGAAGAGGCTTTGTCAAAAAAGAATTGTCAACTTGATATGCCGATATATAGGTGCTCCAGTGACAAAGATTTATTCAAAGCTGCGCAGTTTCTTCCACAAAACAGGAAACTCGCAAATTTAATAGTATAGAAATAGAAATACCAACACTCGCAGCGGTTATTTCCCTTGACTGAACGAGAATGCAGTCAAACAGTTAGAACTAGATTTTTCAACAGAATAAAACATTATCAAATCAAACATAAGATAAACTAAATAAAATGTCTAGCAACCAGTTTTGCCAGTGTTGAAAACTGGTTGCTAGACATTTTATTTAGTTTAGTTTTAGTTTATACTTTTTATTTATCTATTTTAATTTTGATAAACGGTATTAGCTTGATTGTGAAAAAAGTTCTAACAACTTAGATTACTCACACTTGAGATCACCTTCAGATTCACTTAGTACTGTGCTAGAAAGATATAGTTCCTAGTTCAATGAACAAAAAGGAAGGTTTTGGATGAGATTTTAACCAAAGGCAGAAGTAGCTATCTAATGATTGACATTCCAACAGTCGTTACCACTCGACCCTTCCTGCTTCACATTTTATTTCTTAATATGATTTGTCTGCATTTACATGTACTCGAGATGAAAAATACTTGATAAAAGTATCTGAATTTACCACCAACTAAGGAACTACAATATATATACATGTTTGCAGAAAGTCCGTGAAGTAAGCTATCTATTGGCATTTCATCATTTCAAAATTTTATTTGCAAAATAAATAGATGTTTATTGAAAAATCTATTCATCCAGAGGTATTTTCGCATAGAGTTAATGCATAGCTGTACATTAAAAACTCTGTTCGGAAGGCTATTCACAAAATGTCGAATAGACAAATTTCCATTCAGAATTTTATTCAGAGTTCTATTTCTTAAAATATATGGCCATGCATTCAGAATGTTCCGGAAGTCTATTCGTGGAGTGCGAATAGAAAGTTTTCTATTCAGAAGACTATTCAGTAGACTATTTAGAAATCAATTTGCAAAAAAACATGGTAATACATTCAAAATGTTTCAAAAGTCTATGTGTAGAATGCGAATAGACAGCTGTCTGTTCAAACGTCTTTTCAGAACTCTATTCGGAAAAAAGCGTAACAATGCATTCAGAATATTGCAGAATTCTATTCGTGAAGTGACGAATAGAAAAATGTCTATTCAAAAGTCTATTCAGAAATCTGTTCGAAAACATGGCTGTGCACTCAGAATATTCCAGACGTTTATTCATGAAGTACGAATAGACAGCGCTTTCCATTCAGAAGTCTGTTATGAAGCATTTTCGAAAAAAACATAGCAATGCATTCAGAAATACTTCATTAAGTGCAAATAGACATGTATTCGGTTCTTCAAAATCCGTTTCGGTAATCCTTTCTAAATCTTTAATCTTTCGCTGACCATGAAAAAAACACTTGGTAGCTATGGGCTATCGGGCGAGGGTCAATTGAGGACTTCTGATGGGTATCCGAACTTCTTTAAAGTGTTGTTTCAGTCTGGACGCATAACGAAGAGAGACAACTCAGATTAATTATATATCCGATAAGAGGTGGAAGAGTTACCTTTCTTTGTGTGCTTACAAGTAAAGATAGATTACTCCGCTGTCGGATGTATTGTTTTATTTCAAATCATTTATGATCACTGAATGTAGTCTCTTATATAGCAAGTAAACATGTTGGTAATTCTATATCTGAGTTTACATAGGCCTAATTGACTCATTCGGAACTCCTCGGCCATTCTGTACGAATAACCTCGGACATATTTAGACGCTATTTTGGAAAACCCGGTGTTGAAGTAAACAAATACACGTTCGTCTAGTCGATGACTGAATTTTCGCTTTTAGTCCGTAAATTAAAAAAAGTTCTATGATATCGATGAATAATATTAAGTTCAATTTAAAACAAAGAAATATGTTTAGACAATGATCTGTGTGTATACTGCAAGAACTATTTTGTATAACCGTAATGTGCTTCGCGTAGGTAGTAAAATCACAAAAATACAGGGAAGACCCCCCCCCCATGAATCCGTCCGAGATTATTCATTCATGAAAGGTCGAGATGTTCCGAATGATAATTGACTATGCTAGTGTTTTATTTTTCATGTCTAGATAACATTTTTCTAAAAAATATTAAGATATATCATATATTTATACATTTAAATCTAATCTATGTACAACATGAATATAAAACATTTATAATATACAATATAAAACATGTAAATTGCCTGTATATAGAGTTGTAAAAGACTACGAGGGTTGTCCCAGAAAAAGTGGGACTTTTTAAATAACTTGCAAATGCGACGTCTGATCGATACAAAAATTACACAGTATGTATTTTCAACATTTTTACACTGTTTGGCATACATTTTATATTAAAACAATGATTTGTTAGTTTTGGAGATACACACTTCAAATTTTACCACTGAGTAGCAAACACTTCATTTTATAATGTGTTAAATTTGTATTAACGTACGCTAATTATTTTAAGAATTACAAACGTTATTCCACTTTTTCTGGGACAACCCTCGTATATACGTACAGTATGTAACTAAAATTATCACACATTTATCAACAACATACTTATTTTTAACATACATATTATAAAACATGTTAAATAAACAAAAATAGCTAATCAATGATATTCGCAAGTTAAATATATATCCAAAACTGATCTAAGATTTGACAATAATTAGTTTGATGCACTAATGCGCGCACGATAAGATATAATACGAATATGAACATAACGTCTCCTTTCTTTTGTGTCGGATCTTTATGTTATTTATTAACACTTTCTATCAGCTAGTCTATCGTGTACAGTGGCTGCTCACCCAGCCACTTTTCATAGATTTTTCTCTTTACCAGATCTCGCATATACCTTCAATAAGGAGCCTACACGCCTTCTCATTAAATTCTGTGGAGAATCATGAATATTAAATGTTGAATTTTCATGGAAACACCATACTTTTAATCTGCCGCCGCCGGGAATCGAATCAGAGTTGGAAGTCATGCATTTCTACCACTGTGCGATGGCTGCAGCTCATGAATCTACGTATCAGCATTCAATTGTGACTTTAATGGACTATACCACGTAGAGAAATTTCACCATATATTCTTACAAGACGAATATAAGTTTTATTTGAAACTTTTCTTTAAATACATCATTTAAATCAAAAATTGTTCAATTAACTGTCTGATATTGCAGCGGTAAGGTAGTTTACAACGAAAATATCAAATTTTAATTAACACATGAAGGTTATATACAATAGCTTATTTTATTTTAAATTAATTCTTATCTACGTCAATGCTTGAGTGTGAGACAGTCTATTGTTAGTTTTCTATTGCTAATAACATCATACAATAATTAACTCCCTAGGTAATAGATGATTCAATGATGGCGACGCAAATGTCAGAAATCATGGACAAATAAACGTAATTTGTATACCAACTTGCAAGCACCTATTCTCAGCTAGTAATAGTTTATGGAATTATTTCTTACTTCAACTTAACATATTGGTTAGTGGTATGCACTGCCTCTAACGTTGGTGGATGTTCTGGGGGGATCTTTGAACCAGATTCCGACTTTGCACCTTGGAATCATGGATTTTTCGAAGGAATCGAACGAGTGCCTGTTTCTATCAATAAACCAGTATGTACTCATATGTTGCAGTCAAACGTTTTAATATAGAATAACTTTATTAATAGTCGCATGCCTACATATACATTGTATGTCATACGTTGACAATTAAATGTCTTCTTTGCTTTGGCCCCATCCCCTTTCTTTCCGTCTAGCTGAAAGAAGATCGAAGCCTAAAGTACGTAAATAAAAGTTTTGATCCCAGCATTTTTATGGTGAAGTTTTGTAACAGAAAAATATTTCCCCCAAAATAACAAAGTTAAGCTGAAACGATAATGGTACATATCTATCCAACCAATCTGATTAAAACCCGATCTAAAATTTTACCGCTCGCATACTCGCTAATTTAGATCTGGCCTTTTCCAAACGAAGGTCACGTTCAGGTGACCTTTTCTCATTATAGAAATTACAAAATCAAAATGTGATTAATAGTGTTTTCGTCTAGATGAAAGCTACGCATTGATTGGTTGACACAGAGTTCATCTCGACGTGACCTTGCATTGACTAAGTAGAGATCCAGTACGACAACGCGAGTAGAACAGGATCTCTGTTTACGGAGATTCTATCCAACGTTAATCAAAACAATTATTGAGCTCTTGTAGAGGACCTCCTTTAAGTAATAAGCATTTTGTTAAACTTACTCTTTAAAAGCTGAATGGTGTGACATGTTTCTTGTGACTAATGCATGTTGTATTAAAACATTTTTTTCATATCTGCTGTAAATAATTATCGTGATAGCCATGAAGGCCATTTGAAATTAAGGCATATGTTGTAGTTTTACTTTGTATGTCTTAATGTTACCTTCAGAAAATAAAGTTATTATTATTATTATTATGATTATGATTATGATTATGATTATGATTATGATTATGATTATCATTATCATTATTATTATTATTATTATTATTAAATCATGTTTACCCGAACTCTTACCTGTAATCACAATTCTAATCAATTCATCACTTAACGCTGGGAGTGTACCAAAAGCATTTAAAAGTGCTATTATAAGACCATTGCTGAAAAAGTCAGATATGGATTCAAATGTACTTAAGAATTACAGACCGGTTTCAAATCTCCCATTTCTGTCAAAGATTTTAGAAAAAGTTGTAAATGTTAGACTTGAGAACCATCTTAAAGAGAACAATCTGCATGAACCTTATCAGTCCGCCTACAGAGAATTTCATTCCACGGAAACGGCTCTTCTTAAGGTGCAAAATGACATTCTTCAGTCTTTAGACAATAATTGTGTAACAATATTGGTGTTACTAGACCTATCGGCTGCTTTCGACACCATAGACCATCATACATTGTTAAGCAGACTGCATGATCACTATGGTCTTGCTGATGGTGCTCTTAATTGGATAAAGTCATATCTGAGTGATCGATACCAAACAGTCTGTGTTGGTGGAGAACTTTCTGACCCTGTGCTGATGAAATACAGTGTTCCTCAAGGATCTGTCTTAGGGCCTAAGTATTTCACCATGTACACTAAGCCTGTTGGTGCCATCTGCTTGCAACATGGATTGTTACATCATTTCTATGCTGATGATTCTCAACTATACATATCCTTTAAACCAATTGATAATATTTCAAGATCAGAAGCATTAAGTCGTATTGAAAAATGTTTGACTGAAATTATTTCATGGATGAATGCCAACATGCTGAAACTGAATGCAGACAAGACGGAAGTTACGTGTTCTCTTCCAAACATAATCGTAAACATGTTGAAGACGTGTCCATTAGAGTTGGTGATTCCATCATAAACTCTAAAGACTGTATTAGAAATCTTGGTGCTTACTTCACACCACACATGGATATGGAGAAGCATGTCAATATTGTATGCAGATCGTCTTATTATCAGCTAAGAAATATAGGTCGCATAAGAAAGTTTCTTACTGTGGATGCTACAAGGACGTTAGTAAATTCCCTGGTTACATCAAGATTGGACTACTGCAATGCCCTTCTTGCAAATACTTCAAAGTCAAATCTGAATAAACTTCAACGTCTACAAAATACAGCAGCAAGAATCATTACCAGAACCCGTCGTCATGACCATATAACACTAGTGCTCAAGGAACTTCATTGGCTTCCTGTTTGTCAGCGGATCAGCTACAAGCTCTTGATATATACATATAAAGCACTTAGCAACCAATGTCCCATATATATCCAAGACCTAATACATGTTTATAAACCCAACAGAGACCTCCGATCTAGCAATTCATTATCTATTACAGTCCCACGGTCTAGGACAATTACTTTTGGTAATCGTAGTTTCAGCCATGCTGCGCCAAAATTGTGGAATTTACTTCCAGACTCTGTCAAGTGTGCTCAGTCTCTAAATACTTTTAAGAGAAAATTAAAGACTTACCTGTTTGTCAATTACTATGGTCACTAAATCAATCACCCTGGGACAAAAAACTTTGGTTTTGGAATATATCAGTATTAATATGAACCAATCTTAGACTACTTAAAATTGTTTATTAGTACGTCCAATAATACTACAGTGAAATTTCTTTTAATCAATAGAAACTATCTGGCTGAATGATCTTAAAATATACCCAAATTACAAACATATAACACCATAGTTTAAAAAAGAAATGATAATAATAATTATACCTAGGTCTATTACAAAATAATATGCGACCAAATGATGGATGTTCTGGTGGGATCCTTGGATTTGAGTCCAACTTTGCGCCTTGCAATTATGGATTTTACGGGGCAACTAGCCGGTTTCCCCCATTTGCTGGGGGTTGCTTTTTAAATTGATTACATACTCATTACCCTTAAAAATAATACTTTATCTAACCAATTAGGCCCTGACACTGATGGATGTTCTGGCAGGATCCTTGGATTAGAATCCGACTTTGCACCTTGCAATTATGGATTTTCTAGGGCATCTGGCTGGATTCCCTATTGGTCGGGGGCTGCCTTCTCTCATTCTCTAATCTTAACTATTATCACTTTTACTTTATCACTATAAAATGCATGGTCGGGGGACGCGCGGCGCTGATGCTGATGGATGTTCTGGCAGGATCCTTGGATTGGAATCCGACTTTGCACCTTGCAATTATGGATTTTCTAGGGCATCTGGCCAGATTCCCCATTGGCTAGGGGTTGCCTTTCCACCGATTATATACTCATTACCTCTAAGATTAATACCTTATCTAACCAATTTAGGCGCTGACGCTGATGGATGTTCCGGAGGGATCCTTGGATTGGAATCCGACTTTGCACCTTGCAATCATGGATTTTTCAAGGCATCTGGCTGGATTCCCTATTGGTCGGTGGCTGCCATTTCTCATTCTCTAATCTTAACTATTATCACTTTTACTTTATCACTATACAATGTATGGTCGGGGGACGCGCGGCGCTGATGCTGATGGATGTTTGGGTAGGAGCCCTGGAGAAGAATCCAACTTTGCACCTTGCAATCATGGATTTTCGGGGCATTTGGCCTGATTCCTCATCGACCACGTAGCTGCCGTTCTACCAACAATCCATTACCTCTCTTTCACTATTTTTAAAATTGAAAATTCACTTGTTTTGTTGTTGTTGTTGTTTTTAAACTACTATGAGCACTTTATTGATCACAAATTTTAGTTTATTATTATTTTTCAGTTTATGTTTTTATATCTTTATCATTTTCGTTTTCATTTTAGCTCGTTTTTTCTAATTATGCATATGATTGTGAAGCGCTTTTGAACATATATTCAATATGAAAAGAGCGCTATACAAATACGATATATAATAATAATAATTATTATTATTAATATTATTATTATTATTATTATTATTATAGTGGCTTTAACGTTTGCAAAATCTACAATGTATTGTCGCCAAACTGTGTGGACGATCTCATGAAACACATCTCGAAGCATACCTTGCTATAATATCAGGAAAGCTTACTTAAACATAAGTGCACTATTGATTATTCTATTCTATCCGAATTTTTATCATGGTCGAAATATAGCACAGACAGACGTACTATTGTTTCATATGAAGACTAATAACTAAATTCAGATAATAAAAAGATAATGTCTAGTCTATGTTTATCAAAACAATAAATTGTCATCCTGTCAACACTCGGTGTCTATAAATGGCTGTTTATTTAACCATAACTTACTTTATACAATAAACTTTACAAATACTAAATATTTATTATAATATGGACAAGATATACTGTTTCATTTAAATCTGTAACATTTTGTTTTTTATAAACAATTACCCTTTGTGTTTAGCACTTGACTATACAATATTAAAGCAATCAAATCATGTACTGATCGTTTTTTCTCAACTGTCAAAGCATGAATAATTTCACGGTGAATGCGTTTGTTAAAATTATTGTCGTAATACATCCTTGAGTTTCCGAAAGTGTGTATTATGATTGAGTAAAGCTACTTATGCCGTGTGATAAGTTTTAGTCAAGATATTTCTAATAAAAATTGGGCCTCAATTAAAAAAAACAATGCATTCAGTCACCGTGAAATTATTCAAGCTTTGACAGTTGAGAAAAAACGGACAATACTGATATTTTGTAGTTTTGTATATTGTAATTAATGTTTTAATTAATTAATACAGAGGTTCGTCTGCTATATTGCACAAATGCATCATTGAAACGTCCTAGGTGAATTTCAATAAGCAATGACGTCATACGATTTTCCCAAAAACTTCACTGGCTTTGTTGCCACGCTCTATTCCTGACATAACGAACACTAATGGTAGACTTATTAAAATCGCATCATTGTTGACAATCATAAAATTGTTTTGCGGACTCATTGAATTCAAAGCGAGAGATATCGCATTTATAGCTTAATGTACTGATTCGATACGAAGCTAAAGAACACAATTGTCGAAATATACTTAACGAAACTTCTAAGTACTCCGATTTCAGTATTGTAGGAAATCTTATTTTTCAACATTAAAATCTGATCAATGATGGACCATACCGACCTTTGCTTTCATGGTTTCCATGCTACTTTATCAATGCAAAATAATTTTTGTCGCGCATGCGTTGGCATGGGAAGATTTTCTAATTGTTTTGATTGAACAGAAAAGAAGCAATTAGAAGTCTTATTCTGCAGGTGACGCACCGTCTGGCAAAAGACCTATGACAATTTCTCGTTCTGGAAGCGACATTCGAGCCATTTCTTGATTTTTCGTTGTGCATATCAACACACTAATGATTTTCACTAAAACTTACAAGGTGCAATTTTTGCACGATAAGCACGTGCGCATTTTCGTTTTCTGCACATGCACGACAAAACCAATTTTGCATCCATTAAGAAGCATGAAAACCATGCAAGCAGACGACAGTTAAGTCCTATACACATTTCCATTAACGATCGGACATAAATGTTGAAAAATAAAAATTTCTGACAACATTGAAATCGGTGTACTTAGAAGTTTCGTTAAGTATATATCGTTACAGTCGCAAGAGTGGTTTGAGAAATGTCGTTTTTAATATGCGAGTCGCAATCATCGTAAAGCTGACATCATGTGTTATTAACAACATCAACATCTCGTATAATGTATTATTCCCTCATAACGGCTTCATTACGACGCTGATTATCGTCAATTTTTTGCTTTGTCGTAACCCTTTCTGCGGGGAAAGTGGCCAGTGATAAGTACAGATCGTAGCTACCTCGCAAATAAATCAAATTTTATAACCTTGTTTCGTTCATTATGTAATATATATGCGTCTATATGTAATATAAGTACCCAAAAAGTCAAAATATATAAGTAAGATACTTTAATGTTGATCTGTTATATATTATCGTGTATAGACCTCGCCCATTATTTGTATATAATATGTATAAAATAAAAAAGATGACAGATAAACCTCTGGTATTTTTATTTTAACTAAAGATCGTGTAACAAGATACATTGGGACAAACAATCTTTTATTTTAGAATAACTGTAGGACTACACGAACCTTAAATACTTTATGCTGGTACAAAATATGAATTTTGTTTAATATTCTGGAAGCTAGGACTTAAATTATGGGATCTTTGTTGGATAAAGTGAGTTATACTGTGCATTGAGTAATGTCGTTTACTTATGGAAGCAAATCCCGGCGGCACAAGTCGTCGGGAGGACATTTTAAACTATTTTCCGACGAACTTCCTCAAATAGATCTAGACAAAGCTAGTTTGGAAGAGATAGGTGCGAGATTGAACGATGAAGAACGTCGTCATAGGGGACGACGTCGGACGTTCAGAGATTCGAACCATGACCGGTTCTCCTTGCCATCTCTGGGTACACCCGAACTTGAGAGAATGTCAGACTCGGAGAAAACACGACCAGCAAGTTATTCCACAGGGAACTCATTAAATCCAAACTTTTCTAAAATTCATCAGAAAATTCAAAGAAGGCATACGTTAAAAGAAACCAAAATAAACGACTGGAACAGGAGAACATTAGGGCAAGGTCAAGGTCAATTCATGTCAAGAAAACAGACTGACTCCCGTGTAGATAAAACTGAATATATTAGTGCTTGGCAAGAGATATCTCATCAATCACAGAGTAAGAATGAAGATAATTCAATGTACGATCGTACACTAGACAAAATGGATGATGAAATTCAACAAAACGTTGAGAAAAATGGACTAAATAATGCTAAACGTCCAGTTGATGAGCCTCCAACCACTACTAAAAAGAAATCAGTGTTTAAAGAACTACTTGACGCAGCATCTAAAGAGAACACAAGAATGAATCAGATAAAAGAAGGACTTAACTTCACTGATGGTTATCTAAGAAGACATTATAGCTTACGTAGTTTGCCTGTTACTTCTTCTAAAGTTGTAGGTGATCATAGTATTCCTACGCGGAAAAGTTTAGATAATGATAAGCGAGCTGAAAGTGACACTGAAAATGTAGTTCCTGAAGTTATTTCAATTCCTGGTAAAACAAAACCTGGTATATTGAAACATGGTGCGAGAGTAAGAGATTCACAAATGTTAAATACTCATCACAAACCTCCCAATCCTTTACCAGTACAGCCACGGCTTGTTCATCAGGACGATTTGCCTCATTTTGGGCAAGGAAAACATCCATTTACTGACACAGATGATGTCAAAGTGTCTGTCCATACCGCTGCTCCTCTAAATAGAGTAGAAGATTTAGTCTTTGTTCCTTTACCATCCAATAAAAGTCAAAGTAAAAAACGTGTAAACTTTAATGAAAAGATTGATATTAAAGAAAAGACAGCAGTTAGTGATTTAATTGAAACAAACGAGGAAGAAGACAATGAGTCTGAAACTATAACTAAAGCTGTAATTGATACTAATACTAACAGTTTAGTAAATGGTTCTGATAAAGTGATTGATGATGACAAGACTGAAGTAGTATGTCCTAGGATAACAAGTACACAAATAAGAAGACGAGCTAATGTTAAATATAGAGAAACTCCTAAAACTAAAGAATATGTTAGTATAATACATAGACATCCTTCTATATATAGTTCTCATGGTAGAAAGACTACTATTGTACCAGTGCCTCGTGTAACAAAACATTCTACTGTTTCTAAAGAATATATTGAGTCTATATACTCACCAAGGATACTTGCTGTGAAATCTGGAGATTTAAGAAAAGACCCAGCTTGGAAAGAAGCTAAACCGGAACTTAATGATGACAACACTGCAGGTGTTAATGAATCTGTTGTTGATAACAAAATGGAATCTGCAGATAAAGTTAACAATGGTAATAATAATGACACTAAAGACTCAAAAACGGTCGTATCTTCCGCACCTGATGGAAAACAAGAATCACGTACCACGTCCGGAGTCCCGTCTTTAAACATACCGGAAATTCAAGAATTCTTCAGAAATGGAGGTGCATCTAGTTCTAATCAAAGCCCGCCAAAAACTCAATTGCGAAGTCCACCAAGATCTCCGGATATTGATTTTGAATCTTTGTCTGAATTTACAGCTTTGTTTAGTGACGAGTTAGACTTTGATTTAACACAAGAAATAGACAGAAGTATGTTAGGGGAAGATTTAATAAAGGCTTATAGATTCTGGGATAGGAAAAAGAAAGCGTTCCCTGGCGGACTTAGAAAAATTGAAGCACCAGCTGACAGAAGTGATGGAACTTATTCAAAGGATTATGGTCATGTTAAAACATATAAAATAAACAATTCAAGACTTGATAGACCTTCAATGTTATCATCAAATAATAAAAACTCAAATGTCAATGAAGTTTTGATGGACTGGGTTTGATGATTATTGTGTTGTTTAAAAGACAATAAATTTAAAGATGATAGAATGATGTATTATGTCACATAAGTTTAAAAATTTATAGATCTTTATTTGTCTCACATTCTGTTGTCTACTACACACAGAAATTTTATTAAAATGTGTCGTTGTGATTTAATATATAGTAAGCTTTCTTTCACCTTACGAAGGTCAAAGTGCATTGAATATTCATGAAGAAGATCCGAATGCGGTGAACAGGTGTGCAATACAATACTAGCAAGCGTTAATTACAATAACTTTGACGCATCTCACTAACTGATATCCTTAGCCCAGTGGTAACGCGTCGGCCGTCAGACCTAAAGGTTTAAGGATCAAATCCCAGTAGCATAATATTTTTTCAGACTTAAACCTTGCTACGTTATTTTATCTTATTTATAATATGGTGTCAGTATTATATAAATTAGCCAAGTTTTTCTCCCTCGTGAATCTCGTGCACACAAAGAGTGTGTATAACCACCCAAATGTTTTTAAAGTGTTAGTAAGGTCATCCTGTCTGAAACGTGAAATTACGCGAAAAATTGTCAAAAATGTAATATATTTTATAACCACCGACCACTGTGTCTAAAACGTTATTTTAGACGCAGCTGTATCCACTGTGCTAAACCGTCTTCCGATAATTGAAGTTATAAATTTGATTACAATTTAACATTGACCAATGGGAATAAATCCTCGGAGAATAAACCTTCCGAACAACCTCTTTTATAATGGTTTAGCCCATATTTACAAAGGTAAGCGCCGTGACCTTCGTAAGGTGAAAGAAATCTTACTATACGTTTAATTGTGGCATAATAATAATGAACTGGTCAACAGAAACTAAGCTAACCCGGGTCGATAGCGCAGTTGGTAGCGCGTCAGGATTCGGAATCTCGTGTCCCAAAGGGGGTACGGGTTCGAATCCCATCCGGGGAGGTTATACCCTTCCATGAAAATTAGACAATAATGTCAATTTTCCTCCATTGATTAGATAACATGGAGAAGCTTGTCGAAGGGTAGGTGAGTACTGGTTATAAACAATGGTCCAGGAAAGCTAGGTTAGGTGCGCTGGACGCTGTAAAATGACCTATAATGTGTTGAAACGGCGTTAACTTCAATAAATAGATATCTGATTTTGTGAAAAGAAAAAGAAAAAGAAACTAAGCTATATAAAGAATGCCATAAGATAAGCTAAAAATTTAAAATCAAAGGGGTACACAGTGCATATTGAATTGTTTCTGTCTCGTATTTGGCCTTGTTGAAATGATTCCTATCAATATATGAATAACTATATGTCTCATTATATATCAACAGATATACAGTTTAGGTTGTTACTATAAACTATAAGATCGGGTTGTAATGCATTGTTTACTTGGCTTACATTTCGTGTATCTAGGATCTACGAACGTAGTTAGTGCTCGACTTTGTCAAACAAATAAATCTATTGAATATATTAGATAGTTAGTCTATAAGGGACTTTATGCAGTTATCTCCCCTTGAATACTCTTCAAATAGGTAGGTCCAATTAGTTGGATTACTCGGATTTTACCCTTACATTTCAATGTCAATTTGCAAAACTAATTCTTACATATCTATTTTATAAATCATTTAATTCGTTTGAAATTCATGCTTAGTATTGTTAAGGTAAAGAACTATTTAAATTTCATCACTTCTGTTAATATTTTCATTAACAAGAAAGATATTAGATGAAATATTTTGTTATCCTTACATTGGACTTCAATAATAAAATCCGAGGATTCCAACTGTAGGGACCTACTTACCAATTGGATTGCTTCAGATTTAATCAAGGAACGGTAACTGACTAAAGTCCCTAAATCTATTCTATATAACATTTTATTGTTTCTTCTTGTAAGGCAATTACAATTTGATAAATAAAATTGGTACCTGAATGGATCCATAACTTTTTAACTAGGGGAAAAACCTATTGTTTCCTAGAGGAAACTGACCCCCGGACAATATCTACATTTTGCGGGCTTAGCGCAAACGGTCGTAACTCACTCTTTTTTAAAATTGTGTTACGACCGTTTTGCACTAAGCCCGCGAATCTTTGTTGTCGTTTTTTTGAAATTTGTTTTCTATTTCTATTAATTCAATGAAAAAAATAATGTTCGGTGCTGTATGCTGTATACTGCGACTACCCGTGGTCTAAGCCAAGGTCCCTGAATTGACCTAGACACTGGACCCAAGCTGTTAAACTTGTACTCAGCACACAAGTCATATACTTGTCAATAATGAATACTGACAATGTCATATTTGATACAGAAAAATGTGGGTAAATGGTCTCAGAGAGTATTCATGATCCATTTGTAGGTTCCGCCCAGGAATCAAACCTACGATCAGTATGTTTTAGCCAGACGTGCTATCGAATAAGCTAACCGGGAGAGTATAGTTGAATAAACGAAACCTATTTTTGGCATAATTATTAAACATTTGATCTAGTAAATTAAAAGATTTGAAATTTAATGTATGTTTCAAGTTACCAGTGCATGAACCACATTGGTAGATTTTACAGATGTCAGTGGGTCCGTACTTCCCTCAAGACTTTTAAAGATATATCAATCTCCGTAAACAGATATCCTGTAGTGTATTGTCGTACAGGATCTCTACTGTCTCCGTGGAAGGTCACGTCGAGATGAACTTTGTGTCGACCAATCAATGCGTAGCTTTCATCTAGACGAAAACACTATTAATCACATTTTGATTTCGTAATTTCTATTTTTAGACCAATGCTTGCATGCTAATTTAACAGCGATATTATTCACAGTCTGCGATTGGGTGGCTCATTTCAAATTGCGTGATGTAGACGATGTAAATAAGTTACGTATCATAACAATTTCGTCATGAATATTATGATGAGAAAAGGTCACCTGAACGTGACTTTTGTTTGAAAAAGGCCAGATCTAAATTAGCGAGTAGGCATGTGGAAATTTTAGATCGGGTTATAATCAGATTGAAGATATATGTACTTGCAAGCAATCGTTGAGAATGATACACCTATGTTGTTATTCGTGTTAGAATATCCCATATCTAAATATTTTCAAATAACTATATCCCTCTATAAATCCCCCTCATAAAACTTATCTGGGTCCGCCCTTGTGATAATCGATTCCGGTATTATATAGATTTTAGATGAAGAATAACGTCTGTCCATCTTTGTCCAAGGGAGGCAACTCTTCTATATCTAAATGTTATTACATGATATATGTTACCTCCCTTTGTATGTCGATTATTAAGTCTCTATTATAATGGAAAATTAATATCTTCCTCATTTGCCGTGATTTTATGATACAGTTTATGAATTCACTAAACCTCTCTCTGATTAAGAATCAAGGGTCTAAACCCTGTCCTTGACTATGGCCCTTTATGTGGGAAAGTAGGGATTTTCTTATAAAGGATGACAGTTTAGAAATATGAATCCCAGAACAAATGGAATGAAAAATGGACCGTCCGTCTCATATGACACGGAGCGATGAAAAAAAAGCTCAACACGCTCTTTAGAAAGTTTATTATACACACATACATAGGATGTTTGCATCATTGACTATTTCTCGATTTGTTTTCAGAAATTACGTAATAAACTTGTGTTTGTAGAAAAAGTATTTTTTTTATTTCATTCACATACTTACGTCAAAACCTATTTTACCATGACAACTGTTATTCAGACTACAACCGACAACCGACAGATACCATTGAAATGTGGATAAATTTGGAATTTATTGTCGTGGATAAATAGAAGGGTATTATCATCTAAGTTGAAGATCGAACCAGGAACATCTCTGTGACAAAAACTACGAAATCCTGCCTATAGCTTAATGTGTCACGGGCGGAGGCTACTAGTAATTTAATGTATTCAGAATTCATTGTTATCTCACAATATTGTTGCGGATCAGTCACGAAGGAATTAAATCGTGTCGCCAACTGGATACAAAGTATATTTCAAACGAAACTTGATTTCTGTTTATCGAGTTCAGTTTATTTTTAGTTGTTTTCAAGTTTTCAACAGAACTAGCAATATAGTTAAAGTATACACATATCATTTCTTCAAAAGGGATTTCTTAATCATGACATAGACTGGTAATTACGTTGATAAATAGCTAACCATTTGATCTAAAATATTCAAGAGAAAATGCAGTTCTTAAGAAGATTAACGTGGATGTGTACTCAAAGATGGTTATCGGAGACTGATCCCTGGACGATGGACGCCAGGGTTTTTATACCCCAGGGTGGCCGATGGCCGATAAATTTGCGAAATCGTCCAGTGAACGGGATGATCGTCAAGGGGACGGGACGATCGTCCAACGGACGGTGGCCGGTGAACGATTCTGTGATGTCAGAAACGACCAAAATCGGGACGAAATGACATCATCACTAAAAACTAATGTAAACAATATAACGGCTACAAAACTGAACTTCAATGAAAGAATCAACAATACTATTAGTTTTGAGTGATATGATTGGTCATATCAATATTTCATATATTGATAACTAAGAAGCATTCCTTACAAAGACCCTTTGTTGTTTGCTGAATGACTTAACAATCGAACACACGAGAGAAATAAATGTTTTTCTGTTAAAATATTTTCTAAGAGTTTATTTTACTATAATGTCAATATTATGTGTTCTGCCTTCTAAATCAATAAACAACCTTTCACGCAATCAACATTTTTATCTGGTAATGTACCTTGCATGGAACATTTACCGTAATATACATAATAAAATTATTATACTTGGTTCCAATTAAAACCCAATTGACAAGCAAGGAATCGATTTAGATACTAATATTTAAGTACGTTTTTACTAATTTCTTTTGTCGATGGCTTGACAGGCAAGTAGCAGCCGGGGCGCAGGGGCCGCGGCCCCAATAAAGTGGCAAGCAGCGGAAATGGGACCAAGAGTTAATTTTCCATGACACATAATGAACATCTTGAGGTTTCTTTATAATACAAATATTTGTTCTCAAACAGGCGGTACTGAAAGTGCTGGAAATCGAGTTTCAAAGGCTTACATTCAGAAAAAAATTTCGACCGGCGGTAGGGGACTCCCCTCCAATACCCAATATTCAGATCCTTCCTACGCGCCTGCTTGAATAAAATGGTCACCATCGTTGGTCAGTATTACCTCATTGTAAAATATTACTACGGTTCACTTTTAGATTTCTATGAATGTAAAAATCTGCCCTACTACGGGAATCGTACAAAAAAACAATGATTTTCGTACCTGCTGGTTCTTACGGGTTAATTTTAATTTCGCGACTTTAGTCGTAAATCCTTTTATATTGTGAGTTCATGACTATTTTAAGAGTTTTGATAATATGTTGCACAGGCGATCAAAATAGACGAGATACTGAGGCCAATATTTTATTAAGGGTCTTACCACCAATTTTAGACGCAAAAACCTTCTATTTTGTATTGTAATACTATTGTAATATATTTGATAACACGCTGCCCTGGCTCGAATATAATTGAGATAAAAACTATTTGGGGTTCGATGTCAAGGTCATCAAATTTGAGAATAAACTTTTTGCTTTAACTAAGTTTTGATTTAAAGATGTATTTAATGCTAGAAATTGTAAAGAACACATTCATAGTTGAATACGTGTATGTTTAAATAAAACACTGCTTTCAAATTGAACAGAGTTTCCAATATGGTACCTTGGTTACAAAGAATTATTTGACCTCAGGCGCTGATTTCACACAGCCGGTGTATATATTCTAGTTCAGCGCAATGGGCAAAGTCATCAGTTTTCGCGATGTTGTCTGTTTTTAATTTTATGGAATGTCTCGGAGTTTATAATTAACTATATATCAAATATCTGGATTCCATTTTATTTACATTTGAATTCTGAAATAAGATACGCCACCAATCTCAGACATATCTAGAGACCTGTCAATTTCTTACCTGTTTCCCTGGTTCCCCTCGCTCCTGGGGGTCGCACGTGCAGAAGAACGGAAACGCAATATTCTTGGATGTTCTCAGACTGAAACTGGTAAATTAGCTGGTGAAAAGTCTAGATTTTCGTGTAAACTGTCGAGATGTTCGGGAACAGGTGTTTAAGCTAAAATTGAAAACAGATAAATTCATCATAGTGCTTTTGTTTGTGGTACATATTTTATAAAGTTTTAGAGTTTTCATTCCATGGTGCTATCTAGTTCACTAGAACCTAAATGTATATAGTTAGTACAACAGGAAGAATAAGGAGATTTAATTTTGAAGGAATTGGTCAACAGATCTGTGTGAACTAAAAAACACATTATTTATTGTTTGTATTGTAATAATTTTATTTGTAAATTGATTATACACAATGTACTAAGTATAATTAAACTGTTCTGTTCTGTTCTGTTCTGTTCTGTTCTGTTCTGTTCTGTTCTTTTCTGTTTTGTTCTGTTCTTTTCTGTTCTGTTCTGTTCTGTTCTGTTCTGTTCTGTTCTGTTCTGTTCTGTTCTGTTCTGTTCTGTTCTGTTCTGTTTTGTTCTGTTCTGTTCTGTTCTGTTCTTTTCATTACAATAATAAAGCACTTTAACTTGTTTAACTGTTAAGATAATACAATCACAATTTAAAGTGTTTGGCTATTTTTTCTTTCCGCGCTCAGAATTCATTTAATTCAAAGTTAATCATAGCATAATATAACTGTTCAGTTTGACCCACATAATTGATAACAACAATACCCAAAACTATATAATGAAACATATAAATAATTATATAATTCAGAAGTAAAAAAATGCCTAATGGTATTTTTGAGTATTTTTTTTTAATTTCGCGCTATGTATTTTACTCTTAATTTCATATGCATCGACTAGCACCCACGTGGCTGAGGTACCCGTTCACAACATGAATGTCGCTTATAATTATTTTTTGTATCTAAAATACTTCAACATGGTACAGTGAACACACCAGCCACAAAATTTTGACAAAAAAACTTTCATCGCCATAAATCAGGAAGTCGTACGTTTTTTTCCCTCTCTCTCTTTTTTACCCAAACATTATAACATGTGACTAGATAGAACCTACAACATTCTAGGAGTTGAGAAATGGATCATTTATAACTAATTACCATCAAAATTAATTACCATAAACTTGTGTTATACACTTTAATGTTGGACGGTTTTTTATAGAATTGTTACACTATTGATGGATGGTGATGTTTGTTTAATCGTTCGCCTTAGACTAACCCCATGTCTGCTTTAAATATTACGTATTCATTTTTTTTCCAAGACTGTATAAATTTCATCATAATGTTCCTGGTGATTTATCACGTGACGTTACGTCTTAGTTTTTTCGTTATTGTCATAGTAACAAACGATGTTGTCGTACACGCTGTTTCATTTTTCTTAAACAATCATATTAATGTAAACATATTACTATAACCTCAAAAGCGACCAAAACATTCATTTTCTTGAAAATTTGGCAAAAAACGCGTCATTAAAACTTCGTTAAGGACTTAGGTAACTGTTAAACTAATCCGTTCTTGTTCCGTCACTCGACCTGTCAAGATGGGTTTTAGCCATTCTCTTTGATGGCGGAACAATCGTGTCTTATGTAAACAGAAGATTGTTTATTGGGCGGGTGATGGACTTACTCAAATAGAATTTACCAAATCAATCTGTTTTCAAAGTAAACTAGAAAATCCTCCTTCACTTAGCTGTACCGTTTAGTGTCTTCTTTACTTTTGTTAGCAGACGATCAAACCGGCACGTGGCGTTTACAAAGATCCAACAATGAACAGTAGGTGTACCACTGCGCATGTGCGGCTAATTAGATAGGACTTTTTTAATTGAAGGTTAAATGGTACCTCATCAATAAAAATTTCAACTATAATAGTGTTAAAAGAGTGTTGTTCAATCATAAAAACCACAGACATGTTGGTGTGTGGTACGGAACATCTGTGATGGTGGATTTAAACCAAACTTGGCATCAGAAACAACAACATTGTTGACATGGCAACGCTGGTGATAATTTTGATATAATAGAGATAGAGGGGTTGATTATACTGCTGTGAAAAAATGTAACAAAAAGAGTTCTTTATGGTCGAAGACTGGTTGTACCAAATGCCCAAATGCAGGCCTCTACTGAACACAAAGAAAAAAATCTCCAAGAAATGTGTACAAAAATGCATTTTTGTGATCGCCCTAAGCACTGACAGTACTAAATTGAGAATTGAAATGAGCGCATCATCATTTTGGTTTAAATAACATTTATTTTTAACTACAACATACCCTAGAAACAAATATAAAATATAGAATGTATATCAGCATTACATTAATAATTTTTGTGATTTAATGCACTATTGAACATATTTGAACACTTTAGTTTAGAATAGGTTGTCACTTTAAATTGTCATTGCCGAACAAAACGGTAGGTTACGATGGCATAGAGGTGACATAGAGATATATTTGAAATTTACGTGCGCACACAATAACGTTTACGTGGCCACGTATTTAGCTTTACGTGCGCACGCAGTAGCTTTTACGTGCGCACGCAATAACGTTTACGTGGCCACGCAATAGCTTTACGTGCGCACGTTATAATTGACCAATGAGAGTTGTCGAAATTGGCGGCCATTTTGTTGGGTGTGCGCACGTACAGCTATTGCGTGGCCAAGTAAACGTTATTGTGTGCGCACGTAAATTTTAAATATTTCTCCATGTCACCACTATGCCACCGTAATAGGTGCAATAGTAGGCACAATATTATTTTCAAATTTTAAAAGATTTGATGACTGATGCTGAGTGAGAACATTGAGGAAGGGGGTGATGTTTGTTCAGTGTGTCTAATGCTTGATGTACGAGACAAATATTTTGTACTTTAAAACTCATTTGGTCAATTGCATTCAAAATTAGACATTGACATTCTCTGGAACATTGGCTTTCATTACAAAATTATGGTAAGAACAATTGCTCTAATACATGTACCAATGGTTGGTCATCCAGCTTAAAACAAACTTGTTAATTGTGGAGCGCTGGCTAGCTGATCAAGTGTATCATACGACGCAAACCTTTCTATCTGCGGCCACTATTTCCCACAAAATCTCAGGTGCTTGCCACTCACTGGTAATTTTGATTGAACGTTTCTATCCTTACACCAACTAACAGAACCAATATTGTCCTGATAGTATAATATTCTCTAAGTGTTAATCTACTTGTATATCAATAAATAAATGTTCATTTAGAGTTAATTATAACAGTTAGAATATTAGAGTTAATTAGTAACTTATTAACTCATATAGTAATCAGTATCGAGGTGATTATTGCCCAATCTTTTCTTATATCATTTATTACGTACTGAAGATTTCTGGAATAGAGTACGCAAGATAGGTTTCTGTTGGTACTCTATGAGCCACCAGGTGTTGGTATCATTGATTGCTTTCGGCGCGATATGACCTTTTTGTGTTGGTGCGCCGTAAAACCCAAACAAACAAACAATTAAATATTAGTAAGTCCGTGATCATATTGTAGATCAGAACATTAATTTATTTCTTAAAGTACCCATACTAGTAATACATGTACATGTATACCATGAGAATTTATATAAAGAAAGTAAAAAATCTCTTGTCATATCGGATACCGAGCGCAGTTGTAAGGGTAATTCAACGATGAAAGTATATAAACAAAATCACTAAACATTGGTTCCTATGCGTTGTTAGTTGATTCAAACAACATTTATATGTTTCTTATTTTTAAGAGTGTTGCTGACTTTTTATCAGTAAATATTGGTCATCTTAACTTTTATTGACATTATATCACCTACTTTTGGGTCAAGATTAAAAGCTTGGGTCCAGAGATTTAGACCTGTCCAGAGAATGTGAGTAGTGTGACCGACCGCTGCTATATGACACTAATATGTTGCACACGGGCGTCAAGCACCAAACGTTTCGTCTTTCCTCTCCAAACGTTCAGTTGAAGGGAGCGAGGACGAAGTTTCAAACCAGTAAAGTCACCCAGCTAAACCAGTTAACACATTTTACAAAATAACCTTCGAATGTACCTGAATTTCGAAACTTGCATTTCAAAGATCGTGTAATTTAAGCATTGAATATGATCATAGAATAAAATGTCGGAACTTCGAATTACCCCGAATTCCGAAAATTCGTGCCTCGAAAAATCGTAATTCAACTGTAGTTATAGTACTGTTATAGTATATAAGTTTTTTTTTGTTCCAGTATTGGTCAATGTTAGATATCTGTAAACTATCAAGGAATGATTTCATTGATTGCTGGAAACAATCGAGATTTTCTCTTTTATATCTCCCCTAACAGTTAACATTCCATCAATATTATTATAAATACAATGATAATTGACACATGCGTAGTAAGAGGTTTACCCTACACTTAAGTATTTTCATTATAAACAATATCGACTGGTAGCAATCAGAATTACCTCAATCTGTAATAGATTTCACGCATTTCCAGTCCAGCGTTCAACTAATTTACTTCCAATTTTCCACAATCTATCATTTTTGGCCGAGCGCTGACGTTTTTATTTTTCCAAGGCGGGGTAAAATGCTGGTGATGTTTTCATCGTATACACCGGTATGTTGTGACAATACTGGTACGATAACAACATAATAACCGTATTATAACATTGTAAAGTTTGCTTTAGTTTGATCAATGTTTGTAAAGAAAACTTGTAGGTTTGTATACACTCACAGTTCCAAAGAAAATGTTGCTTATTTGACTCGTTCGTTTGTTACTTAAGTCAACATTCTATTTCTATAAAGATCTCGGTATTCATATAACAGTGACCAGTTTGCCTTCAGTTTTCTAAACTGTTTCTCCTTTGGACGTATTTTCACTGTTTAATATATTTTCAGTTTTTAAATTCATGTTTTGGAATATGATTAAGCTTTTACAGAAAATATGTGGATTTATGTTAATAATGCTTGAGTATAATGCTTGCAAAATTTATTTTTGAAATTTCAAGAGTGTGGTCGTTTCGCTAACATCCTATGATTATTAAAAATATTTTAAACTGTTTAAGTGGGTTATTTTTTAATGTCATTGAACAGTAACACAGTTCCAAGGCATCTTGCTGTGGCTACAGAGACAGGGTGGTAGTAAACTTTTGGTTATAAGATTGGTGTGCACACGGCAAACTTTCACATCTTGCATGCTTCTTGTGTCATCCTCGCACTTTCCAGAAAAATAGACGATGACGCTAGATGATCACGGGCGAAAATGGTGGGAATGGTTCCCCGAGTGTGAGGCTATCAGTACTGGCCTCATAACACGTTATTCTCGCGAATAAAACTCGAGTTTTCACGGATTTTTACGAATACCGTCGAGTTGAATCCGTATCCGATCGGGATAACCATCTATAAATGTGTTACCATGGCTATATTGTGTTTTAAGTTTTTACTATTATGAAATACAGGGTGTCCAAAAAGAAAGTTTACAGTTTTGATGCTAATTTATAACATTTTAAAACTCTGCTAGATTATCACAAACTTGTACATGTTTAGACAATAGGGTGAAGTTTTATCCCTGTCATTTGTAATCTATTTGGTCTAATACTTTACATGAAAACGCCAATTTACTAAAATTACAATTTTTTGTGGTTGACGTCAAATTAGTAATTAATAACGTTTTCCATATGTCTTTCTTTTTGACTCTTCACTTCATTCACACGCTCCATGAAATTGTCAATAACTTTAACAAAAGTACAATTTATTGAAGATATAAATCATTTAGTTTCAAATCAAACTTTATTTAATTCTAGTTAAAAACTGCTAGTTCAGATATTTAAATGTTAAATTCACTTTTTCTAAAAGTCTCAAAATTATACACATTTTTAAAGCTGTAAAGGAGTGCTCTGATAATGACATTTTTAGTTCAAATTGAAAATTAACTTTAAAAGATTGTGTGCTCTGTTTAAAAAAACAGCTCCATTTGTAATAAGTGAGTTTTTGAAATTTATATTGTATGTTTCTAACAATTTATTGGGCAGTTTGTCTTGAATATTTAAAAACATTCAATTTCTTATAACCATTACAGAGTCTGACAAGTAGTTTCAATGTATAACAAATAACCAAGTCTATGAGCGATTAATTTTTAACTCAGACATTTGAAGACATTTGAAGATTCAATACCTGTGTGCTATATTAATCGAATATATTAATACTCTGACGCAAATACAATTCAAACAATAGAAATATTTCGTAATAATAACATGAATACTGTCTGTGGCAATTTTTGAGTAACTGACAATAAACTGGACTTGTCGATTCACTAGTATACTTTCAATTCGTGTTATGTCTGTTTCACTTTCATACAGTAACAGGCAATAAAAACAAGGCCTTTTGTTTTCATTTTGAGGTGATACTGCAAGCAATTACTTTTTTTTAAATCCTGGCAGGCTATTTATTAGTCCAATAATATTTCTTTGCATATAAGTTCAAAATTTTAATAATTATGAATATTCTGTATATGAACTCTGTATACAAATTTTCTTTATTAAGGTTCCTTCCCAAAATTTAAAACTGTATATATTAAGACAGGGTCATCGTGAACTTTGTACCTACGTGTTTCTTATTATCATAAAATCATGCAAATTTTAAAAATTGTTGATGAATTACTCAGACACGCGACCAGTCCCTTCTTCCCTTCTTTACAAAAACTTATCCTATTCAATGATATCTGGTCAGACCGAAATTATTTCTGATATGATCGCTATGTGCTTTTCCATGTCATTTCAAATCAATTCAGAAAATTTCAAATACTATTTAACAAATATAATCACTTATAGTGGCCGCAGATAGACAGGCTCCGTCGTATTATACACATGGTCGGTCAGTGCCGCATAACAAACTAGTTAGTTTTTGTCTGGGTGGCCAGGCGCTTTTGTACTAACATAATTGAATCTTATTCAGAAATTTTTGACACGAAACAAATGATTGACATATACTAGAAAAAATGTCCGTCTTGAGGAAAAAATAGCCGGAAAACAAGAAGTGTAAAACAGCCGGAAAATTGTTTTGTTCAATGACCTCAATCCATCCTGAACGGACACACAGGTGTTGTATATACGGTTTTTACGTACCCACTTTAAACGATGAGTAAATTTTAATTTTCAGCGTATTTCTTCTTATGTTATTTTTTTAGAACGTTTTAATTAATACAATAATTATTAATTCAGGATAGCAACTTGTTTTAATGAAAGTAATAATCAAATTAGGGGCACTTACATATTTTTATTAGCGATCAAATCTCATCCACCCGGCTAATGAGTACAAGACCGGTTAGGGTTCATTATGGTTGATTTTTAACGACGTCTGTTCTGCGTTCAGTTACCGCAAACGTTACAAAACGTTCCGTAAGGATACATTCGGAACTCCTTGGCCATTCGCTGCGAATAATCTCGGACATATTTAGACGCTATCTTGAAACTACCGGTGTTAAAGTATACAAATATATGATCGTTTAGGCAATGTGTTATGTTTCGTTTTTAGTCCAAAAATTTTGAAACATCACTCATTGCCTTAACGATCGTATATTTGTTTATTAGATTAGATTATCCGCAGCGAATGGCCGAGGAGTTCCAAATGTATCGTTACGGAACGTTTTGAAACGTTTCGGGTAATTAAACAGGCTTCTGGATATATTTAGACTGTGTGTTAAACGTCCATTAATGGTTATATTCTATACGCTCGGTTATGAAAATATTGTCATTTTATTTTAAGGCCAACTTTCTATTGGCATCGTTCATTATACATGTATTATTAAAACATATGTTGTGGGTTAATTCGCATTATTTGCATTAAATTTACTCTAGCATATTGTTTAAGCCACTCAGCTGTTCATTCGTACGAAATCATCATGTTCTATATAATATTTTGTGTTCCATTATTTTTATTTAAGTTCTTAAATACCATTTCTTTAAACCAGCTCGTTTACACACTTTAACTTAATTGCCAAGTAAATGTATTCTAAAAAAAATCAATTTGTATTAAAACATTTTAGAATCAGCTAGGCAGTGTTTTGATAATGACAATTTTTACTATTCTCAAAAATTATTGCAGAGTTTGTCCAAAATATCAATAATCCATTTGTAACACACAAATAATTATAAAATTTCAAAAAAATGACCAAAACTAAAATTGAGTAGCTTTATGGTGGGCATTATTCAACTGTGTGGCGTAGTTACTTCTAAGATGTCATTGGTTCTAATAAATATTGCTGGTTTTTTTCTACATCCATCTTAATACTGTACCTTTCATAAATCAGATTTTTAGCATAGAAGTAGTTTTATGATTATTCCAAATTATATTTATTAATACACCTTATGGTATTTTTTTTTCAAATACGAACAGTCCTCTACATATACAAACTGGATTTAAGGCAGTGAATCCGTTCACAAGTTTTGAAATCTCAGGGTTTTAACCCAATTGCTATTTATATTTTAAAGACCGTTTAAGTTTCATAAATTGACCAAAACCGTACTTATTTGTCGCTTTTCATATTTAATAGAAAACTAAACATTTATTGCGACATTTTTAATTTTGGCGGTAGATTTTTTCAACGTTTTGATATTATTCTGGTACAGAAATCCCCCCCCCCCCCCCACAAATGTTAAACAATTTGCTACTTCCCAACTCTCCGCTGATAGATCGAATTAGAACTGACTGCTACAATTTGATGAAATATTTTCATTAATAAATTTCAGGAAATCTAGAAATTGACGCCATAATAAAATAAAACTGTCAACATTTATTAAACTATTACGAAATAAATGACATTTAATTTTTGTACTTTAAACAATACCATTATGTGAACACAACATTTACTGTTTCGTTTCATTTCATACTGAAAAGTTAAAATTGACGAGGCAGTGAAAAACGTGTCCTTTTTAATGAAATATTTGCAGAAACCTGATATTCGAGGCTTTTACCGATAAATGATTTCTATTTAAAACCCCCTTTTCTGTAAAAACGACTAAAGTCACAGATTTCAAGACAAAACGGCCATCTAGTAAACCTAAATTTTTCTGTTCTGTTAAATTTTCACCGACGTATTTTCATACGAGTAACAAACTTATTATTTTTTATGATGCATAGTATCTTAGCAATCTTTTTCTAAATTTCACAAAAATTGCGTCTTTCAAATTGAGAAACAAATTCTTGGGTACTCTTCAAATAGGCAGGTCCAATCAATTGGATTACTCGGATTTAAACCTTACTTTTCAATGAAAATTTGCCACACTTAATCTTGAATAACTATTTACTTCTTTTATGTTGTTTGAAAATCAAGCAAATATTGTTTTGATGAAGAACTATCTAAGTTTCACCAATCTTGTTAATATCTTAATTAATATGAAAGATATTAGATGAAATATTTTATTATCCTTATATAGAACTTCAAAGGTTAAATCCAAGGAGTCCAACTGTAAGGACCTACTTATCAATTGGATTGCTTCAGATTTATCAAGGAAAGATGATTGACAAAGGTCCCTCATTAAAACTTACATGGAAATTGCTGTTTTTATCAAATTCGAAATGCATGTATGCCCAAATGCTTATGTGTATATGCGTTCTAGTTTATTAAAAAGTACAGCATCTAAAAGAATATTGCAAAACAAACTTTCTCGTGATATCATTGATTCAATATATAGTTAACAAGGCCGCATATTATTTTGATTTTTTTCTCAGGGAGTCTTCATACTGAACAAGTTTTAGTCTGATTTGCCTAATTCTTGCCTTACTTTTATTCTATTCTATGAAATACAAGAAAATCAGAACGTTGCTAACACGTGTGAAAGATATTCTATATTTTCAAGCTTAATTAGACCAATTTGCGTACAAATAATTGGTCCCGCGCGCAGATTAATTACAGGAATTGGCTAAACATCGAACTCATAATGGAGAATCATCGCTGTCGTCATTGGCGCGGTAGGCACGTTAAACGTTTCTATCATAACACTATGTTACAAGATATTACGAGGAAGATGCGATTCACACCCCGTCAGTGTGAAGACGTGAGATCCCGCGAGACTTGAAGAGTTGAAATACAGGCTGATATTCGTTACGGATCGTTAAGCTCCAGCTAGGAAGATGAAAAGGTGCCTAATCACCGACATGATAATAAATAACCAACATGCTAGGAAAAACTACAATTTCTTATCATCCTAAATGAAGGGTTAAATATTCAAATAATTTTTATCTCCAAAATTGTCCCGGAGACAAATTGAGCGACTGATTGTTTTATGTAATAGAACTGTTTGAAATTGACGACGTGAAAATTGTGTAAAAATAAATAGATTATGTAGTTCGTGTAATTTAATAGCCAGAGGTAGAAATAAATATACAAGGCAGTTTGTAGAAATTATTTTGTGAATTGTATTTATTTTTGAATATTTCAGGCGCGTAGGAAGGATTTGAATATTGGGGCCGCATATAGATGGGTATGGGAGGGGTGTCCACTCCCGCCGGTCGATTTTTTTTTCTGAATGTAAGCCTCTGAAACTCGATTTCCAGCACTTTCAGTACTGCCTGCTTGAGAACAAATATTTGTTTTATATAGAAACCTCAAGATGCTGAATATGTGTCATGAAAAAATTATCTTGCGGCCCGCTTGCCGCTGCTTACCAGAATATTGGGACCGCGGCCCCTGCGGCCCCTGCTCCTCCGCGCCTGTATTTGTATATATCAATATCTTTCAATGAGTCTTTCGTTTGGGTTCATGTTTTATCAAGTGACTTTTATTGAATTTTAAGGGAAGAAAATAATACTTTTTGTTTGGTTGTTGTTTTGTCATGTTTCTGAGAATTTGAAATTCTCAAAATGAATTTTGACGCTAATTTTATGTCCTATATTGCCCATGGATCATTCATATGGTCCATGTACTAACTAACATTAAGATTAAGGGGATATACAGACAAACGTTCAATTTCATATTTTCTGATTTTAAATTATATTCTTTATAAATGTGAATGCAACAGACACACTGTTATATTACTTGGCAAAATATTTCTTTATTTTCTCGTAATATTTGGGGTGTTTCCTAACTAGATCCACGTGGGTCAAGTTAGCTGAAAATAGATTTGTGTTAAAATATGCATTTACTGATGAGAAGATACTAGAGCTTGTTATTGTGCAACATTAGTATAATTATAATAAAAAGATATTCTAACCGCTAAGAATGTTGAAAGACAAGAAGAGACCAATGAAAATGTTTTATTTCAGCAAGTACTACATAAAACAAATTTATAAATAGCTTGGTGATTCCCTCAGTATCCTACTTTCGTTTTCAACAATTTGTATGCCACATGTTTTAATTCGTTCAGTTGAATGTTATAAGTGACAAATGTTATTAGTAAGCGATTTCTTACGTTCTTAATACTGTTTTAAAGACTAAACTTGGTTCTATACTTTTGGCACAGTCATTTGCCTGTATATCCCTTTAAACTTTAATCCTAACGTCTCAGCAAAATTTTGAAAAGACATATTCGTGATGTTCAGTAAAAATACGTTCAATACATCATACATGATATTTCTATAAATATTTAAATTTAGTTCATGTAAAAATTGTTTTCATAATAACCCATGCACAATATTCTATAGTGAATATAAAAATATTGTTCCCATGTATTTCTTTAATAATAATTAATAATTTGAAATAAAAAGGTAATACGTTGCTGTATACCTTTTAATGCACAGCGCAATTATTGTTTTATACGAAGGTTTTTTATGAGAAAATGGTGGAATTTTGGTCATATTTCGTATAGTTTTCTTGTTCAGTACAGACCAGTGGTGCTTTTCACACAAATTCTTACGAAAAAAATCTTCGTAAGTCAAAAGCAAGAAACAATGTAAATACGCTCATTTTTTTGGCTTATCAGTTATAATTATTATACAAATTGTGTAGAATTGTGTATACCTTTTGAATATCATATCATATTTATGCTTACTATCCGTCTGACTTTGAAGTGCTAATTATATGAAACTGACTTACGAAGATTTTTTTCGTAAAATTTTTTGTGAAAAGCACCACTAAATTTGACCTGAAACAAAAAGTGCATCATTTACATACATTGAATCGTTTAGTTATAGAGTAGTTACTGCAAAATGTAATTAATGTCTCAGATCAATTGTGCAAAATATACCTAAAATTAGACTATGTGAGTCTCTCTATACATGATTGCAGTGTATATTAATTTTCATAACTGAATCAATTATATAAGAATACTAGTACCTAAAGGTAAGAAACTGATTTCAAAATAGCTTGAATGAATTGTCGTCAGCGCATAAATGTGATGAAAATTTTTTATCGAGTTGGTCCAAAGCTTGTCAAACTTTAATACAGTTTTTTATATTGTTATGTGACATAACACGAAATCAATTAATAGACAATATACTTCAAGATAATTTCCGAATGTCAACAACAGAACATAAAGGTTCGAATGCTCCCATGATTTTACTTCGAAGTTAACATTTAGATTTTGTTTATACGATGTCAATTATGATTAAATTTGTACCAAATATTCTAGAGTGTGACTAACCTCCCAGACCTTGACTCAGTAGCGTGTTCAATTACACAAAACGTTACAGAACGTTACATAACGATACATTCGGAACTCCTCGGCCATTCGCTGCGAATAATCTAGGACATATTTAGACGCTATTTTGTAACGACCGGTGTTAAAGTAAACAAATATATGATCGTTTAGGCATTGAGTGATGTTTCGTTTTTAGTCCGTAAATTTTGAAACATCACTCATTGCCTTAACGATCTCATAGTTGTGTATTAAATTAGGTTATTCGCAGGGGTTCCGAATGTATCGTTATGTAACGTTATGTAACGTTTTGTGTAATTGAACACGCTACTGATTTATTGCGACGTGAAATACTGGAAAGCCCTATATACAGTTCTCTCGAAAAGTCGATGCCCAAAAATCCTGAAATCCTTTTTTACGATAAACCTTTTCACATTTACCCATAAAAAATGAATAAAACAGTTGAAGTGTCATTTGAGCAAATTCAGAATCAACAACGATTTGTTTATCAAAATTATGATTCAAAATAGGATGCATGAATAACCTTTAGACCATGCCAAAACGGAATTTTGTTAAGCGTCCTCGTCCGCGTAGGTTTTAGAGTCTTCAATCCAAAAAAAAAAATATTATAATGTATTGATTTAGTCGTAAATATTTGTGTTTTCGTTTTCGGTTTGTGTGTTTTTTGTGAATAGGTACCTAGGTTTGTCAAACTTGAGTTGACGCTTAACAAAATTCCAATTTGGCATGGCCTTAAGTTTAGTAAAAAGTACTTACATTATGCATGTGCAATTTTTTCTGAAAAATTCTACTTGTCCAAGAACTTGCAGAGGGTACTGTATACAACTGAAATAAAATGTTGATGAACGAAATTTAAAACCAAATAAACAAACAATAAAATACAGTACTTAGTTTTTTATTTTGGTAACATTTTATTTAAGTGGTAAACTATTATTTCTGTTGTTTATATTGTTATCACTTCGTGAGGGTATAAATAAATAGTTTCATTATGAACGATGACTGATGCAATTAGAGCCTCGACTCGGCCTTTATTTCATGTACCAACGTTCGTACTCTTGTTTTAACTGAATAGAACCACAGGCTGTCGGCATGAAACAGTCCGTGAATAGAACCGAATTTATTTCTAACAACATAAACTCATTGTGTCCATCGCCATAAAGCAACAGTACACCACAACTGATGGCACATTTGTAAATAATATTTGAGTATATTTTACAAAAGACAATGATATCAATATAATAATCTTGATTTTAACTTTACTGGTTAGGGACCTTGGTTTAGACAGATTTTGATTGTCTCCTTTACTGTATAGTTGACAATTATTCATATTTGTCTGCTTAAATTTTGCATGAGGCAAAGTCAGTACATTGGCTAAAAAGCAAAATATCTGTATCCTTTTGATGAACCAATTTAATTATTGAGATACGTGAAAATAGTCAGTATAAATCACAATCCTACAGTACCCTAAAACAAGGGCCATATTTAACGTATACATGTATAGGGTCCATGCCTGAAATTGAGACACTTCTGAACCGGTATTATTTAATTAAATATTGAATAGACTCAATTATATTAATCATTATAATGTTTAACTAAAAAAACTCATATGGAATTATACAATGAAAGTATATGTTTTATCTTGTTATTAATTTTTACCGCTATAATTTAATAAAGGGACTTTAGTCAGTTATTTCCCCTTGTATTCTCTTTAAATAGGTAGGTCCAATTAGTTGGATTACTCGGATTTTACCTTTACTTTTCAATGTCATTTTGCCAAAATTAATCTTAAATAACTTTTTTTGTAAATTATTTAATTTGTTTGAAATTCAAGGTAAATATTTTTAAGGTAAAGAACTATCTAAATTTCATCACCTCTGTTAATATCTTCATAAACAAGAAAGATATTAGATGAAATATTTTTTATCCCTACATAGGACTTCAATGATAAAATCTGAGGATTTCAACTGTAAGGACCTACTTACCAATTGGATTGCTTCAGATTTTATTAGGGAAAGATAACTGACTAAAGTCCCTAATTTCATCACATGAAACCAGAAAATGAAAACAAATCACTGCATCAGTCTGGGACGAATTTTTCAAGCTTAAATTGAAACAACAAACGGTTTTTCATGTTTTATTGATATTATTATTTCATAATATACGATACAATGTAACTTTTTAAAGCATGTGGTATATAAAAAAGGGTAAATGAGGCTACAATGGTACTTGCGAAAACGCAGATAAGTTATTTATTTTTCATGAAACCTATGTTTTGTTTTATTTAACCACGGGCCTGTATATAATCAAGGACCCTTTATTCATCCTTTAATATAATGTAGATTCGTGATTTAACCAATATTTTATGCAGTCTATACCTTTAAGAAAAAAATGTTGCCATTTTCATATCATTTCTATGCAAAAATAGCTTCAAAAAATGAATAATGCGGCTCACACCGTCACGAACACTCAATTTCTGGTTTACAAAATGTGAAGCCATTGTTCACTACAGTATGTTGCAGATATCACTAAAACTTGTTTCACAAACTATTGGGTTACACTTCATATATATGTAATATATACAACTAAATTAAATTAAGTAATTGGACACTATGAGTTTCTATACGGCAACAAATGATAGAAAATTAATATAATTCAACGAGCTGGGTTTGGATATTACCTGCCCACCCAAATATGTCAGCTTATAGACATTGTTAATGATATTTTAGTTGAATAAAAGTAAAAATGTGATCTTACTGTGTGATATGTACACTGTAGATGAACAGTGCAATTTAAGGGTCACTTGAAAATTTATACACTTTCTTAACGATTTATTTTTCCTCGGGCCTTTTTTTCGAGTTTACACTGCGTTTAATTCATTCAATTGACACCTTTCACTAAAATTGACAATTAATTTGTACGCCCCTTCATCGCGTTTATCTTTAACGCCAATATTATTCCAAGTTCGTATCTCTTTCTCATGATAATATCTCCGCTCGAGCTCTTATTGGCTGATGCAAAAATGTGGGCGGAGTTAACAACTGAAGTGGTTTCAGTCAGATGAAAATGCCGTGGAATAATATATAAACTGGTTTACGGTGTAAAGAAAGTTTTCGAGAGGAAAGCAAACACATTTATTTAGTTGTTACATGGAATAATAAAATAATAGCAAATGATTGGAAAAAGTGAGAAGGACTCATTTGTTGGTAACTTTCTGGAAATGCAGCATGGTGGTTTAACACATCGTTATCCCGGTATGTCGCCGGGAATGACGGGTATAACGAACACATCTTCGCTAGGAATGATGCCTTCGCTTTTCACCGACGGAAATTATTACCGACATGCCGCCGGATATGGAAGTATGGCTGTCGGAGGTATGGGGATGTACGCCGGTACCGCTGCCGACCAGTACTCGATGTCAAGACATGCTCCGTACTCGCCGTATGGTCCTCCGCACCATAACACTAAGGACATGGTGAAACCACCGTATAGTTATATCGCTTTGATTGCGATGGCTGTGCAGAGCCAACCAGACAAGAAAATTACATTAAATGGAATTTATCAATTTATCATGGACAGGTTTCCTTTCTATCGTGAAAACAAACAAGGTTGGCAGAACAGTATTAGACATAATTTGTCACTTAATGAATGTTTTGTGAAAGTTGCACGCGATGATAAAAAACCTGGAAAAGGTTCATACTGGACCCTACATCCGGACAGTTATAATATGTTTGATAATGGAAGTTACCTCCGCCGGCGTCGGCGATTTAAGCGACCAGATAAAGACAAGGATGATATTGACGACGGTTCGGAACAAGCGATGAAAAGTGACTCTGAACCAGAAAGTGAGGACATTGTGAACCCTGTGGTTTCTAAATCCGTTGATAAAGACAAAAAAGATCTACACCAGATGAAACTGGAACATGATTTAAAAACTTCATTTAATAATAAACATTATCTACCCGACCGTATATCGTCGGCTAAAATAGAACATGTTGAAGCTGTGAAATCCGACTGTGGCACGAGGCTGCAGTCTAGTCCTAATGCATTACCTCTACCGGCGGAACCGTCGGCTAATGAACCACCCGTGTCGTCGTTTTCTGTAGAAAATATTATGACCAATCATCTGTCGGATATCTCGCCGACGAATTCATTTCTAAGTGGACGTAATGCGGCACACTTTCTTTCTCCTCCAATGTTACAATGTTATTCCCGTCCGACGGACGCATATCGGAGTTCTTGTGTGACATCATCGTCGGGAAATTATGGTTATGCAAACAATATAAGCGCACAAACATTGTTTCAATCCCCTATTTGCAATTCGTCGGGACGTTCACCTGTTGGGAATTCTCAAACACCAAACGAGGAAGGTTCCGGAGGAAGTGCCGGGAACTCTCCACATACAAGCCCGGCTCCAGCCCATGCCGGCAGTCATTCAGCATTACCTCAAAGCAATGGACTTATTCAGTCGATGTTTTCAGCTACACAAAATGGACAAACCTACCCACGTGGAAACTCTTGGTATATGCCACCAACTACCGAGTTCAATCACCACGGAACCGACTTCTCCGCGACGTCTTCACCATTTGCAAACATGAGAGATATGTTCGAGTCCCAGCGTATCCTAGGCAACCAAGGACAAGGGAGTGTTTCAGGAACTGGTACGTCAAGTTGCCAACTGGCAGCTTTTAGATCTTCATTCAAGAACACTCAATACCCATGTGACTATACAGGCAAGTTTTGATAGAATCAAAAATTTAATAATATCGTTTGTATATTGTGAACTAGTTTTTAATGACGTTTATAAAACATGCAATAAGTCTGAAAATGACAACTTAAAGACTTCCAGGATGTCTGCGAGTGTATACTCACAAACTTCTAGAATCATTCGAACTCTTGGACATTATTTAAGAAAACTCATTAAGACATTATACATAATGATGCGAATCATTTTTTCTTTCTTATATTTCGTGCTAAAGTGTGAGTGAGTTTTTTTTTATTTTACAAGTTTCAACATTCATTTATTTCAATATTTCTCTCAATTATTGTGGAATAAATGCTCGGTTTGTATGAACATAGAAAAATACTGTAAGTGCTTTTCCATTTTTATTTGTTATTTTTTTTCATCGTATAGTGCCCGTCAAAAGTTCTTGGACTCATGAAATTTTGAGAAAAAACTAATCATATATTCAGGATAATTTTTTTCATTATAATTGAAGCTTATTCATGTAACATAGTTTTTTTAATCGTATGTAGATAAACTTAGCTGAATTTTGAATTGCTCCAAATCGCTTTGTTAAGTTATTTCATGGGTGCATCGATTAGATTCTTAAAGACATGATTTTTTTCTAAGAACTTTTGGCCGGCACTGTACATGTCATTACGTATGTATGTTGTCGGTGAAACTTATATTAACATATTTATGTATGAATGTATTTGTGAATATTTCTACTACAATACAACTATACCAAGTATGAAAAAAACAAGATTTTCTTGAATTTCTATTTTTTTTTTAAAAAAAAAACATGACAGTGCTACCACGATCTTTAGTCTCATACTGTAACTTAAGGGCGGAGTTAAGAATATAAATACATTTTATTAACATAAAAAACAAATATTAAAAATAAAATATTTGTTTATTTAATTGGAAATGCAAATATGATTATTTTTTAATTGTAATTTATAATGATTTTTTGACTAACAATTATATTCGTATCTACTCCTTTAAGTTCCCGTATGAGGCTACGGATGGTGGTCACGTGATTATTAGAATGGCACAACAATTTATATTATAGTGAAATTAACCCATAACAGAAGAACAATACAATTCTCAATAAGTTTGTCTGTACGGCTAAATTCTACTGATTTAAAAACAGTTTTCATGACATTAAAATGAATTTTTGGTGCTGATCATTTTACTGATTGCTTGTTGACAGGAAATGTTTAAATGCTGACTAAAATTGATATCATACTTGCTAGTACGTTAGTCTTTAATAAGCATTACTTTTTGTAATATAATTGACCGAATTTAGTCAGATTTATATCGACTAATTTGCTCACCCCAAATATACAATAATATTTTCTTAAATAGTTGTATCGATATGTCAATAATTATTGTAATACTAAGATACTCAAATTTCACACAATATAAATTAGTTTTAATATATATGTGAATAAAAACCACTCTGCAACTTGTGTGAATATAATTCTACTACCTCCGACTTTGTGCAAAAAACTAATAAACTTTTAAAGTATTTTATTCTGCGATTAAACTGTACATAGACATTCAATTTTAAGAGCAATTCTGTTCTGTTTTCAATTTTTAAAAAAATAACAAATATAAACGCAAGCATAAATATTTTCCACAAAATTCTGCAAACCAAAAGTTGAAATATTTTGTACAAATTACAAACAACGATCTTGGTTACTCATGTCTTAAAACATATCGTAAGTCTACATTAGTCGGCGTTGTTTCATGTAAAAAGTTCAAAAGATATAATCACACTAATCCGTTGATTATGTTGACTTACAAACTATTCATTTTTTACTACATGTGTTTTGATCTGAAATTTCGTTTTATTGGTTCTTATTTTAGAAAAACCTATTTAGTTGTTTATATTTCGGCTTATCTGAAAGAATAACATGCTTATCCATCAACGCATTTATTAAATATATGCAGTGTAGAACATCGGATCTCATATTTCTTTCTAAGATTGCTATCTACCCTGTTGACATATGGTTCGGTTATTGCAGACTCGCGAAAACTAGTCAAGAATGTATATACAAATTAAAATGATGTCAAATTTGATCTAAACTGAATGTATGAAAGAATTTTCTCTTCTCTGAAGTTTTCTATTTTAAACCGCCAGTGTTAAAAGACTGCAAAGGTTAGAACTGCCCTGCGTTCAGTTACCGCGAACGTAACAAAACGTCCCGTAACGATACATTCGGAACTCCTCGGCCATTCGCTGCGAATAATCTCGGACATATTTAGACGCTATTTTGAAACGACCGGTGTTAAAGTAAACAAATATATGATCGTTTAGGCATTGAGTGATGTTTCGTTTTTAGTCCGTAAATTTTGAAACTTCACTCATTGCCTTAACGATCGCATATTTGTGTATTAGATTAGGTAATTCGCAGCGAATGGCCGAGGAGTTCCGAATGTATCGTTATGTAACGTTCTGTAACGTTTTTTGTAATTGAACACGCTACTGGCTGAATTTATAAGTTTCTTTTACTTATTTTTCTTTCCGGTAGAAAATTATGTTTAGGTTCTTTTGTAGATTGATGATCGACCGCTTATAGCATTAAAAAGTAACCTTTGGAGCCTTTACAAAATGTCTTACTAAATAATTTCACCCTTTATTTAATGTAATTTATTGTTAATTTTCGAACGGAAAGGTTTCACTAATAAATTCCTGTATAGTTGGCACAATTATTTGGATAATTCTTGCCTATGACATTTTTCCGTCCTCCTAAACTTATATTTTTTATTTGATTTTGTTTTAATTTATTATATTTCAATCCTTAAGTTTATTTGCCAAATAACCATATGCTTCTTTGAATAATATGACTATTCCAATGATTCGATTAAAATAAACGTATAATGTATTAATGGTTACTGTCGATGTAATCGTTTTCTTGGATAAAATGTATACAAAATTCCATACAATTCTAATGAAACTATTATTAACATCCTGATGGCTTTGTTTTTGTTTTGCTCTAAATGTGATGTTTTCTAATTAGGATTTAACACACCTTATACGTCTGGAAGAAATTTTATTTTCAAGCTTCAAGAATATATATTTTTCTCTTTCCGCGTTTCTTGTTATTTTGTTTTTCAACAGCACATGTCATGCGTATTTATATTTTAGTATTGAAATAATCATGCACTTATTCCTGCGAATTTATATTTTTGTGCTGACGTTCTTAGATTAATAAATTCCTATTCTGTTGAAAAATAAATAAATAAACTACAAGAAAATATAAACATCCTTAAATTTACACACAAAAAATAAAATAAAATTTGGTGACTTTACGAATACTATATATATAAAGTGAATGTTATTTACATTTGTGAATATGTTTTATTTTGTCATTAGTTAAAGATCTTTTACAATTGATTGAAATTTCTACCAGAAAGCTTTAATCTATTAATAAATCTTAATTAATCATTGAATCCAATATCTTTATAAATACGCAATATTTCAGGTTTACGACAAAATATAATCGTAAGACTATACCCATGGAATTAAATGTAGATAAAAATAATACTAATAGAGCGTAAACAATCAATGTAAAATTTAATACTTAAATGAAAACATATTATTTTTAACTAGTTTCATATCAATATTTTTAGTTATTTTTTTAGCAAATGTATATTTTCTTTGCTACACAAATACATGAACATGTAACGTCGATATTCAAGTGGAATGCTGTTAAATGATAATATTGTTGTGCATTTGTATATCATTTGTTACGTCACAATTTCAGGGCCAAAACACCATTTTGGGGGAAGGGGCCTCAGCCTTTTTCTTAGGGAAAATTAGTGGTTTTAATTTATTTAGGGAAAATGACCCACTTCATTGCCAGTATAGGAATCAAATTTATTCAATTATAAGTGTTACAAAATCAATGAGATAATCCAATAAACTATTTGGTTAAGGAAACAACATAGACTGTGTTGGGGAGGTATCTCAAATATTTTTCCTTTCTATTTTATGGGATTAGGGAGTTTTGAGGGCCAAACTGGGGAAAAAGTGTTAGTTTTGTTTGGGGAAGCAGCCTGTATTCGGCTTCTAATAAGAAGTGTGTTTTGGCCCTGAATTTACTATATAAGCATGTAAAAATTGGCAAAATAACGGAACACGAACATAATGTCATTTTTTGCAAAACGATTTTGTTAACACTATATTCATATATATATGAATGCAATGCAATGATAACATTATATTATAAATATGTAAAAACTAACTAAGATCTAATTTGGAGATTCAGTCGGCTTCATTTTTGTATCGCAATGCAAAATAATATTTAAATAATTTATTTAATTTAAACAATAGTTTATTAAATTAATTTAGTACTAGTTAGTCTTTCACTTCAAATAATTTATTCTATATTCAAAATGCAAGCAACAGAACTGAACTGAAAATATCTAAACAACTTTACACAGTTTTAAATACTCGTATGTAACAATTGTTCACAAAAATGCTTTTATAAACATGACCGGGTCTAGTGAGGAAAAACTGTTCATGCTGAAACATTATGCTAATTTATAAGTTTATTATACAATTTACAATATATATTCTGTACTATATATAAAAGTGCTGAATGTCAAAGGAACGTGTTTAAATCAGTAGAATGAGATACGTGCACCATCTTATTCACAAATCGAGTAAAAAAGTTTATTTATTAAAGTATAGATTATTCATGACCAAATATTGTTCGTTTTTTCTCAACTGTCAAAGCATGAATAATTTCACGGTGAATGCGTTTGTTAAAATTATTGTTGTAATACATTCATGAGTTTCCGAAAGTGTGTTTTATGATCGAGTAAAGCTGCTTATGGTGTATAATATGTTTTAGTCAAGATATTTTTAATAACAATTAGGCCGCCAGTACAAAAACAATGCATTCAGTCACCGTGAAATTATTCAAGCTTTGACAGTTGAGAAAAAAACGGACAATACACGACTTGTACATAGATTATAAAATACAGTACCCACCAAAAGTTTGGAGACATTTTCATATTGTAGGCCTATTGAATAGCTTTTAGCTAACATGTTATAACTTTTTATTTTGAAATGCGTTGCAGCTTTGCATTAATTTTTTGGTGATCATTATAATAGAGACAACAAAAATAGCATAAAAACTTTGTTATGAAAATTATTACAATAATCATGGTTTTGGAGGCTTTATGATGTCAGATGCTGAATCTTATAAAGTGTTGAATTCATGAAATTTGTTTTCATTTTATAACAAAACATACTTAAATATATTAAAAATATTGTTTCTACAAAAAGAATCGTCAAAATTCAAGAACTGTAGTAGATTTCTTTTGTCTCCAAACTTTTGATTGGTACTGTACATGTATTTAGACTGTGGACCTACAACTTAGCTTTCATCCAGGGATATCATTTTATAAGAAAAAGAGACAAGACTGGTGTTGTAGACAAAATAGTGTTGATATTGGTTGCTAGGATATATTTATTATTTCTTTCATTTGAAAACATATGGATGAAACAAAGTAGGAGGTTGCTATCTAGAAATTGAAAAGAGAGAATGGTTTGACGCTACATTCATTGTAGTCAATATATACATTTGCAAGTTTGTTTTACACTCAAAAATTCTACTTTATACTTTTTCAGTAAAGTTTCATTATTTGGACCACAAAACTGGATGGTCTATATAGCGGGGTTGTCTTAATATAGAGGTCCTTTTCTCTCTTAAGTTTAGGACTAGGGCTGTGGATCGTTGAGCAAGTCGCGATCCGATCCGAACCACGATTCATGTGAAGCGATTCACGAATCGAACCACGAATCACTTGTTAATAGAGAAGCATACAGAATTCATGTAATAAAAAGTGTTAGTGAAGAATTACAGGAGTTTTTACTGTAAGGAAAACCATGTACTCCCAACATGTCTATTACCAGACGTTTTATGGGCATTTTCAGTAATAACATTTTTGTTTAAATGTGTAACAATCGAATTTTGACACTAGATTGTTCGGCCCCTACATAAATTTAAGTTTACATTAGAAGTGGTACTCGTTTTCAGTTGTAATTACGCTGAAAATGTTCTTTTATTTAAAAAAATAGATCGCGATCCGACGATTTCGGACGTGACGAATATTCGTAAGTACGAGTAAGTATCGAGTTCGATTTTTTAGCAGGGATCGCGAATATCCGAGTACTCGGATACACGCCGCAGCCCTACTTAGGACTTTATTAAACATTATCAAAAACTGTATGATTTTGTTATAACCAAAATTGTCTTTATAGCGGAACTGTACGGTGTTTTATCTTATTTACATTAGCACAAATAGTGTTATTGGTCAAACAACATATATACGATATCACAAATAAATATACATTCATATATTATATGTTATTGTTTACAAAAACACCAGAAATTAATTAATACCAACGATTTTCAACACCAATTCAAGATTTTTAGTTGACGATATATCAAGATCTAATCAAATGTCGAATGTTCCGCCTTGGAAATTTAATACATCCGCTCTGCCCAATTCTGTTGTTGTGTTTTGGAAATTATTGAAGTATTTACCAAACTCTTACTGATTTTCTATAAAGCATTACATATTCTTAATGCTATTTATCCTGAATAAGGGGTTTGTTCTGTTCTGTTCTGTTTTATTCTATTCTGTTTTGCTTTGTTCTGTTCTGTTTATAAAGCTCTTGATATCATTCGATTATACATGGAATATAGTAAAAGAAAAATAGACCTACCAGACATTGATTTTCATGAGCAAAAAAGAAATCATGGCGATTTTATTTAACACAAGAAGTAAACTTTAATTTGTTTGTTAAAAATATCTTCATTTTGTGATGCCACTAATTTGTTACTGATCCTCTTTGATTAGAAGCTATTTCTGGTATTTTAACAATTTTAGTCTCCAACGAATTTTACGGCTTAGTTCTAGAGCATTTTTACATCGAGTTTTCTAAACAAAATATATAACTTCATGAGCTATTTTCTGTTTATAGCTACTAGCTCACCATTCTCGTACCCTGAGTCTTGTAGGATCTACGAGGTACGAGAATGCTCGTTCACAAATTTGGTTGATTTTTATATTTTAATCCAATAATGTAATAAATCAACACTTAAATAACCTAAACAGATACAGAACCGAACAGAACAGAACAAATACTTTATTACAGGGCTTGAGCAATACTCATTACCCAAATAAATACAATATACATACATATACAATTGCATGCGATGTGAAAACATATAATTTAATATAAGCATACTAAGGAAGTTGTTCTTACATAATTAAAATCACAATCTGTTACAGTTGAACAAGTATATTAATTTGCACTGTAATTGTCATTATCAGTACACTGATTCCAAAATGTTTCCTTACAAATTTGAGATTTTAGACAAATTTATATTTAAGATTGAAATCTGTAACCGAGCAAATTTAATATATATTTTGAGACTGCTAAAAGAAAATCATTGATACTACTCTTCTCAAATTGCATTATATTTTCCTACCAAACTAGTTTCATTTTTAATTTATAAATCGACGCTGACTAGAAATAAAAGAACATATTAGATGCAATCACAAAAAATCGTAAGATAAAAATCATCGTAAGATCGCTTTCGTTGCATTGATTTTTGTGGTATTTTTTTATTCTTAATTTGTATTTGGTCAATATTTGTGCGCTAACTATTCTTTTTAATTTAAGACTGTAAGAAAAGAACTAGGCATATTGTTCATTGTGTTGTCTTTATCTGCTGTTGTCTTTCGATGTTTTCTGTCGTAAGACTGTTATTTCTAAAAGATACGAAGTGTTACAAGCTACATTCATTCTCGTACCTCGGGGTTATCAAGATTCTCGAGAATCCTACCAGACTCTGGGTACGAGAATTCTACTAGACTCTGGATACGAGAATCCTACAAGGCTCTAGGTACGAGAAAGGCTACATTGAGCGTCACGAATAAAAATTACTGCAAGTTTTTCCCCATCTCACGAATTTAGATAAATATATTGTTGTGGTTTCCATATTTCATTATGTCTTTAATTTCATGGTTTATTCAATCTTGAGGTATATCTGTTCTCATAAAAACTACATTTCCGCTTTTTTTTAATTTTCATGGTATTTTTAATTTCGTAGTATCTTTATTTCCGTGGTATAAATAATATCCGTGGTTCTTTATTTTTTGTGTACTCTACATTTTCGACATTTCCGTTGCAAATTTAATTTTTGGTACCCTTATTTTCGTTGTATCTTTATTTTCGTGGTATACATAATTTCGTGGTGAACCAGAGCCTGTATCTACTAAGTTCACGACTTATTTATAAACAATACATGTATATTACCCAGACCTGATATATACATGTATATATTGTATCTATAAATATTATAAACAATTTTTATTGATGTGTTGATAGATTTATACATATCAATTTTATTATAATAGTTGTTTGAAATATTTATTGATAAAATATACATACGTTATGATAACAGATATATATTGCCCTCAAAATGTTCTTTGCCATATGAAAATTTGATAAATTTGATCGTGCGCGCAACAAGTAATTTAAGTTTTATTAAAGCTTATTAGTGTAACATAGTTTTAATCAAATGTTGATAATCTAATAAATTCCTATTTTGGGTGTTGCTCAAATGACTCTTTTCTACTGTTTCATGGATAAATGCAAATCGGGTATGTACCAAAAGTAACCATGAGTTTTGCTGATGTGAGATCAATTTGACTATCAGTTTAAACTTTACTTAATAACATTTTATTGTGTGTAAGCACATAAGTTTCAAAATTGCAAATCGACAAATTATGATAAGTTTTAGTATACAAATGGATTTTTATGTTTTATCAACATTTTCTAGAGTCCTTCCCAATTTTAATTGATCCATATTTGTATTCTTACATTGCACCAATTACTATAGGAACTTCTGGGAATATAATGTCCTAAACGTGTTTAACAAAAAACTAAAACCTGACATCGTAAAATATCAAGAAATGTTGCGTTCTCACATTGTTTAGTATCATAAGAATCTATTGTAGCTGGCAACAATATTCCGATACGGAAATACAATTTAAATATCAATTAGTTACATTAAATTAGTTAAAGGTACTCATTCACAGGTTTAAACTTAAATATCAACTTTTTCTGAAACTATCTAAATTGTATCAAACATTTTTTGAAGCAGGAAATTAGTGTTCTGATAATGGCAATTTTAGTGCAAATAGACAAACAACTACAAATGATGGTATATTTCATGTAGTAAATATCTACCCCGTATGTCACGGTATAGACGATTTTAGTGCATTTGTGTGACTTTTATTGTATATTTCTTGCAATCTATAGGTCAGTTTGTCTTAAAATATTAAGAAATATTTTTACACAATTACAGACACTGTTTTCAAAGAATAGAAAAATCTTAACCAAATCTGTGAACTAGTACCTTTAAAAGCAGTGTGGATATCGAATCATGTAAAATACTGATCCGTCTTTTGTCAATATGAGCAACCTACACTAGGAAATCAGGAGGGGGGAGGGACTTGATAGGGGTAAAACAGTTGTGGGAACTTGCTAGATAAAATATTTACAAACTAAACAATTATGAATTTTGTAAAATAATGTGCAATATTGCAATTATAAAGTACAGTTAATTGTTTGAATTATAATCTGAACTCGATACTATTAACTATGAAGTTTTGGAATATCGACATCTAATCCATTCTCGTTCCCAGAGCCTAGTAAGATTCTCGATACTATCTTGATACCTTCGGGGTACGAGAATGAACCTAATCTGGCTCAGATACTAAACGATGATCACTAAGGGAGGATTTAAATTGAAAACTTCAACTAATCGACAGTAAGTAACTTTCTAATTAGGGAATTTAGTCAGTTATCTTTCCGCGATAAAATCTGAAGCAATCCAAATGGCAAGTAGGTCCTATCAGTTGAAATCCTTGGATTTTATCATTGAGTTTCTACGTAAGGATAACAAAATATTTCATCTAATATCTTTCTTGTAAATAAAGATATTAACAGAAGTAATGAAATTTGAATAGTTCTTAACCCTAAAAACACTTAGCTTGAATTTCAAACAAATAAAGTGATTTACAAAAGAAATATTTAAGATTATTTTTTGCAAATTGACATTGAAAAGTAGGGGTAAAATCCGAGTAATCCAACTAATTGGACCTACCTATTTGAAGGGTATACAAGGGGAAATAACTGACTAAAGTCCCCTATTATTTGTAATGTGATAGAATTATTCTTGGAGCATAACTTGAGAGTAGTTAAATTTAATGTTGAGTTTTGTGAGTTGTTGAGTTTAAACATTTTAATTCAACAATGTGTATATCAATATATAAATATAGTGATTGACATAAATATAACAGACATTAAAGAAATAGGCAAATGAACAAAACCCTTAGAGCTTGAAGACGCGCATTTCCAGTTGATGAACTAAAATGCAAAATCATATTTTATCATTGCAGTCATTTAGATTTAGAATTAACAAAATTATTACAAAAAATAATATACATGTATTTTAGTAGACAAATTCATAAAAAGGGCAAAAGCTTGATCCGTTAAAGAAAACAATTATAGAAGAAAATGTAAGTAGTAATGATCGCTGTTAAGAAGAGTAATATCAGTCGTTACGAAGAGTAAAGTAATGTCCTTGGCAATAACCGATGCAGTTAATTTAACTTATAGTGGCATGATCATGTAATGAATCATAAAAAACTGCCAAAGTCATGAATATAACGCTGGACATTATTCAACCCGTCACTGAGATTTGGGTCTCAGACAGAGTGACAGAGTTCTGAGATTGTCTACGACACATATTAAAAACTGCTATGAAAGCAAAAGTTTCTGTCGATCTAAGGGGGAAATAATGATACTAGTGAGAAAAGCTTGAAAATAGATTTCTGTGGTAATCATGTATGGTAGAACTAGTTTCCATATTATCAGGCTTGTAAAGTTTTTGTCGATAATGAATGGAAATGGAAAAATGCTGTGAATTTACACAAGATAAACAAACATAAAGATGCGATCAAAGTTAATCAAACAGTTATTTTACAGTAAAAATATTCATTCTACTCTGTATGCCTAGAATGATAAAACCGGAAAATTGAGAATATAATGAGTCTACCATCACAACACGAGGGTTTCTAGATTGATCTAACATAAATTACTTACACCAAGCTCATGTTTCTTTGTATACATAAAACTCTTTACTCTTTAACAAACATTTCTATTTGCTTAGAGTACGGAACAAGACCGGATTCGAATTTTTATCACAATCTTTGTTTGTACGTGTATAATGTATGTTTCGCTATTTTTGAATTTTATGCCAACATCTGATGATTGGTCGAAGCTAAGCAACGTTGTGGTCAAGGTCTGGAGTTCATACAAATTTAGAATGGACTGTGTGCTTAAAACTCAGTTTTGTCCTTGAGATCTTGAGATTTCTTTGTAAATAAAAGTATTATTATTTTATTATTATAGAAACAAAAATGATAAAGTAAATACTGATGTATACTAAACGTCAGTGATCGATTTAGTGACCATAATGGTTAATAAACAAGTAGGTTTCGTGGTTTTCACAAATAAAGCCCAATTTCAGAACAAAACACTTGTGTCTGTTTTTATATGTTCCAACATACAAGCTAAGGCAGTTTTCACCATACGTGTTCAATGGAGGGCCATATTTTAAGTCAAATCTATTATGAAGTTGATCACTGTTTGCAATAATACTTATAAACAACTATAGATTAGTCAATTATAGTGCTACATGTATGTTATTGTAGATCAATATCCCGAGAGCAAAATTTATATCTAAGAATAGGGTCCATGTCAAATTTTATAACTTCCAACCTAGAGTTAATACTTAGGCAAAGGCGGAAGCAGATGATGACATTCAAAACACCACTGCAATCTTCTACTAATATTTGCATAAAAACATCGTCGATGAGTTCCGATTGGGACGATGAATGGTTAGCTTACGGTCATGAAACTAACAGTTTGCGGAGCATTTCTTCTTATATAAGTAAAGGAAACAATAAACAATAACCATCTTCAACTAGATATGAGCAATCAAACAGTTAAACAGTGCTGTAACGAAAAGAATCTAACACACAATATAACTGATATAATAACTCGACGTAAACGATATGTCACATTATTGACACACCATTAAATATTTCGTTCGTAAAACATATATAGCATTCAAAGACTTTTTCTTTGACTGGTACTAGTTATTTGTCACCACAGATAACCAACGATCATTTATTGGCTAGAATTTCAGCATGTTAGTAGATTTTTGGAATCAAAACACTAGAAAGTTCGATATTGTGTTACCTACAATGCTTCAACGATCACTAATCTCCAGCGGGTAATTAAAGGCGTTTCTACATTCAATTACAAGCAATATTTACAGCAATCTGATTAAAACCCGATCTAAAATTTTCCGCTCGCCTACTCGCTATTTACGACAATGCTCTACAGGATATCTGTATACGGAGATTGTATTTACAGATACCTGATACCATAGATGCATAGTACAATCTTGAACCAACTCAATAAAGAACGCAAACTTCAGACTGATCTAAATGGACAATTTTAACTAACCAAATAAAACAATATTAAACTATATTACTAATATTTCATTAGGTTGGTTTGCTATTGTAGTCACGTCCTGTAAGTACCCGTATAAGACTGGTGATTTTTGTGGCACTGTGGTAAGATATGATGAACATTGGTGCTTTGATTGAGTTTTATGCCTGACGGAGGCTTTGTACAACAAGTTGACATAAAGTAGATTTGTCGTTTTCAATTAATACACACAGGTTTGTACACGTTGATTTGTATTCTTAAATTGCAGCAGACTTTTTATCTTGATATTAACCCACCGAGTTAGTACAATCTGTGTAGTGGGTTCCCGGGCGGGACCGACGTATTTTCGTGGAGTTCGGTCAAAACATATTCTCTTCAGCTATTCTTTAACTTTCTTCCGTAGTAAGTTTGACAGGGGACAATTGCTAGTGATGCTATGCTATCAGGGTAAAAGCTTAAACCTAGCTTACCCAGAGACAGTGCGAAGGACGTCTGACCGCAGTAATATGAGTGGAAAATAAACGTAACACACCAAACATTACATTTCATTAGAACATTGTATTACGATTAAAATCATCGTAAGTGAATACATGTAGTTTGAATCTTTAGTGTGAAGATTCAAGTAAAAACATGTTTATGGTAAAAATGCAAAGGACATGTCTAATGCCATGCCCATTTTCAATTGAAAAAAAACCGAATATACTTGTCAATACCATTTCATAATCGTTTGACTGAATTAAGCTTACGATAATTTTTGTCGTAATATATTTTGTAAAACTGCCAACATGATCGTAAGACGATTTCTACCTCGAAGGACCATCACAATTATGAATCATTTCAACAAAACGCATATCTTGGCTCAGAACTTCATACAATAAAATGACAAGCAGTTTCAAGCTAATGCCAATAATAAAAATGTACGTTATTCACCGAACATGTCCGCATGATGGTGAAAGAAATTGTATTTGTTAGAATACATATCACCGGCTCATCAGTAAATCTGTCATCGCGTTCTTTGATAGTCACACAATAATGATGTTACATCGTAAATACATCAACACCAGAACTTTAAAAACATGTTAACATAAAATACTTCCATACATCAAGAGACGGCGCACAGTTAATGTTATTCAACTACAGAATAGTGTTGCAAATCGCGCCGGTCTGATTCTTTCAACTTACAGATTTTATGGTTTTATTGTACTTCTGATTGAGAATCAGGCGCCAGGTATTCACTTCCTTTTCTTCTTCTGGTATGGATTTAGTTTTTCAACTAGGGTCCGTCTGTTCCATATGAATGCATTATGTGCGGACCCTTGCAGTGGTTCAGTGGTAGAACGCGCGCTTGGGGGTCGAGAGGTCCCGGGTTCGATCCCTACTAATTTCCTTGAGCAAGAAATTAACCTACAATCGTTCCACTCTACCCATTTGTAAATGGGTACTGTGAGGGATCGCCTGCCTGAGGGGGATTTCAGTGATCAGGAGTTATCGTACAAGATTGTAAAGTCGGCTGAACATGTATATAGAAGCAGACTTTAAACCGCACTTTAACTTGCTAGAAACTCAATCTATTTTAAGAGGATTTTTCTCCTGCTGCTGAAAACTTCATCAACAGTGGACGCGCTCACCATTTCTCAACCGACCTAGGGACTGGCTACGGTTGGTTTCAAGTTACCACTTTTAAATACATGTACTTTCATTTTGATTTATTTAGGGATAAAGATACAGTGCTTAGGTGCGAGCGATTTTCATCCATTATTAAGGTATATGTGCATATGGGGAAGTTATCGGCCTTGTGGAAGAGTAGGTTAGCACTGGTTATATCCAGGTTAGCTATGTTCGGTGAGCTGACGGTTATAAAAGAGCTTGTTCGTTGACACGGGGTAAAACCCAATCAGTTTATGCATTTGTTGGGTTTAACGCCGTGTCAACACATTTTCTAGGTTACTTTACAGCGTCTAGAGCAAGTAACCTAGCTTTCCTGGATCCTTGTCTTTAACCAATTACGACCTACCCATCCACAAGACCAGAAACTTCTCCATATACCTTTGGTGCTTTTCACAAAAATTCTTACGAAAAAATCTTTGTAAATCAGTTTCATATAATTAGCACTTCAAAATCAGACGGATAATAAGCATAACTATGATATGATATTCAAAAGTTATGTACAATTCTACACAATTTGTATAATATTTATAATTTTTAAGCCAAAAAATGAGCGTATTAATATTGTTTCTTGCTTTTGACTTACGAACATTTTTTTCGTAAGAATTTTTGTGAAAAGCACCACTTATTATTGGAGAAAAATTGACATTATTGTCAAATTTTTATGGAAGGTATAGCCTCCCTTGGTGGGATTCGAACTGGGGGACACATCATTCGAAATACAGACTTAACTTACCGCTCATTCCAGTGCATTTACAAAATAAACACCAAAATATACAAACAATATAAAAAACACTGTAGAAAATGATAAAGCATGAAATATTTTAATTGTGTAAATATATCAATGATATTAGATTTAATTGTAAATGTTAAATGAGTGATGAGGGACTAAGGGGTAAGTGAGGAATATTTATCAATGTAGGAAATCTTAGTTGAGATATCTCTTAGTTTTTCAATCATCAACTCCCATCTTCTATGTTCCATTATCTACGTAAACAACCATCGTGTCAGAATGGCCAATCTTGTAAACAAATCTGTAGAACACGTAATGCACTTGTATGTAGAATCATATTAAGATTAGCACCTGTGTATAGCATACGGAGAGTGAGACGAAGAAGAAGATTTAACAAATTTCTATTTACTCTATGAACTTTTACTCTAAACTTAGAACTATTTTTGTTTATTTGTCGTCTAGTAGAAAAAATGTTCTCTGAACTCAAACAGCGACTAAACAAAAATACATTGTATCTAAATGTTCCAATACAAAAATCTCACCCAGGGTTAAAACACTTGAGAACAGGTTCAATGCTTAGGACTCAGTTTTTTTTCTATTTATCCGATTTAGTCTAAAAGAATCAGAGAACTAAAGCTCCTCTAAATTTCCGCCACAGTAGTATTATGATAGTATAACAATGGGGTCAGGTCAATACTAGCCTAGCTATACAAGTTAACATGGAAGGACGTAGTCTAATTTTGCGCCGGTCCATCGATATATCAAACTGAATTTAATAAAATTCAACCTGACACAGGTCGTATTCTAGGTCAAGCGCGTTTTTTGTACTTTAAACAATGGACTTGCCCACTAAATAGGTGAATAAGCTAATGCATGAACAGCAATTTACTGATTTAATGCTGCACTGGGAACAGTAAGTAATTAGAACACTTGAATGATTTCCTCCAGATAAACCAATCTTACACTCTACAATTATCATAGTGTGAAATCAGGATAATTGATTAATTGATAATTATGATAATTGGTATCAGATTTTATTGCGGATTAAGGTAATTCGCTTCATATTACACCGTACGTTAATTATATGTACAGCGATGTACGATACTTCTAGTTATTTTTGAAATATTCTTTGCATTGGTTTGACTTATGGTGCATTACGATCTTTTCGTTTTTAACTCAGCTGAGAACAAACTGCATGCACTCTTTGGACTTTGGCCCAGTCTCCTCAAAAAACTCTTGTTTCGATTTTTTTTCATTTCTCTACACCACTAGATCTTTAGAACTGAGCTTTTAAACAGACATGCAAAAATAAAAACGTACCTCCAAAGTTTGGACCAACAGATCTAGGTCTGTCCGCTGAGCGTAAGAAGCGCGACATAATTTAGCTGAAAAAATATTGCCCTGGCGATAAATGTCGCAACGTAGACACCAAACATCAAAGCGATGCGATGTTTAACAAGCCTACATCGTATAATTACCTCTTATTTCTTACCAGTAAAATTCGTAGATTTTTCTCGCTGTTTTCACCTTTTTTCATTATGTAAATCTGATATCCATATTTTTACAGTTCATTAGAATCGTAAAATGTTACCAGATCATCGTAACATAATATTATAACTATAAACGTAAAAACTTGGAAACAAAAACATCAAAACATTGCCTGGTTTGTTATACAATACTTTTACTGGAAATTCATTGTTCAAACTAAAATGTGGGAAAAAACTGAGAAAAAAAATAATTTAAGTAAATTATCAGTACTGTGATGCAGATGTGAACATGAAAGTGGAATAGAAAAGAGAACTGTTGGTTCTATTATATTGAGAGCGAACGCTGGCGGGTCAGAACACTTCACGTGTCGTCCAATCTCCGTAAACAGAGATCCTGTTCTACTCGCGTTGCCGTACTGGATCTCTACTTAGTCAATGCAAGGTCACGTCGAGATGAACTTTGTGTCAACCAATCAATGCGTAGCTTTCATCTAGACGAAAACACTATTAAACACATTTTGATTTCGTAATTTCTATTTTTAGACCAAGGTTTGCGTGCTTATTTAACAGCGGTATTATTCACAGTCTGCGATTGGGCGGCTCATTTCAAATTGCGTGACGTAGACGATGTAAACAAGTTACGTAACATAACAATTTCGTCATGAATATTATGATGAGAAAAGGTCACATGAACGTGACCTTCGTTTGGAAAAGGCCAGATCTAAATTATGCGAGTGTAAAATTTTAGATCGGGTTTTAATCAGATTGAGAGAACTGTTGGTTCTATTATATTGAGAGCGAACGCTGGCGGGTCAGAACACTTCACGTGTCGTCATTATATAATAATAAAAACCTTAAAACATGAAAAAAGTGTTACAAAATTTAAATCATGGAAAAAGACTACTGTTTTGGATGCAGTCACAAAAAAATCCAATGAAAAATTAGGAAAAGGAGAAGTGAACATTATATCTATTCATCCTGTGAATGATGACTGCTTTAGTAGTACCTGTTGAATTTTTATCTTCACACATTTACTAAATCAAATGGAATGTTTAGGAGCTCTGAAGGCAAAATCTGCAACGGTAAAATCACTTCCTAAAGATGTCATCATCATCGATTGTAAAAAAAAGTCTGAACCAATGGATATCTAATGAAAAGGCCAAGGAGAAGACGGACAAGAATCAAAGTTTAAAAAAGATTGAGGCTAGCATAGGGTAAGTAGGAATGAACATTCATATTGAGTAGGTTAGAGAAACCTTATGTCGTTCTAATGCTCCGAGTAGAGCAATAAGAGTAAATGAGTAAGTTTGTTGTTGGGTTTAACGCCGTAGCAACACATTGTATAGGTCATATAACGGCGGTCAGTCAACCTACTCACTCCTCCTGGAAAGGATAAATCTCTGGATTTAGCTGTTAACCAATAACTAAGCGCATACTTTCGTAAGTGACTGACAACTGCCCAACATAATTAAAAATCATTGGTAGGAGGGAGAATGATCGTAGAAATAACTTCATGACCAAGTTCCACGAAAATATGCCCCGCCCGGAAATCGAACTCACGACCCCTCGATCAGTAGACTTGCGTGCTTCCAACTGAGCTAGCCGGGCGGCGTAGACGGACAAGAATCAGGTTGAGGCTCAAATGAGGTAAGAAGGAATGAAACCGTATATTGAGTAGGTTCGAGAATCCTTGTGTCGTCCTAATGCTCCGAGTAGAGCAATGAAAGTAAATGAGTAAGTAGAACAGAATGAAATGTGTTTTATTATGTAGACCATGAATAAATGAATCTAATTGCAGACATCTTTAAAAATGGCGATCATCTTGCAGTTGGTGTGAAAATCGTACTTTTCGTTCATATTGGTCCCATGAGTACAAACAAACGTGAATTGCCTCGCTCTCTGTCATTGCCTACCTTGTTTTATATGACTGCATCACTGCTTACAAAAGGGATCCCTTTAAGGTGATGTTTCGACACCTTTGGGGATGTATTAAGGACCATTTAAAGGTGATGTTTCGACACATTTAGGGAATTGTCTGGTTAACAGTGGCGTTATGTTACACTGTTCAGGACAAGTCCAGTTAACAGTAGCATTATGTTATACTGTTCAGGACACCAACTTTCAATAACAAATAAATAAAAACAAATGTAAAATCAAGTGGAATCGTGAACTGTGAATAATATAGGTCCAATAAACTTTAAATATAAAAAATCTCAATAAATACAATAAAAAAAAAAAAAAAAATTCACAAACACACACTAACATTATGTGTGATAAATTTTATTTTTATGTGCAATTGTATATATTTATGGTGGAGGGTTTTTACATATTTATTATTGTTATTATTAATCTTTTTGTACAAAGCCATTGAATATGTAATATAGGAATAGGCGTTTAATCAAATAAAAAAGTTTAAGTTTTAGCATAATCAGAAATTCGTACTACCATTAGAACATCTTTAACTCTCAGATCCCCAAACTTCTGTGCCATAAGAAATGCATATATAACGATGTCGTATTGTTTGTCTTCTGTTAGTTTTTGTATCTACACGGTCGTTGTTTTATGATTTTATTTTATGTTTATTTCATGTTCTAATGATTAAAGTTTGTGCTAAACTAATTACACACATTGATAATGTAATGTTTTCTTATAAAACTCACATGGAAACATGAGCTTGGTGTGGTAGATTATTTGAAGTTGTTAACTTTAACTTAAAGACATTGCTCACGGGAGAATTTGTCATATTTACGTAAAATACACATTTTATTACCATTTGTAAGGAACGCTAAAATCATCAAAATCCTGTGTGTTAAATTACCCTTGACTGTTCCTGACTTGGTAGCCATTACTGTAACTCTATAGCATGATAAAACTAGATATTTCCTCCAGAAAATCTGAAATTTATGTGACTTTTTATACTTGGTCTAGGGTCATTTATTTCATAATGGCACTAACTATACATTACATGAAAGTTTTCAGTTAACGGTCCATGGTATTGGTCACAGTTCATCTAATAACATGAGAACAAAACATTAGAACATTGAATCCACACCATTACGTTTAACTAATAAAATTGGTAACTATTTTGCTATAAATATGTCAACATAGTTCCATGTTATGCTAAGTATTTCTAGCCTCAATTTTTCAATTTTGGTCATATTGCGCCGGCCAGTGAGCCAACTCATGCTCCCCGGACCTAATAATAAGAGCTTACCCGCGTCATTTGCTGACAAATGCCGTACCTTGATATAAAAGTAGTCGAGAGGATAGCTGTTGAAAATATATCATGACTAAATTCCGTGAAGTTATAAATGTCAACATATTTGGTCGGGCATGTATGATGCTGAATGCCAAATTGCACTATTTTTCAGTCATTCTTTGATAGTCAGTCGTCATACGCACGGCTCCTAGGAAAATGCCTAGCTCTCTAACCTAGCACTAAACACAAATTAACTTACCAGTAGCTGAGGCGTTGATAACTGTCTTACTTTATACATATGCAGGCGACAGACGACCATGAAAAGTCTTGAACATAATCCACGGAAGCATATACGTGCCATCCTGGGCTGAGTTCAGTTACCGCGAACGTTACAGAACGTTACATAACGATACATTTGGAACTCCTCGGCCATATAATTGTTAACTTACACCGGTAGTTTCAAATTAGCGTCTAAATATGTCCGAGATTATTCGCAGCAAATGATCGAGGAGTTCCGAATGTATCGTTACGGAACGTTCTGTAACGTTCGCGGTAACTGAACTCAGCCCAGGTATTGTTCGTTTTTTCTCAACTGTAATAATTTCACGGTGACATCGTGCTCTTTGTCTAACACTCGAGATATTGAAATAGTGTGTAATCATTCACCGTGAAATTATTCAAATTTTGACAGTTTAGAAAAAACGAACAATATCAAACCCACGATCACTGGGTTCAGAGTTAAAAGCGCTACAGATTCAGCCAATAAGGCACATGCTTTTTCTCAACCATAGGGGTATTTACAGGGGATGTTCTATTAAAATTTGCCAAAACATTTTGAAAGATATATAACATAACCCATAAGTTATAGAGCAATAACCTTTTATTCATACACAAAACGAAAGGTACAGTTTGCACGTGAAATCTGTAGAACATGTGCCATAACTTGACTACTACCAGAAACCATCCTCAGTACTGAGAACCATACCATCTTCGGCAACAGAGTACAGGTATAGATGGGTTCCAACATGCATTGGGCATTCGACGTTCCAAGAAAGTACATTTATAACGTCTGCACGTGCAGTGATTTCCATAACCTTGACCTAACAGGAAACAGAAAATAAATTAACATATTTTCAACAACAAAAACTAAATAGGTGTTTTATTTTAAATAAATTTCCGACGCAACATTTGACGTAATATTGAATTTTGATGTCATTCATGTGTATTTTTTTCAACATTTTGTATACTATACAATCGATACACAAATGTCATGAATGTGAAGTCTGCCATAAAATAAGAAGAAACGTAAAAAATTAACAGACATAATAAAAGTTTTAAACAATACTATTAAGTAAGTTTCATGTATGCTTGCTCAACTTAAAACTTCATACTTAAAGGTTCATGATAATAAATACAAAAAATGTATATAATTATTTTTAAACTTTTAAACTTAAGTTAGCACTGACAAACATATTACACAACGTTTTGAAAAATGTTATTTAATAAACAATATGGTGTCTATGTTCAAAATGTAATGTGATTCATGAAATAATTTCTTGATAAAGGCTTCGGCCGAAATATTGAAAACAGAGTAAGCTATCTTTTATAAAAAATATAAGGTTATATTTTCACTACGATGAAAATATAAAATGTAATTTTCATCGTTTATTTTCATCGAATAACCCGACGTTTCACCGTAAAGCATGAAAGAAAATATGTAAAATAAAATTACATAAGACCATGTTAGACTAATTCTTAATTTAAACAACTGATCTTGATTGTCCTTATTGTAGAACTTTACTAAAAGAAGCACTTACCTTGTGTGCCGTCAATGGACAAACAACACAATAAAGCCAGACTTAAAACAAAACAAAATACTTTAGTATTCATGTCGAAGATATTAAATGTTATCCGCGATTTTCTTTAAGTGTTCGACTATTTATACGTATTTAAGTGTTTCCTGTGTTTTCAAAATATCCTATTACAATGCAGTACGTATAGATTATAAATTGTTAACATTAATAAAGGATTCATTATGACAATAACAAAAAGTAAGTAATCAATTAAAATTTAATTATGATATGTTTACATGCTTCGAATCAATCATGAAGCGGTGCATATTTCGTGTCAATTGTTTTATTTTTTCCGGTTGAACTGTACTTCAACAAAACTACTTTAGGTGAGTTAACCACCATATCATTATCTTTATATACAACAAGTTTAATTCACTAATCTAAGGCTATGTAGACCATGAATATACATGTATACAGGACATAAAGATATTTTACAATGTATTAAGATATAAATTAATGATAACATGGTCTCTAAAATGCCCCCCAAAAGAAGAAATTTTTATTGCAGTACTATAAAACTAAAAATTATTACAATTTAGCACTGTCAACATTTGTAAATAAAAAAGGAGGACGCAAGTAAAAGAAATCATGAACTGCTCCTACCATGGTCGTCAGATTCTGACAACTCCAATATACCACCGGCCTTCAGGCCGGCGGTAAACAACATTAGATAATTCCTTACAAAACATCTTTAGGCCAATGCAAAAAAATAATTAATAGAACACTTTGAATTATGAGTACAATTTGGAGAGGGGCAAGAACTAAGTAAATTATGTTTTGATAATGCAGGTTGGCGGGGCCCAGCGGTTACGACGTTTGGCCCGATAACAATTCTTAGTTGCCTAGGTAAAATATTTACAGCCGTCTTAAATAATAGAATAAACTCATTTATTGAAAATAATAGTCTTCTTAACGAAAATCAGGCAGGATTTCGCTCAAAGTATTCTACTACTGATCATATATTTTCGCTATATTTTTTGATTGAAAAGCTTAGATCCAAACGTAAAAAATTATATTGTTCGTTCATAGACTTTTCGTCTGCTTTTGATTCACTGTGGCGGGTAGGACTTTGGCGAAAACTTACTGACATTGGAATTAATGGTAAAATTTTAGACATCATCAAAAATATGTATTCAAATATTAAATCATGTATCTCATTAAATGGACAGAGTTCTGAATTATTCTCAAGTATATCCGGTGTACGTCAAGGTGAAAACCTATCACCTATACTTTTCTCAATTTATTTAAATGACCTAGAAAGTTTTCTAAACAAAACAAATAATGGTATTACTCTAGAATTGGATGACAATGGCGTCACAAGGTATCTTAAAATTTTAATCTTACTTTATGCAGACGACACTGTTATACTGGGTGACAACGAACTATCTTTTCAAACATGTCTTGATAACTTTTATCAGTACTGTAACATGTGGAAACTTAAAATTAATTATTCAAAAACAAAGATTATTGTATTTGGCACAAACAAACCCGACAAATACTCATTTTATATAAACGGACATAAAATCGACGTTGTTAAAGATTATAAATATTTAGGAGTTTTATTTTCTTCTTCTGGACGCTTCAATTCATGTATTAAAGACTTAACCAATCGAGCACAGAAAGCTATGCATCAATTATACAGTAGAATATATAACCTTGACCTTCCGTTAGACCTTCAATTAAAACTGTTTGATCATACTGTTGTCCCAATACTTACATACGGAAGCGAAATATGGGCGTTTGAAAATATAGATGTTATCGAACAACTACATGTTAGTTTTCTGCGTAAAATAACTAAAACCAAATTAAGTACTCCTCGTTACATGCTTTATGCTGAACTGGGACGCTACCCACTTGATATTATTATAAAATCCAAAATGGTGAAATTCTGGAACAAATTATTAAAAATGAATCCATCTCGCATTAGTAAATTTTGTTATGATTACATGTTACAGTCTGAACACCAATATAAATGGTTAACTTATGTTAGAAATATATTAGACAGTACTGGCAACTCATATATGTGGTTAAACCAGAACACCTTAAACTGTAATAACGTACATGTACTAGTAAAGCAAACATTAATAGACCAATTCAAGCAGCATTGGTATTCGCAATTAGATAGCTCTTTTAAGGGTAGACACTATGCTTCTTTTAAATTTTCCGTTGAATTAGAACCATACCTTTCTATTCTTCCTAGTGATTTAAGACTCTACATTTTACACTTTCGTACTTGTAACCATAAATTCCCTGTAGAAACGGGACGGTGGTCCCCACACTATGTACCTTATCAAGATAGAAAATGCCGTCTTTGCCCACTTAACTGTATTGGTAGTGAAACGCACTATTTGTTGGAGTGTCCTTTCTTTTCAAGCACAAGACAGAAATTCATACCGTTACGTTTTAACATTACTAACAATTATCAAATTCCAGAACTGTATAAATCAATAATTTCCTCTAACGATGAAAAAACACTAATCAATCTGGCAAAATTTTGTAAATTCCTACTATTATTTTTCAAAAACAACTGACCATGATGTACCATGTTAAATTTATCTTTTTATTTTTCCATTTTCTGTATTGTATTTATATGATTATTATGATGTTTTGTAAATAATCCCATGCTGTATATTACCTGGGTTAAATAAAGTTTATGTTCTGTTCTGTTCTGTTCTGTTCTGTTCTGACTGGTGATCATTGGATAGCTAGCTCTGTGTTGGTTCGAAATCCATCCCAAACATACCCTCTTGTTTCCTTATGCAAGAAATTTTATCCTACTAGCTCAGTACTAGGGGACCAGGAAGTGGACTTGAAAGTGATTAAGTTGGAACTTGTTGAACAATCAAGCTAGAATAAATCAGTATAAACTAAAGTAAATACTGAAATACTGAATTATTGCTCAGCCAGACTATTTGTGACATCGAATCATTACGTGGTGTCGTCCTTATATAAAAGTATATGGAGCGAAAGTTTGAAGCTTCGAGTCTCATTAAATGCATGTATTTTATATTTATCTATGATTTTTCGAGGTACGATAGCAACATATGCATGCTGTTTTCTTTCCAAAGAAGATAGAAGGTCATGTAATAAACTAGGAGATGTGTATCAGGTGAGAAACCCGGATCTAACTAATCCATTACAAATGAAACTGTTCCTATCGCCACCATGCTCCTGTGGCAAAGACTTCAGAGCACAATCTGCAACGATATCCACTCTTGGAACGGATCAGGAAAGAGGTTTGGTCCAACACATTTCTCTTTACCATCATTCTAATACTCGTACCCAGATGTTATTAAGGTTTTCGATACTAGCTAGCTCGAGAATGTAATGACATTTGTAAAGGCATTTTAAAGCCGCAAGTTTCATGCTTACGCACGGTCATCGACTTTACAGCTATTACTCCTGGTATTTTTCTATCAACCTCCCGGGTGAGTCTTTTACTCCGCTTATTAGTGCAGCCGACAAATTGGTGCAACGGAATAATACCATCCTTGCTGGTACCCATTTACACCTGGGCGAAGTAAAGCAATCACAGGTAAGTTTCTTGCTCAAGGAAATTAGCAGTGTCCCTAGTAAGATTCGACCCAAGGACCCCTCTTTCTGTAAGCGCGCGTCCTTCCACTGGACTACTGCTCCTTCTTGGTACTATGGTAGTCGAGAGAATAGCTGTTGAAAATATTTTATGACCAAATTCAGTGAGTCTATACATGTCAACATATTTGGTCTGGCATGTACGGTGCTACATATCATATTTCAATATGTTTCAGCCATACTGTGATAGTCAATAGTTGTACGCACGGTTCTTTCTAAAAAATGCCTAGTTCTCCATACCTGTGATGCTTTTCACAAAAATTCTTACGAAAAAGATCTTCGTAAGTCAGTTTCATATAAATAGCACTTCAAAGTCAGACGGATAATAAGCATAACTATGATATGATATTAAAAAGGTATACACTATTCTACACAATTTGTATTATATTTAAAATCGATAAGCCAAAAAATGAGCGTATTATTAATAATTCTTGCTTCTGACTTACGAAGATTTATTTCGTAAGAATTTTTGTGAAAAGCACCACTAATCATTAAACTTAGCACTGAACACATTACCTCGCCAGTAGCTGAGACGTTGATACCTGCCATACTTTATACAGAACGACCATGGAAAGTCTTGAACAATATCCACGGAAGCATATACGTTCCATCCAGGTATCAAACCCACGAAGACTGGCTACACATTCAGCCAATAAGACACATTCTTTGTCTCAACCATAGGGATATTCACAGGAGATGTTCTGTTCAGAAGGAAATGGTAGGAATTTTCCTATATAGTATTTGATCATTGAAAAAAGTTTAATATCTTATAAAGTTATGGTTGTTTAAAATGTTTTGGTCTCAAGTCGGACATCTTCAAAAATCTGCACCCACTCTTGAACAAATGATATTTGCATATAAACTACCCTCCAAAAGTTCCTCCACATTACAAATAATTGAATTGCTACAAATTTCAAGAACCAAGTTTGTAGAAATATTATATCATTGTTTATTTATTTCATTATTCATGCAATGGAAACAAATTTCTATGAGCACATGAGTTGCAGCAAAAGTTATCAATCAAGACCCCAAAACTATGGTCAATATATCACAATGAACCAATATCAAGTTTGAGGTATTTTTATAATTTCACATTTAAAAGAAAAAAATATACAGATTTTTGAAAAAAAAATTAATAATGAATTTACAATAATTTGCTTTTACAACTTTTTAAAACTCAATTGCGTAGCATGTAAACTGTAAATGTGTGAAGGAACTTCTGGAGGGCAGAGTATATCTTAGTGGACGCATTCAGAGGTATATAACAAATGTATGACAAATAAATGCGTTTATTTCATCTTTGAAACCAATCTCATTAAAAACATATGTACGCTACCTCAGTACGATATAAGTGTATTGCAGTACCTTCCGTATAAGTCATATATTCTAATTTTGCGCAAAATTCATTGCCAATACACTATTTACTATATGAATTTACAAAGAAATATAATTTTGGACCAATACATTTATTGTCAAATTTTATTCAACTTTCAGTGGCGATACATTTAACCCCGCTGATTTAAATATTTGATATTTGTTAGAAAATTCTGCGTACATTAATACTCATTACAGTACTTCTGTACTAACTATCAATACAAGAGATATCCGAAATTAAGTACGAGGATTTTTGAAAATATCGAGTATTTAGATCAGCGGGGTAAATGTCTGCGTCACAGACAGATTAAAATTGACTAACATATTTTAAAAGATATATAACATAACCCATTAGTTTTAGAATAATATCCTTTTATTCATATCCAAGACAAATTGAAGAGTTCGTTTTTGAAATCTGCATCACATGTGCCATAACTTGTCTACTTGCAAAAACTATCCTCCGTACCCACTTCGGCAACAGAGTACAGGCTGTAATGGATGCCAACATCGATTGGGCATTTCATAATCCCCGGAAGAACATCTACGTCTACACACGCAGCCAAAAGCTCGACCTAACAGTAAACAGAAAATAAGATATCATTCATTTTAAAATAAAATTTAAATAGATGTTTTATTTGAAATTACGGAAGCCCTAGAGGGACATTTCATGTTACTTGTCATGACTTATTTGTTATGACTTATTTGTTATCACTTATTTGCTATGATCTATTTCAAAGTCAAACGTAGACACGTTGACTGATCGTTCGGCCATTTTGTACATTTTAAAGTAAAGATGGCAAAAATCGTTATATTTGTGTCCATTCTAGCAGTTATTTTATTTCCATTCGTTGAGAGTGTAGTGCCCATTAGTCAAATTATACTCATTAGCTAATATTTTATTCGTTATTTGTTATTCCTTATTTGTTATTCTTTATTCCTTAGAATTGAAATTGATCACTATCTTTCATGCCCCTTCTTATGTTCAGATACTTGTAATTAATCACTCATAACAAATATGAAAAAAAAAACAAATAAGGAAAACACATAAGGAATAAGTATTAGCTAATGAGTATAATTTGACTAATGGGCACTACACTCTCAACGAACGGAAATAAAATAACTGCTAGAATGGACACAAATATAACGATTTTTGTCATCTTTACTTTACAATGTACAAAATGGCCGAACGATCAGTCTACGTTTAACTTTAAAATAGATCATAGCAAATAAGTAATAACAAATAAGTCATAGCAAATAAGTCAAAACAAGTAACATAAAATGTCCCTCCAGGGCTTCCGTATAACTTTCCGGTGCACTATTTAGCAAAGAATTAAATTTTGAAGTCAATCACGTGTCTTATTTTTTCCAACATTTTGTATAACATAAAATTACGGTGGCATAGAGGTGACATGGAGAAATATTTAAAATACCGCTGCTATTATTTGGCCACGTAGCTATAACGTTGCCACGCAGTAGCTATTACGTTGCCACACAATAACGTTTACGTGGCCACGCAATAGCTTTACGTGCGCACGCAATAACGTTTATGTGGCTACGCAATAGCTTTACGTGCGCACACAGTAGCTATTACGTGCGCCCGCAATAACGTTTACGTGGTCACGCAATAGTTTTACGTGCGCACATAATATTGTCCAATGAAAATGGCCGCAAATTTTGACAACTCTCATTGGTCAGTTATAACGTGCGCACGTAAAGCTATTGCGTGGCCACGTAAACGTTATTGCGTGCGCACGTAATAGCTACTGCGTGGCCACGTAATAGTAGCGGTATTTTAAATATTTCTCCATGTCACCTCTATGCCACCGTATAAAATCGATACAAGTGAATGCTAAGTCTGCTGTCAAAAACAGATTTACGACCAAATTAAAATTAACGTAAAAAAATAACAGACAAAGCTCTAATAAAGTGATGAACAATATTATAAAGTAATTTTCATGTACCCTTGCTATACTTAAAACTAAGGTTCATAATAATAAATTCAAAAATTGTAAATAATTATATTTTCAAATATTCTAACTTTGATTAGCATTTACAAAGCTTTTTAAAAACTTTTAAACAAAGTTTAAATGCATCATTGTTCCACTATGAATATCACATTGGTTATTGGAAAATCATGCCATTTCTGACGATTTTTAAGTCCTTAAATTTGAAATGCTAAATACTCAAATGTGAATCAATGTCCACATATTTAGCCTACTTCTTAATTTAAACAACTGTGATGCTTTTCACAAAAATTCTTACGAAAAAGATCTTCGTAAGTCAGTTTCATATAAATAGCACTTCAAAGTCAGACGGATAATAAGCATAACTATGATATGATATTAAAAATGTATACACAATTCTACGCAATTTGTATTATATTTAAAATCGATAAGCCAAAAAATGAGCGTAGTATTAAAAATTCTTGCTTTTGACTTACGGAGATTTATTTCGTAAGAATTTTTGTGAAAAGCACCACAGTGGTTTTGGTGACCTAATTGTAGAACTTTACTAAAAGAAGCACTTACCTTCTGTGCCGTCAATGGACAAACAACACAATAAAGCCAGACTTAAAACGAAACAAAATACTTTAGAATTCATGTCGACGATATTAAAGTAATCTGCATCATGATGTTTACTTTGAATGCTCGACTATTTATAAATACTTGGGTGTTTCCTTCTTACAAGATATCCAATCGTAACGCAGAGCCTACAGATTACAAATTGTTAACATTAATATCTTTCAATCTTCTTGGTAATGTTTTACTCCGCTTATAAGTGCAGCCGACAAATTGGTGCAACGCAATAATTCCATCATTGCAGGTACCCATTTACACAAGGATGGAGTGAAGCAATCACAGGCAAGTTTCTTGCTCAAGGAAATTAGCAGTGCCCCTAGTGAGATTCGAACCAATGACCTCTCTATCTGTAAGCGCGCGTCCTACCACTGGACCACTGCTCCTCTTCAATCTTGATGACCTCTGGTGAGGGAATGTTTTACCAAAAACTGCAACAATGTATAGATGGAAATGACGAGGAACGGTGGAAGACCGTGTATTTAGTTGCTGTGACTGGGAGTATGGTGTAGGGCAAAGACCCTGTGGTGCTTTTCACAAAAATTCTTACGAAATAAATCTTCGTAAGTCAAAAGCAAGAATTATTAATAATACGCTCATTTTTTGGCTTATCAATTTTACATATAATACAAATTGTGTAGAATTGTGTATACCTTTTTAATATCATATCATAGTTATGCTTATTATCCGTCTGACTTTGAAGTGCTATTTATATGAAACTGACTTACGAAGATCTTTTTCGTAAGAATTTTTGTGAAAAGCATCACGATATTTCATCTCAGTCACGCGGGGCATACTTTCTTGGAGCTTTGTCATGAAATAATTTGTACAGCCATTTTCCCTCCAATGATTCTTAATTATGTAGACAGTTGTCAGTCACTGACGAAAGTAAGCGCTTAGTAGTTGGTTAACAGTTAAATCTAGAGATTTAAACTTTCCAGGAGGAGTGAGTACGTTGACTGACCGCCTTCATACGACCTAAACAATGTGTAATATATATCAAAATCTTCGTAAGAAACAACTTTTACATAAGTAAAAATACAAATTAAGTGATTATTCTTACTGAAAAGATGTAATAATGCATCGCTTAGTATCTTACGTGACTTGATTCACAATTGAATTTTACCACAGTGGTATCAGCCACGTCTTTGAACCATCTGTCAGTATGAAACACTGGTTGACAATAAAAAAACTAGATCCGGTAAAATACATGTATAAATTAACTGTTTAATAGTTTACAAATGACAATACATTTATTTAAACGTTATATTTATTACTTATAAGACCTTCATTAAACTGATTAATCCTAGAAAATAAAGATTTGATTTAACAAAAAAACTAGAGGTCCAAGATGGCCCTATATCGCTCACTTGAGAATAATTGCACAGAAACATCAAAAACCAGGAAGTATGTCAGTAGGTCAAGGCCAAAAGGTTTCATCTAAGATTTGACCCCGTGATCTAATTTTGACCCAAGATGACCTATAAACAATACCAACCTCATATGAGCTAAAAACCGCATCCAAAAGATTTAATTCCCAACAATTAGAGTTATAAATGACGGATAGTTCACGAGGCTATGTTTTTCGAATGCAGTCTTGTTATACTTAAATCTTCTGCTAATATTAATTATACAAAAATAAGTAAAAGCAACGGTATATTATAGTCTAAGTTGCAAGCTTACGCACGTTCACCATCTTTACAGCAATTACCCCTGGTCATTGGGCAACTTGTATCTATCTACCAATCTCCCTGGTTAGTCTTTTATCCGCTTATTGCAGCCGACACATTGGTGTAACGGAATTACAAGACCCTCGCAGGTACCCATTTAAACCAGGGTGAAATGAAGCAATTGTAGGTAAATTTCTTGCACAAGGAAATTAGCTGTGTCCTAGTGGGGTTCAAGCCAAGGATCTCTCAATCCCCAAGCGCGTTCTACCACTGGACTACCACTCCTAAATAACCTAAACTAATTACCTTCTACTAGTGGATGGACACAGTAATTGATAATCGACTAACTGAACCACTCAATTAAAGACTCGGTACTCTAAGATCTTGATAAATAAATGCCATCCTCTACCTCCTGCCGTAATGCCCAAATATGAGCGTTAGCAGTAAAATAAGATAGATAGGTACTTTATAGAGGCTACCTACATGCAACAGATACTTGTGGTGCTTTTCCCAAACATAATCTTACGATGACATTTATCGTAAGTGAAAAGCAAGAAACATTCATAATACGGCCATTTTTGGCCAATCAAGTCCAAATATTTTTGAATTATGTTGAATTTTGCATGCTTTTTGAATTTCATATCATAGTTATGTTTATTACCCATCTGATTTTCAACTACAAAATTTATGAAATTGCCTGACGAAAAAATTTTCGTCAGATTTTTTTGTGAAAAGTTGCACCGGTGCAGAGTCAATTAAGCGATGTGCTGAGATAAAAACATTTCGTTCAGTGCTTTGATTCGTCATGCAATGTCATTAGAAATAGGTCAAGGTGGCAATATAACACAGTATAATGTACTACAATGTATTGTTTTAATGTTTATAATGATGTATGTTTTAATTGATGATTTAACATTGTTGTACCAGCCTGATTCCAATTTCCGTAAACAGAGATCCTGTTCTACTCGCGTTGTCGTACTGGATCTCTACTTAGTCAATGCAAGGTCACGTCGAGATGAACTTTGTGTCGACCAATCAATGCGTAGCTTTCATCTAGACGAAAACGCTATTAATCACATTTTGATTTCGTAATTTCTATTTTTAGACCAAGGTTTGCATGCAAATTTAACAGCGGTATTATTCACAGTCTGCGATTGGGGGGCTCATTTCAAATTGCGTGACGTAGACGATGTAAACAAGTTACGTATCATAACAATTTCGTCATGAATATTATGATGAGAAAAGGTCACCTGAACGTGACCTTCGTTTGGAAAAGGCCAGATCTAAATTAGCGAGTATGCGAGCGGTAAAATTTTAGATCGGGTTTTAATCAGACTGCACCTTATTACCCATTTAGTGGTCAATTCCAATAGTTAAAGTATATCAGTGGGCACGACCTTATATACGAGCTGTATTAGAAATATAAGCATGGACAATTGTTATGGTGATGCCAAACATTGTTAATGTCGACAATGATATCTATGAGGCAACATAATTCTGAAAGCTCAGGGAATTTCTAAACTTAAAAGAAACATGACGTCAAATCCAATGGTCAATATAATTAAAACTACACATCAGTAATATTCAGGCTGGTCATTGTGGTGAGCTTGCTAAGGTGGTCAATGCTAGATAATAGGACATGCTAAGTTTCCTAATTTATCGTTTTAAGCAATGGCTCTTGTGGTAAACTTGCCACTGTAAAATTAGCATACAAGCCTCTAAAAATAGAAATTACGAAATCAAAATGCGATTAATAGTGTTTTCGTCTAGATGAAAGCTACGCATTGATTGGTCGACACAAAGTTCATCTCGACGTGACCTTGCATTGAGAAAGTAGAGATCCAGTACGACAATGCTCTACAGGATATCTGTTTACGGAGATTGGTCTGCTTTCAGACTGTTTGGGTGGTCAGTCCTTGAAAACCGTATCTTTTATCTGTTTGAAATGTTAGCTTTGTAGTATGGCAAGTCAGTTTGCAAAGTGATTTGGAAGTTAATAATGTATGTTCAAATGTACTTATCAATTTTTATCTTCAACTTCAAACTGTATGAACCACGTTGTTTCATCTACAAGAACATTTTCAATCCATGATTTATTTGTGCGTTCGCTGAGGTAAAACTTCACAATCTTTGAAATGTTACAGAAAACAATTACATGTATTCAAGCAATGATACAACAATTTATTTCATTCTTTAAACATTGAACGCTGAGAAAAAACGCAGACGGAACAAACGATCAAATAAAGTGTAAACAATAATCACTAACTCAGCACGTTGAAGAAAAAACTCCAAGATGAAAACCCTCAATATAATCAACGTAGCAGAGAGATGGGGGATGTAGTGAAAGTCACTCTAACATTATATTATAGGGGGGAAGTTGTTAAGTCGTTTGTTTTCCATCAAATCACTGTACAAACTTGTTATGTCGATTTAGAACTTTTTTTTATCTCTCAAACACATCGTACAAGAAAACTCCACAGATTTTCCGCATGGTTCTGACACCGTTTTCTTTTGGTCCGTAATTGCACATTTATAAAATCTGTTAGTTAAGAAAACAAGTTTTTCACTAATCTTAAAATCATTATTCGCTAAAGTTTGTTTTTCTCATTAACTCTTCTATGTTCCATACGAAAACAAATTTCTATCATTTCTGTGTTTCCTTCCTCGTAATGTAAACAATGACACGCTGCGAGAAATTCAGTTATAAGGTTGAATAAATATCGGTGGGACATTATGAAAATATTAATATAGATTTGTATAACATGCTTTCGACGTAATCCAGGAAAACTGCTCAACTTTTGTAAAGTATATATTAATTCTGTATTTGCTATTTTAAGATTTTTTATTGTTATTTTATATTATAAAGTAAACGCGACAGTTTGATCTCAATAATGTATATTTAGAAAGATCTTTATAAGATATTAATAAAGGTTTAAACGATATGTTATAGAATACATGCGGACATATAAAAATAATATTGTTATAAGAAATATATTATCAATGTTGAACTTTATATAACCCTGATAATACTAACTCCTCAAAACACGTGTTATATAATCCACTGGATAATCCTTCAGTTCGTTTATGTAATCAATGCGTTTATATACAAGGCCAGTTCCATTAAACATTTACTAAGAGATGAAGCATTGTTTATATTAACGACGTCGAATTCATTAAAAACCAATATATCGGGTTGTAATACATTTCGTACGGACCATTCTGCAATAAATTCATGCATAGCACTTACGAGGATTTTTTGTCGTAAGATTTAGTTTAGGAATGACTTACGATTGATTAAATATGCAAAACTTTTGTTAAGAATTAATTAAGCATGTTAAATCATTTCATTGCTCTTGTGGCGCTTTTCACAATAATCTTACGATAAAAATCATCGTACGTCAAAAGCAAGAAACTTTAATAATACGGTCATCTTTTGGCCATTCAATTCCAAATACTATTGAATTATGTTTAATATTTTATACCTTTTGAATATCAAATCATGGTTAAGTTTATTATCCTTCTGACTTAGAAAATGTAAATTTATGAAAATCACTCACGATAACTTTTTTTGTAACAATATTTGTAAAAAGATGCACAGATTTTGAGAGTAAAACATATAAACAAGTACATACACAGGACATACAAGTAGCTGTGTGCTCGTACACAGAAGTGTGACAATATATAAACAAAAAGATAAATAAATGCAGAAAATACAATCAACTTCAACACACGTATAGTTCTATTAAATTAACCTGTCACAACTTGAATAATTACACGGTCACTGAATGTGTTATTATTTAACCTCTTTTAACCATTGAGCCACCAATCCATATTAATTATTGATAATCTAACTATATATGCAACGATTTTGAACATCGGGGAAATAACAAGTTCGAAAAGGGGTTAAAATAATAGATTCAGTGACCGTGTAATTATTTAAGTTGTGACAGGTTAATGTAATAGAACTATACTTCCGAAAAGTTTCGATTTAGGGTGACAACCTCTAGCCCGATTCAGGGTGACAGCCTTTAGCCTTGGTTCAAGTTTTAATGAATTCAGCACTTTGTAATTCTAAATATATTGTATAATATGGACACCAATACTGTCACGTGACACGAGGACCTATCATGATTGAAACACCTTTCACAATGATAATGGGGAAGGAGTGGGGGTCAGAACTCAATAACAAACCTACAAGTATCAACGTATAATGAACTCATTTTATTTTTTCAAGTGTTCCCCCTTCAAACCTGATCGACACTGTGTAATGTTTATAGCATGCTATATAAACAGAATTGTTAAGAATTAAATTAGATTTTTTGTTATATTTTAATTCACCTCAATTCCAATGACAAAACATTTGGTATTTCCAACATAAAACAGGCCTAGTCCTAGCCTATACATCATTTGTAATAGATTTAAATATTTTCGAGTGGCACTTATCACTTTACGTGAGAATGTATGTCTTATTTCATCTTGGTCTCACATACATACACTTGGATTAGAATGCTTAAATTATCGAGGCAAAACTACCAACTGGGACAATCTGGGCTCCATAGCGCGTTGGTTCGAATTCCATACAAAACCTACCCCGTTGTTTCCTTGAGCAAGGAACTTCATCCGACTAGCTCGATACTGGGGGACCAGGAAGCGGACTCGAAAGTGATAAATCTAAGTTGCAAGAACTTGTTTCACAATAGAGCTAAAATAAATTAGTATAAACTAGTATAAACGCGCTGAAATTTAGTTAGGGTTACAATCCCAACCGGGGCGGTTAAACCCCCTCATGAACAATGACAATGGTGACAATTTTTATCCTTTAAAAAGGTACGCGGAGAAGTTGCTGGACTTGTGAAAATGTAGGTGAGTGCTGGTTATAGACTGTGGTTCAAAAGCTATGATATATGCCACAGCCGCAATAGAATTTAAACAGATTCAACACGGCGTTAATACCATTAAACAAAAAGAACATACAGGAATAGTAGTCCAGTACTAGGACGAGCTTAAGGTTCACGAGGTCTCGGGTTCGTTGACATTTGATTGTAGCAGAGGTATAATACGGCACTTGTACTACCTTGCCTTCGAGCTAGCTTTTATGGCGACGTGGTAGAGTGTCCACTTACGACTCGATAGGTCGATAGGTTCGAATCCTAGTTCGGACCATGGATTTTTATCGGGTTACATTTGGCGCCCAACGTAAATAACCCACTTGGAATTGTTTGAATGCACCCTTAGATAGTCCCACAGACAATCAAGCTCCAAGTATTCGAGGACGAATTCTGTTAAGGAGGGTGTGTGTGTAGCAGAGGTATAATACGGCACTTGTACTACCTTGCCTTCAAGCTAGCTTTTATGGCGACGTGGTAGAGTGTCCGCTTACGACTCGAGAGGTCGTGGGTTCGAATCCTAGTTCGGACCATGGATTTTTATCGGATTACAATTCGTCAGCTAACTACTATAAAAAGAACAGAAAAGTCATGTCATATATTGGTCACTTTCGCAGCCATTCAACACTTGTAAATGCTAGTAACTTACAACAGTCCTTCTTGATAGAAAATTACCTTAGAATATAATCCATGACTAAACTCCATGAAAGTATGTATGTTTCGCCCGGGAAACGACCCCACGACCTTTGATTCATTGCCGAACGTGCTACCAGCTGTGCTCTTCGGTACAGTTTGGAAAAAACTATAATTTAAAAGTTTGTTTTCGCTGCTAAATCGAACTTGGATCTGAAACGTAGCTTTGTAGCTGCTACAACGTCCACGAGCAGCCACAACTGTAGGAGCAGTGGTCCAGTGGTAGGACGCGCGCTTAGGGATCGAGAGGTCCCGGGTTGGAACCCCACTAAGTGCACTGCTAATTTCCTTGAGCAAGAAATTAACCTTCAATTGTTCCACTCCACCCAGGTGTAAATGGGAACTGTGAGGGATCGCCTGCCTGAGGGTGATTTCAATGATCAGGAGTTATCGTACAAGATTGTAAAGTCGGCTGAACATGTATATGAAAGCAGACTTTAAACCGCACTTTAACTTTAACTTTTTGACAATGGGTCTTGAACTAACTAAGATAAATGACAAAGTCTCCATTGTTACTATACTTGACTACTAAACGCTTTAATTGTCCCGTTAATGTAAATATTCGTGTCATAATTGCTCTTATATCAAAACTAAATGCAATACTTTCATCCACTATTTATTGCTACAATCCGGAAAGCAAATTCCACATTAAACTCTGATTCCAAATCCAGATAAAAAACCTGAAAGTTAAACCAACTTCACGTAAATTAAATCCAACCATGTTTTATACCGATGTGAGACCACTCTATCTATCAATTCTACCTCCCACCCCTTGAGGGAATTTCCAGGTGTATTTTAGACATCTACAAAATACAGAATAAAATGTAATTATTTAATTGGTAAACATTGACAGGTGCCCGGACATTATAGTTAAATAAATTTTGATCAATTTTCAATGAAGACTCTCTGCTGCAATAAAACATGTACGTATGTTTGTAGATGATGATTGTGGTAGGGGGGGGGGGGGTTATCTTGTTGAACTTTATATCGTTTGGTTCAGTGTGGTGTGTAACCCGGCTTCATGTTCGAGTGTCTAAGGTCGTTGTGGCACATAGTTATCTTGATACTATGTACCTTATCATTTTGTTGCATTTTTAACGCCATGTCAACACAATTTCACATTTTAACAACACATTTACGGCGACCAGTGCACCTAACCCGGTTTTCCTTTACCCTAGTCTATAGCCAATACTCACATACCCTTCCGCAAGGCTGACAACTTCACAATGTACCTTGTTGATGGGAGTAAATCAACATTTTTGTGAACTTTTCGTGTATGGGTATAACCAGGGTGGTGAAGCTCGAACCAGCAACTCTTAAAAAACACTAGATTTGAAACCCTGCGAGTAGCATACTGCACCAAGGACCCGGGTTAAGTGTATGGTTTAATATTTTGTGTAACCAGGGCTAATGTTCATGTGGAAAAGATTGCCCTGTCACACAGTTGTCTCGTTTACTATGTACCATTAGTTGTATAGTACCCACCAAACAAATACAAAGCACTTAGCAAGTTTATAGTTAAATATAACACGATGTGATATATAACATCATGTATATGAAGTGTCATGACTCGTAAAGGAATCAAAGTTTTACAGTCAATGACTAAGATGCAAAAAGTTCGAGTCCGCACATATATACCTTGTTGTATAAAAAGTGCCCGAAAATCACTGTACCAGATTTAGTTAAAGGAGCGGGCGTGGCCGAGCGGTTACGATGTTAGACTGGTAATCATTGGATATTCAGCTCCACACTGGTACGAATCCCATCCAAAACCTACCCTGTTCTTTCCTTGACCAATACTGTTATCCTACAAGCTCAGTACTGGGGACCAAGAAGCAAACTCGAAAGTGATAAATCTAAGTTGTACAAACTTGTTTCACAATCGAGCTAAAATAAATTAGTATAAACTAACTAACTAACGGACTAGAAGTATGAGTGAAGCCAAACTTTAAATTATGACTTTTTGTATAAGGAAGTAGAGTAATTGCTCAGAGAATGAGAGTATAGCAATTGTGCATCACATGGATGATAGTCATGTCAGGTTTCCACGTCGTGCAGTTTGTGATATTTATTTATTTATTGGAGTTAACGCCGTGTCAACACAATTTTAGGTCATTTTACGGCGTCCAGCGCACCTAACCTAGCTTTCCTGGACCATTTTCTACAACCAGTACTCACCTACCCTTCCACAAGGCCGGAAACTTCTCCATATTACCTAATCAATGGAGGAGAATCGACATTATTGTCAAATTTTAATGGAAGAGTATAACCTCCCCGGGTGGGATTCGAACCCGCACCCCCTCGGGCACGAGATTCCAAATCCCGGCGCGCTACCAACAGTGCTATCGACCCGGGTTTGTGCATTTTGTGATATTTGATAATAATTATAACCAATGATTTGTCGCAGTGGTTCGACTTTGAATCTGACGATCCGGTACAATAAATGGCAGTGAAAAAGGTGTATCTTTTATTGGTAGAAACTTGGCTTTGATTGCATTTGGAGTGACTCGTTTTTAATCGTCATGATCGTCAGGTAGCAGGAAAATCGGCATTAAAAGCATAATTACATATTTTTAGGAACAAAATATCGTATTTTATTAAGAAATGACCAAATTATATGTACATAGCTGCATTCTGGGTATTTCCAGTGTCCCGGAAGTGACGTCAGTAACTCTAGAATGAAGAGTAACAGGTTTGTGTTTATATTAGGAAACTTGATCTTTAATTATTTTACAAAATTTAGAAAACTTTGGCATTTTTATCAAATTAACAAAATTAATGTGGCAATCATTGAACGGTGACATTGATTGTTAATTATCTGAAAACGATCACGTGACTTCATCTAACTGAAAATGGTTTCTACAGTACGTGAAGACTTCACCGGAAGTAGCGTGTCGTCTGCCAACAAATGATTGACACTATTGAAGACAAGGTAATTGTTAAAAATTTAGTTAACGATATCACGGGAAATTAATTTCACAGTTAAAAGCTTTCCTCTATTAAAATGGACTTCGAGTAGAAAATTTAAATGTCCTGCAAACTTGTTGCATGTTCACCTGAATCCCGTTTATCGTAAAATCATTTAAATTATCCAAGTACATTTTAAAACTATTTAGCTCCGGAAAAGATTTGTGATGGGCGTGAAAAAACAGGGCGGAAAAAAATGATTGTCCAGTATTACACAAATAAAAGCTGGTCCTTTATTTTCAAGATTTTCAAAGGGACAGTTGACATTCAGCTAGACTTTTAGTAGAAGGCATGTTATAAGTCAAATGTAGTCTGCACGGTACCGAATCAAAGACATGCCCATTTTAGGCATTGGGCTGAAAGTGGCAGTTTTTTACCCTATGTAGAACTACATAAGCGAACAGTTTCTTCACTATATATAATTCCAATACACATTTTTACTATCTAGTACTATTCTCTGGAAGACGAGAATGGAGATTGTTTACTTTTTGGAGTTGCCATGACTTCATACCCTGAATAATAAAATAGACATTATGGATGACAACTTGTCATGTCTGGTCTCTTGATTTAGTTAACCGGACTGTGATGGAACTTTTAACACATTTATAAAGATAGCACCGTTAGCTATGAATAAACCATTTTTCAAAATTTTTAGGTAAAATTCTTCTTTTGAAGTTATTTCAGAACTCTGGCACGTAAATTATACCCTACTCCCATAAAACAGAAAATTGCATTATCGGCATACTCGACTTCAATAGAAGAAGCCATAAACGTGGAAATTTGGCTTTCATTGCAATATGTCGAATTTTTGTGAAGATTTTCAAGTAGTCAATCAATTAAAATGAATAATTTTTGAATAGTCATTATCATAGTATAAAAGATAGAGAATTTTTAAACCCATTCTGAAAACTTGAAAAGACGTCGATGACAGGGGAAAGTGATTTATCGCCTACCTTTGTTATACACGTAGGAGGAGAATGGAAGAGCGGTTTAGGGTTGTACGTGAGGCTGACGGGAAAACATGATTAATGATTAGAATGGGTGGGGAAATCATTACTACATACATGACATTCATCTAGGAATAAAATACCAGTTTTCACACAACTTAGTTTTCACACAAACACCATCTATGATGAATAGGCTTCTAGAATCATGAGTCCAACATAATGATGGCACATGACAGTGGCTTCATTTTACAAAACGTTTTTCATTTCTTAACCTCTTTTTTACTCAAACACTCAAAGTACAGAATATATAATAAAATTCCGCTTACGTATACATGTTTAATTAAGTTATTTTTCTACAATGTAATCAATTTTCAAGCGTATCTTTGGTTTTTTTTCGATAATAAAAGAATTGTAAGTAATAATTTATGTATTTGTCAGATTTGGTCCCAAACTGTAATGATCAGTGAAACAGAATTGATATTTTGCAAAAAATACATTAGGTAAAAAATATTCATGTGATTAACGACAACATAGGTCAGAAATTTAGTATGCATGGTATGGAATTGCATAAAATATGCGTTACTTTTGATAGTCATTTACACCGGTCAGTTCACCTATTCAGCACTTCTAGCCAAGATGCATGTTAGTTCATTTTGCGTACATGGGATTGAAAAACGAGAGAACCTTTGAACTTCACTAATCAGAATGAAAGGTTAGCATATTTCAAGAAATAATGAATACAATACTACGTTTACAAAATTCTCAGAAGGAATCAATGTATTGAAATGTTACAAGTAATCCAGAGTTTTCAGTGGTTTAACTAATGAGGTTAGAATTCACAGCTCTGTGTTTTGACATGTATATTAGGTAACCTAACACCCCTGAGTTACAGGGTGTGGACCAGAATGATTGATGGACTCAATTCTCCCTCTTATATCAACTTTCACAACTACCACGTCTGTATAACCCATCAACCTTTGTACGTCACGTGACCTTTCGCTGAACACGTGATCTATGAATATCACGTGACAGTTCTACAAAGATTGTTCCTGGTGTTTATCTTTTTATACCAATTACCCTGGGCCAATCCTGATGAATATATGACTGACCAATGACTACAATGAATAAAAATTCCTTATTTACGTAAAGTTGTGGTAAAGTGCTGTGATGCTTTTCACAAAAAGTCTTACGAAAAAGATCTTCGTAAGTCAGTTTCATATAAATAGCTCTTCAAAGTCAGACGGATAATAAGCATAACTATGATATGATATTAAAAAGGTATACACAATTCTACACAATTTGTATTATATTTAAAATCGATAAGCCAAAAAATAAGCGTATTATTAATAATTCTTGCTTTTGACTTACGAAGATTTATTTCGTAAGATTTTTTGTGAAAAGCACCACTGGATTTCGACTAAAATCGGAAGTCGTGGGTTCGATTACCGTTCTCTGCAAGTTAAACCCTTTCTACGAATTTTTTTATATTTAAATATAATTCCTTTCGCAGAATTAGAAGGTGTTGGCTTCTTTGTGAATTGTAAGGAAGTACTTGTAAAGACAAAGTTCCAGCACAGCTCAGTTGATGAATAGCCGCAGAACATAAGCTAATAAAAAAAGATGATAAACGGCGTTCTAAGTCGTACAAACTAATTACTTGTATATGAAACTTGATCTCTGTTTCTTTACATTATAACATAACACGAATGTCTTTATTTTATTAGGATTGTGCTTTGGTAATGTCGTTGGAATGGTGACCATTGGATAAGGCCATGCCATATCGGGATTTTGTTAAGCGTCCGCGTGCGCGTAGGTTTTAGAGTCTTCAATCCAAAAAAAAAATTGTAAGAGATTTTTTCTTAAATAATTCCGATTTTCCTGGGATCCGATAACGACAATTTCGTTAAAACACTAGTCATTTTATTATAAACCATATGTTTTAAGTCTGTGCTTAAACTAGCCATTTCATAAGTAATTCAGACTATTGTTTCATACTATGATGATGTTTTCTATTTATACAAATATGTAATATATATTTATATATTATATAATGTATTGTTTTAGTCGTAAATATTTGTGTTTTCGTTTTCGGTTTGTGTGTTTTTGTGAATAGGTACCTAGGTTTGTCAAACTTGAGTTGACGCTTAACAAAATTCCAATTTGGCACGGCCTAATCAGTTTCGTGTTGGGTCAAATCACACCTTAAACCTACCCCGTTGTTTCCTTGAGCAAGAAACTTTATCCTTCTAGCTCAGTACTAGGGGACGACCAGTAAGTTGACTCGAAAGTGATTAATCTAAGTTGTAAGAAGTTATAATAGTCAAGATCATTCAAGATTACATGTAATACTTAGAAATGTGTCTAAACTAGAATAATCTAAAACAAGATTGCTTGCACGAAATGATTTACAATACTGTTCTGTTCTGTTCTGTTCTGTTCTGCTCTGCTCTGCTCTGTTCTGTTCTGTTCTGTTCTGTTCTGTTCTGTTCTGTTCTGTTCTGTTCTGTTCTGTTCTGTTCTGTTCTGTTCTGTTCTGTTCTGTTCTGTTCTGTTCTGTTCTGTTCACTAAAACGTAGCGTAATTTTACAATTTTTATCAAGAAAGATTGTAAACGTCCTATAAAATTATATAAAAAAAACAGATTGTACAAGTGTGTACTATATTTTATAGAGAAATGCAAGATAATTTGTCAGCCAGGGTAACAAGGGATTAGTTGCTTAACATGTCAATTCGGTGACATTAAAACCTTAAGGCAGCGTCCAAGATGGCAGACCAGCATCAGAAAGGGTTATGTAGTACTTTCCCATAAAGATGTAGAAATATACAAAATTCATACGGTATGTGGCTAATTCTTTCAAATATTAAAAACTTCTCAGTTTTCCTAGTTTACTTGAAGCAGTCTTATTTCACAAGAAGTTTGCAGCTGTGAGTATCTCGTGTGATAAATATGATCGCTCCCATCTGCCCAGGGTGCCAAATTCACGTTTTTCATTCCCTAAACAGCCAAACGTTAGCTCGTTGAAATACAACACAATACTAGAAATGTTTTGAATTTTGAGCCGTCTGTCAACGCTTCGTATTTCTTGTGTAAGATTTGATTTTAATTAGAAAATGATAGGTTTTAGAGTCTTTCTCTGCCGTTCTCTCTTTTTCTACTTACAGTGTTTTAATCTGTTTAGAGTTAAGCAACAGAGCGCAGCCTAAACTTGAAGAAATTCTTATAAACACGTGATTAATTGGTTAGCATAGATTTACATGTCAAGATAAATCAAACTTCTCTTTCTAAACATTTCTATGTAAACTGTTTTTAAACATTTATATCAACTTACACGTAATGTGCGGAGCTTCATGCCGCATCTCAACTTTTTTTCCAGTCATACCAAGGCGGTCAGACGTCTCATACTCAAATTTTCTGGATATTAAAGACTATATATTTTGATTTTGTATTTGTGGGTTTAACACCGAAGCAACACATTGAAAAGGTCATATAACGGCGGTCAGTCAACCTACTCACTGCTCCTGAAAAGGCTAAATATCTGGATTTAGCTGTTAACCAACTTCTAAGCGCATACTTTCGTCAGTGACTGACAACTGCCCTACATAATTAAAAATCATTGGTATGAGGGAGAAAAGCCGTAGAAATAAGTTCATGACCAAGCTCCACGAAAGTACTCCCCGCCCGGGAATCGAACCGATGACCCCTCGGTCAGTAGACTTGCGTGCTACCAACTAAGCTATCTTTGCTAAGCACATACTTTCCTCGCCAGAGACTAACAACCGTCCTGCTTGATACAGAGGTAAGTTGGAAGAATGGCCGAAGAAAATAGATCATAAATAAAATATAAGAAGGCACATTGTATTTAAGTCTCGTCTGGGATCGAACCAACGATCCCTGGATTGATTCATAATTAGACGTGCTATCGACTGAACTAACCAGACGGGCGATATTTTGTTTGTTTAAACACTCGCCCTGTAAGCGAGAGGTCCTGGGTGACATTTGGCGCCCAACGTGAGACCGTGACAATTACTTGGTCAGTTGAGAAACGCTCGTAAAAAATAAATGCTCTCTAAACGGTCTGGAATTCTGAAATTCGAGACGAATTTCCAGTTCGGGGGGGGGGGAGTATGTCACGGCACTTACCTGTTCACATTTTGGGAAGAAGGATATGTAAGTGGCTGGATAGCTCAGTCGGGAGAGCACTCACCCTGTAAACAAGAGGTCCTGGGTTCGAGTCCCGGTCCGGCTGCATATTTTTCTTACCCTGTGACATTTGGCGCCCAGCGTGGGACCGTGACAATTACTTGGTCAGTTGAGACACTGTGTCGGTCATGATTAAAAATGATGACTTTCTTCAGACTTGGAGCTGATGTTGGTTGTTGTGACAAGGTAATAAAGTGCTGATAAAAGTTGTCCGGAAAAGGTGGTTTGGTGAATTGTTAACTGTAATTAAACTAGGTATGAATCATAAGAATATTTAACCAGGTTAACATTTCCGTTGATGTAGTGTGCTAAAAACTAATGTCCGTTCCCAAGCACTATTATTAACCCTAAAACAAATAAGGAGCACATTTATTGTAGAACCATTTTAAAGACAAACTTCTCAAATGTTTTAAATACATTAAAACGTTCAATTCAAATTGACAAGTGAGGGCTCAAGTTTGATGTATATTTTGTAAGCATTTCTGACGTGAAAAAAAATCAAGTTGAGTCGTAGTTTCTCTCCGAAAATTTCTTCTCCGTAGTTGTAAAACTTAATTTATCAAAGATGTGAAATCAAAGACCGCGGATTGTGGGGATTTAGGAAAGCTTACCCGTGATAAATCAGAGTCGATAGACGCAGTTATTACTGAAAACACGCACCTGGCCGCTAAAAGCGCGTGTAACAGCGAGATAAGGCTTCATACAGCCTGTTTTATTGCCATTTTATCACCATATAAAATATGTTAACACTCTATTAAAATTCATTACCTGACAAATTGCTATAAAATACGAGTTTATATACAATCAGCATCATGTTGACGGTCTGGAGATATTTTAATTCGTAAAACACCGGCTATTTCCGTATTCTTATTTCGTTAAGTACGTGTGACTCGAGATGATCAGTTCGGGATTCTCCGTGAGACAAAATACTAAATATGACCTAGTCCGGTTTTATTTATCGGATACTTGCGTGTTTGGGTATTTTTTCAAATATCTGATTTAGTATAAAGTTGTTTTTTCTAAATCTAGCAAGACCTAAATAAATGTATATATTTATAATGTTTGAGAGTATTCTAAACTCATGTGCTGCACATTCTTGAACTCAGAAATATCTTGATAACCTATAATTTCGAGACTGTACACATGCTGCCGGCTTGCAAGGGTTCACTTAGCAATGCAGTGAGTGTAAATATTTAACTAATTAACAAAAGATATCTATCATGATTCTGTCTGTCAAAGGAGACAAATGTAATAATATGTAGGGCTTAAGAAAAAGCTAAAACCGAGCCGCCCTAGGTGCAGTTGCAGAGCGCTGAATTTTGAATTCTGAGATCCAGCGTTCGACTCCCGACATTCAATATTACCCGCCGTAAAGGTAGGAGTTATCGGCTCCTCATTGGAGAGTTAGGTAGTAACGATTAAGAAAAGTGTCCAGTCGATGAGTTGATTAGGTGAGATGGTCGACGTACATAATGTAATTGAAAATGTTGATAAACGAAATAGAATATAATTTTTAATTGAATTGAATCTTTGAATACATTCAAACTTTTTATAAAAAATGTACTCTGAGTTGACGGTCTTGAAACATGGAGCCATGAAGACAACAGGAAACACAAAGACGGTATGTCTCACATGAAGGATACACATATCTTTATACTTCACCAGAATTCTTCTTTATTGATATTTTACATGTTGCTTTGTCTTTAGAGATGTTATTTCAAGACATTGCTCTCACTGGATGCCGAACATCCATTCTGGCAGTTGAAATATTATACCCCCAGTGGTTAATAAATAGCGTTTCTCTCATCTATTCATTCCGTACATCGAGAGGTGGTCAGAGTTTATTGGTCAGTGTCAGTTGGTCTACTGGGAACTTGTTTCAACAGGTAATATCATTAATTAGAAATGATTAGCCATTAATTAGAGACAAATAATAGAGTGATAATTTACCACCTGTTGAAAAACTCGAGTTTTCTTCCATCTAAATTGATAGTGTTGATTTATTTTGATGGCATTCTTAGAATATATTCTTTCTTATAATATTTGTGTGAAGATTTTGACGATTTTATACAAAGGCGAGCGGATTGCACAGTGGAGAATCACCAAAATTAATACGCTTCAATGTATATAAATATAAAATTCCTTCATATGTTTGTGACCATTCAAGCCGCCTTTTAAATTATTCCTTAGAATAGAATGTGAAATCGTTTGTCAAATCTAATAAAAGCTAGATGGTTCAATTTACGTGACAACGAAGCTGGGCTATACAAAAATTTGAAGGTGTAAAAGATATAATCAGAGCTTGTCATCTGACCACGAGGAAACAATGTTTGTTTATTGTCTATAGATAAACATAATTTCAAATTTTAATTGATCTTTTAACATAAAAATAGTTCCATGAAAATGTAGACTCAGCAAAGATCAATTTTAAGC